>OY288284.1:67239544-68439544 GCA_958450335.1 Hibiscus tridactylites
ATGTATGTATGTTGAATGAGTGTAATGAATGATTAAAGCTAGAAACTCTTATTTTTTCCCCTGAAAATCTCCTAACCCTATATTTTTAATAAATTTTTAATATTTTTTAGAAGGGGCCCATAACTTCTATCGATCCCTTCATAATACCGTTTCAGAATATCATATTTTTAAAGAGTAGAGCATTTTTTATTCGACGACGAAAAAAAAGAAGAAGAAGAATAAAACACTTTTAGCTATCTCTTGAAATTATATTATCAAGAAATTGAAAATCAACTTGTGTCATAATATTCATCAGAAATAAGAACTTGATGAATTTGATAGTTGAGTAATATGATTAGTTTTATATAAGCTATAGGGGTTATTTTGTCTTTGAGTTTGACCCAAAGTAGTAATGTTTCCCTTCGCGCGAAAACACATTCAATTAAAGGGGTTATTTTGTCTTTGAGTTTGACCCAAAGTAGTAATGTTTCCCCTCGCGCGAAAACACATTCAAGTAAGTCTTTCAGTTCGCACATTGCATCAAATTAGCCCCTTCACTAACATTGACTGACGGAACCATTAATTTGGTTGTTAAATTTTAATGTGTCAGCCTTCTGCACCACATGACATGCCATATCAGCGTTGAAAAGTTAAAATGCTGACGTGGCAAAAAATAAAAATTTTAATTTTTTTTATCTTATATCTCACATTTATTTTTATATTAAATTTTAATTAATCAGATGATGATATGCGACATGACTGCTTCTTCTTCATTACTATTAAATTTTTTTATTTTATTTGGAATAGGTTGAGGTATCGAACCCATGTCTTGGTGGAAGAAAGTTCAATGCTTTGCCACCAAGCCAACCTTTCAACTTTATTAATAAACACCAAATATATTATATAATCTCATCCAAATAGCATGACTGCTTCTTCCTAAAAAAAATAAGTAAATTAGGATAAACGTGATAGACACTTGCATTTTCTTAATTTGTTGTTAGCCGTTGTTGTAATTGACATGCCCACACCCATTCCAAATTCCTTAATGTTGTCTTCATTTTTAATTTTGAACAAAAATAAATTCAGCAAAAATATATCCATGGTTATTGTTTCCTTCATTATTGAAGTGAACAAGGTAATAGTGCCATACCTGCTCTGTGTACTAAGAAAGCAAAGGAAAGGAAAGCGAGCGAGAGAGTGAAGTGGTATAGCACTATAATCAATGCTTCTTCTTCGCTATAGTAAGATCAGTTAAATTCAGTTTTTTTTTTCAGAATTTTCAATAGTAACAAAGAAGAAGCAGTAATCATACTATTTGGATGAAGTTATATATTATACTTAACGTTTATTGACAAAGGTCAGAGAGTTGATTTGGTGGCAAAGCAATGAGCTTTCTTCTGGCAAGACTCGGGTTTGATTCCCTAGCCCCTCCATATCAAGAGTATTTTAGTTCTTTACTTTAAAACCAACCAAATGAAGACACGTGGCATCATCTGATTGGTTAAAAATAAGATAAAATTTAATTTTTTGTCACACCATCATTTTGACTTTTCAACGCTACATGTCATGCCACGTGGCACAACCAAATTAACGGTTTCATCAGTCAACGTTAGTCAATGAAGCTAATTTGCTACAATGTGCGAACTAAAGGACCTAATTGAACACATTTTCGCGCGAGGAACAACATTACTAATTTGGGTCGAACCAAAGACAAAAATAATCTTTTAGCCTTTATATATGAGGAAAACAAGTTCCATAATTTTCAATGACAATCCTTATTGTAAGCATGCGAATGTGATGCCACTGTAATTTAATGAATCTATTTTAAGTTACAAGCATTAATATATTTTGTAGTATTTATAATGGATATTAAGTTTGTACTTCATTGAATTCAACTTAAATTGCATTTATAAATGTATTCTATATGTTGAGGGTGATTTAATAACTTATATTTAATATAAGATTCTATTTAAAAAAATAACAATAATTTAATGTATTACAAAATCCTAAAAAGATACTATTGAAAAATCTAAACACAAAACTTTAAATTATAACCCTAAACCCTAAACCCTAAACCTAAACCTTAACCCCTAAAAACCTAAAAACTAACACTAAACCCTAAAACTCTAAATTATAAAACCCTAAATTGTAAACTATAAACTTTAACCTAAACCTTAAACATTGACATCCACACACACCTTGCAGACATTGTAATTGAACATGAATACTTTAAAATAAACATCAACCGTTTTTCTAGTAAAACCAATTGTCGGGATCATTTTTCAAGTTGATATTATATTTATTATTTTTCACACATTATTTTTCAAATGATTTTCTATAAGGAAAAAAATGAAATGAGATAACGTGATAGACAGACAACTGAACCATAAAAGCCTTTAATTACCAAACTAATAACAGTCACAATTTCAAGGGCGAACCCAACATTTTAACCCCAAGAGAAATTTGAACTAAAATCTTTTTTTTTTCCTTTCATTTTCTCTGAGTTTTAATAAGTCTCTCACTTTTCCCACAGTTTACTTTTCCTGCTTTCCAAACAGACTCACTTTCTCTCTCTTTATATTGCTTAGTTTTTTCTTATCTTCTTCATTGCTACACTCAACACTGTCGGTGGAAGTCCCAACATCACACGTTTCATTTTAATTCACACTTCCCCTGATTCCATCTCTCTGAATTTCAGGAGTTAAAAAGAGTTTTTTCTTCTTCTTTTGTCATATTGGTTTTCTGCTTTGATGATCCATTCATTGTTGAAAACTACCACTCCATTCATCATCAAAGGTAAAAGACATTAAACTTTTCAGTCTTTTCGAAAGATTTTGCATCAGGGTTTGATTCTAGTAAGTACTGAAATTTATTTCTTTTTCTGGCCAGAAAAAAAAAAGAAATTCATCTCTTTTGGCTTTAATTTCACAATCTTTGCACATATTGCTTAACTAAGATCGTATTTTATTCCATGTTTTGTACTTTAAAAATCATTTATTTCTGGAAGTAGCTAGCAAGAATATTATGCATGTAATAATGTTGTTTTGGGGGGGATGTGCAAAGAGCGATCTTGTTTTGGATGAACAATGTACTAATTTGTTGTGTTGTCATTGTAATTTAAATGCAGATGCTTTAACTTTTGAAATCTTTGAATTATTGAAATCGGGATTGGTGAAGCAATGGACCAAAAAATCTGGCTATGGAGGAAAAAATCTACAGAGAAGACCATTCTTTCTACTGACAAACAAAACATCTCCCAAAAAGACAATGAAGAAGAGGTAAAGTCAAGAATGTTTGATTATTTTCAATAAACTTTCTCAGAAACTCTTTGCCAAAGTTTGTCATTTGATCCCAATGTTGATTGATGCTTTAATTGGGATTTTCTTCAAGTTAAACATATATTAGGATGCCTTATTCTGGGTTGACAAATAATTTCTGGGAAACTTTTTATTTTGAGATAGTTTTTATTACAATGAAGTTTGATTGTTGTTTTTTATTTTCACATATTTTTACCAGATACAGACTCTTGTGACTGATAAAAGAGAATTGGAGAATGAGCTATTTAAATTAAATCAAAAGGTAGCCGCTGCACTTTCTGACTGTAGTTACAAAGATGAACTTGTGAAGGAACATCAAAATAATGCATTGCAAGCTGCTGCAGGTATGTAATATATATACACACACATTATATTTGACTTTTTGTTAATGGTGGGGATTTGTTTTTAATGAACAAATTATATGCAGGAATGGAGAAGGCAGAATCGAAAGCAGCTTCTTTAAAGCAAGAATTAGATGAAGCTTTGCAGCAGAAAGTTGCAAGTGAAGAAAGGGTAACTAATTTAGATGCGGCTCTCAAGGAATGCATGCAACAACTGCGGTTTGTTCGACAAGAGCAGGAGCAAAGGATTCACGATGCCGTGAGGAATGCCTCAAAAGAGTTTGAGATGTCGAAGAAGAATTTGGAGGAGCAGCTGGCTGAGACTAGGAAAAGGGTTGCCAAATTAGGTGTTGAGAATACTAATCTTAGTAAGGCTCTCTTGGTGAAGGAAAAAGTTATTGATGATTTAAACAAGCAAAAGGCTCGGATCGAGACAGATTTGAGTGCACTACTGACAAGATTAGAATCCACAGAGAAAGATAATGCTGCTTTCAATTACAAGGTTCGAGTGCTCGAGAAAGAATTTGAGATCCGGAATGAAGAAAGAGAATTCAATCGTCGAACAACAGAAGCATCACACAAGCCACATTTAGAAAGTGCGAAGAAAATTGCTATGCTTGAATCAGAATGTCAACGGCTGCGTGTCCTAGTCCAGAAACGGTTGCCGGGTCCTGCT
The DNA here is from genome assembly GCA_958450335.1 of Hibiscus tridactylites. Lineage (NCBI taxonomy): Eukaryota > Viridiplantae > Streptophyta > Magnoliopsida > Malvales > Malvaceae > Hibiscus > Hibiscus tridactylites. Next base: position 67,243,858 of record OY288284.1, read on the forward strand.
GCTTTGGCTAAGATGAAAAACGAAGTTGAAATGCTGGGAAAGGGATCTATTGAAATGAGGTGGAGAAAATTAAATCCAAGTCCTACCAGTCTAGGGGTTGATTTCGCAGTTGACAGTTATTCAGACAGCCCAAGCAAGAGGGTTAATATCCTAACTGAGCAGTTGTGTGCAATTGAAGAAAAAAATATGGTTCTCAAGGAAGCCCTTGAGAACAAAACCATTGAACTACAATTCTCAAGAGCCATGTATGCACATGTTGCTTCCAAATTATTGGAGGTTGAGTCACGACTTGAAGAATCCTCCAAAAGTCTGTCGAACAATGAGTCAACCAGGAACAACATCATGTTGTCATCAATGTCTGATATTGGCATAGATGATAAAGCTAGCAGTGCGGAATCTTGGGCTCCTGCTTTAATTTCAGAGCTTGAGCATTTCAAGAATGGACAAATAAGGAAGCCGTTGTCATGCAAAACTGTTGTGTCTTCGGAGATAAATCTGATGGATGATTTTGTTGAGATGGAGAAATTAGCTTTAGTCTCGGTTGATAAACTGTCGAGAACTTCTCATTTTTCTTCAGATGAAGCTAGTGGGACCCTTGGACCGTTACAAACTGGATCGAATGGAAATGCCTTGGAGGTAATGTGTAAGGAGCTGGTTCTTGTTCCTAGCAGTCATTATGACCATAGCACGTTGAACAGTGAAATGAAGTCCAAAAGTCCGTTGGTTAGCAAAGTTCTTGGTCTGCTTCAGGATATGCCAAAAGTGGATTTATGTAATGAGGATGCTGATGTTAACATTTGCTCGGAAGAGGCGGGTAACCAGCAGTTTTATCCTGATTTGAGCAAATTAATTTGCAAGATAATTGAGCTTATTGAAGGGATCAACTTACCGCCACCAGATTATAATGTCCCTGAAACCTTGTCCGAGAAGAATTCTTTTCCATACAAGCTCTCAGAAGTACCTTCAGGCTACGTGGTTCGCGTTTTTCAGTGGAAAACTTCTGAACTTGGTGCTGTTTTGCAGCAATTTGTGCAGGCTTGTTATGACTTATTGAATGGAAAGGCAAACCTCGACAAATTTACCCAAGAATTAACTTCGGGTTTGGACTGGATCATTAATCATTGCTTTTCTCTTCAAGACGTTTCGAGCATGAGAGATGCGATTAAGAATCATTTTGAATGGGATGAATCAGAAAGCGAGAGTGAAGAAGGTGGAATGGTTGATCAATTTGCACAACCTAATGTGAGCGAAGAAAAATTGAAAACAAGAGATGATTCGGTTAATGAAGAAGCCACAAAGCAACATCTTGAAGATAAGCTCCAGTCAACTACGAATAAGAGCAACTCTCTGATAAATCAACTCAAGGAATCTGAGAAAGCCATTGAAAAGTTGCAGGTGGAGTTGGATGCATTGAGAAAAACTGAGGACATGGTTGAAGTGAATGGTGAAAAACATATATGGGATGAAATCTACGATAACCCACTTTCCTCAACAAAATATAAAATAGATGAAGCTTTTCAAAAATTTCCTTCACAAGACCTGGAATCAAATATTAAAAATAGCTGCCATGAAGAATTTGAGACCAAGTGCCTTGACAGGTAATATAAATTTTGCTTTTTGAACACTAATATTGTAGTCAACACTGTCGATTTTGTTTGCAGTGTTTGAGTCATGCAACTGATGTTTTCTTTCCTTCAGCGTGACAGAAAAGGAACTACCAAAGTCTGAAGTTGAGCAAGAGGGAAATCAGTTTCGAACTGTAAGTTTATATGCAGATAACAATTATATTAGTTCATTCTTTATATATAACATGTGAAATGTATTAATTCTTGATCAATCTGCCAGAACCATGAGATTACAATTGCTTCGAAAAAGTTAACCGAGTGCCAAGAGACTATTTTAAACTTGGGAAAGCAGTTGAAGGCATTGGCATCTCCAAAGGAAGCAGCCCTTTTCGACAACATTATCTCCACTCAAACCGAGACCATAACTCCGACGACTTCAATTAATATTCCAACTCCACCGAGGAAGAAGTTGATTAGCCGAAGGCCCTCTCTATTAGATCAGATGATAATGGAAGATAAGGCCAAAGTAAAAGGAAATCCCAGTTCTTCTTTAATCTCTAACGGGACAATCGCAATAACGCCTACGGACAGTACCCTCGTTTTGAACGGAAAGAAACAACAGGAAGACAATGTTGTAGTTAACTCTCTAGCAATTGTCCCTAGAAAAAAACAAGGTGGGAGTTTATGGAAAAGGGTTTTTCGGAGAAAGGGCTTTAGATGTTGAGGATTTCACCTAGTACTAACAGGACACATCCAAGATTGACCCGAACCTCAGGTCCATGTGTTATAGTTTGATAAGGGAAACTATTCATTTGGTCTGTGATTTGTCTGTCTTGTAATGACTAAACAGAGTGAGGTATTTAAGAAAATGCAGATGAAGTGATATTATAGTAAAAAGCTAAAGGCCATTTTTTGGTTTGTTTACGTTTCAGTGAGATTTATTTATTCTGTATTGATCATACACGTAGGTGTTCCATTTGTGGTATATTCTTTACATTTCATCTTCTTTTCCTATGAACTAAAGCAAATCTACCTTTTAATTAGCCATTTTAAAATTGTTTTGGCATAGTAAATTATGCATTAAGGGTATGCAAAAACACCATAAATAGGGACAGACGTAAGCGAACTATTAGAGGTACGAAATTAGATTATCAATAGAAAATATAGAAAAAATGTATAAAAATTTTATATAAGATAATTTACAATTTTTAAGAGGTGCGGTTGCGCAGCACCACCCATGTCCTACCCTTCCACGTTCCCTCCAAAGTAGGGCAGACCCGCAAAAATGAAAGAGAAAATGTAATAATAGGAGCAGTTCAACTTTTTAATGTGGTATCATATTTCTTTTTTTAGATGAAAATGGTACTACTACATACCTAGTTAAAAAATCTATCTAAACCTAAATCGAAAAAAAAAGAGTGCATGCGCAATAGATACATAAGCAATGAATAAACAATTGACACCGACAAAAAGTCGAGAATTACACAATCATAAGATCAGAATAACATAGTACTTCGTGAAACATAGATCACCTTGAACTACATGGAGAAAAGAGTTAGGCGGACTATCGAAATAGACCAAAATCAAATTATCAGACGACACGAATTTAGCGAGACCATCCGCAACCATGTTCCTTTATCTTGGGATGTGATTCAACCGAACAACCCAATTCCGCTTGCTTAGTTCCGACAAGTGCCACATAATAATGCATCTCCCATCCGATTTCACACCTTGCCGAAAGACACGCATTGCACAAGACTATCTACCTCAATAATAATCTGGCGAAAACCTCGCTCACATGTCGTCAAAAGAGCCACATAAGCACTTCAAAGTTCAACTTCAAGAACCTGAACCGAGCAAATGCTAATAAACTTGGTGAAACCAAACACCCAATTCCCGGAATGATCACGTGCAACTCCTCCACAAGACGCATACCCATCCAAGGATCGTCACGCGTCATCCGAGATACTTTTGAGTCAACCCTCATCCGATAGTGTCCACTGCCCTAGAACCACTGCACCAATTGTGGCCTGCTGGTGCCGATGCCTGCACTTCAGGAGCGCGTGTTTCGAGAGCTCTACAAGGTTACGAATCCGCTTAATCACCGAGCCAATACTTTCAAAGGGTGAAACAAAGACAATAGCATTGTGTGTGAGCCATATATTCCAAACAATAGCACCAAATAAAAGATCTCAGTCATGGTTTTCAGCGATGAAGCACTCAACTTGAGTTAAGTTTCTCGCCACCCAACCTTTTATATCCAATATCAAGAATTCATGAAAACCTTCAGGTTTAATAAGCCCCGCCCAAGCTTGTCGTGCCAAAGGACATTGTCGTAACACATGATCAACATCCTCAACACTATGACCACAGCACGGGCAGCTATTATTAGAAGAAAATGGCGGTGAAACCTCTGAGCATTCGTCATTAACTTATTGCAACAAACTAACCACAATAAGGTCTTAATTTTGTAGAGGCCCCGAAAGCGATGAGGCATCTTCCAAGACTTGTCCTCAATTTCTGAAACGAAACCATGTCAAATTTTATAAGACGAGCGCATCGTGAATCGGCCATCATGTTCACTCGATCATGCTAAAACATCCTTTGGAAACCATGGCTAGGGGGCTTGCATCAGCAATATGCAATAACACCTCATTTGGTAGCAAAGACTGTAACAATTCCCACTTCCAATCTCCATGTGTGCTGACCATATCGGCAACAAAAGGGTTACCCAACGTATCCAAAGCAGCATAATATATATATCGAACAAAAGGGCCAAGATTACGATTCCATGGCTCCTTCCAAAAATCCACCCCGGCTCTATTTCCTATATGCCACTGTACATTCTCACGAACATCAAGCCACACGAGGCTCAACCCTTTCCAAAGGTTTGAGCAGAAACTACGAGTTAAAGAGATCGACACCTTATCCTTACATTTATACTTCCAACGCAAGAAACAAACCCACGACGCATTTTCACGAGACACCAATTGAAATGCCAATTTTATCAAAAAGGTTGCATTTTGCGACTTAATCCGTCGAAAACCAAGCCTACATCAATCTAGAGGCCGACAAACCTCACTCCATTTAACTAAATGAACTCCGCCTCGCTCAGTTGTATTACCCCAAATAAAACACCGAATAACCATCTCAATTTCAACTCAAGTTTTCCGTGGTAATACAATCGATTGCATGATATAATAGGGAATTGCTGCCAAAACTGATTTAGCCAAAGTAATTCGCCCTGCAAGCGATAACGTCTTAACTTTCCAACCACTAAGCTTCCGTTGCATACTGTCCAAGAGATAAGTAAGCGCGGCATGAGAAACACGACGGTGCAATAAGGGTACACCCAAGTATTTCCCAAAGTCTTTGACTTCATTGAAACCAAAAACCGACGTAATACGTAATCAACGAACGAACATTCATCGGCACATTCTTGGAAAATAAGATTGTCGTCTTCGTACAACTTACACGATGCCTATATTCTCTACAAAAATCAGTCAACACCCGTCGTATAACCTCCATTTGATCTGTCGTGGCTTCCGCAAAAAGAAGCATGTCATTCGCAAAAGAAAAGGTGAGATATCCTGAGGCCAGCTCTACAAGTCGCAAACAGTTTCTACAACCCCATGTTAGCCTCCATCTAAATAGCCTGAGCAAGTTTCTCCATACCATACATAAAATAAAAATATACAGAGACAATGGACCACCCTGCCGGATACCCCGAGAAGGGACAAAAGACTCCGTCAACGTTCCATTCCACAAAATTTGCATCGAAACAGTTGAAATGTATTGCATAATCAAACTTTTAAGCGAGGCTGGTATACCTAAATCAGTAAGGGTGTCCTCAATAAAATTTCATTTCAATCTATTGTAGGCCTTTTCCAAGTTAATCTTCAAAGCCATTCAATCTTTCTTCCTGGTTTTGTGACGCTTCGTATGATTAACGTCCCGAGTAATTATAATATTGTTTATAATGGATCTCCCAGGAACAAAGCTCGTATGGTTGTCCGAAACCCATGCCAGCAAAAACGGTTTCAAACACTCCACAATAATTTTGAAAACAATTTTATAGACCACATTACAGAAACCAATCGGTCGAAACTGAAAAAGAAACTCCGACAAAGGCACTTTAGGAAGTAGAACCAGCACAATTTTGTTAATTTGTAGAGGTACCTCACCAATAATAAAAAGTTGTCGCACAAAACTACAAACAGACTGCCCGACCGTATCGGAATTTCATTAGAAAAAACCGGCGTTCAAACCATCCACTCCAGGAGCTTTCGCCGCCTCAATATCAAAAACCGCACGCCGAATCTCTTCATCTGTAACCGACAACGCAGTGCTTTCTAAAGCACGCAAATCAACAGCGGGAAATAATCCCTGGATTGCATAATTTCCACTCGTATGCCTCTCACTCTTGAACAGATCACGGAAAAAATGCACGGCAGCCTCCTGTATCGCAGTCGGATTAGTGCAATGTGGTATCATATTTCAGAGAGTAGTCTCAAATTAATATTTAAAAAAAATGATTTGATCATAAGATATTATAATTTAAATTTGTACAGTAATCTGAATTTAAATAATTTTAATTTAAAACGATATAACATGCAGTAATTCGATTTGCAATCATATGAATAAATAGTTTCAAATGAAACAGAATTAAGTGTTAAGATTTTTTTTGACTAATTCTAAATGGTAAGACTTAAATGAAAATGACTTGACCTTGAAAAAAAATATTGGTAAATTAAATAAATTAAATCTAAATTGATTTAAATCAGAAACAATTCGAATACAAATGAATTGACACTGTATGGGGGTGCGACTAAAAAATCAATTTTTTAATTTAATTAGTTTATTCGAGTTATTCAAGTCAATTCAAATTAGTAAATTAAGTTTGTATTTTGTCAACTTGAAGAATTAAATTTTATTGTTTTATAATTTAGTCGTTAATTTTTTTATTTCTTCAATTCCTTCTTCATTTCAACTTTAATTTTATCAAATTTGAACCACATTCTATTAAACCATTATAGAATATCTATGTAGCTTCAATTATTATTTTTGAAAATATTTTTTTTCTTTTTTTCAATTTTGTCCCTCAACTTTGTATGATTTTCTTATTTCTTTAATTTTTCTTTCGTTTTAAGTTTATTTTTGACCAAATTAAACAATGTGCCCTACTACCATTATAAAATATCTATGTAACTTCAAGTTTTTTTTAACAACAAATTCATTCTCTTTCCATCAATCTCTTGACCCCTTTATATTCTCATTAATACTTTGTCTTATAAAATACATTATTTAAAAATAACTTTATAAATATTTTTTATAATTTTAGATGATATTTGATACATTAAAGAATGTTACAAATTTCACCTGTCTATGTGAAAAAAATGAAGAAAAAATATGTATGTCTTATATGATCGAAGAACGGTGTTTAAATAGAACTAATATGTACAATAATATTGTATAATTAAATTAAATTTGAAAAAAAATTCAAACAATTAAAATTAATTGAAATTTTATAAACTCAAATCAAATAGAAAAAATTAAATAAAATTTGATTCATTAAATATGACTCAATTAATTTTAATAGAAAAAATTTGGCTCGACTTCTGTTGTAGGTTTTTTTTTTCTTTTCTTTTCTTTTTTGGCTTAAACCAAAAAAAACCCTCAAATTATACTATTTTTCTGTTTTAAACCCTTAAACTATGGTTTAGACAAAATAAGTGTCTATATTATTATTTTTGGTCACTTTAAATCCTTAAACTATCATTTTTAGTCATTTTAAGTCCTTAAACTATTTTTAGTCAAAATAAGTACCTACACTATGTCATTTTTTTTCCTTTTATTCCCTAAACTATCTATTTGTCACAAAGATTGAAAAAAAAAATCTTTGTGATGTGTCAACATCGTATTGTCAAAATAATTTTCGTTTGACTTAAATAACTATCGGATTTATAATGACCCGATCCGATAGGGTCAGATTTTTTTTTTGAATTTTTGGGTTTAGGGTCGGGTCGGGTTTGAAAGGTTTCGAAACAGCTGCCCAACCGGTCGGGGCAGGTTTTTGGATGCCCCGAACCCGACCCGAAAATTTAAAATTAAAATCGACCCGAGTTTAATATATTTTTATCCCCAATCTGATATGATAAAAAGTATAACCCGACCCCGACTCAACCCTAAAAATTTAATAAAAAACCCGATTAAACCCAAAGAAAATTAATAAAAATGTTAAATATAATATATAAAAATATAATATATTTAAATATATATTTATATATAAATAGGGTCGGGTCGGGGAATTTCCACCATAAATTCGAACCTGACCCAGCCCGACTTAAACCTATTTAAAACCCGACCCGAAACCCGAAAATTCAAAAAAAATCTGACCCAAACAGATCGGGTCATTATAAGTCCGATAGTTATTTAAGTCAAAAAAAATATTTTGACTAACTAGATGTTGACACGTTAAATTTTTTTTTGACAAATAGATAGTTTAGGGACTAAAAAATGACATAGTTTAGGTACTTATTTTGACCAAAAAATAGTTTAAAGACTTAAAGTGACCAAAAATGATAGTTTAAGGACTTAAAGTGACCAAAAATAATAGTTTAAAGGCTTATTTTGCCCAAACCATAATTTAGAGATTTAAAACAGAAAAAAGTATAGTTTGAGTGTTTCTTTTTGGTTTAAGCCTTATTTTTTCATACAGAGAAAGTATAGTTTGAATTTGTTTCCTTTTTGGTGAAGGACTGACATTTTACAATCAAGAAGAAAATGTTACTAATCAGTTTAGGGTAGACTTGGCAAACTTGACCCGAGACTCGAAAATCGAATCGATTTACTCAAATCGAGACTCAAAATTGACTCGAACACGATGATTCAAATTTGATTCAAAATTAGAAATAAACCGAACCGAAATCAACCCGAATTTCAGTTGAACCGAAAATGGACCCGAACCGATTTTTAACCGAACTGAATGGACCCGAACCGGAGGCAACCTGAAATAAAGAAAACATATTAAAATAAATAAAGAAAGATGAGATGTGAACTGTCGCACAACTCACTAAAATGTCAAATATACATTATATATAAAATCATACATAGGGTAGAAAAACCTAATTCGACCTGAAAACCCGACTAAAACCGATCGATTTCCTATTAACATGATATTGACATGATCTTGAGTCAGAATCCATCGGTGATTGTAACCATTATAATCGAGGACCGGTCTGGACAAGTATTGGTTTCATGCGTCTAAAATGCCAAAAAAAAAGGGGGGGAAGATTGGCCTACTGTATGCTGCCAAACTTTGTAGCTGTCAACTTTTGCATGGTATTCAAATTATAACATATGTATGTATATATATAATATTTTGTTCTAAAATATGCAAAGCACTAAAACAAGACAAGTCATGCAGAGGAGTGATAGAGGTGGTGTTTTCTATGATTTGGACAGCTCAACTGACATGATGAATTTCGGAATCTCTGTGTTGTTCTTATACAGGGTGGAGCAGCATTTGGATCTTGCAAGAACATTTCTATGCCTTCTTCAAGTCCAATGACCAGGACTACAGGATCCCTTCAGTTCTCAAAGTTTATTCATCCTAATCGCTTTGTTGTTGGCTTCTTTTCTATTCCATGGATGTTTTTACTGCAACTGTAATAGAAAATCCTCAGGATAGCTTTTTTAGGTTTACCAGGGCTTATAAATTATAATATGTCGGTATGCAAATTTTGGTAGAAGAGCTGGACCAATGATAAGCAATCTAAAGGAACTCCGGTCCCCCGTACATTGATCGGCTGTAGTGTCCGACATTTACTTGCAAGAACAAACAACCCTGTTTCCGTTACATGTCGGAAACTCCATGATAAGTTCTCAAATGTGACATATTTCATTTGCTATTTTTCTAGTTATTAGGACTTCTTGTTGCTTAATACATGCTGTTTTTGTTATATTTTGTGCAGGAACCCAATTCTGGAAATAGCAGTGAAAATTGGGCATTTCTGCAGTTTTTATTATAATTCTGTCATGACTGGCATCATGGGCACGACACCGGGCACGACGCGTCTGACGTGGCAGTGACGTGGCAATGACGTGACGACTTCTAGAAGCTTCTGGAACGTTCTGAGAGATCTTATCAGCTTATCCGTTTAAATTTCCTGCATTTAAATTTCAAAACATTTGAATTGTTTTATCTTTTGTTTATTATTTTAAATTATCTCATCACCTTATCTTTGTAAATCTAAGCCTATAAATACCACCCTTGGTAAAAGCTTAGATCATTAATCATTTTAGTGATCATCTTCTAGCTTTGAGTTTTTTTTATCTTTGTAAACATTTTTCTAGTTTTAATTAAAAGTTCTTCTTTTTTTTTCCTTGTTTCGTTTATTTTATGTTATTTAATTACTTTTTTAAAATCAAGTTAAGTATGATAATTAATATCATGCTTAGCTAAATCTTTTAAGCCAAGAACCAGCCAAGTCAATTCGATTCGTGAGAATTGAACTTTGCTTAAATTCTTTTGGGAAATCATTTTTATCTTTCTGCTTAGATAGTTTGGCAATCGGCCTTACTAAAAGTTTTTAACCGTTTTTCAAATCAAAATGTAACCCCCTCGTCCCGGTCTGGTCGGATGACCGATCCGAGTGGGCCACACGGGGAAAACCGAAGAGAAACTCGTTAAGGCTTCCCCTCGGTTAACGACCCAGAAAAAAAATATTTTTATTTTATCTTGTCTATATGCATAATTTAATCATATGCGAAGCACAGCAGCGGAAAATACAAACAATGAAACATACACCGACCAACCATGGCATTAAACAACTCATTTTGGCCCTTTACAGCAGGCCGTATCGAAACGCCTCCAGGGTGTTCCGAAACGCCTTGACTTAGTCAACAGGCCAGGGTCAACCTTAGGGTGACTGTTTCGAAATAGGGGTGACCCGTTTCGAAACGACCTTGACGGTCAATATCTCGTGGTCAACGAGATTTGACCGTTTCGAAACATCAAAGGCCCGTTTCAGTACGTTTAGTTCTCGTCAATTTCTCAAAATTCCAGTAGCAAAAACGTACAGGAACAGCCCCTGTCCGTTCCGAAACGGCTGGCCAAATGTAAAGAGTCCGTATCGAAACAGGGTGACCCGTTTCGATACGCCCCTGTCTGCAGACTCCATTTTGGCTGTTTTAAGGCAAAAGGGTGCCCCAAACCGCCACCAAAACACCCTACAACTCTATAACAATTAGACCTAAGGCAACCCAACTATATTAGCATGCTTTAACATCATAAAAACGAGACTAAACACCAAGGCACGACATCATAAACCATGCATCCATACATATCATTTAAGGAGTCAAGCATCCACATAGCCAACACTTAGACAAACTCTAGATAACAAAATACCAACAAGGTTTCAAGCAAGGCATACATCTCAAGCAAAATTAACAAATACATACGAGGCATGGATTTAGACAATCACTCAAGCATTTGGCAAGTCATCATAATTACAATCCAAGCCATATCATAAACATGAAACACATATAGGAGTCTAACATGCTCCTACACATCAACAAAAGCACGAATCGACAACACCTATCCCATTGCTTCACTATTACGATCTTTAAATTTAATTATCATACTTGAGCTAACCGTGAGCAACACTTGGAGTCCTTTCCTTGCCCTTGCCACCCACAAGCCATTGATCTGCATTGTCGAACAAAAGAGAGCGTAAGCATAAAAGCTTATTGAGGGTAAGCTCATAAAACAAACCTTCGACAATGCAGGGTCCAAGCACGAGCTACAACCAAGATAAAATGCATGACCTTACCTCTGATCCACACGAGCCATAATTATAGATGATGCACGAACATATATTCAATATCATGTCATGCTCAACATGTTTAAATCCATAACATATGAAATCTCATATACTAAACCATGTTAGCAACACATCCCAAATCACATTGGCTCACAATTAACCACATATTGGCAACATGAACTACAATCCGTATTGGCACCTATCTATGACTCGAATACGCGGATAACCGTTGAAACTCACATCCAACAACACAACCATTACCTGACGGTGGGATTACACTCATCACCGTTCACGCGGAGGGGATTCCACTCATCCTCACGCCTCATTTCACGCGGAGGGGATTCCACTCATCCTCACGCCCGTCGATGGGATTCCACTCATCACCGACTAATATATATATATGAAGATTTCCGGGCGAACCCGTACTCCATCTTGATGACTACCATCATCAAGACCACGCGCGCATTTTGACTCACGTGTGCACACTAGACATCCTAATGATCGATCATTTGTACCCAAGCATACTAGTGCCAATACTAACACATTCCACAATATCATTTATTAACAACTTCCGTGCTTAGCACGTACTCACCATGACTTACCGTCATGCACAAACCACATTTCCATGCCTAGCATGTACTCACCATGATCCTCGGATCAAGCAATCACCTCATAATCTCATTTCACATGACAACACCACATGTACATCATTATCAAACATATCACATCTATCATCATCATGCATATAACAATGCATCCAACATGCCTCAACATTCATGTATACAACATATATATAATCAACATCATCACAATTTAACACAAGGCATATACAACTATTAAAGAGTGCAACCAAAGTCTCTAATCAAAGCTTGGGATTAGGCTACCACTCTAATCCCAACTCTAGGTGGGTTTACCAAGCCCAACCTAGGTTCACATGCTTGAACCAAATACTCAAAACCATTTTAAAAATGTTTAACCACTCACCTAAGCTTCCAAGCTCCAAGCCAAGCAAGCAACCTCCCTCAAATTTCCAGATTTCTTCCCGAGGCTTCTCCAACACAAATTCCCACTTCCAAACAACCTCAAACACAATTCAAATAATTCCAAATCAGCCCAACATCAAAAGACCAACCCGGAACACAATTCAATCACAATTTACAACGTTGCAAGCCATGACCAAACCCCATACTTTGCAATTTCGGACAGCCCACATACCCCTCCCAAAATCCATGTTTCCAACACCTGTTGCACCCACAAATGACCCCAAATCAACCCCTAACCATAGCACTACCATTGGGCTAACAATTTCCACCTAAATCAACCCCCAAAACTCACCCAAAACCCTCCAAAAAACCCATTTTTACCCAAATTCGGGAATATGTATAAAATCATGTAAAAATCATCTATGTTGGGTCTTATGGGTAGTAAACAACACATATAACTTCAACAAATCGAAAGCTCAAATTAAAGACATTAAAGTTTGCATTTTTATCCTAAAAACTCAAAACCCTAAACTTCAAAATCTATGAGCTTTATGAAAATTAAAGGTATCATCTTAAAGAGGAAGAGGAGGACAAGTTAGAAACGGTTTTACCTTTCAAAAATCACCAACAAAGAGCATGGGGATGAAGGAATGGAGATTTGGAGAGGGAGTGGGTTTTTGGTGTGAAGGAGAGGAAAGAAAAAGATGAAGATAGGAATTAAAGTGGTCTTTTAAATTAAAGGGGTTTTAAAAATGGGAGACCCTTTTAATTACACCTTTGCCATTAATGAGATGACATATCTCATCCATGTTTAAAATCCATAAAATTGATTCCAAAATAACTTAAGTCCAACATAAAATAATTCGTTTTGAAAATACGAAGCCCAAATATTAATTTATTATTTTAATTATAAAAACCGAAATCGAAACAATATTTTAATATTATTTTCTCTCGCCCCCCAAACCCGGGTGTTACAACTCTCCCCCACTTAAGGAATTTCGTCCCCGAAATTCATCGAACATGAAGAGCCACCGAGACATGCTACTCCACACTTTCCTTCTCACCACAACATACTTACCAACTCGGTAGACTTACCATACAACAATAGATATATGATGCTAAGGTCTCAACTGATTCTTCGTTGCACGCAATTTCAAACTCGACTCAATCTCTTCAACAAACATAGCACAGAACACGTCTGACTCACACTCCCGAATCATAGATTCACAGACACATCACAAACCTCTTTCTAACTCTGGTGGTAACCGCAACAGATAAACAACAGATCTAGCCTGACTCACAACTCATACATCACTGTTTAAAAACTTGACCAATGACTTTCTCTGACTGACCATCTGACTTCAACAGGTAGCCAAACACTATACAAACGTCTTCAAAAACAATCTAGTTGAAATCTCGAATCTCTATTACCCACTTCCATTAAGAACCTTCCACGGATGTGACAAACTAGAAGAAAAATGATGTTCGGTCTTGACATGCTGGCAAAATATACACTTACCCTCATACTGAACCACGTCACACATCATCTCAATCCCGAAGTATTCATCTTCAACCCACAATACGTCTTCATACTACTCAGATGCAATACAAATGAACTACCGTGTGCTTCGGCCAAAACAATTCGTCTCAAAACACTATGTCAATATGTACAACTATTCTGTCTCTGAAATGCAAAACTTTATCATCTCTGAAATTGTATTCTGGAGGTCTTCCTTCTACTATGCCTCGCACGTGAGGTGCCAAGAATCTGTCTTGCAACTGTTTCTCTTCAAACATTCTGACTCAGTGTAGGTTCAACATGAAACGCGGCCACAAGAATACTGGCATTCGGTAACTGAATTCGGCAAATACAACTCGCAACTCAACTACTAATCTAACAACAATTACAACTCGGAACATCGGTCACTACGGAGGCTATCTTCGGATAGTACTCAATCTTGAGATCACAGTCTTCAAGCAATTCTAACAACTCATGCTGTTCAAGTTCCAACCATTCCTAAGTCTTCAAATATTTTAAGTTCTGATGATATGTACATATACACTGCGCATTTCTTATTATACAAGCTTTGTCTCTAAGTCTTCGAAGCAAATACAACTGTAATTAACTCTATGTCTCATATCGGATAACTCTTCTCACGGTCTTTCAACTAACTCGATGAACAAGTCACAATCTTCCGTCTTGCATAAGCACACAACCTAACCCTACATGTAACACATCACTACAGTACACAAGCTCTTTCTCTAGTATAGGCTGGATCAAGGTCGAAGCTCTCTTCAAGTTTCTTTCGGTTTCTCAAGGGTTCAATGTCTCGCATTTAACCTCACGGCTGAACATTCTTCGGTATCACTCTGACAAAAGAGCAGTTATCTTTGAACGGCTATTTACAAACTTCCAGTAGTAATACTGCTAGACTTAGTACTGTAGGTTTCTGTCACAGTCTTCAATTTCTTCAAACTCACATCTTCTTTTGCCTACTTGGGATTTTCTCTAACACATTCAGCTAAACTACATGTCCTAGGAGAACATCTTCATTAACTCGGAGTTCACGTTGCACAACTTGGTACACAATTAACTCTCTAATAGGATCTACCACACTAACTTCAAAGCTTGTCATGGCCTCCTTCGGTACGTGAATATACTCATGTGACATCTAGAAGAGCTACTACAACTGATCAAGAAACTCAGGAAAATATTCTGCTCAACATCTCTACGAAGGTAACTAATACACTAGTCAAACAAAGCGGCATAACCCAGAACTCAAAGCGGTCACATCTTGCCTCAAAAGTTGTCTTCGATACTTCAACTTCTCTCACTTTCGACTGGTAGCAATTGGATCCCAAATTAATCTTCGAAAAGATTGAAGCACACGCTAACTGATCAACAATTCACTGACACTTGGAAACGGATACTAATTATTCACTGTCACTTGTTTCAACTGTCTGAAATCTGAACACATTCTCGTGCTGTCACTCTTTCTTCTTCACAAATAACATTGTCGAACTCTAAGATGATGCAATAGGCCTAAAGTATCTAAGGTCTAACAAGTCTCGAAGTTGATTCTTCAACATTCTCAATTCTTCCGGAAACCATAAGCAAACAGAAGCAACTCGGAGACGGTCTCAATATCAACTCTTCTCCTCTAAACAAGAGATAAGTCGGCAATTCTTCCAAACACTTCTAGGTAAACACAACTAATTTAATATTCTGTGGTCTAATCTTCATTCAAAATCAAATCCATTACACTTGCTAAGCAAACCTGCCAACTAAACTCAATCAATCTTCGACCTCCAAAGCTGGATCAATCACTCAATAAGAAGTTCACATACTCACCTACTACTACAGTCCCACTGAAGTTTGCAACTTCAAGGCAACTCTCTCTTTGTCTCAATGTACACCCTAACTTGATGTTCTACAAGCCAAACCATCTCCAAAGGTTTCTCGACACCGTAATAACAGACAAGCACTTTGCATTTACTAAAAACACGTAACTCTGAACCACCAACAGACATCTTCTGTACAATTATCTGACCACCACTATCTCACTAAAAGGTCTAGTCACATGTGTCCCCACATCTAAGATATCAATAAGTATGTCTAAATTCTTTGCATGCTCACACAAACAGACGAATCCGCAGAAATTGCAACTCCACATGTACACAACTGTTAGTCTTCAGTCCTCTTGTCTTCAGACTGGTTCTTCAACAAAATTTGACTCTTCTAAACTGTTCTTAGAGCATCTCGAAACCTCAAAATTCAATTCTGATTACACGCAAACTATCATGCTGGATCTTGCTCTATAACATCAGTTCTGACGACCCGAAACATCCCACTACCTAGCAATCTGGAGTCAAAGCTCAAGACTCCCTTCTCGGCTCAACTATATCGGAAGTGACTTCATCTCTTCCCCTTGCTGGAAGACAACTCAACGTGCACTGACCCGATCACACAAACTAGCTCCCACTCGCGGGCACTGACCGGCTGTCTTGCATTAAAATCATAGACTAAACCCCAACGATCACCAACTAACATTTCTGAAATTCAGATTACTCACACGAGACCCCTACCTAGATCTCGCCAAAAGAACTAAGGTACTCACGCCTACCTCTAACACTTCGCCAGGTATATTCAAACTTGTATGCTTGTTAACAACATACGGAAGTACGGACTCAGAACCAATCGGAAGAGGCAAACTCAAAACTGTACCAAGGGCTTATCTACTATAACATAGATACCACTCTGACTCCCACTCATAGGTCTTCGCTTCTTTTCACCAACTAATACCAGAATCAATCCCATCGTCCCTCACCAACAAGAATCAACTCACATACACACGGACTCGAGCAAACAAATTGTACCTCAACTCCGGTACAACCATACTCCCCTAACTATAGCAAAGAACTTCCTCCACATCATTCACATTTTCAAAACCACAACTTGCACTTACCGATTCACGGCCCACACAATGGCCCCAAACTTACTAAAAGCAATAAATCAATCAACAATTTAACATACAAGTTGGGTTAGCAAAGGAAAGGTCCAAGTGGCTCAAGTATGATTTCCCTCACTTAAAATCCTTTTTCCGATGTAATAGAAGCAATGAGACTCTACTCAACACGTTTCAAACAAATCAGCACACATACATGCTCAACCAAGCATACAACAAGGCGTACTTGCTAAACAAGCAACACATGCGTACGATCAAACAACATACATTCTCAATCAAACAATCACACATCACAACATACACGGGTAACGAGCGACATGCTTTCAAACAACCAATCAACATACTTGTCACATAAGCAATCATACTTACAAAGCAAGCAAACACAGTGCATATCAATTCAAAACTGAAACTTACCTCCCTTACCTGCCCAAGGTCTCGGTAACCTTAGGCTCTGATACCAACAAATGTAACCCCCTCGTCCCGGTCTGGTCGGATGACCGATCCGAGTGGGCCACACGGGGAAAACCGAAGAGAAACTCGTTAAGGCTTCCCCTCGGTTAACGACCCAGAAAAAAATCTTTTTATTTTATCTTGTCTATATGCATAATTTAATCCTATGCGAAGCACAGCAGCGGAAAATACAAACAATGAAACATACACCGACCAACCATGACATTAAACAGCTCATTTTGGCCCTTTACAGCAGGCCGTATCGAAACGCCTCCAGGGTGTTCCGAAACGCCTTGACTTAGTCAACAGGCCAGGGTCAACCTTAGGGTGACCGTTTCGAAACAGGGGTGACCCGTTTCGAAACGACCTTGACGGTCAATATCTCGTGGTCAACGAGATTTGACCGTTTCGAAACATCAAAGGCCCGTTTCAGTACGTTTAGTTCTCGTCAATTTCTCAAAATTCCAGTAGCAAAAACGTACAGGAACAGCCCCTGTCCGTTCCGAAACGGCTGGCCAAATGTAAAGAGTCTGTATCGAAACAGGGTGACCCGTTTCGATACGCCCCTGTCTGCAGACTCCATTTTGGCTGTTTTAAGGCAAAAGGGTGCCCCAAACCGCCACCAAAACACCCTACAACTCTATAACAATTAGACCTAAGGCAACCCAACTATATTAGCATGCTTTAACATCATAAAAACGAGACTAAACACCAAGGCACGACATCACAAACCATGCATCCATACATATCATTTAAGGAGTCAAGCATCCACAGAGCCAACACTTAGACAAACTCTAGATAACAAAATACCAACAAGGTTTCAAGCAAGGCATACATCTCAAGCCAAATTAACAAATACATACGAGGCATGGATTTAGACAATCACTCAAGCATTTGGCAAGTCATCATAATTACAATCCAAGCCATATCATAAACATGAAACACATATAGGAGTCTAACATGCTCCTACACATCAACAAAAGCACGAATCGACAACACCTATCCCATTGCTTCACTATTACGATCTTTAAATTTAATTATCATACTTGAGCTAACCGTGAGCAACACTTGGAGTCCTTTCCTTGCCCTTGCCACCCACGAGCCATTGATCTGCATTGTCGAACAAAAGAGAGCGTAAGCATAAAAGCTTATTGAGGGTAAGCTCATAAAACAAACCTTCGACAATGCAGGGTCCAAGCACGAGCTACAACCAAGATAAAATGCATGACCTTACCTCTGATCCACACGAGCCATAATTATAGATGATGCATGAACATATATTCAATATCATGTCATGCTCAACATGTTTAAATCTATAACATATGAAATCTCATATACTAAACCATGTTAGCAACACATCCCAAATCACACTGGCTCACAATTAACCACATATTGGCAACATGAACTACAATCCGTATTGGCACCTATCTATGACTCGAATACGCGGATAACCGTTGAAACTCACATCCAACAACACAACCATTACCTGACGGTGGGATTACACTCATCACCGTTCACGCGGAGGGGATTCCACTCATCCTCACGCCTCATTTCACGCGGAGGGGATTCCACTCATCCTCACGCCCGTCGATGGGATTCCACTCATCACCGACTAATATATATATATGAAGATTTCCGGGCGAACCCGTACTCCATCTTGATGACTACCATCATCAAGACCACGCGCGCATTTTGACTCACGTGTGCACACTAGACATCGTAATGATCGATCATTTGTACCCAAGCATACTAGTGACAATACTAACACATTCCACAATATCCTTTTTTAACAACTTTCGTGCTTAGCACGTACTCACCATGACTTACCGTCATGCACAAACCACATTTCCATGCCTAGCATGTACTCACCATGATCCTCGGATCAAGCAATCACCTCATAATCTCATTTCACATGACAACACCACATGTACATCATTATCAAACATATCACATCTATCATCATCATGCATATAACAATGCATCCAACATGCCTCAACATTCATGTATATAACATATATATAATCAACATCATCACAATTTAACACAAGGCATATACAACTATTAAAGAGTGCAACCAAAGTCTCTAATCAAAGCTTGGGATTAGGCTACCACTCTAATCCCAACTCTAGGTGGGTTTACCAAGCCCATCCTAGGTTCACATGCTTGAACCAAATACTCAAAACCATTTTAAAAATGTTTAACCACTCACCTAAGCTTCCAAGCTCCAAGCCAAGCTAGCAATCTCCCTCAAATTTCCGGATTTCTTCCCGAGGCTTCTCCAACACAAATTCCCGCTTCCAAACAACCTCAAACACAATTCAAACAATTCCAAATCAGCCCAACATCAAAAGACCAACCCGGAACACAATTCAATCACAATTTACAACGTTGCAAGCCATGACCAAACCCCATACTTTGCAATTTCGGACAACCCACATACCCTCCCAAAATCCATGTTTCCAACACCCGTTGCACCCACAAATGACCTCAAATCAACCCCTAACCATAGCACTACCATTGGGATAACAATTTCCACCTAAATCAACCCCCAAAACTCACCCAAAACCCTCCAAAAAACCCATTTTTACCCAAATTCGGGAATATGTATAAAATCATGTAAAAATCATCTATGTTGGGTCTTATGGGTAGTAAACAACACATATAACTTCAACAAATCGAAAGCTCAAATTAAAGACATTAAAGTTTGCATTTTTATCCTAAAAACTCAAAACCCTAAACTTCAAAATCTATGAGCTTTATGAAAATTAAAGGTATCATCTTAAAGAGGAAGAGGAGGACAAGTTAGAAACGGTTTTACCTTTCAAAAATCACCAACAAAGAGCATGGGGATGAAGGAATGGAGATTTGGAGAGGGAGTGGGTTTTTGGTGTGAAGGAGAGGAAAGAAGAAGATGAAGATAGGAATTAAAGTGGTCTTTTAAATTAAAGGGGTTTTAAAAATGGGAGACCCTTTTAATTACACCTTTGTCATTAATGAGATGACATATCTCATCCATGTTTAAAATCCATGAAATTGATTCCAAAACAACTTAAGTCCAACATAAAATAATTCGTTTTGAAAATACGAAGCCCAAATATTAATTTATTATTTTAATTATAAAAACCGAAACCGAAACAATATTTTAATATTATTTTCTCCCGGCCCTCAAACCCGGGTGTTACACAAAAAGAGCTCGTTAGTCTGGAATCGTTTAAAAACATAGTTGGGAGGAAGGATCGGCCTGTGGCAAATTTCGACTTCCTATGAACACTCTTAGCGGCGGTCCGCTAAGGAAAGATAAAATCAGAAGCGATTCTATTTTAGACAATTTCTGAGTCGGGTTTTTCCTGCTTTTATTCTAAATATTTTAACGGCGATAGACGTGGTTGATTTATTTAAGAACCATATTTCGAAGATAGACTTGGGAGGATTGGTTACTCGAGAGAGAAACAAGTTACGACGGGTTGGGCCTCGTAGACTGTAACCGACATGATCCCCGAAATAAAAATCTATTTCAGTGATCGAAAGAAATGAAGGAGCTGGTTCGAGGCTATTTCACATACTTGGTTTTTCTTATTATTTTTAATTCTTGCATTTTATTTTATTATTTCACTCAAAATCAAACCACTCCCCCTATTTTATTTAATTACTTTGCAGATATTCCTGGAAGTACTAATCGAAGTAGTCTTCAGTCAATAATTCTAGCTAATCTCCCTGCGGATCGACCCTCTTTCCCTATATCTATTTAATTTCTTTATATTATTATTTATCGAAAGAGGTTAATTTATTCATTTATTTTTTACCGTTTAAACGACGACTTGTCAAAATTGGCGCCGTTGCCGGGGAGATTTACTTTCGGCACTTTTGACTGAGTTTGTTTTTTTTTTACCAGGAAAAACCCACTTTTAAAGAACCAAAAATTTAGCAAAGGTCGTCGAGCTAAACGACGTTAAACAAAACGCTAAATGGGAGGCAACCCATTGGTTTATTTTTCGTTAATTTTTGCTTCATTTTTAATAATTTAATTTATGTTTCATTTTTCATTTTCTTTCTTTTTTTATTGACTTAATAATTTTCTTTTCCCTATGCAGGATTCTTTTCGCAAACAACAATGGCAAGCATAACCTCAGCTGAAGTGCACTGTTTCATTAATGCGGTGCCTTTTAGCACACTCAATGAACGGTGCACGATAGCCCAAGCCCTTTCCCCTTAGCACTCATCCAATTTTTCCCTTTTCCCCCTCCTTTTCTTTCTTTCTTCCCGAAAACCACCAAATCCCTAAAAACACAACACACCCAGCCGTAAACTCACTCAGCCGCAGTTCACCATGTCCCGCACCTCCTCCACGCCGCGGTGGTCGACGACGGCAAGCCCCCAACCCCCGAACGAGAATCTTATCCCTACGGCTTCCACCGCTCCTCCGCCTCCTTCCCCAACCGTCAACCGTCGTTCGCATCTCTCCAACAGTGCCGCCGGACCAAGACCAGCCGTCGTCCACCTCATCCACGATCTCCATCACCGTCATTCCAATCAATGCCAATGGTGGACTCAATTTCATCACTCACAGGGAGTATCTTTTACCCTTATTTGTTCATTATTTTCTTTATTTTTATTTTGAATTGGGGCAATTCATTTAAGTGAGGGGAGAGTAGCAAAACCACTTGTCTTGCTTGTTTGCTTTATGTTTGACCTTGGTTTAACTTTGAGATGAATTTTTTCTTGCCATTGCATTATATCCAGCATGTTATAATTGTTATTGTGCATAGGAATATTTGAATGTTGACATTTTTTATAATCAAATGGCATGAGTATAATGATAGTTTGACATCTCTTTCAATTTGCCTTGATTGTGTTAATTAGATTTCTCGCTTAGCTTAATCAAACTTAGCCTAATTTTGTGAGACTTTGAGCCTTGAGCATGCATCCTATACTTTATGCTCGTTTTTCCTTGCTTGAGAGTGTCATCTTGAACTTAGTAATCTAGAACTTGTGACTTGCTTACGATTTGAGACTACACTAAGAACGAGGTGCTTTAAAATGATTTAGGCATTAGGCTTTAACCTCTTCCGTTCCTTTCATTTAAATTTACCCTTTCTCATCGCCTAGTGAGCCTTTGTTAGCCTTACATCCCATTTATTTGACTTAACCATTTCAATTGATCAAATGCTAGAATCTTTATTAAACATGAAGGAGATACTTTTCAAATAAGGGCATAATTTTTCCAAAAAAAATGATGAAAAAACAAAGAAAAAACAGAATAAAAGAAGCAATTGCTTCGAAAAGAAAAGAAAAAAAAATAGTTTCGAAAAGAAGAAAAGAAAAAAAAATAGTTTCGAAAAGAAGAAAAGAAAAAATGTGTGTTTGCTTGCCCATCTTTAAGCTCCTCATTTGTCTTCACTGTTTATTGTTTGAAATATCTTGCATTGATCATCTTCTTTTGTTTATTTTCTTTCCATCTTTTTACCCTTTTCTAAATCCACATTACACCTTGAATAAAAGACCTAATAATTTTGGCACCTCGATTCTAATAAGTAGTGGAGAATTGAACTTGTTACAAGCCTATGGAAACCTTTGTTCATGCATGACTTAGAGTGTTTTTTGCTTCACATTTACCTTTAAACACTTTGAGTGCTCTTGAGTGTATCTTGGTGAGGATTAAGACTAGGTTAGGATTTGGTTAATGCTTGATAGGTAATTGGAAGAGATAAGGGATGTTCTTTGCTTGCATCCATTTGGTTTGATTATGTTTCTTTCATGATATTCCTTTTGCGCTAGAACTCTTATGATTATGTTTGATGCTTGTAATGGCTTGAGAAATGCATTCTTTGGTTTATGTTTTTTCGGAAATACTTGAGGACAAGTATGAGACATGTGAGGGGGAATTTGATAAGTTCTCAAATGTGACATATTTCATTTGCTATTTTTCTAGTTATTAGGACTTCTTGCTGCTTAATACATGTTGTTTTTGTTATATTTTGTGCAGGAACCCAACTCTGGAAATAGCAGTGAAAATGGGACATTTCTGCAGTTTTTATTATAATTCTGTCATGACTGGCATCATGGGCACGACACCGGGCACGACGCGTCTGACGTGGCAGTGACGTGGCAATGACGTGGCGACTTCTAGAAGCTTCTGGAACGTTTTGAGAGATCTTATCAGCTTATCCGTTTAGATTTCCTGCATTTAAATTTCAAAACATTTGAATTGTTTTATCTTTTGTTTATTATTTTAAATTATCTCATCACCTTATCTTTGTAAATCTAAGCCTATAAATACCACCCTTGGTAAAGGCTTAGATCATTAATCATTTTAGTGATCATCTTCTAGCTTTGAGTTTTTTTATCTTTGTAAACATTTTTCTAGTTTTAATTAAAAGTTCTTCTTTTTTTTTATTTTCCTTGTTTCCGTTTATTTTGTGTTATTTAATTACTTTTCTAAAATCAAGTTAAGCATGATAATTAATATCATGCCTATCTAAATCTTTTAAGCGAAGAACCAGCCAAGTCAATTCCATTCGTGAGAATTGAACTTTGCTTAAATTTTTTTGGGAAATCATTTTTATCTTTCTGCTTAGATAGTTTGGCAATCAGCCTTACTAAAAGTTTTTAACCGTTTTTCAAATCAAAAAGAGCTCGTTGGTCTGGAATCGTTTAAAAACATAGTTGGGAGGAAGGATCGGCCTGTGGCAAATTTCGACTTCCTGTGAACACTCTTAGCGGCGGTCCGCTAAGGAAAGATAATATCAGAAGCGATTCTATTTTAGACAATTTTTGAGTCGGGTTTTTCCTGCTTTTATTCTAAATATTTTAACGGCGATAGACGTGGTTGATTTATTTAAGAACCATATTTCGAAGATAGACTTGGGAGGATTGGTTACTCGAGAGAGAAACAAGTTACGACGGGTTGGGCCTCGTAGACTGTAACCGACATGATCCCCGAAATAAAAATCTATTTCAGTGATCGAAAGAATTGAAAGAGCTGGTTCGAGGCTATTTCACATACTTGGTTTTTCTTATTATTTTTAATTCTTGCATTTTATTTTATTATTTCACTCAAAATCAAATCACTCCCCCCATTTTATTTAATTACTTTGCAGATATTCCTGGAAGTACTAATCGAAGCAGTCTTCAGTCAATAATTCCAGCTAATCTCCCTGCGGATCGACCATCTTTCCCTATATCTATTTAATTTCTTTATATTATTATTTATCGAAAGAGGTTAATTTATTCATTTATTTTTGACCGGTTAAACGACGACTTGTCGCTCCATAGGATGCTACTCTGAGATCAGAAGAAGGTGATGCCCAAACATTTAGATATCTCAAATGATTTCCGATGAATAAACTTTGTGGGAAATCGACATCGTGGACAGCTATCTGCAATGGCGGACAAGGATTCGTCTGTTTGAAATTATCAATTTTGACCAAAAATGTATGCTACTTCAGTTCTGTCTTATTGATCTAAGCTATATCTCGGAGCTGCAGATATTATTGCTCAATCAATTTTTTTACTACCTGCTTCATGATCTTCTACAAGTAGAGTCAAATGGATAATAAATTGGAACAATTTGATCCCTGAAATAAAATAAAATTCTTAAAAGATTTTACAAAAACGGCAAATTATATTTTCTTTAAAAATAGTTTTCAAATATGTATGGTCTTAGATTTATTTGCTCTCACTTTAAATTTAGCCATATAGAAAAGTATTAATTTGTTTTTTTTATTTTAACTCGAATAAATTTCGAATTGGCTCAATTCGAAAAATTCTCAAATTGAGTTAAGAATAATAAAACAAGATTAATCAAATTATTAATTTTTCCTCTCGATTCCATCAAATGTTCATTTTTATATTTTAAATTTCATATTTAAAACTCGCCACCAACACTCTCAATAGAGTGGTATATAAAATCTGAAATATATATTCTCTTCTAGGATACAATATGATTTACCATAGTTTGATTTATTGAATATTTTACAAAAACATCAAGATTAGCAAGTTAGGCCAGCTTAGATTGATCAACTAATTCGAGAACATGGAATAATCCCATCCCCGGCAGGCAGTGGGCAGATCTCAATCCCAATGCTCTGTTGAGCTCCAACACACATAATTAATGGTGCATCACAAGGTTCCACCACCGGGTGTCGTCGTAGTCGATGACCCCCTCAACCTTCCCCAACTCAATAAGCCTCGTGTAGTACTTAAAGTCAGGGACAAAGCTAGGATCGAATAACACGAAGGGCTAAAATATTGAATTTTAAAAATATAAAGATTTGTTAAGTATTTAAATTCAAAACTCATGGGCAAGTTTAATTTTTCTAATATTTAAATTTATAGGATATAAACTGTTATTAGACCAAAAAATGAAATCGGAGAATGTGTCGGCAATTCTTACTACCCATGTTTAACTCGTGTTAATCTGAATTAGAGGAAGAAAAGTAGGAAACTC
This sequence comes from Hibiscus tridactylites, assembly GCA_958450335.1. NCBI lineage: Eukaryota > Viridiplantae > Streptophyta > Magnoliopsida > Malvales > Malvaceae > Hibiscus > Hibiscus tridactylites. Next base: position 67,269,592 of record OY288284.1, read on the forward strand.
CTCATGTAACAATGCCTTAAATCGGCAGCCCTTTGCTTCAAAGTGAAAGAAAATTGAAAAATACAAAGGGAAGAGGTCCAGTATAGCTTAATCATAATTAAAGTACAAAACTAACTCTTAATTATTTCAAAGTTAACATAACTCTGATTTTCTTGCAACAATCAAAGTCCACACAACAACAAGAAGGAGGTAGTGCGCGTCACTTGTGAAACAAGGAAAGGTGAGATGAGATGAATCATTAAAAAGCACCAAAAACCCAATCTATGACGAACCAGAATCATGAGTCGGTGAAGATATCTTAATTTATGAAGCAAATCACATTTGGGGGTTTTATTATTCTATAACAAACGAATCACATTCAACACGTTGATTGAGTATATGTATACATGGGATGGCATGCCAATCATGTGGATCCACTTCTCTATTCATGTGGCGTTCACGCCTTTATTTCTTTGCATTCTCATGTCCACATATATTAAACACTTAACATCAAGATTTAGTTTTGATAATGACTTAATAATCCCTCATCAATCCTAATTATGCTTAGGGTTTGGTGAGTGAATAAAAAGTACAAACCCAAAGTCCAACCAAATCATTTTATCCTGCTTTTACAGAGGTGTCGGCAGCCTGCAGTCTGCCTATATTCTTTGCTCTTTTGGGCACTGAAAAAATTATTATTATCCGAGAATTTTTTTATCAAATTCAAATTTTAATTTGAATGTCTAACCTTTTTTACCCATATCTGTAAATGTGAAAGATTGATGATTAGGTGAAATTTGATTGAAATTGGAACTTGAAGTAAAGCAGGCCAACAAAAGTCTTGCAAAATGCCAAGTTTTCGATATTTGTTGGGAAAGGAATTGGATTTTTTTTTAATGAATTATCTGTACATGTGGCCAAACTGAGTAGCCAATAAGAAATCTTCATCGGGAAAAGAAGTCAGTTTATCTATGTTTTTACTAATCATTTACAGTAAAAAGTATTAAAAAATCATCACCAATTGCAATGGAAAATCAATTGGATCAATTGTAACTCCCTCTCTTGTTTCTTCTACCTCAATGCGATCCAACTCTCTGAAATAGGCCAATCGGCAGCTTCAGCACAAGCCAGTTCCCGAATTCGATCCGAAGGGGATGGAATGTTAATGTAACTCGAGAATGAAGGAACAGAGTTTGATTGAGAAGAAGCTGTTGATGGAGTCGAACTCGAAACCCAATCTGGGAACTCAAATGGACATTTGGGTGAAGCTGAGAATTCTTCAAATGAACATCTTGGGGATGTTGATTCATCACCGGCAGCCATGAATGGATGATCCAGCAGCATCTCTGCCGTCCATCTCTTCTTCGGATCCTTAACGAAGCATTTCCCCAGAAAATCTTTTCCCTCCTCAGATAACTCTTGAGGAATTCCAGGCAATTCGTCGCCAACCCCAATCTTAATCAACAAAGCCGCTATGTTTGTCCCGGATTTGAAATTCCAAGCTGGTTTCCCAGTAAACATCTCAACAACTGCACATCCGAGTGCCCAAATATCCACCGCTGAATCATACACGTTTTCGGTGACCGACTCCGGTGCCATATTCAGAGGAGTTCCCCTGATTTCCATCCTCCTCTGTTCTCTCTCTTCTTCTTCCCCAATTTTCTTAGCCAATCCAAAATCAGCTATCTTCACATCACCATTACCAAACAACAGGATATTCTGAAGCTTAATGTCACAGTGAACGAACCCTTTTGAATGAACAAAGCGTAGCCCTTTGAGTATCGATCTTGCGTATCTTCTAACATCGGATTCCATCAAGTTCCCGCCGCTTTTCCTCACCTGATCAGCCAAGCTTCCTTTATCAGCGTACTCCAAGAACAAATTATACAACTTCCCACCCTTTTCGACCGTGTAATCACCACCTAAACAACCAATGATTTGGGGGCAAGAACCGATTCGATCAAGCACTTCCTTCTCGTTCTTCAGCGAAACAGAGTCGACGAGTTGGCAAGACTTGACAGCCATTAAAGGAGATTTTGAGAAGCCATTTTTGGGCACCACCAAATTGACAGTGCCGAAACTTCCACACCCAATCGCATCCCCTCGAACCCACTCCATTGGACACTCCAACTTTCACTCAAGAATTCAACTTTGTGTTTTCTCTGTTTAAAAAATGAATGTTTCTTTGTTTGTTTTGAGGCAAAATGAGCAAAACAGAGGTTACAGGGCGATATTGTGGCGCAAAGACTCATATGGCTATATATATAGGAGAGGGGTTTTTTTTTATATAAAATTATTTATTTTTATTTGGTAGGCGTCGGCGTTGCACATTATTGTATGGATGAATTGAACTTTCCTATAATTAATGCACGTGATAGGTGAGGATATTTTATTTGTTTTAAATCTTTATTTGAATTTCCAATTTTTGATATGCAAAAACGGCTCAACTTCCTCTGTCTTGAAAAACGTGGTAGATATCACCCATCCTAAAAGATTTTCCCTCCATATTTTTATATAATTATACCCTTCGAACAAAAAAATTATATTGCGACATCCTTTTCCATGATTTTATCGTTTGAATTTTAATATATGGTGTTTTGTATTGTGTCATTATAGTCTTAGTTTTCTCATATCATATTTATTTTCATATTAAATTATTTATGAATTTTTCGCAAGAAATATTACACATAAAAATATGTATTTAAATGAATTAAACTCCAAATTCATCAACAAAATCAAAAACCCCGTGTCTAATGTTATAATAGTAATAAAGACCGTATCATCCTTTTTTCGCTTAAGTGTCTTAAACCCTTAATTTAAAAATAAAAATTAACTGAATTTTTAAATTTTTTACGTCCAATTAAATCTATATATCTGTAAATGTGAATTAATTTAATCTTTAAAATTATAAATTGAATCAATCAAGTCATTTGGTCATTTTTTATCATTAAGTTTTACAACAGTTTTTTTCATTAAATATTATTGTCACATGAAATACTACAATTGTATCAAGTTACATACATACATACATACATACATACATACATACATACATACATACATACATACATACATACATACATACATACATACATACATACATACATACATACATACATACATACATACATACATACATACATACATACATACATAAGTTTTATAGTATTTTTAATATTTTTTAAATAAAATAAAAAGTCTAAAAGAACCAAATGATAACATTGTGGCACAACACATAATATCAACTGATTCAATGAAATCTTTAAATTTATCAGTTGACATTGATAAATAAGTGAATGGATGAAATTTTAAAGTACATAAATCTTCAACAGTTGTAACAAAGTTTAGAAACTTAATTTTTTGAAAGTAGAAACTTAATTGTTTTATTAAAAATAATTTTTTTAAAGCTGATACATCTCTTTTTTGAATAGTCTAAAGGTGATTATAATGTAATATTTTTTCATAGATATTTTTAACCCCTTGACAATGCGTATACACCATATAAACAAAGCGATTTAAACTCGTATCTCTTAAGATTAATATTATCCGCTTTTTCACTAAGACAATTATGATTTCGATACATTTACTTACTTATTAGGGGTAAATAATGTTAAAAATAATTTGGTTCTTAGACGTTTGAATTAAATTTGCGGTCATCCATCGTCCACGGAAGGCATATAATATTGACCCTTTTGGCATTTTCTTATGTCTTGATATTAAACACCTTTTAACCACTTGACCCCCTTCCCAAGTATGGGCAGTGCCTTCAACTGTCCCAAAGGATATCCATTTATCCAAAATCATGTAAATAACATCACTTCCCTTATAAATTATTTTCTAAAATATTAAAAATCACAATCAACTAGCACCTATGTAAAATTCTTTAAAAAAAATAAATATACAATTAATCTGATCAACAAGTCAACATATAGGGAGAAAAAAACAGGGTTGGTTTAACGATAAATCCAATTAATTACTTAAAATGAGACTTGAAACCATAAATACAATTTTCATTCAGATTCTTAATTATGAGTGTGGTTTAACCATTTGTGGATATTACCAACGTGGTTGGTCTATGCGGTAAGTATTTTGATATCTCTTAAGTAAGTTTTGAGATCGAGACTTTGTGTATACAAAAAAATTTTGTTGGAAGATAACTCACCCATCACAATTAAGTGTTTACTCTATTAGATAATTTTAGGTTTCGGCTAATGATTAAGAGTTTTTTCAATTTTCAATTATCGATTAATTCGGCTTAAAATCGGTTAACTAATTGAATTAATCGAACTAACCAAAAATATTAAATATTTAACACATTATAAATGTTCGTTTACCATTTAAACGAACGAACACAAACAATTTACATTCCTTAATGAACGAACACGAACAAGAAGTTTTGTGTTCGTTTATGTTCGTGTTCATTCATTTGTTCGGTTAAAGTTAAACAAACGAACATAAACACACGCACAATAAACCCGAGCTTAATTACGGCTTATTATACATTCCCCGACTTATTTTATTAGAACATTCTACTCATTTTCTTTTCAAGCATACACATAAAAATCCATTTTATACATAGATATATAAAATTATAATAAGTTGAGAATGCACAATATGTAGTAAATTTTGGATTTTAATAATAAAATATGCAAGCAAGATGCAAATGGGACAATTAATATGCCATGACTGTCATGAGAAGGCGGTGTTGGATTGGGATAAGCCTCGAATCCAGCTAGTTGGCAACTGCTGCACAAATAATATAGCATATGGAAACTATCAGTATCAAATTGGCCAACTTGTGTTGAACCAAACCCTGTGTTTGTATCAAATTGGCCTAAACTCACATGGATTCCGAAAGAGGTCAGGTTTTGGATTGAGCAAACCTTAGCCTCAGCCGTCACATGCAGCCACGTTCTAAGCCCCTGAAATTTGTTGGCCACCGCCCTTGCTTTCCATCTTAGGCACCCAATCTCTTCCCTTGCTTTCCATCTTAGGCACCCAATCTCTTCCCTTGCTTTCCATCTTAGGCACCCAATCTCTTCCTTTGCTTTGCTTACCTTACAATTCATTATCCTTGTTGTTTCTTCCCACTTTTACATCTTGCTTTTTAGGGAATTGTTTGAAAATCAATATTCCGCGTTTTTTCTAGTTAAGTTCCAAGAACCAATTCTGCTCTCTTCCCTGCCCAACTCCTTTCAAAGCATTCGTTTTTTTGTTAAGTTTTGGACTTTTTAATGACCTGGGGAGAGTTTCATTTTGTTTTCTTCCGAGCCTAATTTCCTCTTCAATCCTATGTCAATTAATTAATGAAATAATTATACATTTACGCTTGCCTAATTTCCTCTTCAAATTTATTAAAATGATTTGAAAGTGTTAAAACTAAGGTGACGAAACTGGAAAAGCAAGTTGGGCAGCGGAAAGTCTGACATCATAATGAGTGTCCAAGTGAATCGCATGGGAATGAAGCGCTGCTTAAAATGTGTGAGTTCCAACTTCCAAGTTACTTAACTGAAAGAAGAAAAAAAAGAGTTAAAATCACGTCAACATGCATACATATAGCACTGAAAAAGATAGCCGAAATCTTGGCCACTCCTTTACCAGTTTTATTTTTTATTTTGTTTTGCATCAAAGTCGTGGGAGAGCAGACGGCTGAGATTTACTTACTGTTACGTTCCTTTATTTGTTACTATTTTGTTTTGATGGGAAGCGTACAAGTCACATGAAAATGATAATATAGTATAATATTAACTCTCTTTTTTTTGGCTTAATATTCAAATAGGTGATCAAACTATGCTTGTCACTTTTAGTATATAAACTATTTTTAGCTCTAAATAAGTGCCTAAAGTTTCAATTTTAATATTTTAAGTCCCTAACCATTAACTAGCGTTATTTTTATTAAAAAATATTTATTTTATTTTATTTCTTTTTAAATTTAATTTTTAACTTAATTATTTAAAAAACCCCTAAATCTCCCAAAACTCACAAAATAGCCCTCAAATTCGAAAGCCCTAACTTCCCCAACCGATTCCGCCGCCACCCCCATATCCGCCGCAGGACCACCATGACCGTTTCCCCCCCACCCACCCACCCATCGCCGATAACCGGCGGTAGGGGTGTCGGTCGGCTTCCTAATGTTTCATTCCATAACTCAATTAGTGTTTTTCCGTCAACGACCGTTAAAATTTTCCATTATCCAATAAAAACATGACATGTGGCATATTCTGGTATTTTCTATCGTTTTTATTTTTCTAAAAATTATAAAACATTTAATTTTATAAAAAACCCAAAATCTTTCATTTCTCTAAAACCCTCAAACCCAAACCCTAGATCCCTAAATTCCCCCCCCCCCTTCCACCACCAGTCACCCTTGCCTTTTTTGCCCCCCACTACTGAAACCCCCATCATCACGTTGTCGAAAATCGGCAAATAAACCGACGATTGTTTCATCGACGAACATCCAAAAATGAAGAAAAAAATCTATTGGGCTTCTAATCGACGACTAGAGGGTGGGGGATGTTGAACGGTGAGGTACCCGACACTTGAGATGGTGAAGGGTGAACCGCCGGCATGTGGGGGAGGCCGGACGACAAGGAAGATGTGATTTGAGAGTTTGATTAAAAGAAATTAAAACTTTTGGGGGTGTTTTAAGAAGTTTATTTTTTTTTACAGAAATTCAGAAATAAAAAAGATAGATAAAATAGGTCACGTGGCATGTTTTTATTGGATAACGGAAAAATTTTAACGGCCATTGACGGAAAAACTCAAACTGAGTTACGGAATGAAACGTTAGGCACCAAAGTGGCCCAAAAAAACGTTAGGCACCAAACTGAAAAAAAAAGGTATAGTTTGGGCACCTTTTTGACTAAGCCAAAATTAAAACATGCCATTTGTCACATTTTAATTGACTAACGATTTTTTATTAACGGGTAGGCACCTAAAATGACCAAAATTAAAACTTTAGGCACCTATTTAGAGCTAAAAATAGTTTAAGCACTAAAAATCATCTACAAGCATAGTTTGGGCACCTATTTGAGTATTAAGCCTTTTTCTTTTATACATAGAACATTTGGTGTTGGTTATTTATGAGTTTTACGTGATTTCTCGTGAACTCAGTTAAAAGAGTTTTACATGAAGTAGAAACAAAATTTAACGGGTGGTTTATAATATTTCTACTATTTATTTATTTATGAATTTCAGTAAAAGACGGGTTAGAGATATGGCAATGAAGATGGGCAAATTGTGTGATTGATTTCCTGGTATATATTAAAGGCGTTTTTTTATTATCGAAAAATACCCCTTAAAATATTTATTTTTCTTTCTAACACATTCAAAATCATTTCTTTATCTAGCAATCTGACAATGATCTCGCCTGGCTTGTACGAAAAGTTCCATGTTTTTCTTTTAATTTTTAATGAAACTCGCCATATTAACCTAACGAGTTCCATAAGTTTTTAATTCTTTTACTCTCTGTGAGTTTAATAAATAATATTAAAAAAAATTAAAACTTGTCAGGCCAGTTTGATGAGTTTAGTATTAGATAGAAAAATAAATTTTAAATGGGTGTTAGATAAAAAAAAATATGTTAAGAGGTATATTTCGGTAATTATGCGTATATTAAGAGTAATAAAAAAGAGTAAATGAAAAAAGAGTAAAGTTGGGGGTGTTCAAGTTGTTTACAATTTTTATTTATTGATGGAAAGCATGAAAGAAGCCTTAGCTTAGGTAGCCTACTTTTCCAGACCCTATGAAACTACTTTAGGCAACATTAAGTTCATGGAACATTGCATTTAACGGCTCAACGGATAACCCTAACAAATGCTTTTAAAACAATTAATATATTATTATATCAAATATAATAAATTAAACATAATCAACTGTTTTTTTTTTTTTTTTTTGGTAATGACCACCGAATTTTATTAATAACCATGAAAAATATCTCAAATAAAAAAAATCCAAAATAGAGAATAATGAGATCTAGTACACCAAAATCTCAAACAACCCAAAGATGCAAAGAAAATAAATATTTTCATAGATATTAGCATACCGACAAAATTCAGAAGTCTTCCTGAATCTCCTTGTCTCTATCCAAACGAGACGCTTTACGATGTGAAAAAGGAGTGGTGATCGAACCAAACTATCAGGCAGATTGTTCCGCTACCCAGGTCTGATTACATCGGCAAACGACCATCAACCGAGAGGGGATCTATCTTTCTATGAACACCGACAGAATCAAAATCAGAAACTAGCGTCGCGAAGATCTCTGTAAGAGCACCAAACGAACGCTAAGGTATGCTGAAATCATACCAAAAACGACAGATGAAACGAACCACAAAATAACGGAAAAACGTGCCACAAGGACAGAGAAATACGTGCCACAAGGACAGAGATTTTTATTAAAAATATAAATAAACAAGAAAATAAAAATATGAAAATAATGAATCCGGTGATCTACAACTAGTATTAAAACCGGTTGCCGATCACCGGCTAAGAAATAAAAAAAAGGAAGAGGCTGCTATCAAAGTGAAGGAGATGGCTTTGGGCACTGTTTTCTTTTTAAAATGTATAATTAAATTAAAATGAATCTTTCATATATATCAATAAACTAAAATTTGATAAATACAACTATACGGTAAATCAAAAAATTTAAGTATTATAATAAACGCAAACAATAATGAAATGTTTTGTTAAATAAAAAATATATAATTTATATTGTAAAAAAATCTGCCACTTGCTGTCAAAAAAGTAGTATTTTCCTAGGAGAATCAAAAGAAGGAAAGAAAGGGATTGAAATAGTGGGATTTTGTCGGTTATTAGATAAGGCAACGACCCAGGTGACGTGAGCCAAGATGCATCGAACGGTAGGTGAAGCTAACGGCGTTACCGGCGCCTAATCTATTTATTACGTAACAGTATAACACATAGCCAAGATATGAACCTCGAGAGACGACGGTCCACAAACAAGGTATTTTAGCCGTCACCAATAACTAACTAAAGCATATTCACTTCAGCCACGCAATGAACCTTGCCATCAAACGCAGACTTCTATGCCAAAATTATCGTTACAATATCTGCTTGATATACCAGAATTTATTTTTTATAAATAATATTTTAATTTTCTAACATCGGTTATAAATAAAATTTATAAAATTATATTATAGAATAAATTATATTAATCTCAACTATCGTTTAATTTATATTATATGTGTTATAATTTTAAGGGTAAAGTACACAAATAGTCACTAAACTATATCAATAAATACAAAATAGTTATTAAACTTTTAAAAGTTACATAATAAGCATTAAATTTTAATTTTTGTTACAAAATGGTCACTGAACCGTTAACTGTTGTTAACTGGGTGACATGACAGTTACAAAAATTTCTATAACATTACATTCAATCCTCGATATTTATCAATCGGTTTAAACATCAATAATGAGAGTTAAACTATGACTAAATTGATTGAATATGTAAATATGGAGAATTAAATGTGTTATTATTCAAATTTTCGTAACTGTCACGTCATTCACTTTACAAGAATTAACAGCCCAGTGACCATTTTATAACAAAAACTAAAGTTTAATGCTTATTATATAACTTTTAAAAGTTTGATGACCATTTCGTATATATTAGTATAATTTAGTGATCATTTGTGTACTTTACTCTAATTTTAATTAAATCTTAAGTTGTCATTGTAGTTAGTTATAAACTTTGTTTTTGAAGCTCTTAGATTCAAAGTTTTTAAAATTCGAACTTATCACCCCTTTTCCCCCATGAGTTGTTTTTTATGACTATTTACCAACATAATTTTTTTATACACATTACATATAAAAAATTACACAATTTTTTTTTTAAATTTAAAACCTAAAACCCTAATTCTGACACTCAAAATTTTAAATTTTAAACTTTAAACTCTAATCTTAAATCATAAATTTTAAATCTCACAACACATCCTTATATTATAAACCATAAACTAAATCCCTAAATCATAAATTTTTTCTCATATCATTAAGAATTAAAGTTCAAATTTCACCAATAAAACCATCTAACTAAAAAATAGAGTTGAAATGCAATAGTATGAACAAATATTTAAATCAAGCAAATGAATAATAATAATAGGGTGACCTATTGACTGCCGGTTCGTTTAATTCGGAGTCAAAATCCATGAAAAAGAGAGAGAGAGAGAGAGAGTGGAAATTTGCAGCCTCTGGTAGTGGGTGGGGACTCCTATCAACCCGAATGAGCTCATGCACATGCAAATTTCCACAGGTTCATGGAATCTTGGCCACACTAGCCAGGCTGAGGCGCCACCCCCTTTTGATTTTGACCCTTTCGTGATTAGCCTCCGGTAGTTTCTGCTCCCTTTGTAAGTTGCCCAACTTGTTTGCTTTCTGCTCTGCTACACTACAATTGCCAATTGGTGGGGTCTAATTATAATTTTCAGGCTACATTAACTCATCTTAATTAATCTTGTTTGCATCAGCTTTTGGACCTACCTATGTGATTTTTTTTATCCACAAAACATGGGAGATTCTCTTGTAAGATTTTTCTCTCTCTCATTTTTACTTCTTAGAGATCAAGCTGGCTTTAAATCATTTGCAACTCTTGGCTTAGGTTTGAACTTGCAAATATCTTTGTTTACTAAAATCAAGTCATAATTTTATTCGCTAAAAAAAATCAAGTCATGGTATTTTTATACAGTTTATATATAATAGACAAAACAATGATAATATTAGAATTTAGACCATGATCAAACTTGAACCATTTCTCTATACAAGTATTGGAAACAAAATCATAATTAGGAACCTATAAAATGTTAATTGTATAAAATTGACTCATATAAAATATATTTACACGAACTACATCTGCAAATGAGACCCTTATGATCGAAAGCTATTCGAGCGGCTCATAAGCCTAATTGAACATTTCAATTTAGTATTATTATTAAAGGGTAATTATTTCATACACAGACGGAAGAAACAATTTTTTTACAAGTTGTCTTAGTTTTAGGGTTTGAGAACCTTATTTAGAGTTTAATGTTTAGGGTTTAAGTGTAATAGTTTTGAATTTAGGGGCTGTGGTTAGAATTTATGGTCTATGGTTAAAATTTAGGGTTTATAGGTTAAAATCTAATTCCCTAGCGATTTTACCCCAAAACCTAAACCATAACATCTAAACCCTAAATTCTAATCCCATACACTTAAATACCTAAACCCTAAACCTTAAACCTAAGGCGCTTGTGAAAACTTTTCGTTTCCACCGCCGGTACATGGGATATTTTTTCATCATTAAATTACATTTCTACCTCGACTATACATTTATTGAACAAAAACAAGTTAAATCGAGTTCGAGTTCTATCTTTAGTACAAAAATTAGTAAAAGAGCTTAATTAACCTCGAACTCAAGTAACTCAATTATATCTTCAATCGAGCCTGAGCTCGAAGATTGATGTTCGATCAAGTTGGAGCCGAGTATTGAGTCCTGATTTTTGAATCGTGCTTAAACTCATGCTTGCTACTATTCAGATTTTGGCTCGGCTTGGCTTGATTACACATTAACATGAGCAAATAATAATTCACAATTCCCCACGCCTAAATGAAAAAAAGTTAGGCTTTGGTCAATGTGGAATAGGTGAGCTGCTGAACTTGGAAGAGAAAAAATTAGGTGAGGATTTAAATTCTGGGTTCATTGAAACTTTGACAGTGAGCTCATTTGGTAAGTAGCATTAATTTAACAAGTGTACTACCTACCATTCAAGTTTACGTTTACTCCTTTTTTTACTTGATTATCAATGTTTTTAATATTACTACTAATTTTTATTATAATCATAGAAGATATCACGGTTATAACGCATTCAGGAAGAAAAATAATAGGACTAATTTACCCAAATTTCTTACAACCCAAAAAACAAAGAAAAGTGAAAAACTTCTATAGAAATAAGCATACCATCAAAATTTAGAAGCTTCCTGAATTTTATTGTCTCTATCCAATCGGGACTTATAATTTATGAAAAGGAGTGGTGAGCGACCCAAACTTTCAGGCAAAATGTTCCGCTACCCAAGACTGATTACATTGACAAACAACCATCAACCGAGTGGGGATCTAACTTTTCGTGATCACTGATAAAATCATAAACGAACTAGCGCCGATTAAAACCTCTATGCGAGCAACGATCGACCGCTAGGGTATGATGAATCATGCCACAAGGACAAATGAAACAAAACCACAAAAACAAAGAAAACATGTCACAAGGACATAAGAAAACGCGTGTCACGAAGGCAGAGATTTTTATTAGAAAATAAAAATAAACAAAAAAATAATAAACACCGATAATCGACAACTAATAACTAGATGATTGCCGATCGTCGGCTAACGCAGAAAATTAAAAAAAAATTACGGGAAAAAATATGGTTATTGTCGTTATCAAACTTTGTAAAGCGTAAGAATAAAACTCATAATTAAACCTAAATTTTGTGGACAATATGGTTAGTTAATTTATTTAACTGTACTTGATAAAATAAACAAAATTCAAAGTAAAAGCATTAAATTTTAGTAATAATAAAATAAATAAATAAAGCCCTTCAACTTTTATAATGAAATGAAATTACATAAAGTAAGATGTTAGTATGGAAAAGGGCAATTAGTGGATATGTGATCAAATATTATAACCATAAGTCCATAACCCATTTCTTATGTAATCTTTACCTCAGCAATTACATGTACCAAAAAAAATTCAGAAAGAAGACCAAATTTAGTTGCACGTTGTTAGGTAGAAATACCAACCCACCCACCTGGGCTGCCATTCTATTCAATTGAAAAACCACTTTAGTTAGATTGTCTGAGTGTCAACAGAATAATAGAATCAAAGCATGACTGTTAACAAAAGTTTTGATCAAAGTAAGCCCACCATGACTGCAGTTACTCTAACTTTTGAGTCCCCATTGACCGATTGATGGACATATGAGGCCATCCGGGATGAATTGAGGGGTATTGGGGTGTGGTCACGCCTCTTAAAAATTTTAAATTATCATTTAATTTTTTTATTGATAATCCATTCTAACATTTCTTAAAATTTACCTCACAGAATCACCCATAATATAAAATTTTGTATCAGTCCAGGATGGTCCGATGTTAAAGTTTAAATCTCGGAGGTATCAATCATAAAAATTTAAGAATGCAATTACATATGGATTGAAATGTAGTGGTTCTATACATTCTTTGATCAGTCCAATCATTTTGGAAAAGAGAGAGAATAATCAATCTTTGATTTGGACTAGAATCTGTTTGATTAAATTATAGATTTGTATGGAATTTTGGAACACAGCTTTTGCACTGTTGTTCCACCAAGAGCAGATCTAGTTTGATAAGACATTCGGCATGGAAAAGTGGAATAGAATGAAGTGTATGGCAATTGGCATCCAAAGTGAGAACATTATTGGGAAATGACAGGTGCAAAGTTTAAAGGGTGAGGGGCTGTAAGATTTCTTCATATCTTCAAAGGATTGAGACATTAGTGTTGAGTTATGTCCAACGGATTCGGAATTTTACAACAGGGACACAGATTTCATATCTGAATGAGGTTACATGGTTCCTACTTCTCAGATTGTCCTAAGCCGTATTCCTGTAATTGCTGCATGAATTTCGCCGCTGTTTCATGTGGGAGTATCGAGTGACTGTGATGATGCGTGTCGGCAATACCCAGAAATCGGTGGAGTCAATGCCGCTTAAATACTAATTTCATGTTTTTGAGCTTAAAAGGTTACTGAAACCCACAATACACTGCAACCGGCTACTTATGTGTTATTTTTTATGGGACAAGTTTAGATTCCAATATTTATTACTTGAGTACCGCCTAGGGCCGTAAATGAGACGAAATAGATCGCGAGCTACTTAAGCTCGACTCAGTCAAAGTTTGACTCGATTGTACTCGACTTGAGCTCGAATTCGGCTCGAATTCTTAACGAGCGGAACCGAGCTACTTGATACCCGACTCGAAAAGCTTGCGAGCTACTCGAAAACATAATATAGTATTTTTTTTAATTTTTTTTAATTTAAAATATAAATTCCTAAACTTAAAACTCTAAAATATAAACCCTAAACATAAGTCTTAAACCCTAAAATCTAAATTCTAACCCCAACAACCTAAACCTCCAAACCCTAAACTAATGCCATAAACCCTAAACTTAGCAAGCTTGAATTTATACAACTTGTGTATCAAAGTTTTTTTTCTTAATAGGGCTTTAAATGAGACGTGACAGATGGCGAGATACTCGAGTCTGACACGGTCAAAGATCAGTCAACACTTGACTCGATTAGGCTCGAATAAAGCTCGAACTCGACTCGAGTTCATAACGAGCCGAGCTCAGATTTTTCAAACTCGTTAAAAATTACTCAAGCTCAAGCTCAAACTCGACACAAAATTTTAACGAGCCGAATCATACTTAGCACTACTCAAACTCGACTCAGCTCGTCTACACCCCTAGGCTACGACCAACCTCATTTTTATTTTTACATGTTTTTTCTTTTACATATATATGTTTAGTAATTTATATAATATAAGAGTTGCGCAGCCATTATGATTGGGTTACAACTTACACCTTCGCTTCATGAATGCACTCATGCCTCGGTTCTTGGACTCACCAAATGGGAATAAGGAATAATCTTTGAATGGCCTATTACGAAAAGTTTCTAAGTGGAATGGGCTATTTTCATAAGTCCAAAACTAATAGCCCAGTTCATGACTCATCAAAGAGGGTAGAGTAATGGCGTTTTGGTTCAACCATCTCTTGATAATCTTGGTTAGTTGCTCATTGATTTTGTACTATAGGAAGAAAATAACTATGATTATGTTTTTAATTTTTTTTGTTGAAATTAATAGATATAAAAAAAGGAATTTATGCTTATGAGAAGGATAACAATCACACAACAAACAAATTAGGGTAAATTGGTGTCGTATATTATTTCATTTGTCCCATTTGTCCCATTATATTTTTTTCTTCCGGTTGTTGTGTTCTAAAATTATTTTACTTAAATTGTTCATCTAAAAAACTCAACCACTTTTACTAAACATATTATTCTTTCTATCATTTTCAGTTTTCCAACAAAACAAAATTTAATATTTTAAGAATGAATTGTCATTTTAATTATTTATAACTAAGGGTGTTCAATCACTCGGTTCAGTTAACCGACCGAACCGAACTACTAAAAATTCATTAACTGATTTTTTCTATTCATAGTTAACTGAACTGATTTTTTTGAATTTTTTTTTAGTTCGGTTAATTTGGTCGGTTTTCGAATTAACCGAAATTTGTTACAAAATTTTGGGTAAATTACACAAATGGTTAGCCACTAAACTTTCAAAAGTCATAAAACAACCATTAAACTTATCAAACTATTACAAAATGGTCATTGATTCATTGCATGTTATATGTTATTGATAAATATTGAAAAATTTAATGATCATTTTGTGCTAATTTGGTAAAGTTTAATGACGATTTTATAGTATATCAAAAAAATTTAATGATCATTATATAATTTTTAAAAGTTCAATGACTAAAAATAAATATATGTAATATGTAATATATAAAAATTTCGATTAATTTGGTTAATTAACTAATTTCAAACCGAATTAACCGATAACTGAAGTTTGAAAAAATATTAACCGTTAACCGACCGAACCTAGAATTAACCGACCGATTAACCGATTTTTTTGGTTCGGTCGGTTAAAATCAAAGTTTGAACACCCCTATCTACAACACATCTCTTACATGAAATTTTTCTTCCTAAAACGACGTAAAAAGGTCAACAAGAGACAATTTAAGGAATAAAAATCCTTTGCCCCTATCTATGCCTCAACACAAAAAAATTAAATTTGGTGTTTAGAGTTTGAGTTTAGTGTTAAAGTTTAATTTTTAAGATTTAAGATTTAATGTTTAGAATTTATGATTTATGAATTATGGTTTAGTTTTTGAATTTATATCTAATACACTAACGGTTCCACAAGTACCTTAATTTTAAGGTTTACGGACTCAATTTAGGGTGCATGGGTTTAGAATTAAGGGTAATGGTTATAATTAGGGGTTAGGGTTAGGGTTTATGGTTTAGATGTTGAGTTTAGTGTTTAGAATTCTAAACCCCTACACCTAAACCCAACGTTCTAAACCCTAAAAATAAGACGTTTGTGGAAACTAAAGTTTCCATTACCAGTATATCAAATAATTATCTTAATTTTTTCAGTGTTGGGACAAAGATAAATACTATAAAAGATAAAAGATTTTTGTTCCAATTTAGGAGGTACAAAGGGGTAAAAATCTCATGCCCCCTAATCATGTCTCCTTCTATGCCCCATGCCTAAAAATACTTAAAAATTAAATTTTACCCCATAACCCTAATTTTCATATCCTAAACCCTAAACTCTAAACCCTGAAAAAATACATCATACCCCTAATTCCCTATACCCTAACCCTAAGACCAACCTTAAACCCTAAACCCTAAACCCACTATTTTAAAATGGAAGCATACTTAGGGGTAAATGATTTCCATTCGGTACGGGGAGAGTAATAGTTTTTTTTTATCAAATACGGAAAGAGTAGTTAATTCTGCAAAAATAGTTGGCTAAAACCCAACAAAGATTGCCATTTTAATCCGATTTATTAGCAGAGTGGGAAAGCCGGAAGGGACCCCATTTTATGAATGGACACTGGTCCTGCTCCATGAACGAAGCTCATCTTAGTTCTATCATGAAAGCTGGCTACCTTATTTTCTGTATCTTCAAGTCTCAAAGTTCTGTTTACGTCGGCAGCATTCTAGAGGACCACTTTCTGAGCATTGTAATTATCTGCACTGTTAGTTTTCTTGGATACAATCAAACTAGTGTTTTATACAACAGTATCATTTCATTTTTTAACGTCTTTTCTTACCTAATTTTGGATCGCCGGGTGGCCTCGGGGGCAGGATAGAGAGGAAGTTTTCTGATATACTTGCGCAGAGTATTTAAATATTGTTTTCGGGTTACTGCAAATATCTTGAATCTCAAACCCCCATGTGCACTTCAAATGTACTAGTCATGGCCTTTGCTGTCAATTTTTGATAAATGTAGATATGGTACGTCCAGTATTCGAATATATTTAATTTATGTATTTAAAAACAAAAGAGATGAATGACAGTAAAAACCTTGTTAGTTAATTTTCATGTCAAAAGTTGGATCAGATCCTATTCAATTCAATACAATTGGTGTGAGTTAAGCAACAAAGGGAAAAAGAAAGGAAGAAAAGAAAGTGAAAATTTCAGCAGCCGAAGCCACCATTTGCAGAGTTGCAGTGGAGGCCGGAGGGGTTGGTGACCTCGTAAAGCGTGCCAAATGCAATGATGAGAGTGTCCACTGCCATATATTATCACCATTCAGTTTCACCACCCTTTAAAAGTTAAAAATCCCACTTCTGTACTGTGATCTCATCATCCCAAAGTTACCGGAAGCACCGGAGACAGCTAAAGTGTTGATTCTCCTGACAATTACGGGTTTCATGGTAAAAGGAAGAATAGATTTATGTAGGCACAATATAATAACGGGAAAACTACGCCGCTAGTCCCCAAACTATTATCGTCTTCCTATTTTGGTCCCAAAACTATTTTTTGGCAAAACTGTTTTTTTTGTTACATAGTTCTTCTGTTTTGGTCCCCCGTTGTTAAAAACTAATGAAATTGCTGACGTGGAATTTTTTTTATTATTTTCTCTCTCCTATATATATTATTTAAATTTTTTATTCAGACTAATGTGGTGGTTACACGTGTCACCACCATAACAAAGAAAATAAATTGAATGTGAGGGGGAGCTAGGATTTAAACCCACGTCTCCAAGCCAATGAGTTAACCATTAGGCTAAACTTCAATTATTAATATGTTTTAGCAAAAATTACATTTAAAACAATCAAATGAACCCCAAAAAACCAAAGAAATAGTTGAAACAAATGACTTGCAATAAGATTCAAACACATGTGCCATGACATAAAAAGACCAAGCATAAACCAAATGTGCCAAAGAATTATTTCGACTAAAATTTATATTTAACGTATATTAATTTACAAACAACACAAAATAAAATATTAAACCTAGGGAGAGATTCGAACACAAAACTTTATTGATAAATTAATATATGTTAAATATAAATTTTAGTATGCATTAAATATTTTATTCGAACACAACATTATTGGTAAATTAATAGAATATACGTTAAATATAAATTTTAGTATACATTAAATATTTTATTCGAATACAAAATCTTATTGATAAATTTGGTATAATAACACATTTAGTCCTTCATATTTATACATTCAATCAATTTAGTCCTAATTTGAAACAATTCACTAAATTTAGCCCTCATTATTTACGCATTCTTTCAATTTTGTCCTTAAAGCAAAATTCCAAAGTATGGTAACATGATAAATAATTACAATTAAATTTTTATAGGAACTCGAAAACTCGACTCGAATCAAAAAATTTCAAATAAAGTTTGAGTTGTAAAATATGACGCGTCAACTCGAATAACTCGAAAATTTTTGACTCGACTCGTTCGAACGCTCATCTCTATCTTAGGATATGACGCGTCAATTCGAATAACTCGAAAATTTTTGACTAGACTCGTTCGAACGCTCATCTCTATCTTAAGATATGACGCGTCAATTCGAATAACTCTAAATATTAAAATATTTTAAATCATTTTTTTAAATCGAATATTTTTTAAAATACAATATTTAATATTTTCATATTTAAATCATTTTTAAAATATTCAAATATTTAATAACTACTTTAAATATTTTTCTTTTAAATATTCGAATATTTAATAACAACTTTAAATATTCAAATATTTTAAATCAAAATTTTCTTGTAAATCGAATATTTAAAGTAGTTATTAAATATTCGATGTGATTTAAAAGAAAAATGATTTAAAATATTTGAATATTTCAAGTTGACGCGTCATATCTTAAGAAAGAGGTGAGCGTTCGATCGAGTCAAAAAATTTTGAGTTATTCGAGTTGACGCGTCATATTTTACAACTCAAACTTTATTTAAATTTTTTTCGATTTGAGTCTAGTTTTCGAGTTCCAATAAAAATTTAATTGTAATTATTTATCATGTTACCATACTTTATAATTTTGCTTTAAGGACCAAATTGAAAGAATGCGTAAATAATGAGGACTAAATTTAATGAATTTTTTCAAATTAGGACTAAATTGATTGAATGTATAAATATGAAGGACTAAATGTGTTATTATACCAACTTTTACAACAGACACTTAACGAGATTTAACGTCTAGTTACCATTTTGTTATAAACATAAAGTTTAATTGCCATTTTATAATTTTTAAAAATTTAGTTACTATTTTAATTTTTTTTTACCAAAATTCAGTGACCGTATGTGTAATTTAAAAAAAAAAAAAAATGGTTCATGCATCTTGTTTCAGCAAAATCCTTAAATCCAAGCCATCTAAATTGTGGGCCTACAATTTACTGGATCGGAGAGTTGATAGGATGAGTGAATATAGAGGTAGCCCCACATGATGGGCGGTCACTATCAGAGTCCAGAGATTACAATTTACACATATTCAATCATAAATGAGTTTTTGGGGAGGGGACTTTCCTTTATGTTTTTGGAACAAAGTTTTGCATGAATTTAAATATATATATATTGGTCACAAGTTGCTATATAAAGCTCTTTCAACTTCTCTGCTAGATATTGGTGGTACTTTTTAAATACACTTTTTCATCTCTCTCCCTTATCTTCAGCTCTGCACATCTTTGATTTTTTTTTTTTAAAAAAAAAAACCTAATTCTATCAAAGCTATATCTTCATCTTCTTCTGTCAGCTCAGCTCCTCACCCATCCCTCTGCCATTTCAGTCTTTCAGAATTCAACTTCCCCATCCCTCTTTCCTCTCAAACAGTGCTTCTTTTCAAGGGCAAAGTGTAGAAAATAGCAAGTTTGAGTGAAGATTCAATGGATGTTGACATGATGAAATCCTCAACAGAAGATCAGATGGACATGATGACAATGATGATGCAAATGGAGAAGCTTCCTGAATTCTGTGAGTCGCCTCCTTTCAAGACCTCTGATATAAACTTCTCCAATGGAACTTCAATCCTACCTACAGTACCACCCATTTACCCTAACCCCATTAATGACCCTTCTTCACTCAACACATTCATGGCCTTGCCACCTTCCACTTTATCGTTCATCGGCAGTGTCCCGCCTCAAGAATCCATGGCTCCACGTCTTCAACCCAAGTACCCATCTCTTTTCAACAACTCAAACTCATATCCTTGCTCGGCAGATAAGAAGAACTCCATGGCAGAAATGAGGGAGATGATCTTCCGTATGGCGGCAATGCAGCCGATTCATATAGACCCGGAGTCCATTAAGCCACCGAAGAGAAGGAACGTCAAGATCTCAAAGGATCCACAGAGTGTGGCAGCCAGGCATAGAAGGGAACGGATAAGTGAACGGATAAGGATTCTGCAAAGACTGGTTCCGGGAGGCACTAAGATGGATACTGCTTCGATGTTGGACGAAGCCATTCATTATGTTAAGTTCTTGAAGAAACAGGTGCAATCTCTGGAACAAGCTGCTGTGAATAGGCCAATGGGGATAGGGTTTCCGAGTGCAGCAATGGCTACTGTGGGTTACTCCTCATTGCCGAAAGCTTGCCAGCCACCTCATCATCATCATCAAGTTGTGGGCAACATGCAGATGCTTAGATAAGGAATGGAATTTAGAATATTTAATTAGTTGATTTGTGTAATAATGGCCAATATCTTTGTTATGTTTTCGGATTACTTTGTTAAGTGTGGACTTCACTTGTTCTTGGTGCCACAAAGAATTCAATCGTATGCTTTCATTATCTATGATTAAACTTCTTAATATTATTATTCTCTACTATTGTTACACCCATCCAACCATTAAAGCTTTTATGAGCAAAACATGAGTGTAGTTTCGAGAATTTCCCCATGCATGCGACTTTAATTCTAAATGCATGAAAATTCCTTTTTCATTTTGAGGGTTACCGCTTGTATAGTTGTATACTTGTATTATATCACCATATTGTGAATAGTCGGCATGGTCCATGTCAGTATTCATTTTCTTGGATTTTAA
The DNA here is from genome assembly GCA_958450335.1 of Hibiscus tridactylites. Classification (NCBI taxonomy): domain Eukaryota; kingdom Viridiplantae; phylum Streptophyta; class Magnoliopsida; order Malvales; family Malvaceae; genus Hibiscus; species Hibiscus tridactylites. The sequence goes on from OY288284.1 coordinate 67,290,713, forward strand.
TACTTTAGTTGCCGTTGGATTGATTGAAGTTAAATTTGTTTTCACCATCAAAATATTGGCAGATAGCAACGTCTGGTTTTTTCAGCTCGCGGTTCTTTTAATCTTTGTAATATCCCCTTACAAAATGTTTCTGTTCTTGCTCTCTCTAAAGTTATCTAATTTTTTTTTTGCAAACCATGGGTCTGTCCTAAATCAAAATTTGTATAAAATTGGGACGAATTCATGTGTATCTTAGGAGGAGCTCTTGTCCTCCACGCACCAAACTTTTTTAATCTTTTACTCATTTAACTTTTTTAAAAATTAAATTAATCATAAATTTCCTCTTACTTTTCAATATTTATATTTCGTCTCAACTCTCTCTGTAGCAAACTGCGAGAGCATAAGTTGCATGTATATTGTATCTACGTGTTGTTTATATACATTGTTATAATATATTTCACTAAACAACCTCCTTTTAGTGTTCCTATTTATGTTTCACATTAAAAATTTAGTTTTATAGTTTATGATTAAAGTTTAATGTTAGGGTTTAGGATTAGAGCTTAAGGAATTAAGGCATGATATATTTTTTAGGATTTATGATTTAAAATTTAAAAATTAAGGTTAGAATATATAATTTAGTTTTTAGTGTTGGAACATAGAAATGACACAAAAAGTCGGAAAATTTTTGTCATCACTAACTGGTTGAAAGAAGTAGCCGTGAATCTATTTTCATGCATTTGAACTGAAGTTGAATCCTAAAATTATTTCAAGGCTTTATTTATGGATAAAAATCTCTTGCCCTTTTTCGGTGCCCCTACTTATGCCCCAATACTAAAAAAACACTACAAAATTAAATTTCAAGCCCTAACCCTAAATTCTAAATCCTAAACCATACACCATATACTCTAAAAAATACACTCTACCCTAAATTCCCTAAACCCTAACTATAAACCTTAAATCCTTAAGACTAAACTTAATTTTAAACGTGGAGGCATAAATAAGGACACCGAAAAAGAGTTTAGGATTTTCGTCCTTTATTTATATATTACCTTAATCCGAACAAGAATTATTTTAGATCTCATATTGGATAAAGAGAGCATAAGATGGTATTATGGTATGCAAACTTTAACATCTTTCACAATATTAGTTTTTATTTCCAGTTTTGTTTGGTCTGTATAATATTAAAGGAAGTGAACGTGGGAGGTAGGTTGCCTCCCGAGGCAGGGTCGACTAGTTTTAGTGTTTGTGTCTAAAGGGTCATGCCTCACAATCAATTCCATATCAGACATTTAGAAGAAATTTGTTTAAAAAAAAAAGAAAGGAAAGGAAAGGAAATGGTCAAACCCAATTTCATGAAGTAGAGCCATGTGAGATATCCCACTAAGGTCCCAACATCCCCACACAAGGGCTTTGATTATTGGAGAAGGGTACGTATTTAGGGTATTTTCGAATCGGCAATGTTCATTGCACCCCTCCCTCTGACACATTCTATCTTTTCTTTTGTTTTTTCTTTTTCATACAAAAATCCATTTTATCCATCTACCTTCTTTTCTTTTCTTTTTCTTTTTTCAATGTAAGATAAGTTCTCATGTTCTTTGTCACAGGATAATGGGGTATATATTCATGGAAATTTCATTTTTTTCTATATTTGGTCTTATTTGTAAGTCTAAACAAAGTTACGAACAATATCAAACGGATCAAAAATTTATTAAACTTTTAAATTTAAAATATGACTACATAAAACGAACATTAATTTCTAGTTATATATGTTTGCCTTGGTCAACTAGGACATTAAATCTTTTTTCCTATAATGAAATGGTATTTTAGTTTTTAAAATCATATTTTATTATCGCTCTGGAATTTGAAAATATTATTGGTTTACCTTGTGAACTTTTTTACTATGATTCATTTTTCCTAGTTCTTTTTTCGTTAAAAAAAAAGATGTGATATTAGAAGGATCTGCTACGTAACACATATTACATACTAAATTTAAAAAAATTAAAATTCATAAAAAGCATCGATTTTTAAAATATAATAACTTTTTTTCAAATATTTTTCTTAAATATTTTTAATGATTTTTCTTAAAATTTTGATCTAGTATATATTATGAGTCACATAATACATTCTTATCAAGATCAAAAATTTCAAAGTCAAATTAAAGGATATTTTTTTTCAGATACTAAAGTAATTATAAGGTACTACTTCTAAAATTAAAATACCATTTATTTTTTTATTGGAAATCATTTGAAAATTCAATTAATTAAAAATATTTTATTAGAAGTCTATCTGTGACAAGATCTTTGTGCCTAATTATGTAGAAATCTAATCATAAAAGTGATATCTCAATACGTCACGATACCTCTAATTGAATATCTAGAAGAAACTCAAATCATACGATAACTAAGTTGTGGAATTTAAATATTTTGAGAATCATATTTTTTTTGAACGGAAAGTATACCAAGAGGAACTTAGAATCCCAGGACTTATATAAATACAATGCCCAGCTCGTCCCTAATTTGATAATAAGATTTAAATTTAGTATTAGGACTTCTAATTTGAGCTCTAAGGACTTGGTGTTTTCATTTTCTCTCATTTGGACATAAAAAGGGTAAACTTAATCATATTTTAGTTCCCAAAAGATTACTGGGATTTATTATCCCCATCATTTACATAAGAATGATAAATTTCCTTGAATTAATTAGTATTTTCATATAATACGTAAAATATTTATAATCACTATAAAATTAAAAAAAATGTGAACCAAACTAAAATTTGGTTGACAAATTCCTTTGATTTATTCAAAAATGGGCATATAGAGGCGCATGCAAGCAATGAAATTTGGGGTGGTGAGACTATAAATGAAGAAATTGGTGTCAGAAAGCTCCTAATCCAGAGTTTTCAAATGTAAACAAGGATGGACAAGAGGGAGCCGAAGGAGGTAGTCGTCTCCTTAAAAATTTATAAATAATTTAAATTTTTCTGTATTTTATATTGCAATATATATATATATTTTTTAAAATTTTATAAATTAGTCTTTAGAATTTTAAAAGTTCACCCCTAACATAAAATTATAATTTATCCTTTCCATAAATGTGAACATGACATATGAGGAAAAGACAATAAAGGGGTTGGTTGGTTGGTTTTGGTGGGAAATGGATGCTTTAAGGGGTGGAGGGATTTAGATCTAATGTTTTTGGACCGAAATATTATTGTATTCCATGTCGGTTATGCAAGGGGAAATGCATGAAGACGATGTTATTGTGCATCTCTGACACATGGGTGTGTAAAAACAAAGGGTAACCATTAACCGTAATCGTTAATTGGTATTATCGTTAAAATTTTACAGGTTAATTAATTTACTGTTAAAGCTTGAATAGTTTCAATTAATTAATCGTTAAAAATAATGGTTAATGGTTAATTAATATAAAATTATTTAGATATAAAATAAAGTTTGTGATTAAATTTATTTTTTTTTTAAAAAAAATTAATACAATATTTATCGAAAAGATAATTTCATTACTCTCAAAAGAATTAGCGAACATTTGAAAAAAAATTATAATAAGTTACACGTTAACCTGTAACCGAACCGTTAAGTAGCAATTAACCGTTTAAAAATTTAATAGTTAATCATTTTTTAATGGTTAAATTATAGTTTAATAACCGCTATAATAAATTAACTAACTGTTTATGCTAAATGGTACGGTTAACCTACCATAAATACCCTTACTCTGACATCAGTTTGGATAAACTTTGTGCATGTTCAGCGTTCAAAGGAAGCAAAGATTTAGAATATAATTATGTATCCATTGAAGCCCAAATCCATTAGTTTTTTTTCCTCTTTTTCTTGTGTCCATATTGGGCTATTTTAAGGCATGAATCAACACTTTCAAGTCCTACTTAAAGCCCCCCAACTACATGCATATGTCATGTCTTCAAAGGAACTTGGGTTTTGCTAGATTTTGCACTGACAACTAGACCTGGCAAACTTGACCCGAGACCCGAAACCCGAACCGAATTACCCGAACCGAAACCCGATTTTGACCCGAACATGATGATTCGAAGTTGACCCGAAACCCGAACCGAACCGAACCGAAATTTTTTGTTGAACCGAAATGGACCCGAACCGAAATAGACCCGAACCGAATAGACCCGAACCGAATGGACCCGAACCGAATGCTACCCGAACCGAAAGCTGAACCGAAAGCTAAACCGAATATCAACCAGATTTTAACCCGATTTTGACCCGATTTTAACCCGAATATCTATTGTTAACAATATAATAAATAATAAAATGAAGTATAGAAATTTGAGATCTTGGTGACCAATTTTATAATTTCATCATAAAATATAGCATAAAATTGAAATTGTAGACTAAATTGACAATTTGGAAGTGGAGAAATTTGAGAGTCCAATGATCAATTTTGTAATTATACCATATAAATAAATAGGGGTCAATTTTGGCTAAAAATTAAATCTTTGAAATTAAAATGAACGAAAATATCAATATATTAAATTATAGACTAAATTACAAAGATTAGTCAATTTCAACTAAAAGTAAATTTTTAGAGACTAAATATCACTACGGGGAGGCGATTTCTATATCTGAAGTCTAAACCGTGGGAATACTTGTGACTAAATTAAATTAAACTAAAACTTAAAGTTGACTAAAATGTAACATTTTAAATGCAACATGACCTAAAAAGTAATTAATCTCTAGCTTAAAAAATTGGTGGCTTATTTCCCTCCAAAATTTTGTCTTTTCTCTCTCTATTTTTTCCAATTGTCTTTTTCCTTTTTTTTTTTCAATCTAGCTTAAAAAATTGGTGGCTTATTTCCCTCCAAAATTTTGTTTTTTCCCTCTTTATTTTTACCAATTGTCTTTCTATTTTTCTTGATTTAATTGAGTTTCAATTTAGATTAATTTAATTGAAATTTCACATCTAGTTTTAAAATTATTTTAATTATGTCCGTGATTTATGCTTTTAGATTTTAGTTATTTCAATTAGAGCCTAAGTTTAATAAATTAATTCATTTCAGACATTATTATTATTATTATTATTATTATTATTATTATTATTATTATTATTATTATAAACTTTAATTCAATATAATTATACAAAAAAAAATTATATGGATACATGAAGCTTTGATTTAAATATTTAATCAAATTCAAATGCATAAATTGACAAGTTGAATCAGAATTAATCTCATACACCAATAACTCTAAACTAAACCATAAATACTAAACCTCAAACCTTTAACCCAACTCAAATCAAATTGACCCGAAAATTTAAATGTTGACCCGACCCGAAATTGACTCGATTTTAACCCGAACCGAAAGCGACCCGAACGACCCGATTTTAACCCGAACCGAAAGCGACCGATCCGATATTGACCCGACCCGAAAACAACCGATCCGATTTTGACCCGATCCAATACCCGAACCGAATCCGACTCATCACAGACCCGAATTAGACCCGAACCCGAACCGAACCGACCCGAACCGAATCTAAACCGATTTTAAATAAACCCGAAATGACCCGAACCGAAACAACCCGAACCGAACCCGAACCGAATGACCCGATTGCCACCTCTACTGACAACATAGTTTGCTAATTTGCTAAATTTATTAGATGAATTCGACTTACAACGTTATTTGTGATCTTAGTTAATAAGATCAATCTATGTCAAAAAACTTTTAAATAATTATTCAATTTTTTTACATGTAAGAAAGAGTTAAAAATTTACCTTAAGTAAAAATAGCGTAGATGGGTTTTATTGGCTAGAACCACAAATAACGTTGTGAAACAAGTCTATCTATTTGTTTTTCCATCATATCACATGTATTGAATCAAAAAGTTACAGCGTTCGTTGGATTTATGCTTTTCACATGCATACCACAAATATCAAGGCAGAACGTAATTACATGAAGCTCTTTTCCCACTCTCTCATTTGTTGAACCGCACAGCATTTATTTACATTGGTGAGTAATTGAAATCTGCAAAGATTTTATGGATGAGTATAGGGTACACCCTTTAATTTAAGGCTAAAAAATGGTACAATATAAAATATTAGAAAACACACAATTTGAATACTACCACACAACTTAAAAAAGTATAATATTTTAGGTGAGTGATTTTATGATAAATTTCAAAAAAATTCGTGAAAACACATAACATAAAATGTTATAAAAGAATATAATATTTTTATTGTATAGTAATATTTAAGATTGCTTGTTTTCTCATATTTTAAGTTGATTTTTTTTAATCTTAACTTAAGGTGTTGCATCCTAGACTCGCCCGGAGCTACGTTCAGAGCATTATACGCGTAATGTCCTATTCTCCTGCTTTGCTTTGGGCAGAGCAATTGTAGTAGAGGATATGCCAACTTCAGTTTCTCACTTATCTTAAGAAACAGCATGCTGACATTTAAGCTACTTGTCATTGTCGTTTCAGGCTAAAAACATAAAATAATTTGATTTTAGCATTATCAAAAGACTTTATACTCAAATACATGTCCAAACAATACTTATTTTTTTAGAAATGTGTTTAAAGTTTTCGTCAATGATGGTTAAAAAAAATCCGGTATTCAATTAAAACGTGACACGCGATTTATTTCTTAATTTTTGACTAATAAAAAAAATCATTATTTTTTAAATAGGTCACAAGATTTTAATATTTTTCAGAATAACCCCAACTCCCTAAATCTCTTCTCTACAACCGTCGAACACCATACTACCACCTGAACGATAACGTCTCCTCCTCTCATCGCAACAAGGCTAAGTTCATCATTCGTCCATGCTTAGTTCAATTAAAGATTTAATGCTTGACGTTCATGGTTCGTTTGGCCGCTTGTTCGTCGATTTCTGACGACTTGAGGTTATGATTATCGACTGTGGAAGGTTAGCAAAGGAAGGAGTGACCGGTGGTGGTCGAACCGACAGTTAGAGGAGAAGAATTTATGGGTTTAGTAATTCAGGGTTATATATTCGGGTTTTTTAAGAAAGTAAAGATTTTAGCGATTTTTAAAATCGCATTTTTATTAGATAATAACATATGTCATGAAAAAATTGTAAAGAGTTATAAAGCGAAACGTTAGGCACCTATTTGTGCTGAAAAATAATTTAGACACTTATTTAAAAAATTAGGTGCAATTTAAACACTTATTGAAGTATTATCAAAATAAAGATGTCAAAACCCCAAAATTCGCCTTTTTCTTGTTCAGTTTTGTCCCATTAATACATGTTTCTTTGTTCAAAAGATCAAATCTATGGGCAGAGAGAGATCCTATTTGTGGAGAAAACTGGTACTGAAATGTCAACCAAAAGCAGCAAGCCAGCAACAGTCTAGGAGAGACCAAACAACAAACTGTGAAGACACATGGGAGCCATTGACAATTAACCAAAGCTGCCCTACAATAATTAACCCACCAAATTGACTAAATAACAACGACCCCTTTCACACAACACTCCAAACTTAATGTCAACGTAAGGTCACTATTCAAAGTTGGTGACAAATCTCAAACTTCCAATCACCATCCATTTCTTTGCATCCCCACTAAATTGTCTCCTCTTGCATTGGCAAAACCAACTGCAACTTACCATAACCTAAACAATATGCTAAATTATTGGGTCGATTTGTTCGAATCCGAACTTGATCTAATAAGAAAATTAAATTTGATTTGCATGTTTTTGATATTTGGGTGTGCAATGTTGTGGCCTGTAGGGTATGTTTAAAAAGTTGTCACGAGAACTGCAGACATATAAAATCCCACGTAAACGCATGTCCCGGCTTTGAAAAAGGTCTATAATGTATTTGCATATTTGATAGTATCAGCTTATGTAACGCACTGTGCAGATTCTGACGTTTTTATGGGGGGAAATCGGTGGACGGTGGCGTTGCACTAACCGTTGGAGCATTGAAAAGTTTGTTTCCGTTCACAGCAATTGGAAGAATATAATATCTTTGATCAAAAAAAGAAGAAGAAGAAGAATATAATATCGTCATTGAATTAATAAATTTTCATTTTCCAATGGTTTTTTAGACTTGGGGGTTCGTTCCAATATTAGTTTTGTTTTTAATAAAAGATTTATTGATTTTATTAGATGTTTTTGTCCGACCTAATTATTACTGTGTAGATGCACATGCTATACAGTGGGATCCAAACATGATGAACCTAACCACTGTTGTTTTTTTTACTATACAATTATTTGGTGTTCATTGTTTTGGTCAGAAAACAACTGTGCAAACCCTAAACCCTGTTTCTATTACTTGCAAGTTGCAAGAGGAAATCGCCTACGTATCCTTGAAAGCAGTTGGAACATTCAGCTCACATGACATTAACTTATTGTATTTGCTGCTTTGCCCTTCAACTTTTCTTGAAATCCTACACAATTACAATAAAGATCCGGACATGGGATTTATGACCTCGTTCCTTGAAAAGCTAAACGGTGGGAAGGATTTGGTGTCAGGTTTCTGTGTGAAAACGGGAAAGCCTCCATTCTCAAATCTTTTCACCTCAAGTCCCGAGAGAGTAATATAAGAACAACAATTCCATTTGGCATTATTATATATATTTTTTAAATAATTATTTATGTTAATGTTATTTAGAAAAATAACCTTTAAATTGTTTAAAAAAGTGAGGTTTGAACTCATTTTCTACAAAATGCAAATTCCCTATTGAATAAGTTGGTAAAAAAATAATTTATCACGTTTTTATATAAATTCGCTTCTGGTAAAACACAAATTCGCTTTGAGGGTATTTTTTTAAATAAAATTAACTGAAGGTCATTTACATAACTATTTTTCGGGATTTTTTATATAATAATGTCATTCCGTTTGAACATTTTTGTTTTCAGTTTTCTTTTTCGTGCTTCATTTCATATTACAACGTATGACTTGCCCCCATGTCTTTTTTTTTCTTCCTTTTTCTATAAACCCAATTAAGGGAAAACCCTGGAAATTGAAAAGTACAAAAACAAAAAATAGAATGGAACTTTGTTGTCGGAACTATCTCATGACAGGGTAATTGATTCTCCAAGTATCCCAATTTTTTTAACGAGCTCAGGTGATAATTTCTTGCCAGGTTTCTTTTCCTTCTCCGCTCGGTAATCGAAAGGTAGAGCATCCGAAACTTCTTCGGAGCTCCATCCAGCCTTCCGGAGCGAATCTGACAACCGGTTTACTTTTAAAAGGAGCGCATCCAGAACTGCTTGATTATCAATTAATACCATCTCTTCTTCCAAAAACCCAGATGCCGACACATGTACGATCTCTGCTATATCGGACTCGCTCCACCTGCCTTCTCTAAGAACCGACCCGATTTGCTCAATGTAACCCTCCACCCATTCCGGAATGTTGCTTCTAGGAATATCGAAATACGTGTCGGACGAAGAATTCGAGAGTGAAGACGACGAGTGTCTCCGGCGACGATCAACCGCCGCGTCGCTCCAGAACTCGACCCATCTAGGTGCCCGAGTCCAGGTAGGGAAACCGGCATCTATACTAGCTCGCCTCGAGACGTTAGAGGACGACCCGGCTGATTTCTCACTAACTGATCTCTGTTTTTTCAACAAGTCTGGGTCGAACTCAGAGCTCCGAAACAAAGGTTCCCTATCGAAAAAACTAGATATATCGAATCCGCAACAGAAAATCTGGGTCTCATCGATGAAGAAAATCGGGTTACCCACTAAAGATGGGTTACAGGGAATATAGCAGTGATTGAAAATGGGGATCAAAAGGGGAGCTCTTTTAAGGGCATTCCTCGCCACCCGTAAAGCCTTTTCCGGGTTGGATGGTCTCGGACCCCAAGATTTAGACCATAACGTGTTACGCGCTATCTGAAAGGAAATTGCAGCGATGGGAAGATCAAGCAAAACCCGAAGATGGGGTCGAGCTCCATTAGAGCGCCAATCAGGAAAGCCGGGACCCTCGGGTAAACCGGCTGATAATATGGCTCGGAGGTCAGGTGGGAAAACAAAACCAAACTCGGCCTCCGCTCGAGCGAACTCAGCGTCGGACAAACCCGGTTGGACTTTGAAACCCGAGTCCCGTAAATGGGTTACAACTTCATCCGCTAACGAAGAGAAAGACTGAAGACCGTTGCGAACGGGGAGGGAAGCCGCAGTTGATGGGGCGGAAGCACGAGCAGAGAGACGGCGTAATCCTGCTATATGGGCCGGGTTCAGACCGGACATCCTCCGATCTACGTCGACCATTATTGCTTGAATAAGCAATCGGCGGTGGCTCTTCCGATTCCCCTCGAAACGCTGCCGGAGAAAGAAAAAAAATGGACTTGTTTTTCAGAGAAAAGTGAAGTGAAGAAGGTGAGTGGAGTTGGGGGTTTAATTTGGGCAAAGCAGAAGACTTTGAGAAGTGAAGAAGTGATGGTGTTTATATAGCCGCTTCAACGTTGGGGGGCCTACCTTTCAGATTCTGCTACTGTCTTCTTTAACAATAGGGTAGAAAATTGATTTTTTATATTTCCAACAAATTTGTATAGTACCAAACAAGGCAAAATGTTTTTTTTGTCAATTTGTTTGGAAATATTATTAGGGTAAACTATACAGATGACCACTGAACTATAGGTTTGGTGTTAAAATGACCACTATATTATTTTTTGTCGTAAATGCACCACACAACTATTTAAATGGTTCCATTTTAGCCACACGCCGTTAAAAAAACGAAAAAGTTGACAGAACTGTTAAAAAAATTGGTATAATTACACATTTGGTCCTCTATATTTATACAATATATCAATTTAGTCCTAATTTTAATCTAATAAAATAAATTAATTATTCAATAAGATGGTGACACGTGTCACCACCTTATTGGAAGTCTTTAATTATTTTTATTTAATTAATTTAATTAATTTTCCACCTCCAATCAGGTGGTGACATGTGTCACCCAATTGGAGGTGGAAAAATGAGAGGAACAAAATCACCCTTACCAAGACTTGAACTCAAGACCTCTGGGTACCCAAGCTGTGTGCTTGCCACTGAACCAAGCACACTTTCATGCTATGGGGTACATTAATATATGTATTTAATGATTGTTAATGCCCATAAAAATTAAAGAGAAGAAAATGTAAATGCATAGATTCGAACCAAGTGTATGTCTTGTGATATAAAGTACAACATTTAATATATGTCTTATATAGATTTTAATGCTTGAGAAAATGAATGAAATGTGGTTTTAAGAAAATCAAATGTAATATTTTTATGATGCATAAAAAAATCTAATAACTAAATTAAAGTTAACAATATTAAATTGTGTTTGTGAGTTTGAATTCGCTAAATGAATTTAATATAATTTGGAGTAGTTTAAGATAATTATATACAATAATTTAATTAATTTTTTAATAAATATTAAAATTATTAATTAAGTTAAAAAAATCAATTCAATGATTATATACGTGAAATTATAAAAATAAATCTAGAATTGAAAATATATTAAATTTAGTTTAAAATATAAAAGTTTTAAAATGATATCTATATTAAAAAATATTATTAATTTTTAAAATATAAAAAACCTCAAAGTCGACACCAACTGAATCTGACTTTAAAAAAAATCTCAAAATCGGTACCAGCTGAATCCGACTTCAATTCACTGTTCAAACAACCATAGTTCTGAATTAATTTACCCAGGACAATACTTTGAGAAAAAAAGTTTCTCACAGCAATATTAAAGTAATTTGTCCATCTAATAATAGCGGTGGTGGAAACCAAATATTTTTGTTTAAAGATCCAATTTAGGGGTTTAAGGTAATATGGTTAGAGATTTAAATTTTAACCTATAAACTTTAAATTTTAACTATAATATTTAAATTTTAACCACACCCTTAAATTTAGGGTAAACTATACTATTGACCACCAAATTATGGGGTTGGTGTCGATTTGACCATTATATTTTTAATTGTGTTAAATATACCACATAAATATTTAATTGGTTTCAATGTAGCCACCTGCCGTTAAAAAAACGAAAAAGTTGACAGGGCTGTTAAAATAATTCGTATAATTACAAATTTGGTCCCCTTTATCTATACAATCTATCAATTTGATCCTAATTTTAATCTAATAAAAATTTATTTATTTTAATCACCATGAGATTTTTGCCACCGAGAGAAGTAAGGAAACACGGATATCGCGATAACAATTAGTAACATCACACAAACAATGTCTGATGTATGATATTATCCCAGGTGATACTGTCTACAAAAAAGACATATCCACCAGCACATATGCATATTGCGATCCAACACAGATGCTAGGCAGAGGTACCCATGATGATCTCTATGGATTTCAAATTCGCTGTTTTGATACACATAAAACCAATATTGTGATCTAATACAGCTAAGTGCATAATGATAAGTTTTTCATAACAATATATATATATATATATATATAAAACAAGTTAAAAGGTTATAATGCAATGCAATGCAAAAGTTGCAGATGACATGTTAGAGTTAAAATAGAATGGTATGTAACCTTCAAGTTCAAGGAAGTCAAAAGTCACGGAAGTTCGAACCAAAAGTGTTTCTTGAAACAAACATAGTTGCAAGCAAAAAAACTGGAGTTGAATTACTAAAAAGATAGAGTTGCAGTTTAAGTTACCAATTGAAATAGAAATAATTTTACAATAAACACCGAGATAGAAAATAGGCAACAACTAAATTTGGGTAAATTGAAAAGCTCAGAATGAGCTAAATTCAATCTCTTTATAATTTATATAGTTCTTACAAACTCTGCTTAGGGAAAAAAATAAACCCTAAGCATATATAAAGTTGAAGCTCTCCTTATATCTCAACAGATTTCTTTTCTGTTTCCCACGATATACACTCCACTGTGTTTCCTTACTTCTCTCGGTGGCAAAAATCTCATGGTGATTATTTAGTCTTTAGCTTTTCTCGTATAATGAAAATTGAAAACCCTTGTCCATATGTTTTGTTGAACTAATGTTTGTATTTGGTCTTGCAGGAAAAGTGTTCATCTATTGGTCGGAAACTGAGCCGTCCTGTATATTGCAGAACCAGAGTTTCTCAAGAAAATGTCGTCAAAAGTGCAGGTGATGTTGCAGCTTATTATCTATGGTTTATATAAGATGTGCAAGCACGAAACGCTAATGTTGTTGGCTCAGTGTATTGTTAGGTTTTTCTTTCTCCAATCGTATAACACATATACTATTATTAGTATTGCATATCACAAGTATATCTTTGGCTTAGTGGTAAACTCACACACTACTCACCCAAGTTCCCAGGTTCAAATCCTGCTAAGGGTATATTCTTTATTTTCATTTTTCCTACTCCAATCTGGGTGACACGTGTCACCACCTGATTGGAGGGAGAAAATTAATTAATTTAGTTAAATAAAAATAATTAAAATCCCCCAATTAGGTGGTGACACGTGTCACCACCTAATTAAAATAAATAAATTTTTATTAGATTAAAATTAGGATCAAATTGATAGATTGTATAGATAAAGGGGACCAAATTTGTAATTATACGAATTATTTTAACAGCCCCGTCAACTTTTCCGGTTTTTAACGGCAGGTGGCTACATTGAAACCAATTAAATACTTATGCGGTATATTTAACACAATTGAAAATATAGTGGTCAAATCGACACCAACCCCATAGTTCGGAGGTCATTAGTATAGTTTACCCTTAAATTTAAAACTCATACGCTTAAACCCTTAAACCCTAGACCTTGAATGAAATCCCTAAACCATAAAACTAAGGCGCTTGTTGAATAATTACCCTATTATTATTTGAGTAAAGTTTTAGTTTACAAATTTATGGGGTTAAGGGTTTATGTTGCAGGGTTTAGAATTTAGGGTGTTAAAATTAGAGATTTTAAAGGCATAAAATTTGTAGTCCTCTTTTGTGTCTCTTTATATGTCACACAAATAATTTTATGACACGTGTATTTTCTATAAAACAAAAACAATGAAAATCTACTAATACATTAGGCATATAATCACCGGTGAGACTAGGGGTGCTTATTGAGTTGAGTATTTCGCGAACAACCCGAGCTCGACTCGGTCAAAACTCGACTTGAGATCTTAACGAGTTAAGTTGAGCAAGGCTCAGCTCAACTCGATAAGTTCGTGAGCAACTCATTCTTTTTTTATAAAGTCTTTTATGACTTTTCGGTGGTTACCTTAAAAAATTTTGGTTTAAAACTTTTAAAATGTTTTGTATTTTTCGAGAATTAAAAAAATTAATTTATATTAATAAGAAATTAAATTATAATAACGAGTCTTTCCCTTTTTATTAAAGTCTTTACCTTTTCTTTAATTATTACTTTACGCATAAAGTAAAAAAGAGAAAAAGTCTTCAGTTTCCACTTCCGAAATAGAAAAATACGATTGAAAGTTAAAACCCTGAAATTTCTAAGGCATTTTCTTTTTTTTTTGTTCATCGAAGATTGTTGAGAAACAAAAAATTCTCACATTCGAATATCAACTTCATCTCTAACTCGGTCATGACAGGTTTGTTTATTTATCTCCTCATACCTCAATTTTTTTCTCTCTAAATTTATATGTTTATATTATGCTCTAAAAGTATCGCTAGATTTTACCTATACTTAAAAAACAAGCTAAATATTTTAGCTTGCTTAACGAGCAACGAGACTTTTAAACGAGCACGAGTCAAGCAAAATTTTATCGAGCTTAACGAGCAACGATATTTTTTAACGATTACGAGTCGAGCAACGAGATTTTTTAACGAGCACGATTCGAACACTACTCAACTCGCTCGATAAAATTTAGATTTCAAAGGAGAAAAATTCATTTGTCCATTTTCTGTGACTCTTTATATATCCAACAAATGATTTTATTGTACGTGTATTTTTAATAAAACAAAAACAATCAATAAATAAGAAAAAAAATCATTAATACATGTGTTATAAAACATTTTAAAAAATAAATGTGTAATTTTTATTACACAATTTGTGTATTAAAATAGGATGAGTCTACCACGCTCGACGAGCACGATTGTAACCCCCTCGTCCTGGCCTAGTCGCCAGACTGAACCGAATGGGTTATACGGGAAAAACCGAAGTGAAACCCGTTAAGGCTTCACTCCTATTAGCAACCTTATTTTTTCTTTAATTAATCTTGTCTAAATGCTTTATTTGAACCTATGTGAGGAGGCAAAAAAGAGGGAAAGCAAACATGGATACGAACTAAGCAGATCAGACAATTAAAGACAATTTTTAGCCATTTTACTTCAAGTCGAATCGATACTCCTAAGGCTAGTATTGACACGCCTTCAACGGTCAAACTCCCTCAAAGTCAACTTTGAGAGGCCATATCGATACTCTCCAAGGCTGGTATCGATACACCTTTAACGGTCAAGTTTCCCAAAGTCAACTCCAGGACCGTATCGATACGTCTAAGGCCCGTACCGATACCCCAATTTCTTGTCAAAATCTCAGATTTCCTAAGGACAAAGAGGGTATCGATACGCCCCCGCGTATCGGTACAATAGGCTTAAAATAGGGGACCGTATTGATACCGCCCTTGAGTGTATCGATACACTCTGCACAGAAAGACAACAATTTGCAGTTTTAAGCACAATTGAGATAACTCAAACACCCTAAGCAAGCATTTGACCAACTCCTAAGCATACATGCAACTCAAGGCCACCAAGAAAACCCATTTAAAGCAAGTCAAACATTCAACGAGGCTAAAATCAACAAAACAAGATTTAACATAGATAACAAACATGCTTAACATCCACAAGAGGTCAAAAGCCAAACCAAGGCATGCTTCGACACTTTAAACATGTTAACAACATTAACAATAACATAGGAGTTTGGACACCAACTCCCCAACACAAAGTCTAGCATTCTGATTGCCTAAGTATTATTACAACCATAAAAATCATACTTGAGCTAGCAAATGAACTGCAAGATTCCTCATTTGCCCCGCTTGCTTCACGAAGCCACTAACGATCTGTATTGTTGGAAAAGAGAGCGTGAGCTTAAAAGCTTAGTGAGCGGAGCTCAAAGTCACAACAACAACAACAACAACAATGCAATTCAAAACATGTATTAGTTTAAAGATAAAATCATTTAGAAGGAAATACGATAAACCGAAGGCATAACTAAACCATGGTATGCACAAGCACAACCATTCCCGGTGGGGCTACACATTACCGTTCACAACAACTAGCATATTTCCGGTGGGACTACACATCACCGTACTCATCTACTAGTCACTTCCGGTGGAACTACACATCACCGTATTCAACAACACACTTTCCACTAATCATCACATGAGGCTTTGACAACAACTACGACAACATAACAATCATTAAAAATGAGGTAAATGCAATCCCCATTTCACACAACAACACAATAAACACACATACACCATAAATCAACGAAACAAGGCAAAACTAGACAACTTACACATGGGTTTAGGTTGCCCCCTAAGGATCTACCCAAACCCCCAAAAAACCTTCTTGAACATTTTAAAGCTTCAAAATAATTTCCACTCACCAATAGGACCCAAACGATGGCTGAAACACCGATTCAAGCCTCTGAACTACCCAGTCTCGCGTTCAAAGGACCCAAACTTGTTTCTCATGTTTCTAGCCAATTCAAAATGATGTATTAGACCCAAATCATGCCCCCAAACTTGCAGCAACACAGAACTCAACATTCATCATCAAAACTGAATCGAATCATACTCGGAAACACCATCAAAACGTCCCAAACTAACTAGCAGTCAAAACCAAACAAATTTACCATCAAAACTACTTCTTTAAACATCCAAAACACTTACCCAAGGTCTAGAAACCATCAGCCCCAGATTCCACACAAGAACAACCCAAAACCCCATATTTTCAACTTCAAACCCCCTTCTTTTCACTAGTTTCAGGTTTCCTACTTTTAGCCACTGTTTTAGCATTTTTAAGACACCAAAACAAGATTAAAAACACCCTTAAACATGACATCAACTACCCAAACGAAAATTCCCTCATTTTCCTCTTTTTAAAACTCAAGGCATTTTGAAATAATTTTAAACAATGGGTTTTAGTAAAAATTTAACTAATAACAAGTTTAAGGAAAGAAAAATCAAAACAAGGGAGAGCTTACCTTGAAAATTTGCTTGTAGGAAAGTTTGGAGCAATGGAATAGTAACAATGGTGGTGTTTTTCAAAAGTAACGTTAAAAGGGTGTTGGGGGAGAAGATGATGATATTTTAATCAAAATCCCTTTTTCAGAATTCCAAATTTCCCCTTTTGCTCTTATTCATTAAAACCCACTTTTTTGTGTTAAATAAAAATGTTTTCACTCAATTAAATTAACCCGAACCGATTTAACCAAACCCAGTTACCTCCCGGACCCTAAACCCAGGGCGTTACAACTCTCCCCCACTTAAGGAATTTTGTCCTCAAAATTTACCTAGTGGAAAGAGGTACGAAAACTGCTTTTCCATGTCCTCTTTTCTCTCCCAAGTGGCTTTTTCCACACTCAGATGTCTCCATAAGACCTTCAACAACTATATGGTCCTACCACGTAAAACCTTACTATCCGTAGCAAGAATCTCAACTAGTTCTTCATCATACGACAAATTCGGATTCAATTCAATCTCTTCCACTGGCATAACATGAGACATATCTAATCTATACTTTCGAAGCATCGAAACATGGAACATTTCATGAATCTTCTCAAGCTCGGGTGGCAATCTTAATTTGTATGCAACAAGACCAATCCTCTCCACTACCTCGTAAGGACCAATGAATCTCGGACTTAACTTCCCCTTTTTACCAAACCTCATTACTCTTTTCCACGGGGAAACCTTCAAGAACACTTTGTCGCCAACAAAATACTCAATCTCTTCTCTCTTAAAATCGACATACGGTTTCTGTCTGTCTGAAGCTGCTTTCAAGCGATCACAAATCAACTTTACCTTCTCGGTAGTGCCCTTAAGCAAGTCTGGCATGGGTACAAGCTTCTGTCCGGCCTCGGCCCAACAAATTGGTGTTCTACATTTCTTATCATACAGTGCCATTTGAATACTAGCCTGATAATTGTTATTGTACGCAAACTCTACTAGCGGCAGATGTTTCTCCCATAAACCCTGAAAGTCGATGATACAACACCTCAACATGTCTTCTAACACCTGAATAACTCTCTCTGACTGACCATCTGACTGTGGGTGATACGATGTACTGAAGTTCAACAAAGTTCCCAAAGCTCGATGCAAACACTCCCAAAATCTAGCTGTAAACCTCGGATCTCGGTCTGACACAATCGATTTCGGTACACCATGCAATCTTACTATCTCATAGATGTACAGATCGACCAACTTGTCTAAGGTGTAGGTAGTATGAACATGTATGAAATGAGCATACTTAGTGAATCTGTCGACTATTACCCATACCGAATTCTTCTACGAAGGAGTCAACGGTAAACCTACACAAAATCTATAGTAATACGTTCTCACTTCCATTTCAGAATCTTCAACGATTGTAACAAACCTGAAGGAAACTGATGCTCGGCCTTAACTCGCCGACAAACCATACACTTACTCACAAACTCGGCTACATCTTTCTTTAACCCAATCCAGTAGTACTCATCTTTCAACCCACATTACATCTTCGTGCTACCCGGATACATAGCAAAAGGACTGTTACGAGCTTCGTTCAAGACAGTACGCCTCAACTCGGTGTCTTCTGGAACAACTACCCTATCCTTGAAACATAGGATTCTATTCTCACCAAAGTAGAAATCTGTGGGTTTACCCTCGGCTATATCTTGCATGTGAGGTGCCAAAGATTCGTCTTGCAACTGTTTCTCTCGAATCAACTGAAATAACGAAAGTTTAACCTGTAGCTCGGCTATCAAACTGCCATCCCGTGACACATTCAATCTCGCAAACATAGCTCGCAACTCAACTGCCATTTTCTACTCAAGGCATCGGCCACTACGTTACCCGGATGGTACTCTATCGTGAGGTCGTAGTCCTTAAGAAGCTCTAGCCACCTACGTTGTCTAAGGTTCAACTCCCTCTGAGTCATCAAGTATTTCAAACTCTTGCAGTCGGTGTAGACTGTACATTTCTCACCGTAAAGGTTTGTCTCTAAATCTTCAAAGCAAACACTACAACATCTAACTCTATGTCATGAGTGGGGTAATTCTTCTTGTGAACCTTCAACTATCTCGAAGCGTAAGCTACAACTTTTCCCTCTTGCATAAGCAAACAACTTAACCCTACATACGATGCATCATTGTAGATTACAAACTTTTTACCTGGTTCAGGCTGAATCAAAATAGGAGCTTCTGTCAATGCTTTCTTCAACTTTTCAAACGCTTGCTGCCTTGCATCTGTCCACTCATACGGAACATTTTTCTAAAGCAATTTTGTCAAAGGTACCACAATCTTTGAGAATCCCTCGACAAATCTTCGATAATACCCCGCCAAGCCTAGGAAACTACAGATTTCGGTCACTGACTTCAGTTGTTTCCAATTTACTATCACTTCTACCTTCTTGGGATCTACATTAATCTCATCGGCTAAGATCACATGACCTAAGAAGACTACCTCTCTAATTCAAAACTCGCACTTACTCAACTTGGCATACAACTAATTTTCAAGCAAAGTCTGTAGCACCAGTCACAAATGCTCATCATGCTCTTCCTCGGTTCTAGAGTACACTAAAATGTCATCTATGATCACTACTACAAATCTATCCAAAAACTCGTGAAACACTCTATTCATCATGTCCATAAATGCAGCTGGAGCATTAGTCAAACCGAAAGGCATTACCAAAAACTCGTAGTGCTCATATCGTGTACGGAAAGCTGTCTTCGGTATGTCCACATCTTTCACCTTCATCTGATAATAACCGGATCTCAAATCAATCTTCGAAAATACCGTAGCACCTCTCAACTAATCGAGCAAATCGTCGATCCGTGGTAAGGGATACTTGTTCTTTACCGTTACATTGTTCAACTGCCTATAATCTATACACATCCTCATATTGCCGTCCTTTTCTTCACAAACAAGACCGGAGCACCCCACATGGAAATACTAGGCCTAATGAAACCTCTATCCGACAGTTCCTGAAGCTGTGTCTTTAACTCTTTCAACTCCTTAGGTGCCATTCAATCCGGAGCAATAGACACGGGTGCAGAATCTGAATATGTCTCAATAGAAAACCCAACATCCCTATCTGGAGGCAAACCCGACAACTCTTCTAGAAAGACACTCAGAAAATCACAAACCGTTCTGATGTCTTGCGGTCTAACTTCACTCATATTCGGATTCATCACATAGATCAAATAAGTTTGACAACCCAAATCCATCAATCTCTGAGCTACTAAAGCAAAAACAACATTGGTCAAGAACTTAGTGTTCTCGCCAACTACTACAACCTCAAGATCATCCGCAAGTCTCAAGGAAACTCTCTTAGTCTCAAAGTCTACCCTAGCTCTATGCTCTACGAGCCGATTCATGCCCAAAATCACATCGAAACCATAGAACAACAATTCCATCATATCGACCGTAAACACATGACCCTGAATCATCAAAGAACACCTCCTATACATTTTCTAACCACCATGGTCTCACCGAAAGAACTAATAACATTTACGCCTACCTCTAACCACTCATACGGTAAATCTAAAGTTCTTGCATGCTCACCCAGAATGTATGAATGTGTCGAACCTGAATCTACCAACGAAAGCAAGGATAAAGACCGTAACAAGAAATTGCATGCGATGACATCTGTGTCATTCCCAGCCTCTCGTTGTGCATACACCCTAGTCGGTCCTCCACCCTCGGGATGAACTGCTACCACATGAGCTACGTTTCTCCGACCATCATTCATCGGCTGAAAATTACCTCGACCGCGCCCACGACCTCTCTATTGCTCAAAACCTCTAACTGGAGCTTGTCCGCCCCTAGCTGGGTGAGGACAGTTACGCCTCAAGTGATATAGGGAACCACAGTTCCAACATACCCCAAATGTACCCATACACTCACCCGGATGGCGTCTTCCACACCTAGTGCACTCAAGTGTGTGAACAACAACTCCTTGGCCCTGATGACCACGTCCATGGTTGCCGCTCCTATGTCTCGAGTCGGGCTGATATCTCCTATCTTTGTGCCTCTTGACATGCTCTCGATCCCAATCCGCATGTCTTTTCCCCGAATCAGACCCACCAGCACGAGCGTTCGAGCCTAAACTCTGCTCAATATCCTTGGCCCTAGAGACCAAAACATCAAACTCGGTGTAATCAGAAGCAAGTATATAAGTCTTCACATCCATAATCAAACCATAACGAAAGCGCTCACACCGTTCTCTCTCATTGGGAACCAACTCGGGAGCATATTGGCTTAACCTCACAAACTGGACCTCATATTCTGACACCGTCTTACCACCCTGAACCAAAGCCATAAATTCCCTCTTCTTTTCATCCTAATATCGAGCTCCAAGGTACTTCTTTCTGAAGGCTGTTCTGAAGAATTCTCAAGTGACATCCGCTTCCGGCATACCCAAAATAACTATAGTCCACCAAGCATACGCATCTCCCTGAAGCAAGGAGACAACACAACCCAACTTACGAGTGTCTGAGCACTCTATCTGACCTAAGATTCGTGTAGTGCTCTTGAGCCAAGCCTCTCAACCCTCGGGAGTCAAACTACGGAACTCAACTCTGCCCAAACTACGAAGTCTCTCAAAGGGTAAACCAGGCCCCACATCCTGAGGTGATGCTGCAGCATATATACCGGCTAAAGCTATCTGAAAAGCCCCGACTATGGTCTAAATCAAATGAGTCATTTCCGCATCAGCCTGACCCTGGCCAACCTGAGGTCCATTACCATCACCTCCTACATTCGCACAAGCCTGAGGTACATTATCTCTGACATTCGCCCCATTACCATCGGGATCAGGAGGAGGAGGCACAACCCCAGGTGCCTGGTCACCCGCTCTGGGCCTTCCCCTCGGTCTCACCATAACGAAGATAAAATCTAAAACAACAAACTTAACATGCAAGAAAACATTGGGTCAGCAAGGGCAAGGATCCAAGTGCTCAAGCTCTTTTAACCAAAACTATTTTCCAATAACAATACTTAGCAATAGGGGACGCTCGACTACTCTTCAACCAACAACAAGAACAAAAAATCATGCTTTCACACACCGTGCAATGGCAAACAAACCAAACAAACCAACTTACCTGACTTACCATCCCAAGAGACCTCGAAATCGGGGCTCTGATACCACTAAATGTAACCCCTTCGTCCCGGCCTAGCAACCAGACCGAACCGAATGGGTTACACGGGGAAAACTAAAGCAAAACTCGTTAAGGCCTCACTCCGATTAGCAACCCTATTTTTTTCTTAAATTAATCTTGTCTAAATGCTTTATTTGAACCTATGTGAGGAGGCAAACAATGGAAAAGCAAACACGGATACGAACCAAGCAGATCAGACAATTAAAGACTACTTTTAGCCATTTTACTTCAGGTCGTATCGATACTCCTAAGGCTAGTATCGGTACGCCTTCAACGGTCAAACTCCCCCAAAGTCAACTTTGAGAGGCCGTATCGATACTCTCCAAGGCTGGTATCGATACACCTTTAACGATCAAGTTTCCAAAAGTCAACTTTAGGACCGTAACGATACGCCTAAGGCCCGTACCGATACCCCA
Organism: Hibiscus tridactylites; assembly: GCA_958450335.1. Lineage (NCBI taxonomy): Eukaryota > Viridiplantae > Streptophyta > Magnoliopsida > Malvales > Malvaceae > Hibiscus > Hibiscus tridactylites. The sequence continues at coordinate 67,313,357 of OY288284.1, forward strand.
ATTTCTCATCAAAAAATCTCAGATTTCCAGAGGACAAAGAAGGTATCGGTACGCCCCCGCGTATCGGTACGATAAGCTTAAAACAGGGGACCGTATCGATATCAGCCTTGAGCGTATCGATACACCCTACACAGAAAGACAACAATTTGTAGTTTTAAGCACAAGAGAGCTAATCAAACACCCTAAGTAAGCATTTGGCCAACTCCTAAGCATACATGCAACTCAAGGCCACCAAGAAAACTCATTTAAAGCAAGTCAAACATTCAACGAGGCTAAAATCAACAAAACAAGATTTAACATAGATAACAAACATGCTTAACATCCACAAGAGGTCAAAAGCCAAACCAAGGCATGCTTCGACACTTTAAACATGTTAACAACATTAACAATAACATAGGAGTTTGGACACCAACTCTCCAATACAAAGTCTAGCATTCTCATTGCCTAAGTATTATTACAACCATGATAATCATACTTGAGCTAGCAAATGAACTCCAAGATTCCTCCTTTGCCCCGCTTGCCTCCCGAAGCCACTAACGATCCGCATTGTTGGAAAAGAAAACATAAGATTAAAAGCTTAGTGAGCGGAGCTCAAAGTCACAACAACAAATGCAGTTCAAAACATGTATTAGTTTAAAGACAAAACCATTTAGAAGGAAATACGATAAACCGAAGGCATAACTATATCATGGTATGTACAAGCACAACCATTCCCGGTGGGACTACACATCACCGTTCACAACAACTAGCATATTTCCAGTGGGACTACACATCACCGTACTCATCTACTAGTCACTTCCGGTGGGACTACACATCACCGTATTCAACAACACACTTTATACTAACCATCACATGAGGCTTTGACAACAACTACGACAACATAACAATCATTAAAAAGGAGGTAAACGCAATCGGCATTTCACACAACAACACGTATAAACACACATACAACATAAATCAACAAAACAAGGCAAAACTAGACAACTTACACATGGGTTTAGGTGGCCCCCTAAGGTTCCACCCAAACCCCAAGAAACCTTCTTGAACATTTTAAAGCTTCAAAACAATTTCACTCACCGATAGGACCCAAATGATGGCTGAAAAACCGATTCAAGCCTCCAAACTACCTGGTCTCGCGTCCAAAGGACCCAAACTTGTTTCTCCTGTTCCTAGCCAAATCAAAATGATGTATTAGAACCAAATCAAGCCCTCAAACTTGCAGCAACACAGAAATCAACATTCATCATCAAAATCGAATCGATCATACTCGAAAACACCATCAAACGTCCCAAACCAACTAGCAGCCAAAACCCAACAAATTTACCATTAAAACTACTTCTTTAAACATCCAAAACACTTACCCAAAGTTTAGAAACCACCAGCATCAGACTCCACACAAGAACAACCCAAAAACCCATATTTTCAACTCCAAGCCCCCCATTTTCACTAGTTTCGGGTTTCCTACTTTTAGCCACAATTTTAGCATTTTTAAGACACAAAGACAAGACTAAAAACACCCTTAAACATGACATCAACTACCCAAACGAAAATCCCCTTATTTTCCTCTTTTTCAAACTCAAGACATTTTAAAATAATTTCAAACAATGGGTTTTAGAAAAAATTTAACTAATAACAAGTTTAAGGAAAGAAAAATCAAAACAATGGAGAACTTACCTTGATAACTTGTTTGTAGGAAAGGTTGGAGCAATGGAATAGTAACAATGGTGGTGTTTTGCAAAAGTAACGTGAAAATGGTGTTGGGGGAGAAGATGATGATATTTTGATTAAAACCTTTTTTTTAATTTTTTTTAAAATTTCCCATTTTGCCCTTATTCATTAAAACCCCCCTTTTGTGTTCAATAAAAATATTTTCTCTCAATTAAATTAACCCAAACCGGTTTAACCAAACCCGGTTACCTCCCGAACCTTAAACCCGAGGCGTTACAACGTGTGACACCACTAATGATTAACATTGTTGAACACCATTAAATTAATTAATTAATATTAAAAATTTAAAGGACTCAATGTATAATTAAAAAATATTTAAACATATAAAATAAAAATTATTTAAAATAAAATATTAATTAAATTATTTTTAATATATATAATATTTTTTTAATCTTTTTATTAATAATTGGATCAAATATCAACCCTAGTCAGTTTAAAAAATAAACCCTAAACTCTAAACCTTAAACCCAAAACTTAAAACCCTGAACCATAATCCCAAACCCCCAAACTTTAAACTCAAAACTACAAACCTAAAACACTAAACTATAAACCTTAAACTATAAATTCAAATATTAGGTTTATAGTTTAGGGTTTAGTGTTTCGAGTTCTAAGTTTAGAGTTTCAGATTTATGGTTTATGGTTTATGGTTTTGAGTTTTGATTTTAAGGTTTCAGGTTTAGTGGTTGGTATTCGATCCAATTATTTTAAAAAATTAACAAAAATTATATATATAGAAAATAATTTAATTAATACTTTATTTTAAATAATTTATAATTATATGTTTAGTCCTTAATTTTTTAATCTTTATTAATTAATTTAATAATGTTCAGCGGTATTTAACGTTGGTAGTATTCAACAGTGCTCGTTGAGCTTTGTAAATTTTTTTATTAAAATATAACTTAACTAACGGCGCAGGAAATAAAAATTGGCCGATTTGACAGAATATTGCGCATATATAACATGTTTTGATTAGGGTTGTAAAAACAAGTAATCGGATGGGTTTCAGGTCGGGTACTGTCAGGTCGGGTAAAATCGGATACAGGTCATTTCAGGTCATTTTTCTATTTTGACTTGAGTCGAGTCGGGTGCGGGTCCATTTCAGGTCGGGTCCATTCCAGGTCGGGTCAAAACGGGTCGGGTCCGAAGCAGATAATTGACAGGTTAATTCGGGTTCAGATACACTTCAGGTCGGGTTCATTTCGAGTTCGGGTAGACTTCAGGTCGGGTTCATTTCAGGTCGGGTTCATTTCGGATTCGGGTAGACTTCAGGTCGGTTTATTTCAGTTCGGGTTTATTTCAGGTCGAGTTCATTTCGGGTTCGGGTAGACTTCAGGTCGGGTTCATTTCGGGTTCGGGTAGACTTCAGGTCGGGTTCATTTCGGGTTCGGGTGGACTTCAGGTCGGGTTCATTTCAGGTCGAGTTCATTTCGGGTTCGGGTAGACTTCAGGTCGGGTACATTTCGGGTTCGGGTGGACTTCAGGTCGGGTTCATTTCAGGTTGAAGTAATTTAAAAAAATAATGAAAAGAAAAATAAGGAAAATGAGTCAATTTGGAATAAAAATAAAGTTATGTGAAGTATAATGAACAAAAATATCAAAATAAATTTAGAAAACGTAAAAATACAATGAATATGGGTCAAATTTGAATAAAAATAAAGTTTTGGGGACTAGAATGAACAGAAATATCATATTAAAATTATAAAACATTGGGCATTCATTTGAAAAACAAATGAATATGGGTCAATTTGGAATACAAATAAACTTGTGGGGACTATAATGAAAAAAACAAATTAAAAGTATAAAACATCAGACAAATGAAAAATAATGAATATGTGTCAATTTGAAATAAAAATAAAATTTTAGTGACTATAATGAACAAATATATAAAGAAGATTATAAAATACTAAAAAAGAAATTAGGGTCAATTTGGAATAAAAATAAAGTATTAAGGACTATAATGAACAAAATATCAAATTAAAACTATGAAACATTTTAAAAACAATGAATTGTGATCAATTTGGAATAAAAATAAAGTTTTAGGGAGTATAATGAACAAAAATATCATATTAAAATTAGATAATATCGGGCTAATTTTTTTTAAAAAATGAATAGAAGTCAATTTAGAATACAAATAAAGCTTTGGGGACTATAATGAAAAATCATCAAGTTAAAAAACTAATGAAGAAATGTACTAAATTATAAATAAAAAATATTGGGTGAATATAAAAAAATAACGAATAGAGATCAATTTGGAATTAAATAAAAGTTTTAGAGACAAACATAAAAAATATTATGATATTAAAAAGTTAAAAACAATAGTCTAAATTAAAAAAATAATAATAAAAAGGGCTCAACTTGAAATAAAATTAGTTAATTAGATGTTAAGGACTATAAATTATAAAAAATAATTTAAAATTAAATATATATATATATATATATATATATTATAATACATATGTATATAACAATATATTAATTAATGTATATGTATATGTATACACTATACATATGTATATATATTATATTATATTATATTATAGGGTTTAGAGTTTTAGACTTTTAAGTTCCTACATACATTAAATAATAAATACATACATATTACATACATACATGATACATACATAACTTACATACATACATTATGATTAGGGTTTAGGGTTTTATGCATACATGATACGTACATTAACATTATAAAACCCTAAACCTTTAAAACTAAAACACATACCCTAAAACCCTAAAATTGAATCACTAACTATAAAACAAAACTATAAAACAATATCAAATCAAATTTGTATGACTTAAAAAATATATACTAAAATATATATTATATATTTTAGTATGACTTATTATTAAATTTGTCTATATATGCCTTAGTAAAAATTCTATATGTACTATGTATTTTAGTATATATTAGATTTTTATTTATTAAAAATAAATATTTTTATTTATCAAGTTTATATTTATTTTTACTAATTACTTATTAAACAAATCTTTTATTTATTAAAAATAAATCTTTTAATTATATATATAATACATTTTGTTAGATACTTAACATTTTAAACTATTCAAATTATAGATATAGACTTTTTTATAATAGTTCATAATATTACTTTATATCATATATTAAAAATATCATTATTACTTATTAAGTATCAATTATCAAACCAGGTCAATATCAGTTCAGGTACAAAACAGGTAGGGTCTAATAACAGGCCGGGTTCAAAACAAGTTGGGTCTAATAACAGGTCGGGTTCAAAACAGGTCGGGTAAAATCGGATCTCGGGTCGATTCAGTCAGGTAATATCAGGTAATTTTCCAGGTTGGTCTCGGGTTCGGGTTCGTTTCAGTCGGACACAGATCGGGTTCGGTTGCTACAGTAACAGGTTCAACTCGGGTTCGGGTCAGCAACAGTCAGGTACAGTTCGGGTTCGGGTCATCAAATTTTCGGGTCAAATCAGGTTCTGACTCGAGTAGGTTTCAGGCAGATTTTCAGGTTCTGACTTATTTTTACGAACCTAGTTTTGATTAATTGGTAGTATTTGGTAATATGGTCGATGGGTTGGAGGAAATCCATTATTTTAATAAAAGAATAAAGATTTGATATCCTTAACCATCAATTATTACCTTTATACGATTCCTTAATCTAATCCATTTAATTAAGAAGAAGAAGAAAGGTTTGTTTTCTCCCCCAAGTTGTTGTTAAATGCAAACCTTTTGGTGGGGTCCTTTAGAAATCATGAATTAGCTTGCCACTCATAATCACACTTGGTTCTAAGTTAACTTTTATGTTTTCCCCCTTGGTGATAATCATGAGAATTGAATTATTGTTTATTAAAATTAAGACTTAAGTATTGTATTCTAACAATGTTGGCAACAATAATAAACTTGCTATACAATCTTCCAATAATAGGATTAGAATTCACGATTGTCATTATTATAAACATTTTGTTAAGTTATTGACCAGCGTTAATTAGGAAATGTTAGATCCCATGTTTTTATGCTATAACAAGATAACGACAAGTATAATATTACACAACAAAAGAGATATCAAAATTTTATGTAAAAAATTATAAGCAAAAAAAAAAAATACGAGTAAAATAATAGAAATTTAACCAATATAAAAAATAATAGTGATACAAATTCATAAGTTAATCGACTATATTTTAACAATAATCTCAAACTATCTATTTATTACTTTATTAGACCAGATCAGATAAAATTTAGACTATAAATTATGACTTAAAAATCCTAAAACTCGATTATTTATTAGGTAATATATTCTCTTAAAAACAATCCAAGTTTGATGACATTTATTTACAAAGTTATGGTTTTATATATTTTATAAATGGTTCGTTGCATCTGAAAATTTTCTTAATAACGTTCCTACCATGTCTTTTAAAGGGTGCAATCTACAAATCCAATGCATATCTCTTCTTCCCCTTATTGAAATTTAAAATTTTATTAACAACTCGATGATGTTCTTGGCGCTAGTCGGAGATTGTGCACCGAAATTTGTCGTGTCTTTGATTGAGATGTGCACAACATCGGGCCAGCAATTGTCGACCATTCCATGATGCCTCGGTGGTTGCCCCCACCAGATGGATTCATTAAAGTGAATCTAGATGGTGGTAGGCGGATTCATGATGTTATTGCTTCGTGTGGGGAGCTGTGCGTGACTCGACGAGTCGTTGGCTTTAGGGGTTTACCAAATTTATTAGTCGTTGCTCAGTTTTAGAAGCTGAATTATGGGTGATCGCTGAAGGTCTACAGTGTGCAAGGAGATCGAGTGTGTCACGAGTTATTGTGGAGTCTGATAGTCGAGATGCTATTGATGTTGTCATGAAGAGAGAGAGAAGGATCGTTGCTTCATCACTACTTGATTCAATCCACACGTTGATGACCAGTTATGGGATGTAGTCTTTTGACATGTTTTTCGAGAAGGTAATTTTGTAGCGGATGCAATGTCCCATTTGTTTACTATGGAAAGTTATGACACACGAGTTTATCTATCACCACCTTTAGAGATTGTAAATCTGATACATACTGATATGTATGGTTAGATGTTGACACGAATTTATTGGTTTATTATGGTTGAGATTTTACAAGCTATCATGGGTACTCTTTCCCCCACTTAGGCTTAGGGGATTTTTAACTAGGCCTATGTAAGCTTTCCTTTTCTTATAAAAAAATTAAAATAATATCTCAACCGTCAATGGTATTTTTCTAAAAATATTCTACAAACGAAGTCATCATTAGGGGTGGACATTTCACCCGGACTCGATAGGTTTTAACCTAACCCGACCTGGTCGAGTCAGGGTTTTTTTGTGAAAAAGTCATGGTCGGGTCGGGTCAATTTTTTATTTATTAAGGGTGATGTTAGATCGGATTTGGATTTAAGGTGAAAAAAATTCGATTGAAGACTAATAGTGTAATTTCTCATATATTTTTAGAGATATTTTGGAATAATACCCCTCTTTATATATATATATATATATATATTATAACTGGCCCCTTAAAATTGAATTTTTAGAATCAGGTTCCTAAAATTAATTATTTTTTTACAATTAGATCCCTAACATTAATTTATTTTATAATTAAATTCCTAAAATTGATTTTTTATAGATCATGCCGAGTCAAGTTTTTAAAGAATAGGATCAGGTTGGGTTTAAGGTAATTATTTTCGGGTTTTTTAAAAACCCAATCCGTGCTCGTCCCTAATCATCATATATCATCATTTGATATTAAAAATAATGAAATATAAATAAATGATACATATGGTGACTTCTTAACCAGACTTATGAGATTAAAATAACTTTACACACACACGATAATACACGACAATGTAAAAAACCAAAATTTCAATTTATTTACAAACGGCTAAAATTATTATTCATGTAATCCTCTACTCAAATTTAGTTAAACCCATTTAAGTTCATTAAAATTTTTACATTTGTTTTTCAAATTTATTGAAAAATTAATTTGAAATTGTGAATCTAAAATAAAAAGAAAATAAATGAAATAAGAGGGAAAAAAACCAAAACGATGGGCTTAAAATTTACCAATTGAGCACATGATTAGACACAAATATTCATCCAAAAACTGACTCTAACCTACAAAACAAGGTAGACATAGAAATGATTTTTGGACTTAATTTATGAAGCAAAACAAATACATCTTTAGAGAGTGGCACACTAATTTGCATGGACCGTGTAGTAGCAACAAAGTTTGAGGTTACATTTGTAGGGCTTTAGAGAGTGGGGATGGACCAAATGGCCGGCGCATGGTCAACATGTCTTAAACCATAAGCTACAAAAAATAAAAATCAGCAAATGTGGAACCATCGGGGCATGGTCCGCATTGAATTAATTGGAAGACGCCATTGTCCTATACTCCTATATATGAACCTAATGGGGGTCCAAGGTTGAACAAGAAATCGCTTGGTCTGATTTTTCCCTAATGTAAAGTAGTGGTCATGAAGGGTTGCTTACATATATATGTTCCCCTTCAACATCATGAGTCAAGCTATCTATTCTCTACTTTGGATTGACATTGCCTTCTCAAACATTCTCAATCACCCTTTAAAGTAAGTGTATAATTCGATTAATTTAAATCCATGGTTTAGTAACATTGATATTTATGTATTATTTTTTATAATAAATTAACGGATTTAAATTATCTATAATTTGAGATTCCAAAAAGAACAAAATAATCACCGTGTTAAGTCTGGTCGAGTCAAATTAGGTCGAATCAGATCATGTTAAGTTAAGTCACATTAAGTTAATGGTTCGACACGAGTTGGGTCGGGTTTGAGTTGACTCTAGTTCAGGTCCACATCGGCTTGATCCTAACTCAGACTCGGATTTGGTTGGGTCAATATCAAGTTTGAGTCAAAATGGTTTGGGTCCAAACGATTAATTGTTGAGTTAATTCAAGTTTCGAGTCATTTCGAGAATCTAAGTTCAGGTCGGGTCACATCGCTTTTGAATAAAATTCTGGTTGAGTACTATCAATTTTAGGTGAACTTCATGTCAAGTCCAGGGATGGAGCCAAGATTTGAGGTTAAGGGGCAAAACATAAATATTTAAAGGGAGCAAATTTAGAAATAAATCAATTTTTAAAACAATTTAAATGCCCCCTAATAGCTCCGTACCTGGTCAAGTCCTAACCGGGTATAGATAAATTTCGGGTTAAGTCATTTTAGGTATAAAATTAAGTTCATGTCATTATGGACATCATGTTAAGTTATTCTTTTGTAATTTGTATTATATGTACTATTTTAAGTTTTTTACTTACGGTATATAAGGTTTAGGAAATTAGGTTCTATTAAAGTATATAAAAAAAATAATTTTTTGAGAAATTGGATCTGGATTGGGAGTGTAATTTCCCTCCCATGTCCAAATGTTCCTTTTACCCCATATAAAACAACTAAATATGATATTCTAAATCTCTTAAAATCTAATTGAACCAATTAGGAGCGTTAGACGCTATTGCTAAATGTTGCACCTTTACACTAAACATTAAGTTACATCCATAACCACTCAAAGCATCGAGATGCATCCGTTATGTACATAGCGCCGAGTTGCCTATATACATGATTTGAGACGATTTTATTCAGATGAAAATTTATAATCTTATTTTAATAATAAGCAGTATTTTTTGTTTTTTACGATAATGACAATAACAACAATAACAAACTAATAAGTGAACAATAACAAATTATATTTTTTAAAATAATAATAAAATAATAACAACAACAAAATTTTTAGTTTTAATAATAATAACAATGATGGTAATTATAATGTAATTTTAGGGTTATAGAGTTTGAGTTTGAGTTTAAGGTTTAAAGTATATGATTGGTGTTATAGTGTTGGAAATTGGGTTATAGAGTTTAGGCTAAATTAATTTTAGATTGAGTGAGTAATTTTCCTCCCAAATAATTAAGAGTTTTGATATATGAAAAATAAATAAAAAATAAATTTTTCTCTCCAAACAATTAAGAGTTTTAGGGTTAAACTGAATACAAAAAGTACTATTTACTCTACTCATTTACAAGTCGAGTCAATTAACATTTTGGGTCAACAAGTCGAGTCATTTATAAGTCAGGTCAACAAGTCGAGTTAATAACATGTCGGGTAATAGAATCACAGATTATTTTATGTTAGGTCATATTAGATATTTACCATGTTAATTTTAGGTTCGAGTTTATACCAAGTCAAGTGCAACTTGAGTTTAGTTGTCACTGTTTTACACCCAACTATTAGAAACTAGCAGATATACCCTTGCATACCGCCTATAAACTATTGTTATATACCCTTTTGGCTCTTGACTCCTAGTATTAAAATAATAAACAATATACCAAAAAAACCCTAGGATGAGCTTTAATTTCCCCCTGTTTCTTCGGAGGCCGACGGCACCAAGGCGGCGGTTCTGTATAGTGACTCCGGCGGTCAGCCGCCGGGAGGGGTGGTGGATGCCTTTTTATCGGCTCCGCTGGAGAGACCGGGATCCTCTGTGGCTATGGAGGCTCAGCTAGTTCTGAAAAATTCGCGGGAAGTGGAAGATTTGAACGAGGGTCTTGACGTTGATATGGCAGTTGTTGGGGCGGAGCAGCCTGCGATGGATGGATTAGGGGCTGTGATTGGCGGTGTTGGTAGTGGTAAGAAGTATTATGCGTCGATGGTTGCGGACTCGTCAAAGGGAGGGGGTGGTGCAACTTTCGGCTAGTTGGATGAAGGATTAAAAGTGTTAGACATGGATTTTGTAGTGGATCGCAGTGGCCTTTTCCCCCACATATCTTTCTCGGAAAGAGTTCATGCACGCATTGATGATAGTATGCAAAAAACTGTTATAGTTCGACCTCTTGGGAGAACGATAGGATTCAAGACATTGGCCTCTCGAGTGCATGCGTTATGGAAGACGAAAAAGAATTTTCAGGTTATTGACCTGGACAACAATTACTTCTTGGTGAAATTTGAATCGATAGATGACTATACTAAGGTGCTTACGGGTGGTCCGTGGACTTTGTTTGGATGTTACTTAACAGTACAACCATGGAGCAAGAATTTTTCGACAGCGGAAAAACATCCATCTAAAGTGGTTGTGTGGATTCGATTGCCGGGTCTCCCTTACTGATATTATTCGAAGGCTTTATTTCGACGGATTGCGGATGTTATTGGACGTGTTATCAATATTGATTATAGTACGTCGCTAGGTGAAAGGGGTCGGTTCGCTAGACTTGTGGTGGTTGTGGACCTTAACAAACCGTTATTGTCTTGCATAGGGATTGATGGTTTTGTCCAAAAGCTTGAGTATGAAGGACTTCACTTAATTTGCTTTAAATGTGGTAAATATGGACATTCCATTGATTTATGTGCGAATGCAAATATTGGTTGTGAGAGTGATGTAGCACCGCGGCCGGATGCTAATAGTTCGGAAGCGATGCCTAATGTGGAGATATCGGAAAATGATTTATTTGGTCCTTGGATAGTGGTTGAGAGGCCTCGTCGTAGGCCAAATCGGTTGATTGGTAAGAAAGAGGATAACGGACATGGTGATTGAAGTGGGTTTAGGTTTGGGGTTTTGCAAGGCTTGTGTGAAGGTGAAGGTGTTGTGGCTGGGGCCGTTGCTAAGGAAGGTAAAGGGGGGAGTGCACAGCGAGGGGCACTGGACGTGCATGGGAAAGGGTCGGTTGGTTCTGCGAAGCCAACCATGCAGAAGGCACCAAGGCAGGATGTTGGGGCTAAGCTGATGGGTGCTGCTGGGGGTAAGCCGATTGGTGCTGCTGGGCATGAGGGCATGGTTAACGCGGGCATGATGGTTTTGGAAGGGGATAGTGCAGGAGGTGGTGCACGACGGGTGGACAAAGGCAAAGGCCTAACACTAGAAGGGCTAGATGTAAGGGAATCGAAATTGAGGCATACTCAGGAGTTTCAACGTGATGCTGGCCAGGGCCCGTCAGTTAGCGTGGGGCATCAACTGGTGGTTGTGGTGCCGTCGGTGGCGGGCGGTGAGACGCAAGCAATTCAATATACTCTTGGAATAGCGTTGGGGTCCCATAGGGCTATTTCCATAAAAGAGGGTAAGAGCGATTTTAAGTCGACATCAAGGTTGCGCAGCGGCGTAGGTTCGGGTAAAACTGGGAACTCTCTTTCCGCGGTGCAGCGAAAGAGTTTAAAGGTTTCGAGGAAATCTGAGTCTAGAGTGCTTCCACGTCCTGTTTTAACGGAATGGGTTTCGTCGCTCTCTTCGAAACTTGATCAGTTGCAAGATACAGGACAAAAACATGGTCAGGTTGTGGATGAATGTGCGCGCGATCAATCGATGTGCCTTGATAGGGAGGCCAATGGTGGCGAGGGCGTGGCCGTGGGAAAGGAAAATCTTCCTCCTTCTCAGTAAGGATTCGTTTTTTCGGTTTATTTTATTTTAATGAATTTTATGTTTTGGAATACACAGGGCACGGGAAGTGCTAAATTCCGATGCCATTTTAGAAATTTTGTACGTTCTAATAATCCGCAGATTGTGGCTTTGTTTGAACCACGAGTGAGTTATGGTGAAGCTAATAGAGTAATACGAAGATTTGGGTATCCGAATTCGTATCGGGTTGAGGCGCGAGGCTTTAGTGATGGTGTCTGGCTATTGTGGCGAGATGGTTTGGATGTTGTTATTTTGTCAGTCTCTAATCAGTTTGTGCATGGCAAAGCTCGAGAGGTTAGTTCTGAAAATTAGTTCTTTTTTACTGTTGTTTATGCTAGTCCGAATGCTTGTGTTAGTCGTCAGTTGTGGGATAAGTTAAGCTGTCTTAACCCAGGGGCTGAGGTTCCTTGGGTCTTAGGTGGTGACTTTAATTCAATTCTTGTAAGGAGGAACGATGTGGTGGTTCGAGTGATGTTTTGGGAACTAGCTCCCTCTTCCAGGATATTATTGACAGTACAGAGTTGACGGAGCTCGATTTTAAAGGGGATGAGTTTACTTGGTGCCGAGGTAACCTGTATCAGCGGCTTGATCGATGTTTAGCAAATAATGTCTGGTTTGTGGCGTTCCCGTTCTCTTTAGTCGTCCATTTGGATCGTGTTGGTAGTGACCATTGTCCTCTCCTTCTTAAGCCGAATGGTGCTTTGATACCTATAAGGGAGCGTCCTTTTCGGTTCTTGGCGGCATGGCAGGATCATCCTGGTTTTCGTGAGCTTCTCGAGTCTACTTGGGATGGTTCGGTTTCAATGGTGGACAACGCTTAGAATTTTCAAAAGGTTGTTAAACAGTGGAATGTCGAGGTGTTTGGCCATATAGAAAAGAAGAAGAAGAGGATTTTGGCACGGATCCGGGGGATTGATAAATCGCTACAACGATCACAGTCGACTTTTTTGATTGAGTTGAGGAGTAGATTGCGGACTGATTTAGATGTTATTCTGGAGCAAGAAGAAATGTTGTAGTTTCAGAAATCCCATAGTCAGTGGATATTGGGTGGCGATAAAAACACTCGGTATTTTCATGCTTCTACGATGGCACGTCGACGAGCTAATATGATCGTTGGTCTTAAATCGAGTAACAGGGTTTGGAATACGGATCAGGAGTCGCTGCGTACTGAGGCGATCGATTTCTACAGGAGGTTATTTACCGCCGATCCGAGCTGTACTGGACAGTACCATATCCGAGGGTTGTTTCCCAGAATGAGGGATGACGTGTGGCGGGTTATAAGTGCGACAGTTACGAATGTTGAAATAAAGGCTGCTATTTTTGATATGGATCCATGGAAGGCCCCGGGGATTGATGGTTTGCATGCGGGTTTTTATCAACATAATTGGGATGTGCTGGGTGACAGTGTGTGTTGATGCATTAGGAGTGTGTTTTTTGGGGAGCCGTTTCCAAAAGAGATTAACAGAACGATTATGGTTTTAATCCCTAAGGTTGTTTCTCTCGAGACTATGAGCCAGTTCAAGCCTATCAGCCTTTGTACAATCCTTTATAAAGCTATTACTAAAGTGGTAGTTAATCGGATTAAGCCATTTTATCGGATTGGATTTCGGAGAGCCAAACTAGTTTTGTCCCCGGGCGTGCTATCTCTGACAATATCATAATTGCCCAAGAGATTATTCACTCGATGTCCCGAAAAATGGGGAAACACGGGTGGATGGTGTTGAAAATTGACTTGGAGAAAGCTTACGATAGATTGGAGTGGGGTTTTATCGACGATACTCTTCAGGATGTTGGTTTTCATGCTAGTATGTGTGAGTTGGTTTTAAGTTGTGTTTCTAATGTTTTGACTCAGATTAGTTGGAATGGTTCCCTAACTGACTCATTCGCGCCTTCTCGTGGAATCCGTCAAGGTGACCCCGTTTCACCATACTTATTTGTGCTTTGTATGGAGAGACTGAGCCAGGTGATAAATTAGAAAGTGGCATCGGGACAGTGGAAAGGGTTTAGTACATCTTAGCGCAGTCCGGTTATTTCACATTTGATGTTCGCGGATGATATGGTGCTCTTTGCGGAGGCTTCTAGGGAGCAGCTGGATGTGATCCGGGAGGTTCTAATTGAGTTTTGCAGGCATTCGGGTCTCAAAGTGAATGTGCAAAAATCTAGCATATTTTTCTCCAAGAATGTATCTAGTGAAATACGGAACCTTTTGAGTGATGTGGTGGGTTTTTCAGAAGTTTCTGACCTTGGATGTTACCTAGGCATTCCAATGCTACACATACGAGTTTCTTGAGCAACTTACGCGTATTTAATTCAGAAGGTGCGTGATCGCTTATCAATTTGGAAAGCTAAGTATTTGTCGTTTGCGGGTCGGATTACACTTGCGAAGGCGATGTTGTCGGCTATTCCATATTATGCCATGCAGTCTACTAAATTACCCATAGGTGTGTGTGAGGACATTGAGAGATTGATACGCAATTTTGTTTGGGGGAGTAATGCGGATAAGAGAGGCGTACATTTGATGAATTGGGATGAATTGTGTAAACCTATTGAGCTTGGTGGTATGGGATTCAAAAAATTAAGGGAGCAAAATGATGCGTTCTTAATGAAGATTGGGTTCAATTTGATTGATAAACGGGGTCAACTTTGGGTGCGTTTTTTACGTGCTAAATATAAATGTATTGAGATTATGTCGGCCTCTATTTATCGGAGTAATTGCTCTCATCTTTGGCGTGGGGTGTCGGTGATTTAGAATGATGTTCGGGAGGATGTAATTTGGAGAGTTGGGCATGGAGAAAACATAGATTTTTTGGCATGATGATTGGGTTCGTGGTATTGGTCATATTGGGCTGGTTGCTACGGATTCGGAGCTTGTGCCAGATACCTTTACACCATTAAAGGAGATGACTACAAACGACGGGCAGTGGGATATAAGGCGATTTCATCATTTGTTCGACATTGACGTGATCGATCAGATTATGGCTGTTAGAGCTCCTTGTGGTGGTGATGTGGTTGATGCGCCTGGGTGGAGGTGGAATGCAAATTTGGCATTCACTGTGAAATCCACATATTCTATTCATCAGCCGCAGGGTGCTGCACAAGACAATGAGGTGTGGCGGCTGCTGCAACACTTCCAAGGTCCGCAACGGATCAAATTTTTTTTATGGTTGGTGTGTAAGGGAAGGTTATTGACAAACAACGAGCGTGTTCGTAGGCATATGGCGGAGTCGTCCGAATGTTTGGTTTGTGGGGCGAGTGAAGAAAATATTGAGCATCTGTTACGCCACTGCTCGACAGCAAAACATGTTTGGTTGACTTTAGTTCCGGCTGCGTATAGGCAGGGGTTTTTCAGCAGCTCGATGGAGGAATGGATTAGGATGAATCTGCAGCACGATACGGCTGCATAGGGAGGGGGTGATCGGTGGGATTTAATGTTTGGGGCAGTGCTGTGGCACTTGTGGCTCGCGAGGAACAGCGTGATATTCAAAGGCGTGGCTAGGGGAAGTGGTGAAGTTATTGAATAGAGTCAGCAGCTTGTGTAGGACACTAGGCAAGCCTTGGGGACTCGTCGTGCGGTGCCGGGTCTTGTGGTAACCAGTCAACAGCAGCAGCGGGAATGGGTGCCACCAGCGAACTCAGTTTGGAAGTTGAATGTTGACGGGCTTGCAACAAGATGTCGGGGTTGGCGTTTTGTGGCGGGGTGATCCGTGATGGCACAGGTACATGGAGAGGTGGGTTCTCGAGATTTATAGGGCGTTGTAGTGCGGTGGAAGCTGAGCTTTGGGCGATTCACGAGGGGTTGAGGTATGTGTTACATTGTCATATTGATGCTATTTCTGTGGAATCGGATTGTGTTGAGATAGTCCGTATGTTGCAAAAGGATTGTGGTTCGATGGGTCAATCGTCTCTTTTGAGCGCGATACGTAGTTTGATTCGAAGGTTTAGGATATGTGACGTTCATCATGTGTTCCGTGAGGCTAACAGGGTTGCGGACACTCTTGCTAAATTAGGGTCTTGGCAGGGTTATGAGACGACATATTTTTGTTCCCCGCCTGATGCGGTGTTGGGTTTGTTGCATGACGACTTGCCTAATCCGGGTTAGTCGGTTTGTTTTTTGGTAGTTTTCGCTATGTTGTAATGCTATGGTGAGTACTCTTTTCCTCCATTTAGGTTAGGGAGGTTTTTAACGAGGCTTGCCATAGTATTTTATCCCTTATTTTATCAAAAAAAATAATAAACAATATTGTATTATTCGATGACATGAACAATTTTTGCTTTTTAAAAGAAAAAAAAATATTCGAAATTAATTTCAAAATCTAATATTTATCGAGGCTAAAACATTTTTTTGTCAGTACACTACATACTTAGTTAACAATTTTTTTATTATCCATAAACGAGATAATACATTATGTTTTCATTGAAATTAGAAATAACATGTCGAACAAAATCATAATTGAAGTATCAAAATTATTACTCATTATATTATATATTAGGATTGAGTCCTATATAAAATGTGACAACAACCGTATTTTTTTATATCAAAGACAACATCCAATTTAATAAAAAACATACTTAGATTTGATATTGTGATTGAGATAAGAAAAGGAGAACAAATCTAAGTTTGAGCCATAATATTTTCACCGAAGATCTACTCATAAAGGTGAAATAGGTTTTAGGGGGGGGGGGGGGGGGGGGGGGGGGGGAGCTAAGAAATATGCGGATTATTTAGCAATTTGTGGAGCAAGTATCTAAGCTACGGATTAAACATCTTACTTTCATACAAGATTAGTGGGTAATTTATCAAATTATATTAATCAAAGAAAAGATATACACCTCCACATGTGCTTCCTCCCTAATTATTAATGTTACATATTAATTAAGCAAATTAACTAATTGAGTCGCTAGGAATAATATGGCAGCTAACTGAAGACAAGCAAGTGGTTAATTTAAAAATAAATAATCTGGGATTCGTTGCTTTTTGTAGTTTAATAAATAACTTGAGCATGCGAGGACGGTTTGGAGGTCAGAGCACGCTCACCTACTTCACTCATTTCACCATAGGTTTCGGGTTCATAACCCTTCAGGAACGTTATTTTCATTTAGATTTTTTCCCTCCCCTCTAGGTAGAATAGAATAGGATTGTAATAAAAAAAAACTTTTTTTCAACCAAAGCTTTCGCTTTTGGAATAGAAAAACATGAAAAACCCAACTGCTTTCCAACGGCGAGTGCATTGCAGGTTACCAATAATTTTAAAATCATTATAATTAAGCCTTTGCCTCACCAAAAAAATTTGATTTGTTATTTTTAGGACCATGCCAGTTAATTAATGAAATTAAGCTTTAATGGCTCATTTTTCTAATTTAATTATTTTTAAGATTTTTTTATTTTAAAATAGAAAAAAATATTAACTCCCTTAATTTTTATGTTTTAATTGTTTTTTAAGATCCTATTTATTTCATTGTTAAATCAACTTGCCTCTTATAGTTCAATTTTTTTGACCAAAAGAAACTTGCATTACCGAAATAACGAAAAGATTACATGAGCAAAAGTTCAGGTGGGAAAATATCAGAAGTCCACGTCAACTGACCCTCCTGATTTTTCGTAAATTTGGCAAGCCAGTCGGCTACCTGATTACAACCTCTATGGGCAAATTCGAAGCAACAAGACAAGAAGGATTGTGCAGTCCTCTTGATGTCGTCCTCAATCGCAGAAGTCTCCCAGTCAGCAGAGCACTCCGAATTAATACGCTGGATTACAGCTCGATTATCCGCTTCAACAATGATGTTGTTGTAGCCATATTGTTTCGCCATTGTGATCCCCAATCTGATAGCAAGGGCTTCCGCCACCGAAACACTCGGAGCATTGCAAGGTGCAGAGACTCCATAAAGAAGGGAACCTGAGTTGTCCCTACCAATTGCTGCAAGAGAGCCTTTTCCGGAGATTTTATCAAAAGCCGCATCACAGTTTACTTTTACCGTACCTGGAGGGGGTGGCATCAACTTCATTACTTCCTTGTCATTTCTCCGTTTCTTCGGTTCTTTGATACTCGAGGCTTGTGAATATTCCATGAAACTGCAATCTGCTCTTTGCCACACCTCCCAAGGAGGGTCCTTTCTCCCTTCAAAGACCAGTGCATTCCTTGACTTCCAGATAGACCAGAGCAGAAAAGCGATGTGCGCACACCCATCCTCAACCTGTGCTGAGAGCTTGAGCTCATTAATCTTGCACCACCACTTAGGAAAGCCCGGAAAACCTCTGTCAGTAGGAGAGTAGCTGAAGCTAGATGCTTTCCATATTGCTTGAGCGAACGGGCAAAGGAACAAGATATGTTCCACTGATTCGCCCAAGCATCCACAACGGGGACACATGTCAGGTTCTCTAAGCAAGCCGTGCATGCGGGCTTTTAATGCACTCTTCGACGGGGCAATGTTTTGACACAGACGCCAAAGTAAGGAACGGATTTTGGATGGTACTTCCAACTTCCAGATAGAGTTCCAGAGTTCCTTCTTGGATTTGGGGCCATCGCTTGGTGAGGGATTAGCACCCGACGAAGCTTTTTCCTCCAGGAACATGTACCCTGATTTGGCCGTGTAGTCTCCGTTCTTATTTCCGGCCCAAATGTAAGAGTCCTGTATATTCGGACCACCAATCGGAACTTTCAGAATTGCCTTAGCCTCTTCCGGAGCAAACAAAAGTAAGATCTTTTGTTCATTCCACGTTCTTTGGTCCAGATTCATCAAGGTGCTGACCGATAGCGACGAAGATGGTGATGGGCTTTGAGCTGAGGGTTTGTAGTTCGGGAGCTGAGGTACCCAGTTATCAAACCAGGTAAAGATGCTCCTACCATTGCCAACTCTCCACAGAGCCCCATTCTTAATAATTTTGATCCCTTCGCGAATACCAGACCAGGCCCAGGACGGATTTGAGCATTTGGGGGTGTCAAATATATTGCCATTGGGGAAATAGATCCCCCGGAGAACTTGAGCAAGAAGGGAATCCGGTTCTCTAATCACTTTCCAGGTGAGTTTAGTGACGAGGGCTTTGTTGAACATTCTAAGATCCCGGAAGCCCATCCCCCCTTTGTCTTTTGGTTTACATAGATCTTTCCAATTTATCCAATGAATGCTTCTATCCTTGTCAGCGCAATTGTTCCACCAGAATCTAGCAATCAAAGAGCTGATCTCATCACAAAAAGAAACCGGAAGGAGAAAGCATTGCATAACATAGGTGGGAATGGCTTGTGCCACTGCTTTGATGAGGACCTCTTTTCCTGCGCTGTTTAAGAATCTTGCTTTCCACCCCATAAGCCTGTTTTGAACCCGTTCTTTAATATAGGCCAAGGCTTCTTTTTTGCTCCTTCCCCAAAAGGATGGAAGCCCAAGGTATCGTGCGTCTTCTTCCATTTTCCGAAAACCCAGCACATTAGTAAGGTGAGCCCTGTTGCGGCTACTCAAATTTGGGGAGAAGAAGACTGATGATTTTTGTGCGCTGACAGACTGACCTGTAGCCGATTGGAACACCCGGAGAATATGCAGGATACCCTCACAATTCTCCGAATTGGCATCAGAGAAAACAAGACAGTCGTCTGCAAACAAGAGATGGCTAAGAACAGGGCACCTCTGCTTGATCCTGAGTCCCTGAAATTTCTGCTCACCACTCTCCTTCTCAATGATCCACGATAAGATGCTAGACATGAGCGTGAAAAGGAAGGGTGATAAAGGGTCTCCCTGTCTTAATCCTCTCCCCGCTTTAAACTCCCCTGTGCGTTCTCCATTCAGAACAAGTGAGAAAGAAACAGAGGTAATGCATGTCATGACTCTGTTGATCCACCACTCGCAGAAACCCATCTTTTCCATAACGAACTGTAGGAGATCCCAGTCCACTTTGTCATAGCCTTTTTCCAGATCAATCTTAAGGGCCATTCTTCCTGTTTTTCCTTTCCTTGTCCGTTTTATTGCATGGAAGGCTTCATTGGCTAGAATAATGTTATCGTGGATTGACCTACCTTTCACAAAGGCAGATTGGTAGTGTGGGACGACCTCGGGGAGGATAGGCTTCAGTCTAGATGCCAAAATTTTGGTTATAACCTTCATTGAGAAATTGCATAAACTGATAGGCCTTAGGTGTGACACTTCAGTTGGGTTCGGCTTTTTTGGGATGAGCACAATATTAGTTTTATTAAGCTCCGGGTCCAGATCACCAACTCTGAAGAAATTTGATACCATACCAATAAGGTCCCCCTTCACAGTTTCCCAGAAAGTCTGGTAAAAACAACCTGGAAAGCCATCAGGTCCCGATGCTTTAGTCGCTCCCATGTCGAACACCGCTCTTTTGATTTCCTCTTCCCCCACTTCTCTACTGAGAGCATCATTCATAGCTTGAGTGATCAAGTTGGGAATGTAGTCACGAAGAATACTAAAGTTGATTGACGGATTCCTCGTGAAAACTTTCTGAAAATGGTGGAGAAGATGGTCAGCAATTTCCGTCGTATCTTCCAGCCAAACTCCATCTTCTTTTTTAATTCTGATTATAGAGTTTGTTCTCCGATGCTGAAGGGTGGTAGCATGAAAGAACTTTGTGTTTCTATCTCCCCATTTCAGCCAGCTGATTCTAGAACGCTGGTGCCAATATCTCTCTTCACTCTCCCATTCCTTGTCAAGCTGTTTTTTGAGCCCCTGAAGTTCTCCCAATTCCGTTTCAGTAAGTTTTCTTCCTTGGAGCTGTGTGATTTTGGTCATCAGCTTCTGCTTTTTTCATTTTTTGCTTTCATCTTCTCTTTATTCCACTTAAGGAGGGCTATTCTAGTGCTGCGTATCTTCCTTCTGAATCTGGAACTCATTCTTTCCCCCGGAGAGATATTCCATCCCTTTGCTATTGTTCGGGAGCACTCCTCATCCAGCATCCACTTGGTTTCGAACTTGAACTCTTTTTTATGTGCTTTGGGGAGCCCTTTTGTGAATAAAACAATTGGAGCATGATCAGAAGCAATGGCCACTTCCATTATACCTAGGGCTTTTGGGAAGCTTAGACTCCATTCCGCAGAGCATAAAATACGGTCAAGCTTTTCAAGTATTGACTGCTCCCCACTTCTCTGGTTGAACCAGGTAAACTTCCCTCCTTTGATAGGCATTTCAACTAAGCATGAGGCATTGACAAACTCCTCGTACCATTTTGAATCATATGAATTTACCGGGTTCCCGCCTTCTTTTTCCTCCTGTCGAGCCACGATGTTGGAGTCACCCATGATAACCCATTTGTCCTGAACAGAAACTCTGAAAGTTGATAGTCCTTCCCAAAATTCCTTTCGTTCTTCACGATACGGGGGGCCATATATAAAAGTGTTGAACCAAGCTTCACCATCTTGTAGCGAAATTCTTGTGTCAATGTAGCTTTTGTCAAAACGCAGAATATTAATAGTTGCTTCCCCTGTCCACCATAGAGCAAGACCTCCGGCTATCCCCTGTGGTTCCACATAGAAGGAGTGCTCCATTTTCATTTTCATTCTAATCTTCTCCAGGTATTTCTTCTTCTGCTTCGTTTCGCTTAGGAAAATGATTGTAGGTTTAATTTTAAAGATAGAATCCCGGAGCGCCCTAACAGTCTCCTTTGTTCCCAGGCCCCGCACATTCCAAGCCAAAATCGCCATAGCCAAAGTTTTCCACTCACTTCCACTCAAGCAAGAACAAAGCTCAAGGAGGATAAGCAAACAAGACGACTGGAACCCAAGAAGACAAGGCCTTCTTGCTTGAGACTAATCCAACCGAGCCACCTGTTAAAAGAGCCAAACAAAACAACCGAGCACCAATGCAAAACCAAAACTAACAGAGAAGCCACATTCCAAGAAAAACAGACATCCAAACCAGGACTAAGAATGGGATAGTCCACCAGGAGCAGGGAGCAAATACGGGGAAGAGGGGGAAAAGCAACCAGAAACGGGGATAATTGCGGGGAAGAAAAGGGCCGAGCAACAAGAAGTGGGGCAAGACCGGAAAAAAGGGGAAAAACAAAGAATCAGCAACCTGTTTGGCACTTTGCCGTCGATGATGTCAGTCGTAGTTCGCCGGTTACCAGCTCCGGAGCAAAAACGGCTCGGCTCCTACAAAGCAGGTCAGAAAGCACCTCCGTTCCGACCAAAACGAGCCTCTCTTCTTCTCTTCCGATAGACCACGAAGCAAACCACAGCCGAGGCCGTTCGCTCCAATCTCCGGCGGCGGACAGACCCAGGACGGGGAGACTGCCTACCCACGTCGCTGGAACTGATCTCAACGGCAGGGTTGAGGAATCGACACTCCCGGTTGAGACTTCGCGGGACGAAGGGATGAAGGGGCGTAATTTGGGGGCGCGTTTCTAATGTACCCAAGGTGTGTCCTATCAAAAGGCACGGAAATTTTCTGCCTCTTATAGTTCAATTCTAACCCTGTTTTCGTTCAAAACAATATAGAGATAGTATAAGCCAAGATAAACCCCAATAGTATTATGAAATTCTTTGACTTCCCTGGCAATAACAAATAAATTAACCAAGTATGAATCATAAAAAATTATATTTATCTTTCGTTGGCTGATATTCATCATCATCATCAACCACATGGATTGAGCACAAAGAAACAAAGGATTCCAGGAAAGATACCTTGGAGGAGATGGACTAAAGCTCCCACTGCGGCTGCGGTGCCTTTGACGACTTAGTCGGCTCCAATATCACTGAATCAACAGCTGCATAAAATAAATATAATTTGTCATACATTGTTTCTTAATTAACTGTTTGTTCATAATCCTTTTTAGTCACTCCTGTGGCGTTTCTTTAAAGGTCGAGTGCTCCGATCGGTTCAAAATATCAGAGTGGGATGGAGGAGATGATTGTGGAGAAAATCCTTCAAGCTTTGGTCCATTCCTTCATCATTAGTATCATCGCTGTTGAATTCATCAGCATCACCATCTTCCTCCTCTTCATCGGCATCTGAAAACTCAGCTCCCTCTTTCGCACCATCCAACTTGTGAATATCAACCTTTATTAGCTGCTTGTGCTGCCTGTGATCTGCCAACATACAAAAACAAAGAAACAACATAACAGCATACAACAGTCAGATATATTAAAATACATACGATCGGCAAACTTGCCAAAAGGGGATATTTATATCACTGATTATATTACACATGCCAAAATTACCAACATGAAGTGAATGCTAAACTTTATACATGCCGATAACCAATAAATTGTAGTATATGCATCAAAACTATTGAAAATATATGTATTTTTCCTGCTTAGCACTCAATCAACTACTATGACAAAGAATAAGCACAGGGATAGACCCAAAGGGGGCTGGGGTAGCCGCCCCTCCTAAAAAATTAAAATTCACATATGATTTAAAAACTATTTAGAATTTTTTATGTATTTTCTATTAAAAATTAATTTTCACCCTCTAAAATTTTATAAGTTCGCCCCTCCTAACATAAAATCGTGCGTCTGTCCCTGAATAAGCACATTAAAGATGACTTCCTAAAACCATATGAATAGATTTTTTTTAAAAAAATGAAGAAGAAAAGAAAACCATATGAATAAAATAAAAAACTAAAATATATTTACATTTGTGTCTTAATAGCATAACAAAAAAGGGATTTATTCCAACCATAAACAAAACTTTACGTCTAAGATCACCAAGAGAACCTATGCAGCACATGTAAAAGACATTTGAAAAGTACCAGAATTTTCTTGAACCTTAAATAGAATACAAGCTTTTTAATTAAATTCAAAGCATTTTAATTCTAGCACTATCATATTGTCCCGTCTAAAAAGAGACGGGACATTAATCTCACATCGGAAAGAAAAAAAAATTGGATATATAAACAATGGAGATGTACATACTAACAGACAATATGTAGTTTGGCATATTGTAAACTTTAAACCACAAAATTCATATTCCTAAAATGCCATGTTCTTGGCTCCCGAATAAAATCAAGGAGAGCTCGGCCATCAAATCTATAATGTAAACAAATAACATCTAAAAAAAATATAAAGCAATGTGATAAAACAAAGAAGAGAGAAATCATTTTACCTATCAATTAAAACGTCTTGTTTTCTGGTCAATGGAATCCTGTAAATATGTTGATAAATGGAAATTTGTGAAATATTTAACAGAACATTAATACGAAAATTTATGGGAAAATTGATTAATGTACATAAAGGCCTTGCTGGTCTTGGGTGGCGTGATAGAGAGCATCGTGGCGGTGGACACGGCAGCGAGAGCCGATGACTTGAATGGATTGTTGAGGATCGCCACGTCTTTTTGCTAAGAATATGGCTCATCTTTGAGCTCTCTTTCGAGCCGCGTCCATCATGTCGTGGACTTTCCTCTCGGATCGCCGCGCTTCGTAATCGTGCCACATCTTTGAAGAAAAGAATCGGAGTATCGTAAGCCAAACCCTAAATGGGAGAGACCGATGATTACGAGAATGGGAGAGAGATAGATAAGGCTAAACTTCCAGGATTATCAAACTCGATCTCAGCTGTTTGGTTTCGCGGAAATTTTAGTTTGGTAGAAAACTGGGCTTAATAACCGAAAAGCAGAGTTTTCTTTTAAGGCTTAATATAAAAATAATAAAATACAAAAATAGTCACTGAACTATCTTAAAAACTACAAACTGGCTACTGAACTTTTAAAAGTTCTATAATGAAGATTAAACTTTAGTTTTTGTTATAAAATGGTTGACCCGTTAACTGTCATTAAAGGGGGGTTGTGATTAGGGGTGAGTGTTAGATCGATCGAGTTTAAAATTTTTGAGTTATTCGAGTTTACGAATTTTATTTTACAACTCAAACTTTATTTAAAAATTTTCGATTAGAATCGTGTTTATGAAATTCAAGTCAAGCTTATGAAAAAGAACAATTTAAAACTTTACTATAACCCATTAACCTCGTATAAATATCCTAATAACAAATATTGAAAAAATGAACCCCTAATAACAAATATTAGAAAAAATTAAATTATCATTTATATCACAATTATAACACTAAGAATCATTAATGTTTAGGCTAAATAAATTTTTTAAATAGAGACAGTCAAATCCATTAATAAATATTTAAATTTTAAAAGCTCATATATATATATAATTAAAAAATATAATTAACTGACCCCGGGTAGGCAGTGGGCCCTAAACGGACGCCCCTCCTGCCACCCTCAGGGCCGGCCCTGTCTTGCCCACCAATAACTCACAATCTGGCCGTGTAAAATTCTTAGTGACCAAGGGCACTCCCAAATATCAAACAGGAAAGCTACCCACTCTGAAAACAGATAACAATGCCAATCTTTGTACCTCAGATGCCTCCAGGCTCCAACCCAGCACACAGTTCACTTTTTTGAGGCAATCAACTTCAAACAAAAATTACAATTTCATAATCATTGAATAAATAAAGGAATTAAAAGGATTTATTTTGATGTTGACATGAAAAAAATGAATACCAAAAAGATAGAATCAACGTCTGGCCTTCCAAGCAAGTCTCTGCACACTTCGGTATATGCAATTAGGTAAGCCTAGACCCGAGTCTGCAAACATCTGTCTTGCCCACAGCTACAAATTCCAGTAGCAGCCAATCGACTATGGCGTCACCATTAGGGGTGTTCATGGTAGGTTAACCATACCGTTTAGCTTAAACGGTTGGTTAACCGTTATAGCGGTTATTATTCGTAATTTAACCGTTACTAACTGTTAAGAAATGGTTAACCGTTAATTTTTTAAATGGTTAACCATTATAGTGGGTAACCGTTAAGGAACAGATCGGTTACAGGTTAACCTGTAACCTATTACGATTTTCTTTTCAAATGTTCATTATTTCTTTTTTAGAATAATAAATATATCTCTCCGATAAATATTGTATTAATTTTTTTAAAAAAAATTAACTTAAATAGCGAAATTTTAAACACAAACTTTACACTTAGTTAAAATAAAGTACCTATAGGTTAACCTATAGGTTAACCATTAACCGTCTTTTTTAGCGGTTCGGTTAACCGAAACCGTTTAACTTTAACGGTTAGGTTAATTAACCTATAAAATGAACGGTTATACCGGTTAACGGTTACGGTTAACGGTTACGGTTTATTTTGCACACCCCTAGTCACCATTGGTGCTCACAATTGCAGCCCTGTAGCACGGCAATGTCTGGGAGCACGACACCACACGTAGCCCGAACCCCGCCTGTACTTCATGGATCGAGGACGACATCATCAACCTCACCAATTACCACAAAACAATGTGACAATACTGGATTGTTTCGCTTGGTGGACGATCCTATTGAAAGAATCATTCAATTTTTGAATTCTATGTATAACCGACTAGTAAAGAGGGCTTCTTCTAGGGCTAAGGTTATTACCATCAATTTTTAAACTATTAAGGGATTCGATAAGGTTTGGGGAGGAGGAAGAGTAAAACTGTCGCCAAGAAAGAATCCCATTTGAAGTTTCCATGTGAAGAATCTCATTTGGAAAGAATCTCAAATTGAAAGAATACGTAAATAAGGATTAATTTTTTTAATTAGGACTAAATTGATTGAATGTGTAAATATGTAAGATTAAATATGCTATTATACTAATTTTCGTAATTACCACGTCACGTACTTGACGACGGTTAACAGCTTAATGACCATTTTGTAACAAAAACTAAAGTTTAATGCTCATTTTGTAACTTTTGAGAGTTTAGTGATCATTTTATATTTTTAGAATAGTTTAATGACTATTTGTGTACTTTACACTATAAAAACGACTAAATTATATTTTTAGGTGTCTAATTTTTTTATCAAAATAAGTGTCGAATGTTTCCACCGTTGTCATTGTAGTTGCCTAACGTTTTATCCCGTTAACATTTTAAACTCGGTGCATTAAAAAATATGACATATACTTTAATTTAAATCTCATTTGATTTTTTTAATTTTTTAAAAATAAATTTCTTAAAATTCAAATAAACCTTTAAATTTTATAAATCATATAACCCTAAATTTATAAAAACACCCCCCAAAAAATTTTATATCGACGTCGATCGGCACACCACAGCAGCAATAGTGAGGTTTCCTCCTTTCATCGTGCTAGTCGCACCGTTCAGTTCGTCGTTCGATTGAAGATTTAATGTGCAACGTTTGTGGTTCGTTTGGCTGTTCTTTCGTTATTTTTAAACTATACATGGTTGGGGTTATTAATTGCGGGGGTTGACGAAGAAAGAAGTGAACAATGGTGATTGTATCGGCGGGGAATGATAAAAATTTAGAGAATTATAGATTTAGGTTTAATGATTTTAGGATTTTGGATTTTTTTAGAAATTAAAGATTTTATGGTTTTGAATTTTTAATACTAAACCTTCTTTTAAATAAAAAAAAACATTTTTTCTTGACATTTGGGTTGATAGGCCTATTTAAAAGCACTTCTTTCTTGTCCATATGTTATGGCATCCATGTTTGTTTATTTTTTTGCGTCGGGTTGCAGTTAGAGGGTTCTACTTTATAAAGCTCATTTGTCAACATTAGGGTATTCATATCTGGATACTCGGGAATTTAAGTGCCTGAAATTTTCAGATACTAAAACTTCAGCTCGTTATTCGGCTCATATAAATTGAGTACACGCAAATTGGGTACCCGTAAAATTTGGATACCCACTAATTCGGGTACTATATTCATTTTTTATAACATTTTTAAAAATTATAAAAAATCACATAACAAACACATAAAATTTAAAATTTCATAATACAAAAATTAATGATTCGAAGTTGCATTGTTAAAAAAAACTTAATTTATGTAGTTAAAAGTTAATCATAATACAAAAATTTTTAAAAATAAAAATTCAATGATTAGAAGTTGCATGGTTAAAAAATAAAATAAAATTTCATAATACAAAAATTAATCATAAAATTAATGATTTGGGTACTATGTAGTTAAAAAATAATACTATGTAATATGTAGTATGTACTGTGTAGTTAACTAGTTACAGTAGCTCATCCTATGAATTATGTTCGATGACAATCATACTGTATAATTTGAAGTGTGTATGTTATTCGCAATTTATGTTCTATTTTCTCACATTGATTTAAAATATAATCATATTGCTTCAATTTTGCCACTCATGTTTAATGGCAATCATATTGTGTAGTTCATCCTAGAGGTAGCAATCGGGTCGTTCGGTTCGGTTCGGGTCGTTTCGGGTCTATCTAAAATCGGTTTAGATTTGGTTCGGGTCAGTTCGGTTCGGGCTCGAGTCTAATTCGGGTCTGTGATGAGTCGGATCCTGTTCGAGTATTGGATCGTGTCAAAATCGGATTGGTTGTTTTCGGGTCGGTTGCTTTCGGTTCAGGTCAAAATCGGGTCGTTTCGGTCGCTTTCGGTTCGGGTCAAAAACGGGTCGTTCGGGTCAATTTCGGGTCGGGTCAACATTTGAATTTTTAGGTCGATTCGGTTTGAGTTGGGTTTAGGGTTTGAGGTTTAGTATTTATGGTTTAGTTTAGAGTTACTGGTGTATGAGATTAATTCTGATTCAATTTGTTAATCTATGCATTTGAATTTGATTAAATATTTAAATCAAAGCTTTATGTATCCATATCAAAATTTTGTGTATAATTATATTAAATCAAAATTTATTATATGTCTGAAATAAATTAATTTATTGAACTTAGAATCTAATTGAGCTAACTAAAATCTAGAAGCATAAATCACTGACATAATTAAAATAATTCTAAAACTAAATGTGAAATTTCAATTAAATTAATCTAAATTGAAACTCAATTAAATTAAGAAAAAGAAAAAGAGAAAGACAATTGGTAAAAATAGAGAGAGAAAAGACAACATTTTGGAGGGAAATAAGCCACTAATTTTTTAAGCTATATTGAAAAAAAAGAAAAAAAAGATAATTGGTAAAAATAGAGTGGGAAAAGACAAAATTTTGGAGGGAAATAAGCCACCAATTATTTAAGCTAGAGATTAATTATTTTTTAGGTCATGTTGCATTTAAAATGTTACATTTTAGTACTAATATTCAACTTTAAGCTTTAGTTTAATTTAATTCAGTCACAAGTATCCCCACAGTTTAGACTTCAGATATAAAAATCCCCTTACAGGGAGTGATATTTAGTCTCTAAAAATTACTTTTAGTCAAAATTAACTAATCCTTATAATTTAGTCTATTCATTTAATATAATGATATTTTTGTTCATTTTAATTTCTAAGATTAAATTTTTAGCCAAAATAGACTCATATTTATATATATGATATAATTATAAAATTGGTCATTGGACTCTCAAATTTCTCCACTTCCAAATTGTCAATTTAGTCTACAATTTCAGTTTTATGCTATATTTTATGGTGAAATTATAAAATTGGTCACCAAGCTCTCAAATTTCTCTACTTTCAAATTGTTAAGATGGTCTCTAATTCCAGTTTTAGCTATATTTTATGGTAAGATTGTAAAAATTGTCTCTAATTTCAGTTTATGGTTTATGCCTTAGTGTTAATGGTATAGGGTTATTGATTTTAAATTAATTTCTATGGCTTAAAGGTTAACAATTTAAGTTTTTAGGGCTTAGTGTTAATGATTTAGGGTTTATGGTTTAGTTTAAGGTTATTGGTTCATGAGATTAATTTATATGGCTTAAGGTTTATTGTTTAGGATTTATGACTTAAGATTAAATATTGAGAGAGAAAATAGTACATTAAAATTTTAAATTTAAAAATTAGTAGGGACAAAAATTCTATTTAGTTAATATTTAAACGTAAAATGACATAAAATGTTATTATACCACAATTTTGACAAGAGCAACGGTCTCTTCCATGATATAGTACAAAAAGATAATAAAACATACTTCATTTTATTATTTATTATATTGTTAAAAATAGATAATATTAAAAATAAATTATTCATTTATTTTACCTTAATTTTTGGGTTAAAATCGGGTCGATATTCGATTCAACTTTCGGTTCGGGTAGCATTCGGTTCGGGTTCATTCGGTTCGGGTCTATTTCGGGTCAACTTCAGATCATCATGTTCAGGTCAAAATCAGGTATCGGTTCGGGTAATTCGGTTCAGATTTCGGGTCTCAGGTCAAGTTTGTCAGGTCTTCATCTTATGGATTGTGATTTTTTCCTTCGAATCTCATATTGGTAAATTGATGTAAATATTTTAAAATTTTAAAAATACATAATACACACATAAAAAAGAATTTAGGAATTAGAGTAAAAGCAATAAGAGCTTAAAATAAAAATACAATTTAAAAGTAAATATATATATATATATATAATAAAAGTACCGAGTTGGGTACCCGAATATAAAAAAATTTAGGCCCCGACCCGAAAAAATTAAGTATTTTCATTTTAATATCCGGTAATTTTAAATCAGGTAAGCGGGTCGACAGGTCGGGTAGTTTATGCCGAGTAATTTTGAACACCCCTAGTCAACACAACATAGCCCTACCACAAATATTAGGAGGTTTCATGGAAGCCCCTAAAGATAATTTTGTGGTGAACAGGGACATTACCGTTGACCCAAAATAGAAAGATTTGTACTCATCAGAGGCATGTCGGAGGGAAAGAGCAGCATGATTTTTGTTTTTGTTTTGCTGCTATTACTGTTATCAAATTGTGGTGGTGGTGGGATAAGAGATGGAAGTGATCAGAAAGATGGTGATGATCATTCATGCATGCGATGGTAAAGTGATTCCTACTTTAATTATGTTAGAATTGATGTATGAATCTCACCTAAAAGTAGCTGTTCATAATATTGCATATCATTATCAAAATTATGTGGCCATCAAAAATCTGACTTCACACAGGTTACCAATTCTATGTACTGTCACAAATTATGAATCTGCCGTTTCAGCGGAAGTGAACGCCTTTAGCAGGAGAGTCGACGCAAACGTATTTTGTGCGCTGCCTGCAAAAGATAAAGCAGCAACCCGAAACGAATCCTCAACAAGTTACATGTCTCGTCATATGT
Source organism: Hibiscus tridactylites (assembly GCA_958450335.1). Lineage (NCBI taxonomy): Eukaryota > Viridiplantae > Streptophyta > Magnoliopsida > Malvales > Malvaceae > Hibiscus > Hibiscus tridactylites. Next base: position 67,344,452 of record OY288284.1, read on the forward strand.
ATGAAATTGCTAGTCTAATCAGCGACTCCAAGTGGTTAAAGCCTGGAATGGTTGTCTACAGAATTAGTGATTTAGACATCGTCACTTTCAACCTGAATAACCGCCATCCAAAGCAAAATGCAGGTGGGATCATTCAAATGGCTGCAACTTTATTGTTTTCGATGTCCAAGCCAATAAACTATTTCACTGAGTCTGAGTTAAGCATTGTCGTACCAGTAAGATCGATTCCCAGGCAATTTCTTAACATAAGTCACCATTTAGACAAGTTGGAGCAGTCTTCTGGTTCTCTCTCACAACTCTCTTCTTTGGAGGGCAGAGTAAGATGATCTATGGTGGTTCATATGGATATCACTTTACCCATACTAATATTTTGTATTGCAGGGGAATCGCCTAGGAACAACTTAACTTATTTTGTGTTGGCCCCATGGTTCGTCTTGATCCTGCTTGTTTCTGTTAGTAACCAAAAAAAAATATTCATACGAATATCAAACCCAAGATCCATACATGCCAAATCATTAAGAATAAAGATTAGATTTGCGGAAGCGTACCTGAATCCATTGACGGAGATTTTTCCCGAGAGGGTTTGATCTTCCAAGATGATAGGTTACCTCTTGCCACACAACTCTCTGACGGGGAAGGAGAGATATGCAAGTTAACCTAGATCTCGGGGACCACTACCCTTTATATAAACTGAATTAAAATTAGTTTATTATTATTTACAACTCTGCCCCTCATTGAGTTATAAATATAACTTACGGTATCTACACTTTTAATTCCATGACAATTTAATACCTATAACACGTGTAACATAATTGGTCACTTAATTTTCGTGTTAAACTTTATAATAGCAACATACATTATACATATGTGCCCATTATTATTGGATAACCCAACAATCTCCCACTTGGGCAACATATGTTTCCTGACAAATGTATAACCTTATGAGCTCAAAATTTGGTATCATACAATAGGTATTCTTTAACAATCTCGTCCATCAACTATATCTATATAGGATCAAAGCGGTCTTCGCCATATCAATCATGACTGGACCCATCAATGGTCACGTATACAAACGCAATCAAATGACATAGATCAATCATGGATGCGTAGCATGAAAATTACATGTAAATGTGAACCGAACATGCCTATTTCCAACTGGTCCTCTTTAAACTTAAGTGATGTCCTTATCAAAATAAGAAAAGAGTGAATAAACTAAATAATTAATTTCTGATCAGAAAAATAACCGAATACATAAATGTCCAAAATCAAACATAAAGCAAACAAATAACAAACTCCCACCCAAACAATAATATCCTCAAATGATGCAACACCCACATGAGCAGTGTGCTCATGAAAGACCTTGGGTGGTAAACCTTTTGTGAGCGGATCCGCTATCATAGAGTTTGTCCCAATGTGTTCTATGGATATTTGTCCACTTTGCACTCTTTCTTTTACAACTAGGAACTTTATGTCTATGTGCTTTGACTTAGACGAGCTCCTATTGTTGTTGGAATACAGTACTGCTGACTTATTGTCACAAAACAATTTAAGCGGTCTTTCTATGTTCTCCAAAATACGCAGCCCAGTGACAAAGTTCCGCAACCATATTCCATGATTAGATGCCTCATAGCATGCTACAAACTCTGCTGCCATAGTGGAAGAAGCTACAAGTGTTTGTTTAGCACTTTTCTAGGATATAGCTCCTCCAGCTAATAGATAAATATAGCCTGATGTAGATTTTCTGCTATCTTGGCACCCAACGAAATCAGAATCCGAATACCCTACGACCTCCAAATGATCTGATTTCCTATAAGTGAGCATGTAATCTTTTGTTCTCTGAAGATACCTCATAACCCTCTTGGCTGCTATCCAATGGTCCATACCAGGGTTGCTTGAATATATGCCTAACATCCCAACAATGTACGCAATATCCGGACGCGTACAAACCTGAGAATACATTAAACCCCCAATAGCTGATCTATAGGGAATCTTCTGCATTTCTTGAATTTCAAGGTTACTTTTAGGGCATTGGGCAAGACAAAACTTGTCTCCTTTAGCGACAAGGGTGTCCATTGGTTTACTATTTTGCATGCCAAACCTTTTAAGTACTTTATCGATATAGTTCTTTTGTGACAATCCAAGAATACCTCGAGATCGATCTCAATGTATCTGAATTCCTAAAACAAAAGAAGCGTCCCCAAGATCTTTCATTTCAAAATGCTTCGATAGAAATCTCTTGGTTTCGTGCAATAAGCCTATATCATTCGTGGCAAGCAAAATGTCATCGACATATAAAACCAAAAATATATGCTTACTCCCACTGAACTTGTGATACACACAATCATCAACGATATTCATCTCAAAACCGAACGAGACAATTACTTGATGAAACTTGTGGTACCATTGACGAGAAGCTTGCTTGAGTCCATAGATGGATTTTGTTAATTTGCAAACTATATGCTTTGGGTCTCCCGACTCAAAGTTTTCTGGTTGCACCATATAAATTGTTTCTTCAATGTCTCCATTGAGAAACACAGTCTTAACATCCATCTGATGTAACTCAAGATCAAAATGAGCTACAAGTGCCATGATTATCCTAAAAGAGTCTTTCGATGAAACCGGAGAGAAAGTCTCTGTAAAGTCAATGCCTTCTTTTTGAGTATATCCTTTAGCTACAAGACGTGCCTTATACCTCTCCACATTACCATTTGCATCCCTCTTGGTTTTAAATATCCATTTACAACCAATTGGTTTTGCACCTTCAGGTAATGGGACAAATTCCCAAACTTTATTGTCTTGCATGGATTTATACTCTTCCTGCATGGCATCAATCCACTTTTGAGAGTTAACACTTTGCATGGCATGATGAAAGTTGATTGGGTCATCTTCCATCATTCCATTATCATCCTCATTTTCTTGGAGAAATACAATATAATCATCTGGAATAGCATTTCTCCTTTCTCTCGTGGATCTCCTTAATGGCACTTGTTGTTGAGGTTGTTGAATTTGTTCTTCTGGAACAATTACCTCATCCTGAATAGGAGGAAGTTGTTCAACATTATCTTGTTGAGGTTCCGGATTCACTTCTTGATTAATGACAGGTATGGGAACCTGAACATTATCAAAAGTGATAGTAGGAATTGAGTTGGAACTCAATTCCTCCTCAAAAGTAATGTCTCTAACCTTATTTCTCCCTCCAAATTCAACATCCTCAAAAAATGTTGCAGTTCCCGTCTCAAAAATATTCTTAATCGTGGGATCATAAAATTTATAGCCCCTAGATCGCTCAAAATATCCAATAAAGTAGCTGCTCACAGTTTTGGAGTCCAATTTCTTTTCATGTGGCCTATAAGGCCTTGCCTCAGCTGGACATCCCCAAATGTGAAAATGCTTTAAACTAGGTTTTTGACCCATCCAAAGCTCATAAGGTGTTTTTTCAGCTCCTTTAGTTGGTACTCTATTCAGAATGTACGCTGCTGTCTTTAATGCTTCTCCCCAGAGGGACTCGGGTAAGGTAGAAAGAGCAATCATACTCCTTACCATATCCTTAAGAGTCCTATTACGTTCTCTCAGCTACACCATTCATACTAGGTGATCCTGGCAAGGTGTAATGTGGGACAATACCACATTCCTCTAGGAATTTCGCAAATGGTCCTGGACGTTGTTCACCTGAGCCATCATATCTACCGTAGTACTCACCACCACGATCAGATCTAACTTTCTTAATTCTTTTGTTGAGTTGATTCTCAACTTCAGCCTTATAAGATTTGAACACGTCCAAAGACTGAGATTTCTCATGAATGAGATATAGGTACCCATAACGTGAGTAATCGTCTATGAATGTTATGAAATATTGTTGACCATTCCAAGATGCCGTAGGGAATGGCCCACAAATATCAGTGTGAATTAATTCTAAGACGTCTGTAGATTTGTTGGCACCTAATCTCTTAGTTTTGGTCTGTTTTCCCTTGATACAGTCAACACAAACATTAAAGTCTGAAAAGTTAAGGGACTCTAAAATACCATTAGATATAAGTCGCTCAATCCTACCTTTTGAGATATGACCTAAGCGCTTATGCCATAATGATGCCGAATTTTCCTTATTTAATTTGCGTTTAGTACCACGTGATTCCACGTGCAAGGTTTCATTATATGATGCAACTGTATCTAGCAAATAAAGGTTGTCATAAGCATTTAAATAACCAGTTTCGACAATACTTGAATTTAAAGACAAAGTAAATTGATTGTTTCCAAATGAACAAGAATATCCAAATTTGTCCAATAAAGAAACTGAAACTAAATTCCGCCTAAAAGACGGAACAACAAAAGTGTCTTTCAAATCCAAATAAAAACCAGTTCCTAATAGCAACCTAAAATGCCCAATTGCTTCAACTTCTACCGATTTTCCATCGCCCACAAATATGTTTCTTTCACCATCACTTGGCTTTCGGTAGCTCAGGCAACCCTGCATAGAAACACTTATGTGAGTAGTAGCACCAGAATCTAACCACCAAGTGTTTCTAGGTACTGAAGTTAAATTAACCTCAGAACAGACCAAAGTAAGATTCATACCTTTCTTAGCACGCCATGCGTGATACTTGGTACAATCTTTCTTCAAGTGTCCAGGCTTCTCACAAAAGTAACAATTAATTGGAATTCGTTCTTGTTTCTTTTGAGCTGGACCCTTAGCAGCTTCATTCTGATATATTCTTTTCTTGCCCTTATCCTTAGAGGCACTGGCCAAATGAACACTTTCAGTTTTATCACGCTTCAACCTATCTTCCTCTTGAACACAATGAGAAATGAGCTCATTTAGAGTCCATTTCTCCTTTTGACAGTTATAACTAATTTTAAATTGGCTAAACTGTGCAGGAAGCGATACCAAAACCATAAGAACGAGCAAGTCTTCAGAAAGCTCGATTTTAAGTGCCTTAAGTTTTGAAGCGATATGGAACATCTTCATAATGTACTCCCTTATATTTCCTTGACCCTTATACTTCATAGACATCAAAGAATTCAGAAGTGATGTCATTTCAACCTTATCGTTTTTAACAAAACGTTGCTCAAGATCGTCAAGGAAAGACTTAGCCTGAGTAATCTCTTCAGATTCAGTGCCCCTAAAGGCTTCCGGAATGCTGTGTTTCATGATCATCAGACTCATGCGATTAGAACGATCCCACCTCTCAAAATCCCTTTTGGCATCAGGGGTGCTATCCGCAGTGAGAGGTGCAGGTTGTTCTTGCCTTAAAGCAAGGTCTATGTCCATACAGCCAAGTACTATAAGTACGTGCCTTTTCCATTCCTTGAAATTTGTCCCATTAAGCATGGGTATAGAACTGATATTAGCAGATATTGTGGCAGCAGAAGAACTAGCTGAATATAGAATAAAATAAAATAAAAACAGGCTCACATCAATATTCCATAAGTAAACACATAAATTCAAAGAAATGACTAATTTCCCCTCAAGATACCAAACACAACATTAATATCAAGTCTTTGGACAGTAATATTAACAGTAAACGATACTCTTGTTGTAGTAATCAAACATTGACAATAAATTATGTCGAACAACAGATTAATCTTTGGACTAATGCATTGCACACATAAAATACCTTATAATTGTCACACGTTTATTACCACAGGTGTCGTTGAAATTCGGCCAAATATTAATTTTCCTTTGGGCCAATTAATAAACGCATGAATTACAAAAACACAAACATCTTGATATTTTAAATAAGTTAATCTACGCAGAAGCGGTCACTTTGGTGACATTGTGTTTCAATTAACCCACTAGAATATTAGACATAGCCAAAACATGAATTTTATTCGTTTCTAAAGATTTATCTTAATACCCAATGATCAAAACTAAAATTTTGATCCAACCGAATTAAATATATATTTTAAATCAAATATATATTTCATAACTTTAATTACAATATGTATTTACTAAAACAAAAATCAATAAAAAAAATAAGGGCAAACCCATAATCTGGAAATCTTTATAACCTAAATCAAACTAATTATTATGCATTCAAACGTAATTACTTTGAAATTGCATACAAACATCCAAAGCAAAAACTAATATTATTATATTGGCATAATAACAGAACGACTAATATTGTATATACGGGTAAACCCTAATTAAGATTGTAAAGCCACAATCGCCGCAAAACTAAAAAAACATTCAATAAAATTGAATCAAAAAATTCTCAAGAAAAAAACAATAGGAAGTGATGCGGCGATGAAACAATACAATAAAAAAACTGTTCTTAATGATTCGACAAACCTGGCTCTGATACCACTTGTTAGTAACCAAAAAAATATTCATACGAATATCAAACCCAAGATCCATACATGCCAAATCATTAAGAATAAAGATTAGATTTGCGGAAGCGTACCTGAATTCATTGATGGAGATTTTTCCAGAGAGGGTTTGATCTTCCAAGGTTACCTCTTGCCACACAACTCTCTGACGGAGAAGGAGAGATATGCAAGTCAACCTAGATCTCGGGGACCACTACCCTTTATATAAACTGAATTAAAATCAGTTTATTACTATTTACAACTCTGCCCCTCATTGAGTTATAAATATAACTTACGGTATCTACACTTTTAATTCCATGACAATTTAATACCTATAACATGTGTAACATAATTGGTCACTTAATTTTCGTGTTAAACTTTATAATAGCAACATACATTATACATATGTGCCCATTATTATTGGATAACCCAACAGTTTCTTCAACCTACACGGCAAGCTTTACTTCCATGATAACAAGCTCAGAGACCGAGTCGTCGTCTTTCTTAGATGTAGAAAATGTCAAGAACACAGGGCATTTACAGTGGCCTAAATTGTTTCCAGATTTTATCTTACAACTTTAGGGGTCAATTCACCTATAATGCAAAGCTCATTTAATTCTGAGTATTAAACCACTATTAAACACATCTAAGTAAATTATTACCATGTTCCAATTTTATCAAAAACAGGGCATTATGAACTTCATATTAGCAAATATTCTAGACGTGTCCAGATTCACTATCTAAGCATTGTATTGGCCTTAAACGTATATTTCAAGTCATTTAACACCATTATCATGTTACTAATCAAACATTATTAGATTTCCATGTTTCTTAAAAATTTTACCAAATTTTATAGATCTCAAATTCGTCCTTAAACATTTCTAAAATTGTGATTAACCTAGACAGTCTCCAGTTTCATTTCAAAACAGAACCCATTACTTCTAACATAATTTTTCAGACATTCCAGTAACATTTTTAGGCAAATAAGACCTCTATCTTATGTAAAATTTCATGTTCTACAACTTTGTCCTACAACAATTTTCCTAATTCGAACCCTAACATGGTCAAAATTCTATTTTAATCAAGGTGATCATTTTATTACGAATCTGGGCAGATTTAACATTTAAGCCACATCCAAGTATTTTTCCAGATTTTGTTCAACATCAATGTGAACTCAGCAACCTAACAAAATAATGAGTCATCTAACAAGATTTTCCAGCAACAAACAAATAAAAAATTCAACAATATAGACCCTATAATTCAAATATACAACTGGGTAATCACAAAACAACTTACTTGAATTCTAGATGAACATGCATGCAAACCAAATAAATTTCCAGCCTTGATTCAAGCTTCAAACTCTCTCTCTCTCTCTCTCTTTACTATGTGGTTTCGATTGTGTGAGAAAATGAAAGAAAGATGATAGCATTTGGGAGATTGTTTTCCCTTGTAGCTGTGTGTCTCAAGAGACAAAAGGGAAGGGACACATGGTTCATTTGAAACCATATATTAAGACACCTCAATTCCCACTATCTAATGTATATAATATAATAATATATTCATCCCTTAATTATATATATATATATAAATCTAATGAAATAGAAATTTCATGTATTTCGTATGTATAAATACTTGTATAATTCATATATACATTTACTTGTAGGTAACCGGTCTTGTACGCATTTTATGTATACATTTCTTTTATTTAATTCTTACTATTATCATACACTTATTCTTTTAATCTTATAGCTTCATTAGAATAATTCTAATGTGTATACTTATTCGATTTTAGTTTTAGGATTTCTTCTAAGGTATTTTCAGGGTGTTACAAATTAACCCATCAAGGGATTAATCACTCTTACACGTTGAATTCGGAGAATGGATGGAATCCCCAAAGGTTTTCTAATTACTATATTAATTAGAATAAAAGAAAGAAAGATGAGATACATGACTATCGAGCGAAAGAAAACTAATTTTTTATTTTAAGGAAAAGATGAGCCTCATTAAAAGAATTTATCGATTTTTGCTAACTCAACACTGAGTAACGGTATCAAATTGCGGATGGAAGAAAAGAGTACCCAAAAATTTTATTCATAATAAAACTCATTACAACATCCTTGTAAGGTGCAAAACCAATCTAACACGACAACCAAAAAGTCAATGCTACCACATCTTTGTAACCTTGACTACCAACCTGCCAGAAGTAGCCATCACCACGACCAGTCTTTTGCACATGCTTCACGGGAAATTGGGGGGCTAGTGTCTTCAAAGAACAAGGTTGTCAAAGCAAAGAACCAGCAGTTTACCCTGGTTTAGATATTCTCTGTCAATCCCATGTTTTACCAATAAATGTGCTTCATTATTCACTTCACGATATGCAAAATGGATCTGCCATCCATGGGTTCTGATAATAGAATTTCATTGCTCAATGATGGGTAAGAAAGTTGCAGGAGTTAAAGAAGGATTTTGAATCCATTTTACTGAGAGTTGACTATCGGATTCCACAATTAGTTTGTATGAACCCGCCTATCCCGAGGAAGCAAATATGAGACAAGCTTCCAAAATACCTTTTAGTTCAGCATGTGTAGGGTCGGAGAGGCCAACTAACTTGGAAAATCTTCCGATACATCAACCTTTTTCATCTCTTAGGATACCCCCTATTCTAGCTCTCTCAAAACTTCCTCTTATGGCTGCATGGACATTGAACTTTAGATATCCTTTGTGATAGCATCTCCCTTTCTCCTACCTAAGCACACACCACCATTGAAGGAATTCTAAGCTTCGAATTTTCTTCGACTTATTAATTCTAACTAGTTTCTATTGAGTAATCAAGGTAAACTCACCGATTCCTTATTGATTTTTATGATGATTTCATATAGGAAATCATGATATTGGTGGAGGGGATTCACCAACACCCAACAAGCTTTCTAACAAAGGAATTGAAATTTGAGAACCCCAATAGCTTCGAAGTTATCGGTGAGTGTAATTGTGTTATGGGATTGACTAGGTGACATTCCTTTGCATTGTCTATCATTGTGGTAAGTATTGTTCATCATTTTAGTAAGCTTTGGTAAGCTTGATTTCATTGATACATTGATATATAATCGAATTGTAATATAGTATTTCCATTGTCATTGATATGATAGCATTGAACATTGCTTATTGATACAAGTGATGAACATTGTACATTGGTATTATTGAACAATGTAAGTATTAATCATTGTAAATATTGTTGACATATACACCAGACCTTGGTACAAGTATATATCGGATACAATTAGCATGTCAATAGAATTTATTGAGCTCACGTGCAGATGGACTATGGTCTTTGGGCTAAAGCCCTTATTGGCGATGTTGGAGGGATGATGTTAGAGTAATTAGTCTTTGGCGATGTTGGTGGAATTCGAGTATCCGTTTGTTACTTTGATCCAAGGGATATAATTATTGATCATGTTGCCAAATATTGCATATATGGAATACATTGATCTTAGCATGTTTATTGAGATGCATACCAAACTTGATTATGAGAATCATGACATTGATCTTAGCATGTTTATTGTATTGTATTGTATTTTATTGTATTGTATATTAGATTATGAGAATCAGGGATATAATTATTGATACTCGTTCTTCGGATCGTTCGCTTGAGGTTTCTGGTGCTCGAAGTGGTGTTGGTTTCCATGATAGCAGTGGTGTTGGCTTTGTCAATACGATGACCAAGGTGCCTAAGGTTTGTATGGGTGTTACGTCCAAGCCTTCTCGGTTGCCTCTCGAGGTGTGGCATCAACGATTAGGCCATCCATCTCTAGATGTCCTTCGCACAGCGTTGCGTTTGTGTGACATTATCACTAGTAATAATACTCTACCTAATGTTTGTTCCCCTTGTATACAAGGCAAAGCTCATAAGTTGCCTTTCACTTTGTCCACTACTCAATATACATTTCCTTTTGAACTTGTTGTTTCGGATGTATGGGGACCGGCTCATTGTGCATCGGATGGTTGTTTTTACTACGTTTCTTTTATTGACGTTTTTAGTCGTTTTACTTGGATTTATTTGCTTAAGCGGAAATCGGATGTTTTCCAATGTTTCGTTAATTTTCATAAGATGGTGGCTAATCAATTTGGGTTCAATATCAAAGCTTTTCAGACCGACGGTGGTGGCGAATTTATGGTTTTGTCGTCATGGTTGAGTTCTCATGGAATTCTTCACAGAGTTTCGTGTCCAAGTACGTCTGAGCAGAATGGGAAAGCCGAATGCAAACATCGGCATATTGTGGAAATGGGGTTGACTTTACTTGCTCAAGCCAGTCTATCGTTGCATTTTTGGGCCCATGCATTTGTGACAGCGGTTTTCTTGATAAACAAGCTTCCTACATCGGTTTTGCATGGGCTTTCTCCGTCTGAAGTGTTACACAAAAAGAAGCCCAACTATGAATTTTTACGTTCGTTCGGATGTGCGTGTTTTCCACTCATTCGTCCGTTTAACCGACATAAACTTGAGTTTCGGTCCAAACAATGTGTTTTTATTGACTACAGTCCTTTACACAAAGGTTATAAATGCTTGGATGATGATGGTAAGGTGTTGATATCATGTCATGTTATTTTTGATGAACATGTGTTTCCTCGACGTTCGAATGGTGAGGGATCTGTCCAGTCCGATTCTAATCTTGATATCAATCGCCCATGTGACTTGAGTTCTTTTCCTATGTTTGTTGTTTCCCCTGAAAACGGGTCTTCTACATCTGTTCCGGACTCTTCTGCTCATGGCCCGGTTGACAAAGGTTTTTCAGGCCCACGTAATTCTGGTCCTTTTGTTTTGGATCCAGTTATATCTAAGGCTGCTGTGGCTGAGTCTCGGCCTATGTCAACCGCTGGGGGTACTGTTTTGGGGTCTACAGAACAACCTTGGTTTCAGTCTGGCCCATGTTTCAGTGGTACCTCACTTGGTTCTGGATCATTTGTAGCAGTTCTTGATGGGCCTCCCTCTGGTCCAACTACAAATAGCCCAGTATTGGGTCCTGGTGTTATGGATTCTCTGCAGGTCAATATTGGTAGGCCCCTGGATGGTTCTTTCCAGAACACTGGTGATGTGGGTCTTCATACACATACGGGTTGCACTCATCTGGTGGACACCCCTATAGACGCGTATGCTGATGTTAGGGTTTCACCTCAAAACTCTTGTGTTCCTGATAGTCAGCCGTCTGTCGTTTCTTTTTCTTATCCGGTTGCCGCACCGTCAGATATATATATGCTGCTCAGCTGCCGGAGAATGTTGCTGATTCGCCGGAAGTCGGTGATGCTGATATTAGTGTGGGTGGCGTTGCTCCGTCACCGGAAGGAGTTGCGAAGGAAGCCTCCGTTTCTCCGCGTACAGTTGTTCCGTCTACTGGGGTTGCTGACTCGAGGCTTTCTGATCCACAGTTCTCAGGTCATACGCCTGTTGTCTCTTTTTCTCTGGATCTGTCTTCTGGTCTAGCTATTGGTGAAGATTTCGTTTCTGGGTGTGAGTTAGAGGCTCAATCTGGTTCTGGGTTTTCCTCTCGGCTTGTCGATCATGATGGTTCTGTTCTTCCTAATCCTTCCTTGTCTGAGTTTTTAGGCGTGTCCCTCCTAAATCGGCATCCTATGGTAACCCGAGCAAAGAATGGTATTCATAAACCTAAACTTTATCATACAAGCCTTAGTTCTGGATCTGGGTCTTCTCTGTTACCTGTGAATTTCGAGCCTCAGAATATTCGTGATGCTCTGAAAAATGAGAATTGGCGGCGTGCTACACAAGAGGAGTATGACGCACTTCTTCGGAATCGTACCTGGTCCATTGTCGAATTGCCTCCCAATCGCTCCCCGGTCAGCTGCAAGTGGATTTTCAAAATCAAACGCAATGCTGACGGTTCAATATCGCGGTACAAAGCGCGACCTGTTGCAAAAGGCTTTCTTCAACAAGCCGGGTATGACTTTCACGAGACTTTTAGTCTGGTTGTTAAGCCAACGACTGTGAGGACTATTCTTTCTGTGGTTGTTTCGAAAGGGTGGATTCTTCGACAGATCGATATCAATAACGCGTTCCTCAACGGTGATCTTGCTGAGGAAGTCTATATGACGAAGCCCACTGGGTATGAACAAGGAGATAAGAAACGTTTAGTTTGTAAATTACATAAAGCGCTTTATGGTTTGAAGCAAGCCCCACGGGCTTGGTTCGATAAGCTACGGACTTATCTTCAGTCTGTCGATTTTGTGCTATCTAGATCTGATTCTTCTCTGTTTGTTCGTGTTTTTGACAATAGTGTGATTTATCTTCTCATCTACGTAGATGATATTATAGTTACTGGTAATAATGAAGATCTGGTATAGAGTGTTATTTCTGACTTAGATAAGAATTTTTCTTTAAAGGATTTAGGGGTTCTTGATTTTTTCCTGGGCATCGAGGTTCGACATGAACATAATGACCTGGTTTTGAGTCAACAGAAGTACATCTCTGATTTGTTGTCTCGTAGTGGGTTACTTGGTGCTAAAGGGTTACCGACTCCTATGGTCTCCAGTTGTAAACTGTCATCTGCTGTTGGTGGTCCTCTAGGTTCGGTGACTGAGTATCGAAGTATCGTTGGTGCCTTACAGTATATTGTCATTACACGACCAGATATTGCATTTGCTGTAAATCGTGTTTGTCAGTTTATGCAGTCTCCTCTTGATACACATTTTCAGTCTGTCAAACGTATATTACGTTATCTTCAAGGTACAATTGACTATGGTTTGTGTTTTACTGCTACCCCGCGTTTGGATGTTGTGGCATTTGCGGATGCTAATTGGGGTTCGGATTTAGATGATAGGCGATCTACCACTGGCTTTTGTTTGTTTTTTGGGGGTAATCCTGTTTCCTGGGGCTGCAAGAAGCAGTCTGTTGTTTCTCGGTCCACAGCAGAAGCTGAGTACCGTGCTGTGGCATGTGTCACTACTGAAGTTTTATGGCTTCAGTCATTGTTACAAGAACTTCATCTTTCATTTGATGGGACTCCAGTTCTTTGGTGCGATAATTCTAGTGTCGTAGCTGTCTCGGCAAATCCAGTAATGCATTCTAAGTTCAAGCATGTTGAACTCGATTTGTATTTTGTTCGTGAAAAAGTAAGCACAGGGAAACTTTTGGTGAATGAAGTTCCAGCTATTGAACAAGTAGCTGATATTATGACCAAGCCGTTATCTGTTGACTTATTTTCTAAGTTTCGACAGAAACTGGCGGTTCTTCCTTCCATATCTGAGTTACAAAGTTAAGCAGGTTATATGGTTGTATTCTTCTTTTGCTTGTATATTGTTTGTTTCCTTTTCGTTGGTGTGTCTTGTTCTTTGCAGGTTGTTCTGGGTTATGTTCAACAACAGCAACTTTCACAAGGTTCTTAAGAAGCTTTTGGAGTCTTGGAATACGAGGAGAATGTTATAAGTCTAGTATAGGTGAGTATAGTCAAGTCAGTTGTAATCAGTTGAGATGGATTGAGTGAGCTGATAGCAATTAGGTAGTTAGCAGGTTGTTAGTGTCTGTTATACAGTAAGCTCTCTCTCATCTCAGTGTATATATACTCACCCAGTCTCATTTGAGATATTATGGGTTAATCAATAAAATTTAGAGAGTGTCGTTCTCTCTTTTACTATTTCTTCTTAAGGTTCTAAACCTTAACACCTAATGCATCTCATCTTCATGCATTTTAGGTTAAAGAGCTATATCGTCAAAGGATCGGGAATGTTGATTTTGCAAGTCACAACCCCAAGCCATAGTCATGCCTCTTTTGTCTTTAAACTCCTAATATGGTGGCCCAGAGTCTAAACACACTTTAAATGACCATTTTGTTGTAATTATTGGAATGGGTGAATCTGTTTGCATGTATGGCATTATATGACTTGGTAATGGCATGAGAAGCATGCATATTTGGATAAAATTCTACTAAACATATCATCCTCTAAATGGACGTAAAATGATACATAGGCATGACCCATGTCATGGTTATTAAGTATGTAATATGCATGTGAAAATTTAAAGACATTGGACATCATTGGGTTGCTTAAATGGAATAAACACCAGATAAAATTTGTTATTATAGAATAGGTAGTACCGGTACGGGTGATGGCATATCGGTATGGTTGAGCATTTGTGGACATACATAACAGACAGTACCGGTACATGAATAAAGGTATCGATATGGAAATTCGTTATTGGAATTAGAAAATTACACGGGGTACCGGTACAGGTAGACTCCGTACCGATCCCCTAAAGCATATTGACCCTGGTATCGGTACGGTGGTGACTGTATCGGTACATGTATTTGCTATTAGAATTTGGGTGATGAACTAGGTATCGATATAGTTAGTTCTTTACCGATACTTGTTATAGCCCTAACAGAAATGACAGCCAGGCGTACTAGTACGGCCTCTCGAGTACCGGTATCGAGGTAGGTAATTATGTTATTTGACAAAAATAGTTTTGAGAACTTTATAAAATAGTCCTTGATATTGTTAAGGATAAGTGAGCATCACTACAGCAAAACAGGTCTTTCGCGGCGTTTTTTTAGCCTTATAGCGGCGTTTTTAAGCGCCGCTAAAAACTCTCCCAGCGCTAAGGAAAGCGCCGCAAGAAGTGCCGCTGAAACCAGCACCACAATAGTTCGCAGCGTTTGTGTACAAGAAATGCCGCAATAGGTCAAGATACATAGCGGTGTTTGATTATCAAAGTGCCGCTAAAAGTTATGGGCTATAGCGGCGTTTGTGTTTGAAAACGGCGCAAAAAACTATCCTTTAGTGGCGTTTGTAAAATCAAATACACCCTGTTTCCAAAAAAAAAAAAAACTCATACTACAGAAACATATATGCAAAGTTAACATAAAATAAAAATAGAATGGAAGAACTTATTCAAATCAGACATATAGTTAATCTAATACAGAAATCATAGAATCCAGCAAAAACAAAAACATACATCACTCCCGAAAAGGAATCAACCTTCAAACTTCTAATACCTGACAGTATTAGGATAGTTCACCAACTCCTAAATAATGAAAACCATATCAAACATTCAATGAAACAATATAGAATGTGAGAATTTTGTTCTAGCCAAAGAACCTTGGGCTTTGAGTTACTTTTCCTTTATAGATATAATCTTTAACCTGAAGAATTTGGTCAAACTACTTTTCCACTCAACCACCAAAGCCTTTCTACAAATGTTTGTTGTTGGCCACAAAATCGGTTTGTCAGGTTCTCTATTTGATTCAGCAACAGCAGTCTTAGAAGATCCAGTTGAAAAGTACAACTTATTGTCAGCCTTTGAGGCCTTTTTCTGATTTTGCAACAGAGATGAGCCATTTCTGGAGTCTTCATCTTCATCCTCATTTATAGTCCTTTTCCTTATGTTTTTGCTTTTTGTTGGCTTCCTAAAGAAATTGCAGACTGAAAAATCAAAGAGTTAGTTAATGGATCTGTGGTAAGATCATTTATTTATAGAGGAATGATACACATAGTGAACATATCTCATTGAATGCAAAATAAGACTTACGGCTACACAAATGTTAGAAGATAGCTCTAGACCTGATTCAACATGAACTGCTCTAGGGAGTCTTGAAACCATTGTATTAAGAATATGGTAAGCTAACCCTTGGATGGGGAACAACAACTTCGACGGATATCACAATTATAAGTAAATATCCATTTATAGCTTTAGACATAATAAAAGAAGAGACAAAATTTACCTTGTTAAGATTGTTGAGGTTCTTTTCCAGAATGCTGGGGCTCACTTGAACCTGCCATCTTAACATAAGAAATAGCAAAGACTTGTAGGTTTTGTGCCTCAACCAAGATGAACTTTAACTCACTCACAATGTTACTTCAATAGCTTGAAAAAAGAATTTAAACTAAAGTCAGTCAAAATCCTTATTACACTTAATTAAAGCTAAAGAATCATACATGAACAACGAACTAACTAGTGCAGTAACCAAATTTCAATAGATATGATAAAGCTTCTTACATGATAGAACCCAATTGGATATGAATTGGAATTGGCTATAAATTGAGAAGCAAGAGGATCTTAAGAATTGAGCTAAGGAAGACCTCTAAACCCCAACTCGTTTTGCAAAGCTTTCAATTTTTTTTTCTTATTTGATTTTTGTCCAACTTATACTTACACTAACACCCAGAACATCATCATTCCACATGTATTAATTTCAACAAAAAGGTTTTGATTGTCCCAACACCAAAAACTTAGCCTTTTGTGCATTATTGTTTTTTAAAGGTTTTTAGGCGTTATAATTGAAAGTAAATTTCCGCAATTCTTTGAAGTAAGGTTCTAAATTAGAAGAGGAGAAAAGAAAGGAAAATAGAAGAGGAGCTTATCCATTCTGTCATGGCGGCTCCCGGTGGTCGGAGTCTCTGACCGATGATTCGAACGGTCAAAACGTGGTTCGTGCATCAGGGAGTGACATACCTCGGAACTAAGACCATCCAACGGTGGACATCGCAGATCCAACCCCTGCAACGTATGGGCCATTGGGCTCTTTTGCGCATCATTTCGAGCCCATTCTTTGCAAACCAAACCGTTAGAAACGGAGAAGGGGACGAGGGCTTCATCTTGGTGGCTTTGGCTTGCCGGAGCGATCACTGGAACGACGTCGGTGACATGGAGAATGACGACGGCGCTATAGTTTGAGAGAAAACAGGGGCTTGGCATGTGAATGGGTTTTGAAATCCTGTGATTTTAACTTTCTTTTACTGCTTTATGGTGTTTTACCTATAGCGGCCACTAAAACTAGACTTATTGCGGCGTTTTTAAAAAACGCCACAAAAACAAACCTATTGTGGCGTTTGTAAAATCAAACGTCGCTAAAACTAGACTTATTGCGGCGTTTTTCAAACAAACGCCGCTATATGTTCTTCTTCAGCGGCGTTTATACTGAAAACGCCGTGATGTTTGCCATTTTGTGGCGTTTGTGCTGGAAACGCTGCAATAAGTGCAATATTTGCGGCGTTTTTTTTTTCAAAAACGCCGCTATATATCAAGTCTGGTGTAGTGCATGATGTAAACCTCAAAACACAGTGAAATTTAGCATGTATGTTTAATATGACTTTAATTTAATGTTGGCATTATTAATTTCTGGTAAGGACCTCAATTTACTAAGTTTTATAATTTAGTCCCTAAACATTGAATTCATTGCATTTTGACCCTTATTGACGAATTGATTAATTAATCGAATACCTTACGACTATGTTTGTTGAAACCTAGAAATATTGGTATACATCAACATGATCATTGTTTACATCGCATTGATTTTCATTGCACCGTTCTCGATATTAGTCAACAGTGACATCTTTGACCCGATTTTCTACCAGACCAATAAGGGGTGTTATATTTGGAACAAGCAAGTGTTTGAGAGTGTTGATCAGTATATTGAGCTAACAACTCATTTGATTGAGGGTCTTAATAGTCAGATGAAGTGTGAGACTGATACTGATGTGTGTAATGTGGAGAGGAGAAAACTTCAATTGGATATGTAGAGATTAGGTGTGTTCAAAATTATCTGACCCGACTGACTCGACCCGATAACTCGGTATAAAATAGGTGGGTATTTTAAGGATTTTTTTAATTTTTTCGGACCGGGTATCTGACCCGGTAATTTTTTCGGGACACGGACCGGAAGTTTTGCCTTACCGGTACCCGACCCGACAATTTTTACTATATATTTTTTATATTTCAAATTATATTTTTATTTTAAGTTTCTTAATATTTTTACTCCAAAACTAAATTTAAATCTCTAAATTCTTTCTATGTTTGTATTATATACTTTTAAGTTAAAAATTTTTAACAAATATTTTTGTGTTTAATATGTGATTTTTTTTAAATTTTATAATTAAAAAATAAAAAAATATATATATGAACCGAGCACCGGGTACCTGATACTCAATTTTTTGGGTACCCGAATGTAACGGGCTGGCAAAATAAGTACCCAAAAACCGAGTACTCGACAATGAACACCCCTAATAGAGATTGTTATGTTATCAAGAATTGATTTGGCGACAAAAATCACATGCTCTATGGTTACGTGCTGGTAAACACAATACTCAATTTTTTCAGAGAGCGACAAAAATTCGAGGCTTACAAAATACGATTGGGAGTCTAAGGGTGAGTAGAGGTGGCAAACGGGTCAATCAGTTCGAGTTCGGTTCGGGTTATTTCGGTTTCGGTTATTTCGGGTCTGATATTTTCGGTTCAGATTCGGTTTCGGTTCGGTTCGGTATTAGTTCGGGTCTATTGTGTTTTGGGTCATTTCGGGTCGGTTGATTTTCGGTTCGGTTAAGTTCGATTCGGTTGATTTCAGTTCGGTTATTTTCGGTTCAATGAGAGGTCTGTCGATTTTAATCAAATTTTTAGGTTGGTCAGATTTTTACACCCTATAAATGACTTTATAAAGTCAATATATTTGACATTTTAGTGACTTGTGCGACTATTCATATTTTATCTTTATTTATTTCTATTAATCAGGTCCATTCGGTTCGGGTCTATTCGGTTCGGGTCTATTCGGTTCGGGTCCATTCGGTTCGGGTCCATTCAGTTCGGGTCTATTCAGTTCGGGTCCATTCGGTTCAACTAATTTCGGTTCGGTTTATTTCGAGTTTCGGATCAAATTTTGGGTCAATTTCGGGTTGATTTTCGGTTTCGGTTCGAGTCTGGGTTTGGATAATTCGGTTCGGGTTTCGGTTCACGGGTCAAGTTTGCCAGGTCTAGGTGAGAGGTGGATGGGTGACGAACCCGAATAAATTGAAACACCATGTCTTTCATGCTTTCCGCAAGCACTTTTCACAATTGGTGGAGTTGAGATCTTTTGAAATCGATGTGCGGTTTACCTAATTGAGTATGGCGTTTGAAATTTCGAAATGTATAAGAAGGTATGGACGTTTATTAAAGATGATGTTATGATAATGTTGCGCTCATTTTATGCCTTTAGCCATTTGTCGAAGGGTTTGAACTCCTCGTTTGTGATGTTAATACCGAAAAAGGACAAGTCAATGGAAGTGGGGGATTTTTAGCATTTGTTATTCATTTTTTTAAAATAATTTAATAGGATTAAAATATTTCAAGTTTGCATCAAATAAAGCAATGAATGAGGGAGAATGCTTTGGGTTTTGTTGTTATTGAGATGTTAGGTCCGAGTTTTGCCTAGGAGTTATGCGACCACTAAGTGGTTCTAAATTTTATTGGTAAACATTATATTTTGCTAAGAAAAAAATAATAATGAATCTTGTAAAGGTAAAAAAAAAAATGGAAGTGATTATGTTCCAATCGATACGTTGAAGGTTCTACATTTCCATGTTAACAAAACAAGTTGAAAGACTTGTTTATATACGACACTTCAACTATTACATGGGCTGCAGATTGGGTTACCTTATCAACCACACTTTTTAGAACAAAAATCATATGTTATTTTTCAATGTTTTTTTATATCTTAACATTAAAATATTAAATATTAAGTTTTTATTCTAAATTCTAAATCTTAAACTTTAAACATATATCTTACCTTTTTTAAACTTTAATTCTAAATTTTAACCTTAAATATTAGGAAAATTCTACAACGGGCGACGAACATTGATGAACACCACTAACGATGAACACCATTAATTTTTTAAAAAAAAATTTAAAAATCTAAAGTACTAAAATTATAAGGAAAATTCTACAACGGGCGACGAACATTGATGAACACCACTAACGACGAACATTGATGAACACCACTAACGATGAACACTGATGAACACCATTATTTTTTTAATTTTAAAAATCTAAATGAATAAAATTATAATTAAAATTATCTCTTAAAAAATAAAAATCAAATTTAATAGTTACTTTATAATATTTTTTTAATAGGTTAGAATCAAATATACCAAATTCTCCTAAACCCTAATAAAATCAACCTCTTAAAAAATAGAAATCGGTTTATAATTTTTTAATAGATTAGAATCAAATATACTCGCTTGTTCACATGGTTGTCGCGTCTATTAAATTTGGGTTTAAACTTATTTCTATCAAATAGATTTAAAAAAAAACTAATTTCTATTTTTTTAAGTGATTGATTTTGTTAGCGTTTAGGAAAATTGGGTATATTTGATTCTAACCTATTAAAAAAATATTATAAAGTAACTATTAAATTTGATTTTTATTTTTTAAGAGATAATTTTAATTATAGTTTTAGTCCTTTAGATTTTTAAATTTTAAAAAAATTAATGATATTCATCGGTGTTCATCGTTAGTAATATTTATCAATGTTCGTCGCACGTGGTAGACTCATCCTAATTATTAATTCTATTTTTTTATACGTTTCAACTATTCATCCTTTTCTGTTTTTTTCTTACAATACAATAAACTAATATGTTGAAACATTTTGATGGCAATATCAGTAAATATAGGGATCCAAAATGAGTTAAGTGGTATGTTTATAAAAATAAAATAAAATAATGATGAATTAGCAGTAGAGAATATGAAAGAAAATACAAAATATTATTGTATTTTATAAATTTTAAGTCAAATCATATTTTTTAAGTCAAAAATCAGTCTATTAGGTAAACAATTAATCAACTAACATTAAAAAATGAGTAAACTACAACGGAAGTTACTCAATTATAGGTAAGATTATATTTGGGTCACTCAATTATTAAAAGTTATATTTGGATCATTCAATTATAGGTAAGGTTACATTTGGGTCACTCAATTATAGTAAGGTTACATTTAGATAACTCAATTATGGGTAAGGTTACATTTGGGTCACCCTTCATATTTTAAAAAAAGTATATCAATTTGTGTATTAGATTAATTAATGATTTCAAATGAAGTACTCTAATGTTAACGAGGATATATACGTGATTTGGAAGAAAAAATGACTAAATTGATGTGCTTTTTTAAATATGAAGGGTGACCCAAACATAACTTTACCCATAATTAAATGACCCAAATGTAACATTTAATAATTTGGTGACCCAAATATAACCTTACCTATAATTGAGTGACCCAAATATAACTTTTAATAATTGAGTGACCCAAATATAACCATATTTATAATTAAGTGACCTCTATTATAGTTTACCCAAAACAAATTTAACTTAACTAAATTTTTAAACCACCTCCAAAAACAAGTATACTGTACTTCACAATTATGAATCCTCTAAGAATCATTTAACCCATCTTCAATAGCAAAATATAAGGAAAAGAACGACGATAGCTCATGACATTATAACCCATCTCCTCTTCGCTTCCAAACAGATATCCCCCCAAACAACACCGCCGTAGAGGTTCCTCCGGGCCTCCTCGGCGGAGCGCCTGTGGCTGTTCCCATGTCCCATCCACTCCCACCACCGAAAGCTAAAACCTAGAATCAGAATCACCAAAACAGCCGCCGCCGCCGGAGATGATACCACTGCCACCTCTAGCTCCGCTTTATAAGCACCGATCGTGGTCACCGGACATTTACCGTGACGAGGCTTGGCTTAGAAGGAAGGAAAAGAACAAGAAAGGGAGAAGCAAGAGCGTGACAGACGAAGACCTTGATGAACTCAAGGGCTGTATTGAGTTGGGGTTCGGAATCGGGTTTGACTCCCCCGAGTTGGATCAACATTTATCTCATACATTGCCTGCCCTGGGTCTCTACTATGCTGTTAACAAGAACTATTACGACGCCGTTTCCAGGCCTGGGTCGCCTCCTTCAGCTGCTTCCGATTGCGATAGCATTCTCTCCCCTATCGGCAGCCCCCACACCATCTTTGGCCCTGGTAAGTAATGATTAATTTCAGGTGAGGTGATCCTAATTCCTAAACCTAGTGGAATGAATTAATCTTCTGATTTTATTGTTTGAAGATGATCCACCGCAGACGGTGAAGACGAGGCTGAAGCAGTGGGCACAGGTGGTTGCTTGTTCGGTGAGGCAAAGCTTGTTAGAATATATTAGTTAGTTTAAAATTAGTTTTAATGTTAGTTATTATACAGCTGTATTTCTTGTTTAGTTTCTTTATTAATATATATATTATTTGTAATTAGTAAATAAACATTTTCGTTGTATACAATTTACTTTTACCGTTTAATAAAAAGTTTTTTCCCTTTTCCTTATTCTCTCTCACCGTAACTTTAGAAATCCTAGAGTTTCATTTCATCATGGTATCAGATGATTCCTCCGCCTCCACTGTCGACGGCCGTTCCTTCAAGAACGATGATCCGGCCAGTGAGTTTTATATCCATCCGAATGAGAATCCGTCTTTGATTCTCACTTCGGCGTTGCTGGAAAGAGGAAATTACCATTCTTGGGCGCGTTCGATGCGCATGTCCCTGATCTCCAAGAACAAATTCGGTTTTGTTGACGGGGCGATTAAGGAGCCTGCTTCGACGGACAAGACGTATTCGGCCTGGGTTAAGTGCAATAACCTGGTTCTTCCGTGGCTCCAGAGGGCGTTGACTCCGAATATCGCTCAGAGTGTCTTGTGGATTGATACCGCTTCGGAGTTGTGGCAAGATCTGTATGATCGATTTAGCCAAGGTGATCTGATGCGGATTTCTGATCTTCTTCAGGAGTTTTACTCCTTGCAGCAAGGTAACTCTACCGTTACCGTTTATCATACGCATTTGAAACGTGTTTGGGATGAGATATGCAATTTTCGTCCTCTTAAATCCTATGAATGTGATGCTATTAAGTATCGTAAACAAGATTTTCTGATTCGTTTTCTTAGAGGTCTTAATGAAGGATTTTCCGTTCCTAAATCTCAACTGTTAATGATGAAACCCTTTCCCTCTTTCAATGAGGTTTTCTCAACTGTCATTCAGCATGAAAGGTCTTTAGTGTCTGTTGAATCAAATGTTTTTCTAGCCGATAGGTTTTCTCAATCAAGAAATCCTTCTGAGTCTAGGCTTGATCGTTTTTCTGGGCAATCCTCTCGTAAGTCTGGTTTCAATAATAAACGTCCATTGTGTATGTTTTGTGGCCTTTATGGACACACTGTCAAAAAGTGCTATAAGAAGCACGGTTATCCACCAGGATATAAAAATAAAATTCAGTCTAGTAGAGCCAATTAGGTTGAAAGTCATGTTTCTGAAGTCTCTAGTCCTAGTTCTCAAATGATGTTCACTAAGGAGCAGTATGAAAACCTGCTTGGTTTACTGCAAGAACGCAATTTGGCTAATGCCTCAGTCTTGGATGCTGGCAATCTTCTAAGGTCAATGCTTTGTCTTCTGCATTTGACATTCAGACTGAGAGCTCAGGTATGGTTCTTAACTGTAATTCTTTTGATACTTCACCTTGGATCTTGGATTCTGGTGCTACAGACCATATAGTGAATTCTTTGCATTATTTTGATAGTTATCATACTGTTAGTAATAAGCATGTTCGTTTGCCTAATATTGAATTAGTTGTTGTGACACATATAAGAATTGTTAAGATTAATTCTAATCTAGTTCTTGAAAATGTGTTTCATATGCCTAAATTTGCTTTCAATTTAGTTTCTGTTTCACAGTTAATTAATACTAATTCAATTTCTTTGTTTTTCTCTTCTAATTTTTGTTGTTTACAGGACATGCAAACCTGGAAGATGATTGGTTCAGCTAAGAAATTTGTTGGTTTATATCATTTAGAGGTTTCTCCTACTGGTTTGAATTCTGAACATATTTCTACTATTTGTGTTTCTGTTTCTGCAAAGATTTGGCATTGTAGATTAGGACATCCTTCATTACAAAGGATGAAGTTCTTTTCTGAACAATCTAATAACAGAATTCCTGTTGTTTCTCATAATAAATGTGATGTGTATCATTTTGCTAAGCAAAAACGCCTTGCTTTTCCTATTAGTTCTTCAGTTTTTAATTCTGTATTTGATCTTATACATCTTGATGTTTGGGGGCCTTTTCCTGTAAAGAGTGTATATGGTCATAGTTACTTTCTTACTGTTGTAGATGATAAAAGCAGACATGTTTGGGTTTTTCTAATGAAACTGAAGTATGAAGTTAGGGATTTAGTAGTCCAGTTTTATAAATATGTTGAAACACAATTTTCAAAAAGGATTAAATGTTTTAGAACTGACAATGCTAAAGAATTTGAGATGCATGATTTTTTCAAAAACACATGGCATATTACATCAAAAATTTTGTGTGCATACCCCTCAACAAAACAGTATTGTTGAGAGGAAACACCAACATTTATTACATGTAGCTAGAGCCTTAAGTTTTCAAGCTGGTCTTCCCTTAATCTTTTGGATTGGTTGTATTTTGCATTATGCATTCTTAATCAACATAACTCCTAGTCCAGTTTTGAATAATAAATCACCTTTTGAAGTTCTGTTTTGCAAATCTCCTAAACTTGACTATCTTAAAGTTTTTGGTTGTGTTGCATATGCTTCTGTGTTACCTAAACCAAAAACTAAATTTCATCCCAGAACCATTAAGTGTGTTTTTTTAGGAATTCCTAAAAATATTAAGGGCTATAGGTTACTGGACATTGAAAACAAAACCATTTTTGTTTCCAGGGATGTTTCTTTTATAGAAGATCAGTTTTATTTTAAAAGTGAAACAAAATCTAAATCTTCTCAAATTGTTTATCCAACTTATAATCATAATCTTTCTGTTGATGATCACATTCAACATGATTCTGTTCAGTTTGATCTTAATCCTCAATCTGATAATGTTCTGGATACTAATTCTCATGATGATTCACATCATAGTCTTGAATCTGTTAATAATAGTGATTCTGTTAGTAATAATTCTATAGTTAAGGAAAGCTGTCTCCCAGCTCATACTGTATCTGGTCCACAAAATGTCTCAGCAAGGCCATCCAGAAGTGTTAGGCTTCCTCAAAAGTTCAAAGATTTTAATGTAACTCTTCCTGGTTCAAGGTCATCTCCTCATACTCTTAACACTGTTTTCTCTTATGATAATCTATCTACTGCTTACTATAGTTATATTAATAATGTTAGTATTCTTTCTGAACCTCGTACTTATAAACAAGCTATAAAATTTGATTATTGGAAGAAAGCAATGGAAGAGAAAATAAAAGCCTTAAAAGCTAATAAAACATGGGAGCTTGTTAAATTACCACCAGATAAGACTACAATAGGATGTAAATGGGTTTTTAAAACAAAGTTAAAAGCTGATGGCACCCTAGAAAGATATAAGGCTAGACTTGTGGCTAATGGTTATACTCAACAACCAGGGGTAGACTTCCTAGACACTTTTAGTCCTGTTGCTAAGATCACTACTATAAGGGTTCTTCTTGCTGTGGCTGCCTCTAAAAATTGGAAATTACAACAATTGGACATAATTAGTGCTTTTCTCCATGGTTTTTTAGATGAAGGGGTTTACATGGAGCCTCCACCTGGTTTTTCAGTTTCTGATCCTAGTGTGGTTTGCAAGTTAACTAAAAGTTTGTATGGGCTTAAGCAGGCTAGTAGACAGTGGAACACTAGGTTAACTCAAGCTTTAGTTTCTAAAGGTTTCTTACAAGCTTCTGCAGATTCATCTTTATTTATAAAAGGATCAAATGATGATTTCATTGCTTTAGTGGTGTATGTTGATGACATAATATTAGCTGGTCCAAATCAGATACTTATAAATGATATTAAATCTTTTCTGCATGAGGTTTTTAAGATAAAGGACTTAGGTGATCTTAAGTACTTTCTAGGTCTTGAAGTAGCTAGATCTAGTAAGGGTATTAACCTTTGTCAACATAAGTATACATTAGACTTACTTGAAGAAACTGATTTCTTAAATGCTAAGCATGTTTCCACTCCTTTGCTTGTAAAACCTAAGATATCTAAGAATGATGGTATTCCCTTGTCTGACATTACTCAGTATCGAAGACTTATTGGCAAACTGTTATACTTAACCACTACTAGGCCAGACATATCATTTGATGTACAACAACTTTCGCAATTCATTTTTTGTCCAACTGATGTTCATTTTACAGCTGCCCATAGAATCCTTAGATACCTTAAGGGTACTCCAGGGCAAGGCTTGTTTTTTCCTGCAGAAAATGAGCTTAAAATTAGTGCATTTTCTGATTCGGATTGGGCCTCTTGCCTTGATTCTTGCAAATCTGTTACTCGTTCTGTGTGTTCTTGGGTACAACTTTAGTTTCCTGGAAGTCAAAGAAGCAGCAAACAATCTCTTGATCATCGAGTGAAGCTGAGTATAGAGCATTGGCTTCTGTATCCTGTGAAATCCAGTGGCTTTTCTATCTGTTATCTAATTTACAAATTCCTACTTCTTCTCCTGCAAACTTGTATTGTGATAATCTTTCTGCAATTAAAATTGCAGAGAATCCTGTGCAGCATGAACGAACTAAGCACATCGAGATCGATTGCCACTTGATTCGAGAGAAGATCAGTCAGGGTTTGATTAATTTACTGCCTGTTACCACCCATCATCAGTTGGCAGATTGTTTCACAAAACCTCTTCAGCCTTCATCCTTTATTCCAGCTATTTCCAAGTTGGACATCCAGAACATATATGCTCCAACTTGAGGGGGGCTGTTAGAATATATTAGTTAGTTTAAAATTAGTTTTAATGTTAGTTATTATACAGCTGTATTTCTTGTTTAGTTTCTTTATTAATATATATATTATTTGTAATTAGTAAATAAACATTTTCATTGTATACAATTTACTTTTACCGTTTAATAAAAAAAATTTCCCTTTTCCTCATTCTCTCTCACCGTAACCTTAGAAACCCTAGAGTTTCATTTCATCAAAGCTCACGGTGAGGAGGATGCTCTTCATGTTAATATCATCATCATTCATCAAAAGTTTAAAGAGAAAAGTTAAAAACGAGATTGATGGCATTCAAACTTAAAGGTTTGAATCTGAAGCGTATTTTAAATAGCTCTAAATTTTGTATTCTAATATTTCATTCAAATCTTCTCAAATATAAAACAGAACTTTAAACTTAATGAGTAATCAAGAGTTGTTATTTAACTTAATTGATAAGGTTTAACGATTTTAATTAACCGGACCGTCAAAAGTGATTGTTAATATTAATCTACAAGTACATTTTTAACTAAGTATGGAGTTTGTGTTTAAAATCTCTCTATTTAATTACTTTTCTAAAAAAATTATAAAATATTTATCTCAGAGATAGTTTCATTATTCTCAAACAAAGTTGTGAACAAATGAAAACCTTTTCGTAATAGGTTGCAGGTCAACATGTAACGGAACCGTTAAAAACGGTTCACCCCTAAAATAGTTAACTGCTAAAAAATTTAACAGTTAACTATTTCTTAACGGTTAGATTACAATTAATAACTGCCATAATAACTAATTAATCGTTTAGACTAAACAGTACGGTTAACCTAACATAAACACCTCCTACATGCAAATGGTCAAATGTGATATTGTGTTAATAATTAGACTTAGCAAACTTGATCTGAGACCTAAATCGAACATAATGATCCAATTTGATTTGAAACTCGAAATAAACTGAACCGAAACTGACCCGAATATTAGTTGATCAAAATAGACAAGAACTGATTTTAAACCGAACCGAATGGACCCATACCGATTTTACCCGAACTGAAAGCAACCCGCACCGAAAGCACCTGAAATAAAAAAAAATAGATATTAAAAAAATAAAGAAAGATGAGATGTGAAATGCCGCACAACTTGCCAAAAAGTCAAATATACTGGCTTTATAAAACCATATATAGGGTGCAAAAAATTGACCCGAATGAAACCGACCATTCTCCAATTGACTCAATATTAACCCGACTCAGAATCAAACAACCCGACCTGAGTCACCATAAATCTGAATTAAAATCGAACTAAACTCGAATTAAACATAAACCGTATATAATTTAACTTAAAATAATCTTAACCAAAACGACCCGAACCAAAAGACTCCCTTATCCCCTCTAAATTATAATCTCCAAATTTGATGTAAGAAAAGTCGGAAGCGTTTGTTCCACGGGATCTGTTCCTTAAGAAACCCAATAGAGAGAAGCCTGTTTAGGGACATCTGTTTTGAAACTTTTAAATAGTAAACCCCATTCACTGATTCGATAATATTATTCATAATATGACCACACATTAAATATTTACGAATGTGATGAAACTAATATAAAAAATGAACATCAACTTTTGTTTTCTACATATCTAATTTTATTCATTATCAGGAAATTTGACGACTAAATCACAAATTATCCAAATCCACAATATATTTGAATAAATGTTGGATATCCGAATTGTGACCCTATTCATCAAACTCTTAAGAATCGGGTACTTTTGGTACATGAAATGTACTGGTTTTTATAATGCCTATCAGTGGCGGATGACGGATGCACACAGCCCTTGTGAGACGTATACGTATCTTCATTTTTTAAAAAAACATAAATTTAATATTATTATTTTTGAAAAAGAAATTAATTTTATTTAGTGAGTAAAATGAATTTTTTGCATACTTATTTGAGAAAAAAATATTTCAAACTCTATTATTAAATTTTTAGATGTACCACCTATGTTTGTTAATAGTAGGGATGACAATGAATCAGACTTTATAAAGTCAGGTCTAATCTAATTAATATTCGAACCTAAAAAAATTCAAATCGAATCCAAGTCCGATTACATAAAATCCAAGGCCAAATCCAAAATTCCAAATCCAATTATTTTTTTTCTTTTTTAAAATAACAACTCAAATAAATAAATATCTTTAAATAAAAAATAATTTTCATCAAACAAATATAGTTAAACTAGCAGCATAAACAAATCTCAACAAATATTAGAATCTAATATAAAACAAATTAAAGTAACAACTCAAATTTCAACTAAAAAAACTCAAAAACAAATAAATTATCTTTACATAAACTACTATTGTTTGACTAGTCTACTAACATAACTACTTTCTAAATCACAATTATAAAATGTCTAATAAATATTACAATCTAGATGAAATAAGTTAAAAATATAATCAAAATGCAGCCAGCAACTTAATTTTTCTAAGTTTGTCTCAATTCCCGCAATGCACGACTTATTGAAGTTAATACTTAAGTCTGAATATACATCAAAGCTTCTTAGAATTTTCTTCTCATTTAGTATGTTCATCTTGATCTAAAAATCATAATTAACATATTGACCGGAGGTTTAGCGAAGACAAGGTCAACCAGAATAGAAACCTTTAAAGCTTAGTGATAAGTTGTTGTTTACTTTTGATTAATTTGTTTAGGTAGGAAGATGGCGAAACCATATAATGTATTACAATGTTCTGGTTTTTTTTTGGAGAGCATTAGTTTGTATTCCGGCTTATATGTACTTTTTTCCTCCACTTAAGATTATGGACGTTTTGAATGAGGCACATAATGCCAGATAGGCTTATATGAAAGTAATAAAATTATATTTTCTGGAAAAAAATATAATCTCAATTTAACTTAATTAGAATTTCAATATATATCTATAATAATATACATAATCTCAATTCAACTAAATTAGAATTTCAATATATATTTATATTTTTTTAAAATCTAAGAGTTTTAAATATATTTTTTCGAACTCAGATCGGATATGTATTTAGATCGGATCATGGCAATGTCTATATCTGATTTACCTCCTATTAGGACTTAGACATTTTTTTAGATTCGAATTCAAATTTTTTTCGATTGAATTTAGATCAAATTTTTTCGAATAAAATCAGATTCGAATTATATTACCATCCCTAATTAATAGTTACTACAATTAAAGAATTGTAGTTGTGAGGAATGAGTATAAATTACCCAAATATGTATGATTAGAGGTGGCAATCTGGTCATTCGGTTTGGGTCATTTCGGATCTATCTAAAACTGGTTTAGATTTGGTTCGGGGTCAGTTCGGTTCGGGTTCGGGTCTAATTCGGGTCTGTGTTGAGTCAGATTCGGTTCGGGTATTGGATCGGGTCAAAATCAGATCGGTTGTTTTTGGGTCGGGTCAATATCGGATCGGTCGCTTTCGGGTCAAAATCGGGTCGTTCGGGTCGCTTTCGGGTCGGGTCAAAATCGGGTCGATTTCGGGTCGGGTCAACATTTAAATTTTCGGGTCAATTCGATTTGAGTTGGGTTAAAGGTTTGAGGTTTAGTATTTATGGTTTAGTTTAGAGTTATTGATGTATGAGATTAATTCTGATTCAACTTGTTAATCTATGCATTTGAATTTGATTAAATATTTAAATCAAAGCTTCATGTATCCATATCAAATTTTTTTGTATAATTATATTAAATCAAAGTTTATTATATGTAATAATAATAATAATAATTTCTGAAATGAATTAATTTATTAAACTTAGAATTTAATTGAGCTAACTAAAATCTAAAAAGCATAAATCACGGACATAATTAAAATAATTCTAAAACTAAATGTAAAATTTCAATTAAATTAATCTAAATTAAAACTCAATTAAATTTAAAAAATAAAGAAAAAAGAAAAAGACAATTGGTAAAAATAAAGAGGGAAAAGACAAAAATTTGGAGGAAAATAAGCCATCAATTTTTTAAGCTAGATTGAAAAAAAAGAAAAAGATAATTAGAAAAAATAAAGAGAGAAAAGACAAAATTTTGAAGGGAAATAAGCCACCATTTTTTAAGCTAGAGATTAATTACTTTTTAGGTCATGTTGCATTTAAAATGTTACATTTTAGTCAACTTTAAGTTTTAGTTTAATTTAATTTAGTCACAAGTATCCCCACGGTTTAGACTTCGGATATAGAAATTCCCTCCCCATAGTGATATTTAGTCTCTAAAAATTTACTTTTAGTCGAAATTAACTAATCTTTGTAATTTAGTCTATTAATTTAATATAATGATATTTTTGTTCATTTTAATTTCTAAGATTTAATTTTTAGCCAAAATTGACCCTTATGAATTGGTCTATTATGTATCTATTCCTTTTAATGCAATCTTTTGACATTTTTTTCTTTGTAAATGTAAGATTAAATATTGGGAGAGAAAATAGTACATTGAAACTCTAAATTTAAAAATTAGTTTATTTAATTAATATTGAAACATAAAATAACATAAAATGTTATTATACCACAACTTTGACAAGAGAAACAGTCTCTTCCATGATATTGTATAAAAAGATAATAAAACATACTTCTTTTTATTATTTATTATATTGTTAAAAATAGATATTCGGGTTAAAATCAGGTCAAAATCGGGTTAAAATCGGGTCGATATTCGGTTCAGCTTTCGGTTCAACTTTCGGTTCGGGTAGCATTCGGTTCGGGTCCATTCGGTTCGGGTCTGTTTCGGTTCGGGTCCATTTCGGTTCAACAAAAAATTTCGGTTCGGTTCGATTTATTTTGAGTTTCGGGTCAACTTCAGATCATCATGTTCGGGTCAAAATTGGATTTTGATTCGGGTAATTCGGTTCGAGTTTTGGGTCTCGGGTCAAGTTTGCCAGGTCTATGTATGTGAGTAAACGACGCAAGTTGTAACCCCCTCGTCCCGGTCTGGCCGGTTGACCGGTCCAAGTGGGCCACACGGGGAAAACCGAAGCGAAACCCGTTAAGGTTCCCCCTCGGTTAGCAACCCTATTTTTTTTATTTTAATCTTGACATATCCGAGTATTAAATTCTAAGTGATCAAACAGCGGAACGTATCACACGAGACAAACAGCCAAACCCCTAAACATTTCAAATTTCACAATTTAATCCAGCAGATTCCAAAAACATTCAGTTTCAGTCCTGTCAACTTCTAACAACAATTCAGAGACCTATACTTAACATTTTTGAGTAAATAATACCTCTATTTCATGTAAAATTTTGTCTTCTACAACTTTGTAGAAGAACACTTTTTCCAGAAATGACTCTAACTTGCTCAAAAATGCAGTTTTCACCAAAAGTTTCGAAACCTTGGGAAGGTTTCGAAACCTTTGACCATAGTTTCGAAACCTTGCCCAAAGGTTTCGAAACTTTGGCTGGCAGTAGCCTCTGGAATCCAAAAATTTGCAAAGGTTTCGAAACTTTACCCCTAGTTTCGAAACCTAGGTGCAGGGGAGCATATTTTGCTTCATTCTAATGTCTTTCAATGATAAAAACACATTAATAACATATATATGAAGTCTAAGAACATAATTTAGGTAGAAATACAGCATATACACACATGCAAGGGCACCTATTCAAGCCAAGGGAGTTATTTGAACATGTAATAAAACATTCATGCATAGCATACCAAATAAAGAGCAATTTATGTATATAAGGACATACATCACTCAAGTATTCATCAAGGCATGCATCACTCAAGCATTCATCAAGGCATGCATCATAAGTGATATTTACAAATCGAACAAGGCATCTAAGTGCCAAACCAAATCAACACACAGCAAAGCATCAAAAACAACAACACCTATCCCATTGCTTTACTATTACAATCTTTCAATTTATAAATCATACATTGAGCTCACCAAAAGCAACACTTGAAGGCCTTTCCTTGCCCTTGCCACCCACAAGCTAATTATCTGCATTGTCGAACAAAAGAGAGCGTAAGCATAAAAGCTTAGTGAGGGTAAGCTCATAAAACAAACCTTCGACAATGCAGGGTCCAAGCACGAGCCACAACCGAGGTAAAATGCATGATCTTACCTCCGATCCACACGAGCCATAATTAGATGATGCATGAGCATATATTCAATATCATGTCATGCTCAACATGTTTAAATCCACAACGTATGAAATCATATATATTAAACCATGTTAGCAACACATCCCAAAACACATTGTCTCACAATTAACCACATATGGGCAACATAAACTACAATCTGTATTGGCACCTAGCTATGACCCGAATACGCGGATAACCCGTTGGAACGCATTTCCAACAACAACATTACCTCGGTGGGATTCCACTCATCACCGGTCCTTGCATGTGCGGGATTCCACTCATCGCCACATGCCCTACGGATGGGATTCCACTCATCATCACGTAGAAATATAAAAGCTTCCGGTGGAATGTTACATCACCGTACTCCTCCTTGGTGCCTTAACGCCACCAAGGCCACATACGTTTTGACTCAATTTGTGTGCACACTCATCCTAATGATCGATCATTGTACCCAAGCATACTAGTGCCAACATTAAACGCAATCCATTTTTCATAGCTACATGCATATGACAAAGCATCAAATATCATGTCTCACATACATGTATTTCACAACCCAATACCATGCCTAGCATGTACTCACCATGATCATCATCATGCATAATCCACAATCCAATCCACATGCATAGCAATGCATCAAACCATGCCTCAACAACATGTATAACACAATATACATAACTACCGTAAACACATATAATTAAGAGGCATAACAAACAATTAGAAGTTCAACCAAAGTTCCCTAAACTTAAGCTTGAGATTAGGCTACCACCCTAACCTCAACTCTAGGTGGGTTTACCAAGCCCAACCTAGGTCCACATGCTTGAACCAATGTTTAAAACCATTTAAAAACAATAACCACTCACCTCTACTCCAAGCTCAACTACCAAGCAAGCATCACCTTCAAGTTTCCGGATTTCTTCCCGAAGCTCCTCCAACGCAAACTCTCGCTTCTAAACAACCTCAATACAATTCAAATAATCCTCAAATCAGCCCAACATCAAAATATCAACCCAGAATACAAATTCAAATATCAAACCCAACATTTCAAGTCATGACCAAACCTCAAACTTAGCAATTTCGGACAGCCCCAATACCTCTTCCAAATTCCATGTTTCCAACATCCATTGCACCCACAAATAATCCCAAATCAATCCCTAACCATAGTACTACCATTGGGCTATCAAACCTCACCTTAAACAACCCCCAAAACTCACCCAAAACACTCCAAAACCCCATTTTCGTACTCATATTTTACCCAGCAGAAAATTATGTTTTTAAACACCCAATTGACATCTAATTACACCCTCTAATTACACCCTAAAACCCACCAAAAATCAACTTTTTGACACCTTAAAAATGGGTCCAAGAACCCACTTCGGAAATTCATCAAAATTCAACCAAATTAACATATAATGTGTATTTCAACTTGATTAAACAAAACCCCAACTCAATTTAACAAAACAAGATGAAAACCCCATAAAAACCCAAACTTTTAAATCAAACCCTAATTCCTAAAAGTTCATATTTTTAAAATCTAAGACCATGTATGAATAGGAAATGAAGAGGAGATTTAGAAAATGATTTTACCTTTAAAAACGTCCTTGAATTGATGAAGAAATTGATGGAAATATGAATTTGGGATTTGGGAGGGTTTGTTAGGGTTTCCATGGTGAAGAAAGGAAAATGAGGAAGATGACTACACCTTTTTTTTTTGTTCTCTTTAACTTTCAAAAAGTGGTCTAGCTTTTTAAAACATTTAGGTTAAATCACCGCATTGGTCCCTTCTTTTTATTTTAAAACCCAATTAGCCCAAGTTAAGGTCAAATTGATTAAATTTTAATTTTACCGACTCGGACCACTAACCCGACTAACTCCTAGCCCCAAAACACGGGTGTTACACAAGTGGAATACTAATTTCAATGGATAAGTTAGAGGCCAATGGACGGCGCCCGCCATACACGTGAGGCGATCAACTCTTCTGATCCCTCCTTTTTTTCCACGCTGGATGTTGGGAAAGTTCTTCTACAAATTTATGCTTCACTGTATGTCTTTTGGATATTTAATAAGTATTGTATTTATAGTATCATCTTAAATTAGATAAAATGTGTAGCTGAGATTTCAAATTTGTGGAATCCATTTAATTACTTGGTATAAACCCTAACTTTTTCTTTCTTTCTTTTATTTTTTTAATACTAAATTGTTTTTTAACGGCGATTAATTGTTATTGACGACGGATTTAGCCTTTCGCCTCATTTTCTCTCTCTTTCTTTATCTTTCTATTCTTCTTTTTTTTTTGTCTTTCTCATCCCCTTCTTTTCTTCGGCTTAACTTTTTTTTCTTCATAATCCTTCTATGACGTTTTTGGATCGTGTTCAGGCCCTCCATAGTGATATGATGCGTGGTTGCAGGTTTTTTTAGAGTTTATGCTCTCCCTCGTTCGTTTCTTTCTCTCCATTTTTGCTCTTTACTAATTTGTCTATTTGATCCTGATTTTACATGTTCTTCGATTTTTTCGACTGTGATTTAAGCTATCCCCTTTTCGTTGGCGGGAGATTACATGTTTAATTTCCCGGCTTCAACTAGTATTTATTGAAACCTACCCTACTACCAGATAAAATGGTATTATCAGAGTTATCTCATACATTTTTAGGCTCCTAAGCAAAAACTCAAAAATGTGCCCTATAAAATAAAAATATGTGCTACTACTTTGAACAATTGATTTAGTATTTTATTTTTTTATTAAGTATAGGTATTATATTCTCATGTTGGGATTTGAACCTATACAAGATGTGGCAAGATAAGCATCATTGGGGCCAATTAGTAAATCTAGATTTAATATTTCATTAATAAACCATAGAAACATGATTAAAATGTATCAAACACATCATTTTCATTCCTTTGTTAAGAAAACACTTTAAATTGAAAAAGCGGCAACTACTAACTTACTAGGTTTTCGCTTGAAAAATATATGAAGTTATGAAGGTAGAAGACGGGGACCTTGAGCGGTCGCTCATGCTGCTCCCCTTGCCAAATGTATGAATTAACTACACCACACGCCCCCAAACTATGACACTCATTCTAAATTGGTCCATAAACTTTTAAACCATCCAATTTCATCTTTAAATTATGACATTCATTCTAAATTGGTCCCCAAACTTTTGAACAATCTAGTTTCATCCTCAAATTATGACTCTAATTCTAAATTGGTCCTCAAACTTTTTAAACGTTCTAACTTTATCCCCGAATTATCATTGTATGCTAATCATATCTTATATTAATAAAGTCGTTATAAAATTTGTTAATTGTCATGAAACACTTATGTGTATTATGTAATAAATGGATGTTATATAAACGATAATCTGAGGATAAATTAGGAATATTAAAAAAGTTTGAGGGCTAATTTAGAGTGCGAGCCATAGTTTGGGGGATAAAATAGAATATTTAAAAGTTTGAGGACCAATTTAGAATAAGAGTTATAGTTTGAAGATGAAATTAAAACATTTAAAAAATTAAGAACATATTAGAATAAAGATCATAATTAGAAAACGTGTGGTGCAATCAACTATTTATAATATTTTATCTATGGTTCAAAAACGTGTATCTGGCTAAGTATAGTTCCAAGTTCCCTATAACTTATTTTTAATAAAATTTAAATCTTGCTAATAAAATATAAATGTTGAAAGATATTCTCGAATTTAAAATCTAGTATGAATCAACTTTAGATATAATTAAAATCTAATACAAGTTCTGAACGCTAAGACTTTATAAGGGTCGTCTCGGTTTTTATTTCAGTGTGGAGTAGCCAACAAAGCCTTTTAAAAATAAAAGTCAAGAATCAAAGCCCCAGGTTTTCAACCGAATTTTTATTTTCATATAAATTGTGCATAACTTTTAATTTAATTTATGACATAATACATAAAATTATACATATAAAATATAGACCGTAATACAATTGAAAATTATTTTAAAAAGTACTACTATATATTTTAGACTGACTGATTATTACCCAACCTATTCTCGGTCTGAGTAGGTTGCTTCCTTAGAAGTTAGGGTAAACTACACAGTTGACCACCGAACTATGGGATTGATGTCAAAATGACCACTATATTATTTTTCGTCGCAAATGCACCACACAACTATTTAAATGGTGCCACGTTAACCACACGCCATTAAAAAAAATAAAAAATTGACGGAACTGTTAAAAAATTGGTATAATTACACATTTGGTCCTCTATATTTATACAATATATCAATTTAGTCCTAATTTTAATCTAATAAAATAAATTAATTATTTAATAAGATGGTGACACGTGTCACCACCTTATTAGAAGTCTTTAATTATTTTTACACTTTCGTGCAATGGGGTCATTAATATATGTATTTAATGATTGTTAATGCCCAAAAAATTAAAGAGAAGAAAATGCAATTGCAAAGATTTGAACCAAGAACCTCACGGTCTAAAGCACATGTGCTTGCCACTACAACACATGTATTTCTTGTGAAACAAAGTACAACATTTAATATATGTCTTATATAGATTTTAATGCTTGAGAAAAGGAATGAAATGTGGTTTTAAGAAATTCGAATGTAATATTTTTATGATTCATAAAAAAATATAACCCAATTAAATAAATCTAATAACTAAATTAAAGTTAACATTATTAAATTGTGTTTGTGAGTTTGAATTCGCTAAATGAATTTAATATAATTTGGAGTAGTTTAAGATAATTATATATAATAATTTAATTAAATTTTTAATAAATATTAAAATTGTTAATTAAGTAAAAAAAATCAATTCAACGATTATATACGTGGAATTATAAAAATAAATCTAAAATTGAAAAATATATTAAATTTAGTTTAAAATATAAAAATTTTAAAATGATATTTATATTGAAAATAATATTTTTTTTATTTTAAATCGTGCACTAACTATAGTTTAAAATATATACAAAATAATGTTAACTTTAATTTAGTTATTAGATTTATTTAATTGGGTTAGATTTTTTTATGGATCATAAAAATATTACATTCGAATTTTTTAAAACCACATTTCATTCATTTTCTCAAGCATTAAAATCTACATAAGGCATATATTAAATGTTGTACTTTATATCACAAGAAATACACTTGGTGCAGTGGCAAACACATGTGTTTTCAACCATGAGGTCCTTTGTTCGAATCCTTGCAATTGCATTTTCTTCTCTTTAATTTTCTGGGCATTAACAATCATTTAATACATATATTAATGACCCCATAGCATGAAAGTGTGCTTGGTTTAGTGGCAAGCACACAACCTTTGTACCCAGAGGTCCTGAGTTTGAATCTTGGTAGGGGCGATTTTGTTCCTTTCATTTTTCCACCTCCAATAAGGTGGTGACACGTGTCACCATCTTATTGAATAATTAATTTATTTTATTAGATTTAAATTATGACTAAATTGATATATTGTATAAATATAAAGGACCAAATGTATAATTATACCAATATTTTAACAGTTCCATCAACTTTTTCGTTTTTTTAACGGCGTGTGGCTAACGTGGCACCATTTAAATAGTTGTGTGGTGCATTTGCGACGAAAAATAATATAGTGGTCATTTTGACACTAATCCCATAATTCGATGGTCAACTGTGTAGTTTACCCTATAAGTTATAAGCACAATTGATTACGTTACGTCTTTGACAAACTGTCTATTCGTGAAAACACAGAGAAAGAAACAATACAATAGACTAAAGGGAAAACTATATATTTAGAATCCTAACTATGTCTGCATTATCGTTTTAGTACCCCAACTATTATTTTTGGCAAAATAGTACCTAACGTTACGTTTTTATTTTGTTTTGGTACCTCTGCCATTTAAAATTAATGGAAATGGTGATGTGGATTTGGTTAATAACAATTTTAGTCCAAGAATTTATACAAATTTTATCAATTTAAACATTATTTTAATTTTTGGATTAAAATTATAAATTTCTCATTTTCTTCTTCTTCTAGTCGAACGTTTTTTTGGTTTTTGGAGTTTAAAAAATACGATAGGGACAATTAAAACTTTAGAATTTACAGATTAACGAGGGCTAATGCGGAGGTCCATTGGAGGACCCAAACTCCACGATCGAGATACCAACAAGAATACGAGGGGTGAGAAAGGGATGATACAAAATTCAATCAAAATTAAGATGATGTTTACCCCCACCCCAAATTAAGATGATATTTTAAATTGATGGATTTTAGACAAAATTGATAATATATAAGTGTTTGGACTAAAACAATGATTATACCAAGCCATGTCATCATCTCCATTAGTTTTTAACAGTCGGGGTACCAAAACATAACAAAAACGTAACATTAAGTACCATTCTGCAAAAAATAATAGTTGAGGTACCAAAACGATAATGAAGGTATAGTTGGGGTACTAAACATGTAATTTTCCCTAGAATAAAATAAAGTCAGTGATGTTATTGACGGCAATTTTACATAAAAACCCCTTTTAAATATTTATTTACGAAAATAACTCTCTACCAAAGTTATGTAGAAAAATGACCCTTATATGTAACACGTAAAGCGTCTTCGCGTTTTGCACAATGCAATTATAGACCTCGCGTGATACAAAAAGTGAGTTCTGTTCGACGTGAGCCGCCTTTTCATATTCTAAAATTTAAAATTAATGGATGCGACCACGCTTCTGGGAAACGCGGGGTTGCCGAGAAAATGAGAATATCGCGTCTAAATTAAAATAGACCTCGCGTTTTGAAAAAAGTGAGGTCTTCGAAAATCCAGGCTTGAATACAAGGGTGTTTAGGCATGTTCGAAGCATTTTATCATGTCATTATCCCCGATAATTTTGGTAATTTTTAAGCTTAGATACGTAGTATTAGAGCTTATCTTCCATTTGAGATTGATATTGGCACGTATGAAACATTACACATTGTATTAAAAGCGCGTTGAAAATGCTTCCAACGCTTGTTTAAGAAGTTGAAATGACTTGGTAGGCAGGTTGGAAGTGTTTTCCCGAGTTATTATTAGAATAATCTTCGTAATATTTTAGGTTAGAGGTCTAGTATTGAAACTTATCTTTCATTTGAGACTGATATTAGCACATACTCCCTCCGTCCCAGTAAAACTGTCACATGTTGACATTTTTCTGGTCAAATTTTTTCAACTTTGACTATAATTTATTTGAATATTTTAATTAATTAAAAATTATAAAAAAAATATATTTAAAAACTAGTTGATTCAAGGTTTTTAAAATATATTTTTTCATATTTTTATCAATAATAAATTTTAAATTATAAGAGGTCAAAGTTGAAAAAATTTGACCCAAAAAAAGTCAACATGTGACAGTTTTAGTGGGACAGAGGAAGTAACAGTTTTTTTGAACAGTATAAAAATAGCAATGAAAATGGTTCCAAACCTTAGTTTGGACATGAATAAAAAGGTAAAATGCTTTGAGAATCATGTTTGATGGGTTTATCCGAAAAGTTAATTGCCGCATTCGCGTAATCCTTGAGAATCATGTAATACATTTTTATTAAAAAAGCAAAAAAAGTGACCTCGCTTGTTGTAGAAAGCGATGTCAGTTTGAACGTTTTAATTAATTTCCTAATTATTTTGATGATTATGCCAAAATTAAGAATAAGTTGGTAAATTTGTCAATATTTTCTTTTAATAAGACATCACGATCTGCATATAGTGAGGTCCGTTAAGCCTATAAATTTAGGATGACGGTCTCCGTATATTCTCGTAACTCATCTTCGTTCTTCTTCTTCTTAGTCTACTATTCATTATTATTTATAAATAGTTCGATCGATATAATATGTCGAGACGAGAAACTGTTACAGCTTTGATATACTACGATGGGCAGATAGTCAATGATGCATCTCTCGACGTCGTATTTTCAGTCCTCAAGTACTATATTGCTTCCGCTGCATACAACTTATCATATAAGAAGTTGATGAATGAAGTGAGTTGATGAATGAAGTGAAGAAACATGTTTCACATGGTCGTGGAAAAAAGTTGGAACCGTTAAAGTTTCAACTGTCGACGTTGTTAGAACCATTAACGTATTCATTACACCACGTTGTGGACAACGTTGATGTGAAATTGATGGTGGAATCTCACCTACAGTTTTCTTTAGGCGGCCCCCTTGAGCTTGAGTTGTATGCAATGTTTTTCTGATGATGATGATGTACTTATGTAATTTAATGTTAGTGTACTTATGTCAAATAACAATCTTGTAGTATGTAGCGAGGTCTGTTTTTATTTATATAAGATTTTGATTTGTTACTTTCATTCATTACAAATTATGTTTTAATAAGATTTAGATTTCTTACTGCAATTAAAAATAACGAATATTTTAGTTGGGATAATTAATTACAAATATAACATACATAACTGTAATTAAAAAATAATGAATATTTTGGTTGAGATAATTAATTACAAATATAACATACATAAAATACAAATAAAATTTTACATTCATTACAAATTATATTTTAATAAGAGTTAGATTTCTTACTATAATTAAAAATTAACAAATATTTTGATTGGGATAATTAATTACAAATATAACGTACATTAAATACAAATAAAATTTAAATATTGTATTTTCTTTAAGTAATATCTTTTTCTAGACAATATATTGATCCTAATAAATATGAAATACTTTAGGAGTCAAAGTTTCTATCATTGCAGCTAATGATGGGAGTGGGTTGCAATTGCAACCTTTGGGAGGACATCAAAATCTTCGACTATCCACATCGTCAAAGCATGTTTAGGGACGTCGCTGACCTCAATTCGGTTATATACAAGATGTCATCTTTGACCAGGATCATTGGCCTAACTGTTATAATCTATTTTTTTCATTTTATGTGGCCTAATTACCATAATCTAGTTTCTTCATTTTATGTATTTGTTTGAAAAGTAAAAAACATACATTGTTACTCCGGGCCTAAAAAAGTTTCGACACCATTTTTCACGCGCTTGTTACACTTGCTAATTAGAATCAAAGATCAGCTATAATTGCAATTACTTAACATCTAAATATTACATCTACAATTACAATTCTCAGTTTTAAATAACAATTACTTACAATTATATCTACAATTCGCTCAAATCATTTGCTTATTATCTCATAGAATTTATTTATAGATGGTGGAATTTAAGATTTCAATCATAATTAAAAAAATAGACCTCGCTCTTTGTATATAGCGAGGTCAAGTGTACTTTTCCTACCACGTCAAGAATCTCTGCATACCTCGCATTTTGTAGAACACGATGTCTATTAAAAACATGACCAAATACCTCTTGTTTCGGAGAGTATGAATGTTTTCCTACATAAGGTAAAAACGAGGGCAACCAAATCCACCAGTATTTGCTCTTGCTTTAGAAAAATTTGTATCAGATCTGTTGATATGTGTGGGGCTCGATTCGATCAACCGATATTGCTCACCAAGTGGTGGAGAGGTGGATTTTTGGGTGGAAGGGTTGAGGAAGCTAAAAAGAAATGTGACACAATGATTTATAGTGGTTCAACCTTTTAACCAAGGTCTACATCCACTACCTTAGCTCCCCACTAAGGATTTCACAATCAATCCACTATTGATTCGTCCCCTTTTCTAGGATTAGGAGGAAACCCTTACAACCGATCAAGTTTCTACCCAAAGCCTTGAACAAAACCCTCTTCACAAATAGAAACAAGAAGCAAACTTAAAACCCTCTAATAGGTGTTTGTTTGCACAATTAAGCACTCACCCAAAACCTAAAACACTTGAGCAAATTTGACAATTTTGGCTCACTAGTGTTTGTCTATACAAGAAATGACAAATTTAGCACTAAGACAATTTCTTGATCATTTGATGTTTGATAATATGAGCATCAACCTTCTCTTGATGCTTGGAGGTCCCTTTTATATTCCCAAATGAGTTTGTAGCCGTTACTAGCCGTTGGGGATAAATTGGAGCCGCTGAGGACTTTATTTCCCTTCTTAAATGTTGTTCTGCAGTAGTCAGTATCGATACGCGTGGAACGGTATCGATACAACCTTATTGAGGAAATAGCCGTTGGGCTCTTGCCAGCATAGGCGTATCGGTACGCTTGATGGCGTATCGGCACGAGTCCATATTTGAATGGTCGTTGGGAAATAGCCGTTGGGGTTGTTGAACTGGGATCGGTACGCTTACCTGGCGTATCGAAATGATCCTGGTCCGTATCGATACACTAAACCCTTGTATCGATACGGGTTTTGACAGTGGCCAAACTGGGGCAAAAAGGTATCGGTACGGGTACAACCGTATCGATACTGTACACTGAAATCACAAGTTTGGCTATTAAAAATATGAAAATTCTTTGTCAAAAACCTTTTAAAATACCTCAAACATAAATTCAAGTTGTTTGGACTTAAAAAACAAGTTTTAAATTCTTTTCAAATTAGTCCAAAACATTTTTCAATTATTATATCAAAACATTAGTTCTACAATCTCCCCCTTTTTGATATAATAAAACTAACTTGAAAAATTGTTTGGGGTTCTCCCCCTTTATCTTTAAAAAAGTGAATAGGAGAATTAAGAATGTAAATCAAATAAAGTTCCCCCTTATTCATTTGAAAATCCAATTTTTCAAACCATTTCTCCCCCTTTTTGTTATATCAAAAAGAATTTAAACATTAAGTTCAAAGTAACAATGGAGGCAAAGAAAAAATGACACACTTAAAATTTTGGTTTAAAACTTGGCTCCCCCTTACTCAAGGCATCATCAAAAAGTTAGTCCAACATATATGATCATCTAGTTGAATAAAAAGAAAATAAGACAAATTAATTCAAAACAACTAGAAATTTTACCAACACTTGAACCCAAGGGAGGATGTGAAGCCTTCCTTCTTCAAGTGTTCTTCCTTGTGTGCATGGAGCTCCCCCTCAATGTTTGACTTGTTGAACATCTCCATCACACCTAGCAATAGACAATCAAGTAATTTTTGGTATCCAAATTGCTTTAGATCCATAAACGTTAGTTGCACAAATTTTAGTCCCCTTTGGAATCCATTTTTCAATGTCATCCTTTTTAATTGAAGTACCAAGTCTCTTTGGGATCCAAATACTTCTAAAGCATTTTTCTTTAATAAATCTAGGGGCACTAGATTGTCTAACATAGAAATTTGATTTTCCAAAATTGTTTTTCTTTTCTAGCTCTTTGGAAATCAAATCCTTTTGTTCTTGAACATTTTGAAGCAATTTTTGTAAATCAAAACATTTTAATTCAAACTCCTCAAGTTTTGCTTCAAGTTCAAGTTTGGTTTTAGAAAGCAAATCATTTTGAATTTTTAACTTTGAAATCAATTTATTGTTTTTCAAAATGTGGCTTTTAAAATCTAAAACCAAATCATCATAGGCATCTTGTAATTCATTAAAGGAATAAGAACATAAAGTAGATGAATTAGAAGTTACCCTTGAATCTTCTTCGATGGCCATAAGGCAAAGGTTGGCTTGTTCATCGTCGGTGGAGTCTTCATCACTCCAAGTAGCCACATATGTCTTCTTCTTATGGCTAGAAGTGCTTGCCCTCTCCTTTCTTTTAGGTTCTCGTTCAAGCTCTCTCAAGGCTTTCTTCATGAACGGGGCACACTTTTTGAAGAGATGAACTATCTCTTCATCTTCATCCTCCTCTTCACTTGAGTAGACATGATGGCAAGTGGAGGATTTGAGAGCCATAGCACTTGCATTGATGTCAAGCCCTTTGATTTTCTTCTCTCTCATAGCTCTAATTTCTTCCCTCTTCTTCTCATCCTCTTTGTTCTTCTTCATGATTTGATGAGTAAGGAGAGACCCCATGAGTTCATCAAGCTTCAAAGTCTTCAAATTTTTGGCTTCGATGATGGCGGTCCTCTTTGAGTCCCAAGACTCGGGAAGTGAGTAGATGAGCTTTCGAACAAGCTTCTCCTCCGAGATTGCTTCTCTATATCCTTTAAGACCATTGGCGATTGCGGAGAACATATCAAACATCTTCTCGATGTTC
The DNA here is from genome assembly GCA_958450335.1 of Hibiscus tridactylites. Taxonomy (NCBI): domain Eukaryota; kingdom Viridiplantae; phylum Streptophyta; class Magnoliopsida; order Malvales; family Malvaceae; genus Hibiscus; species Hibiscus tridactylites. The sequence goes on from OY288284.1 coordinate 67,389,351, forward strand.
TCTTCCGGATCCATTTTGAAGTTCTCATACTCAAGAGTTAGGAGGCCAATCTTGGTCTCCTTGACTTCATTGGTTCCCTCGTATGTGACTTCAAGCTTGTCCCATACTTCCTTGGCACTCTCACAAGAAGACATCTTCTCATACATGGATGGACCAAATGCACAAAATGGAATGTGCAAGGCTTTGCAATTTAGCTCCATCTTCTTGCGATCGTCGGCACTCCATTCCGCTTTACTTCTTTGAGGCACGAACAGACCATCTTCAACTACATCCCATATCTTGTAATCTTTTGATTTGATGAAGAACTTCATCTTTGTCTTCCAATGGGCATAGTGAGTTCCGTCAAAGAAAGGCGATTTGTCGATTGATTGTGCCATTTCAGCCGGTTGATGAAATAGTGATCGAGCTTGCCGGATCTTCTCAATAGGATGTTAATCCTCTTTGATTAAGCCAAGCTCTGATACCAATTGTTGATATGTGTGGGGCTCGATTTGATCAACCGATATTGCTCACCAAGTGGTGGAGAGGTGGATTTTTGGGTGGAAGGGTTGAGGAAGCTAAAAAGAAATGTGACACAATGATTTATAGTGGTTCAACCTTCTAACCAAGGTCTACATCCACTACCTTAGCTCCCCACTAAGGATTTCACAATCAATCCACTATTGATTCGTCCCCTTTTCTAGGATTAGGAGGAAACCCTTACAACCGATCAAGCTTCTACCCAAAGCCTTGATCAAAACCCTCTTCACAAAGAGAAACAAGAAGCAAACTTAAAACCCTCTAATAGGTGTTTGTTTGCACAATTAAGCACTCACCCAAAACCTAAAACACTTGAGCAAATTTGACAATTTTGGCTCACTAGTGTTTGTCTATACAAGAAATGACAAATTTAGCACTAAGACAATTTCTTGATCATTTGATGTTTGACAATATGAGCATCAACCTTCTCTTGATGCTTGGAGGTCCCTTTTATATTCCCAAATGAGTTTGTAGTCGTTACTAGCCGTTGGGGATGAATTGGAGCCGTTGAGGACTTTATTTCCCTTCTTAAATGTTGTTCTGCAGTAGTCAGTATCGATACGCGTGGAACGGTATCGATACGGCCTTCTTGAGGAAATATACGTTGGACTCTTGCCAGCATAGGCGTATCGATACGCTTGATGGCGTATCGGTACGGGTCCATATTTGAATGGCCGTTGGGAAATAGTCGTTGGGGTTATTGAACTGGGATCGGTACGCTTACCTAGCGTATCGAAACGATCCTGGTCCGTATCGATACACTAAACCCTTGTATCGATACGGGTTTTGACAGTGGCCAAACTAGGGCAAAAAGATATCGGTACGGGTACAACCGTATCGATACTGGTACACTGAAATCACAAGTTTGGCTATTAAAAACATGAAAATTCTTTGTCAAAAACCTTTTAAAATACCTCAAACATAAATTCAAGTTGTTTGGACTTAAAAACAAATTTTAAATTCTTTTCAAATTAGTCCAAAACATTTTTCAATTATTATATCAAAACATTAGTTCTACAAGATCCGTAGAGAATATACAACTGTTGTTACTAATGGCAACGGATCATGTTTCAGTGAAATTATTTTACAAATTTATTTTCTTGATATTGCGATCTGTTGGTATAAGTAGTTGCATTTATACGGTGACTACATTATTTTGGTTGGTTAATAATTTTGGCGATATGTGTCTTATGTATTTTGGTCGAAGCGCTACGATAGATCGCAATATCATGGAATGGGTGGTTCAAGGCCACTACATGTAACGTTGTTGGAGACATATGTGTAGTGAATGGTGTTGATTATCGTGTACTCACGAAATCCGCGAATCTAGTCCTCAATTGCCCACATCGTGGACGAAAGTTTAGGGCTCCAACAACTTAGACATTCTATGGTGCCAATTCTGTACATTTGTAATGCCCCAAGTTTAGGTCTGAGAGATATCGGGTTAGTCAAACCGGGTCGAATTAAATTTAAATTGGAGGAAAATTATTTTTAACACACTTAGAGTGTTTTAAAAGATTAAAGGGCAAAAGGAGAACTTTTAATAAAAAAGAATAAAAATGGGTTTTTCCAAAAGCCATCATCTTCTCCAAGTTTCTTTTTACGTTCAAAAACCTCTCCAAACTGTATTTTACTATTCCATTGGATTCATCACTTCAATCCAAGTGATTTCTTCAAGGTAAATGACTCCCTAACTTGATTTTACCTTCCTTGAGTCTTAAATGCTAAGATTTTTGTAAAACTCATGGATTAAACTTGTTTTGATTTTTAAAGTTTGGTTTGAAATGAAAGGAGGTTTGTGGGTTTTTCGTTTAGGTTGTCTATGGCTGAGTTGAGAGTGTTTTTAACTTTGTTTTAACACTAAAATAACATGAAAATGACGGGTTGTTATAGAAAACCCGAAATGGGTATTGTTGGTAGTTTTGGGAGTTGAAAATCTTGAGTTTTTGGATAGGTTTTGGGTCTAAATTACAGTTGAAGGTTTGATAGCTTTGAATTGATGTTTAGGGATGCTAAAAGGTAGATTTTTATGGTAAATTCGTTGGGTATGACTGCAAGTAGTTTAGGACTGAGTTGATAATGTTTCGGGTGAAATTTGGGCTTGAATCGATGTGTGTTGATGCAAGATTGTTGGGTTCTGGGTTTTTGCTATGTATGTGAATGTATTAGTGTTCTAACGTTTAGCTTTGGGTTGCTCAAAATAGAGGAATTGGATTTGGGCTTTGTGGATGGAAATCCGGGTAGTTCGAAGGCTTGATTCGGTATCTTGGGCATCGTTTGTGTGTTGGCTGGTGAGTGGATCGGTTTTAAAAGCCTTAACGTGGTTAAGGGAATGTTTTGAGAGTTTGGATTGAGCTTGAAAAGCCAACCCAAGCTCAAGAGTAAGTTTTAAAGGTTTTATGCAATAAAATTGTGTTTTACGATTCTTGATGCAAGTTGAACATGTTATGTTGTTATGTGCTAGTTTGTATTGTTATGCATATTGAGGCTTGTGACTTGTGTTTATATTTACATTGTGAGTACATGCCTTGCATGGAAGTTTGGACTTGGTAAGTAGTTCAAGCATCGGTAGTGCTTGTGGTTGTGAATGAGTATATTGACACGTGTTGGGTTGTTACCGGATATAATTGATCGATCAATAGGATTAGAGTGCACTCGAGGTAAAATTCACGCGTGACCTTAGTGATGTTAGATTCCACTAAGGAGGAGTACGGTGATGTGAGATTCCACCAGAAATTATGTTTTTACTAGACGGGTGAGTACGGTGATGTGAGATTCCACCGGGAGTGTCTAGTGGGTTTGAGAAACTATCCGCATATCCGAGTAAAAACGATGAATGTCAATATACCCATGATGCTTTAATTCTCATGTTAAGCATGTCGTTGATTCTTTCTATTATGCTTATGCATTGTTGATCTTGTTGCTTCTGTCATGAGAATGAGCATGTGGTAAGCCTATGGCTTGTGGTTGCATTCGGTAAATGCACGTGAAGGTAAATGCATGTGGATTGTATGGTCTAGCATGTGGAAATGATTTGGAAAGGTTTTGGTTTTCAAGCAAATTATGTTTTAAAACTGCATTGTTGTAACTACCGTTTTGAGCACCGCTCACTAAGCTTAAACGCTTATGCTCTCTTTTCCAACAATGCAAGCCCTTAGACCTTTAGAGCAGCTCGGGGAACAAAGGAGGATCCAAGGGAATTTGGTTTGCTCAAGTATGAGTTTAGACTTCAATAACTAGTATTAAGCAATGAGATAAAACCTTTATGTTTGAAGTGCTGTTGGCATGTCCTTTTTGCTTAGACGAGTTTGTTTAGTTGCTTTGGGCTTGTAATGCCTTATGCAATGTTGATTTATACTTTTGTTTGGCTTTTGACTATGTTGGTGAATGATACGTATGCATGTTTCCTTCAAAAATCTTATCATGTTGGATGTTGCCTCGTTATGTGTTTCAAATGCTTTATATGTTTATCCATGGGTTCCTTGTAATGTATGTGACTTTATATGTTGCTTAAATGCTTGATATATGCCTCTAGTGTTGAGTCTTTATGCTTTTAACAGCAAAAACCAGTCTTGCAGTGCAAGGCGTATCGATACGCTCAAGGGCGGTATCGATACGGTCCCTTGTTTTGGACAAGGCGTACCGGTACGCGGGGGCGTATCGATACGCAAAATGCTCTCTGGAAATATGAGAAATTGACGAGATTTTGGCGTATCGATACGAGTCCTAAGGGTATCGATATGGTCTTCGTAGTTGACCATGGGAAAGTTGACCGTTGAGGGCGTATCAATACGCAACTTGTGGGTATCGATACAGTTTCCCTATGTTTGACTTGGGGTGTTGACCAAGTACAGGCGTATCGATACGGTCCTTTAGCGTACCGATACAACTTGTTGTAAATTTTTAAAAGGGCTATCTTAATTGTCTGTTTTGCTCGTTTTGTATCCGTGTGTGTTTTCCGCTGCGTTTCCTCTCACATAGGATATAATTAATACATCTAAACAAGATAAATTTAAAAGAAATTTTCTAGGGTTATTAATCGGAGTGGAGCCTTAACGGGTTTCGCTTCAGTTTTTCCTGTGTAACTCGTTTGATGCGGTCTGGCGGCTAGGCCGGGTCGAGGGGGTTACAACATTTTAGGGCTCCAATAATTTATTTTATTCATTTTATTTATTTGTTTCAAATTAATAATTTCAACGTGATTTATAATTACAATTACTGAATGACTAAAATTTTTAGCTTCTTATTTTTTAATTATAATTCTTTTTAATTACAATTATACGTCTCTGATACCACGCCTTTAAGATTAAAGGATTACGCGAATGCGGCGATTAACTTTCCGAATAAACTCATCAAACATGATTCTCAAAGCATTTTACATTTTTATTCATGCCCAAAACTAAGGTTTTGAACCATTTTCATGGCCATTTTTATACCATTCAAAAAGTTTGTTATGTGCTAATATCAGTCTCAAATGAAAGACAAGTTTCAATATTAGGCCTCTAACCTAAAATATTACGAAGATAAGCGTTAGAAGCATTTTCAACGCGCTTTTAATATAGTTTGCAATGTCTCGTACATGCCAATATCAATCTCAAATGGAAGATAAGTTCCAATACTACGTATCTAAGCTTAAAAGTTATCAAAATTGTCGGGCTAATGGCATGATAAAATGCCTCAAACATGCCTATTTTAATTTAGACGCGATATTTTCATTTTTCTCGAGGACCTCGTGTTTTCCAGAACGCGAGCTTGCATCCAGTAATTTAAAATTACAAGATATGAAAAGGCGGCCCATGTCAGACAAACGCTTTTTGTATCACGTGAGGTCTATACTCACATTGTGCAAAGCGCAAGGACGCCTTACGTGGCAGATTTGGGGGTCATTTTTCTACATAACTTTAGCAGAGGGTCGTTTACGTAAATTACTTTTTAAGGGATTTTTAGTGTAAAAATGTCGTTATTGATAAAAAAAAATAAGTATGTTTATCTCATGTTGATGCTTGCTTGACTTGGGAGTTTTTAAATTGAAAAAAATAATAATTTTCTCTCTTATTATCTCAAGAAATCAATTGTAATCAATTCTTTCTGAAAAACCCTCATCAAATTCATGGTGTGTAACGGGTAAAAAAAATTTTGCCCATCATAATTTCAATCTTCTTTAATTACTTTAGATTCAACTACTAATTAATGATATTCATTTTTTAAAGGTTAAAAAAAGTTTCTACTACTACTTTTAATTATTGTTTTGAAGGTTGAATTTTAAATTGGGGAATTTGAAGATTTTAGAATTTTGAAGGTTGTCTCTTCTCCAATTCGGTGATTTTGTTGAATGTATAATGCTTCTTATTTTTAATTTTTTTGGAGGATATAAATTATTCTTTTTAATTTTTAGTATCGTAAATTTATCAGTATTCTCATTTTTTTTCTATTTGATGTTGTTAATTAAAGATTAAATTTTTAATTGGGAGATAAAATGAATGGCTAAGGCTCTTAAAGTCTTGATCGATTGATGACTAATGTTCTGGACTTTTATTCTTCTAATTTTCTAGATTCTTTCTATTCTTTTAGTTTTTAGTTTATCATTTGGCAATTTTCTTTGAGACTTGATCATGGTTCATGCAATTAAGAAACGTTATTCCGGATGTGAAAAATGTAAGAAAAAAAGAGACGTGATATAGAGTTGTTTCGTGACATTGTCTTAGTTTCATATGTTTGAATTTTTTATTTTGTAAGAAACAAACATAATATGATAAATTTTGATATTTTACAATTTCATCTTATTATAAAATATTTTAGGGGTCACATTTTAAAAAGTATCAAAGAGTTCGCACATCTTTTGGGACGAGCCTGGTGATAGAATTATAGTGTATCATGTGATACTAATATCTAAGAAAAATGTTAACGAAGGCGGAACTCAACGTTATTTCTTGAAGCGTCATTTAAAAAAAATTAAATTTAGGGGGCAACAATATAAATTATTATGTTTTAGGGACTAAAATATAATTTTACCATTCAACTTTAGATTTTTCTGATTTTTAATTTTTTAGGGGGGTCGTGGCCCTCACGTCTTCATTAAGTACCGCCCCTGATTATTAAGAATTAATGATCAAAATTGGTCCAAAAGATTAATTTGTTCAACGAGGCTTAATTAATTTTTTTTCAAAATTCAAAGGTTTCTTATATACTTATGCTTATTATTTTTAAGTTTTTATATTATTTATATTTTAAATATTTAATCATGAAATTTTATTTATTTATGTATATTATTCATATTAAATTTGGAATAAATTAAAAATATTTAACTATTTATTCTATATAAAAAGTTTTCAACAGTTAAATATATACAAATAAAGATATTAATTTGGATCAGCATGACAAAAATATAAAATTGATTCAAAATTTTATATGTATAACAATTACAATTGTATTTTTAAATTTATCAGTTAAATTATTAAAATATTAATCATAAAAAAACTGATGAAAGTGTATAAAACTCTTTTAGTTTTATACTCGTGAAGCAAATCACTCACTTTATTTATTTAACTGTACATCTATAAAAGTGAATGAAAAATTATGGGATTCATATTTTAATGATTTAATCGTTAAATTTTATTATTTTTACTTATGTTAATTATTTGTATTAAGTTCAATAAATTAAAAATATTTATTTATTTATGTAAAAAACTTTTAATTGTTGAAGTTATACTAATAAAGACAATAATTTGGATCAACGTGATAAAAAATATAAAATTGATTCAAAATTTTATATGTATAACAATTACAATTGTATTTTTAAATTTATCAATTGAATTATTAAAATATTAATCATAAAAAAACTGATGAAAGTGTATAAAACTCTTTTAGTTTTATACTCGTGAAGCAAATCACTCACTTTATTTATTTAACTGTACATCTATAAAAGTGAATGAAAAATTATGGGATTCGTATTTTAATGATTTAATCGTTAAATTTTATTATTTTTACTTATGTTAATTATTTGTATTAAGTTCAATAAATTAAAAATATTTATTTATGTATGTAAAAACTTTTAATTGTTGAAGTTATACTAATAAAGAATAATTTGGATCAACGTGATAAAAAAATATAAAATTGATTTAAAAATTACGTGTATAACGAGTGTGACTATATTATTAATTTTAAGTTTTGGATTATTAAAGTATTAATCATACACAAATCAGTGAAATGTATAAAATTAAACTCGTTTAGTTTTAAATATGCTATATGACACCTTCTCTATCCTAGGTTGTGGATTCTAAATTCAGTATGAGCAATTTTTCTCTTCTCTTTTTCCTTATGTAGGAATTGTTCAAAAAAATGTGTTATATGATAAGAACCCAACAAAGTGGTCACAATGGAAAAACAAATAATGTTTATTCTAGGAGACCTGAGTTCAATCGATTTGTCTACATGGTGTATGTGCATTGTCAAAAAATTTAAAATATGTATGAACATATATTATCTTGTAATGATCTATAGACTATTAAAAAATGTTATACGACAAATTTGAGTTGTCATATAACTCCTAAGGTAGTAGTGAAACCAGATCTATTTGATACAATATCGGTACTTGAGGTATCAATTAAAACTTCTAAAGTTTGGACCCAATTCAAAATCTAAACAAATAACTCAAGGTTGTGCGATGCAATTAACTAGGGCGTGCATATTCGGATCAATGAAAAAGCAATTTGTATATGATCTGAAAATTCAGAAATTCAGTCTTTCGAATATTGTATTTTTAGATCGATATTCGATTTTGAAAATACTACTAGCAAAATTAATTTTTAAATAATAATAACAATAAATAATAAAATTAATATTAATAGTAAAAAGTAATAATATGTATGGTAATGAAAATGATAATAATAAAAATAATAATAGTAAATATATAAAAGAAATAAAATATATTATAAAAGAATGCTAATTATAATAATAAAAATACTAACTATCAAGAAAATAATTGTGGTGTTTTATAATAATAAAATAAAAATATAATAATAATAATAATTGTACAATGCAATAAATAAACGGCAAAAATAAATGTATTAAAGGATCAAATTGAGTAAAATAAAACTTGAAAGGGTCAAAATAGTAAGTAATTATACGAGGTTAGACTACAGTCAAATGGGGTTGGACTAAAATAACAATTAACCCCAATGTTACAAAAGGCCAAAAATATTTTCCAGCTTTTTCGGATAATTCAAAATTTGAATTTAGACAATCAATATTTATTTTGAGTATCCATTATTTTGGATATCTAATCTAAAATATCTAAAATAAAAATAGATTGAATATTTAAAATTTTTGGATCAGATCATAAAATAATTCGAATCGAATTTTTTGCACACCCTATAATTAACTCTATATATAGAAAATTTTTACAATATAACTTTGACGAAATGCTCTAATTTTGAATCAATTGTATACGTAAAATTTTGATTTTAATTCAATTATACACGTAAATGTATATATTTATTTTCATATTAAATAAATAAAAAAGATTGTGTATATACTATGTAAACATAAAAAGATGATAAGTTAATAAAGTTTTAGTAATTTATGAAAATTGAATCAATTTTGATATATGCAATTACACAAAATCAAAATATGTATAAATATTATGCTTCGAATAAAAATTTATCTGTGAATTTCATATTTGTCATGAAAAATTCTAGAATGGGCGATACACACCATTGAACACTACCAACGCAATACACCATTGAACGCCATTAATTTTTTTAATGACTTCTAAATGATTATTTAAAATATCAAAGGCTCGAGATGCAATTAATCATATTTTAAAACAAAATTAGAAAAAATTATTATATGAACCATTCTCACCACCTCATCCATAGTCCTACCCAGTTAAATAAAATCATATCATCTTTATTTTCTACATAAAATTTTCTTATAAATTATAATTTACGAATCATCATCTTCTTCATCATACCTCATATATTATTTCTAATATGTTAATGAATAAAATTCTTAAAATAAAATAAAAAAACACTCTAAAAATTTAACTCATGAAATTAAAAGACACAAATACGTCATGTTCGCCGTGAAGTAAATGTCGTTGCAGATGCTCTTGCAGCTATGAACCGAAATTTTATAGTCGAAGAACGATACTTTCAGGAACCACCGGATATTGTGCGACTGCTTGTACAGGAGGATTTGATTGCTTAGCTATCTCTTGTAATTCTGTATTAGCTAAAAAAACCCTATAATTAACATATTCATTTCAACTATGAACAAATTAATTAGAAAACCCTAGGAAGATGTCGACGGTGAATTTGAATGCACTCTCCCTTGACTGTGGCTACCCCTTTCTTCGGAATGTGACGGTCACGGTCTTTGCACCATTGTTGCCGTTGGTTGAGCAAGTTTGGGCAATGGAGTGGCTAAGGGATGTAGATTCCACTGGTTGGCGTCACGGTGGTGTAGATTCGTAGGGTTTTTTAATTAGTTTGTTTGTAATTCAGACGAATATATTAATTCTGAGGTTTTTAATGGATAATAATTAATTGTTTTATTTTTATTTCTCTTGATTTGTGAGTAAAATTGTTGGGGTGTTTTTCTTTTTAATTTTAAAGATTTTATTCATTAACATATTAGAACTGAGTTGAGTAAAATATATGTCTTTAGGAGTGAGCATTCGATCGAATCGAGCCAAGTCGAGTAAAATATTTCGAGTTAGTTCAATTGACGAGTCTTATTTTATAATTTAAATTTTATTCGAAAAATTTTAAGCCGAGTCGAGTTTATGAAATTTGAGTTGAGTTGTTTGAGTTTTTATTAAATTTTAATGGTAAACATTTACAATGTTGTGGTACTAATTAGTCCAATTTAAACTGCTTTAAAAACATATACAATTAGTGACGGATCCAGAATTTAAAAAATGGGGTCCAAAACTTCAATACACTTTTTTATCTTTATAAATGAGTATCAAAATAAAATTTCCTTCACAAATTAAACTATAATTTTAATTTTTCCAAAAAAAAATAGGATGCATATGCTCTCTATAAGAGTCATATGCATCCCGCATTATATACAATACACATATATATATATATATATATTTATATTTTTTCACATGAGATATACATATGTCGGACAAAATTGAAGGACTCAGCTTAAACTTAAAAATCAATACATTAATTATTAAAAAATTCAATTTATTTAAATTTTTATTTTATAACTCAAAATTTATTTAAAAAATTAAATAAAATCAAATTTATAAAATTATAAATCAAACTTTTTCACATCAAAGCAAATCAAAAATTAAAATTTTGCACACCCTTACCTATCCTAATCTTTAAAATATTTCCAGCATAGTAGTCGAAGTTTGACAAAGAAATAAAAGCAGTGGAGGAGAAAGTCAAAATGATGTTGGGATTGAATTCTAACATCTGTCACGTCAATTATAGAGGAAACTTTACGCTACCCAACACTACATTGTAATAATTACATCTGCTAATTAATATAATATGGTAAGAAACACGATATATTCTCGGTTTTTCTTTTTGTTCTTCAACTTGAAGAAAGTTTACCTAACAATAACATAACAAGTTATGCATGGCCGACGAAAACAATCAGAAAACAAGGCTCGACCCACGACATCATTTTCTGAACTTCGTTTTTATATATATTCACTGTTCCTAGTCCCCGGGATTATTATATTTATAGCAGTAGAAAATAGTCTCAAGTAGAGGAAAATGTAAAACATTTGGGCTCTGAATTTACCTAACTTAACCTAACCCAGGTGGTCTACCACCTACTAATCCAATCAATCAGGAATGATAATGTTTACTCCTCCAAATTCCACAATTATCGTCGCTCTAATTTCTATCAAATAATTGCATCCAAATTTTTATTTTTGAAATCTTTAGGAAGCTTACATATTTTCTTTAGGGATTAATTTGTTTAAACAAAATATTATAATTACTCAAAAAATTACAAATATCCACGTTCAATTAGCAAGCTTAATTATACTAATTGTCATGGTGTAGGGTAGGGCGAGGGTTTGATTTGATTAGAAAGAAGACCTACCTTGGAATGTGATGGAAGAGTGAACTGAACCTAACCTAAAGTTTATTGTTCATTCTCCTCATATGCTAAAGTTTATTTTTCATTTGGGATAAGTTTTTTCTTCTTCTGTCAATCATTTTATCATTAATTTTTGGGATAACTATATATTTAATACACTTATTCTTGCGTTCCTATTTTAGTATCCACTTATTTTTTTTTGCAAAATGATATCTATGTTACTTTTTGGTTCTGTTTTAGTACATGACCGTTAAAAACAAACGAAAATGATGATGTGGCTTATTTTTAATCGGGATAATCATAATTTTAGTCCCCAAAACATATACATTTCTATCAATTTGGTCCAAACTCTATCAATTTAATAATCATCTTAAATATTTGGGTTAAAATTATAAATCTCCCATTTTATTTCTTCTTCCCCGAAAACCTGAACCCAAAATTCTTAAGCTTAGCAAACAAATATATCAGTTCATCTTATGAATCTAAATGCTGCAAAATGCACAAACAATGACCAATTAATCTAATTTAGTCTAAAAATCACTCAAAGCAGTAGATTTGGTTGAAACCCAAACCACAATCATTTAGTTCAATTCTATTAAAATTGTAGGAAAATACAAAACATTAGCAAATTAACAAGAGAACCTCATTTACAGTAAACGATCAACTTTCTTCCTAACATGATCATCGAGGGCTTGTTCCACTTATGAGGCTTTAGAGTTTGGGGATTATAGCCGAATTTTTTAGCCTCGATGGAACACAATTCCTCGTACTTCATCTCTTTAGCGGCGTTGCTGGTACAAATATCATTTCTACTAGTTTCGAAATTTTCGACGGCAGTAGCAGTGTCGAGGGAAGGCTGAAAATTATCATTGACTATCTTTTCCTTCTTGTGTTTTTTTCTTGCTTTTTTCGATTGATTTGCGGTTGGCTAAGTGTTCTCCTTTTTTTGAGTATACATGAAAATTTTTGTTCTTTGATTAACGGTCTTCAACAATCCGAAAGATTTGAAGGATAACAAAATTAGGGAAATGAGGGGATAGGGTTTTAGGAGAGAAGAAAAAAGAGAGGAAATATATAGTTTTAACCCAAATATTTGAGATGGTGATTAAATTTATAGAAATGTGTAAATTTTTGTCTTTTTGTTTAAGGGTTTGTTTGCTAAGCTTAAGAATTTTGGGTTAGGGTTTTGTGGAAGAAGAAATAAAATGAGAGATTTATAGTTTTAACTCAAATATTTAAGATGATTATTAAATTGATAGAGTTTGGACCAAATTAATAGAGATGTATAAGTTTTAGGGACTAAAATGTTATTATCCCAATTAAAAATAAGCCACGCCATCATTTCCATTTGTTTTTAACGGTCGAGGTACCAAAATAAAACAAAAACGTAACGTTAAATACCATTTTACCAACAAAAAAAATTGAATGAAGTACTAAAATAGGAACGTGATAATAAATAGTGTACTAAATATGTAGTTATCCTTTAATTTTTATTCATCATAAGAACGATCAATAATTTAGTCAATTTGGAATGATATGTCAACTCAAAAAATGTAAATTCACAATTTTCCAATCTTTTAAACCAAGTCACTTCTTAATGTATATTCCTTGAGAAAGAAAAAAAATTTATGATTAGTCTCTCACGCACGACGAGCACCGATAAGTACCACTAACGACGAGTATCGATGGACACTGTTAATTCAAATTATAAAGATTAAAAATCTAAAGGATTCACCGTATAATTATAAGTTATTTAAAATTTAAAAGATAAATTAATTAAAATATATTGTTTTATTTTTAATTTTCTTTTAAATATAGATAAAAATACCTATACACCCCTAAAATATAAAACCCTAAACCCTAATTTAAAATTCATCATGCTTGCTCTGGATTTGATTGAGCAGGTAAGTCGAGTTTCTTAGTTGGTGTTTAAGTTTGAATGAGGACTGTTCCTTATATAAGTTTTCCATTTTCCTGAAGGCGGAGATAGAAGTTGAATAGCTTGATCAGCTAAAAGCAAGCAGGATGATGGAAATTGCCTTCAAAAAGCAAGTGGAGCTTGAGGAGATATTTGTCCGTGTGCATATATAGATAGATCCAGAGGCTGTTAGGGAGAAAATTATGACAGCGGTGACCGCGGTTTAAATTTTAAATGAACAAAAAATTAAAATTTTGTATGTTAAGAGTAGGTAGATATTTTAATTTATATTTATAAAAAAATTAAAAATAAAATAATATATTTTAATTAATTTATCTTTTAATTTTTAAATAATTTATAATTATACGGTAAGCCCTTTAGATTTTTAATCTTTATAAATTGAATTAATGATGTTCATCGGTGCTCGTCGTTAGTGGCGCTCGTCGAGCGTGACAGAATTTTTCTAATTTTACCGATTCCTTTTACAGATACTTCTTTTCAAAAATTGTTTGAATTTATTAACTTTTATTTTATTTATTAAAATTGGATTTTTCATATCACATGATACTTTAAGATTATGTCACATTACATGAAAGTTTTAATACATATATATTTCACTTTTAAAATGATGATGTGACAAATCCCAAAATACAACATCATCAAAATAATTAAAATACTAAAATTTGAGAGAATTCTTTCACATTATATGATATATTAATCAAATTAAAAGATTGCATATTACTTTATCCATAATTTAAAAGACAGAATTCGTCGTAGTGCTTAAAAATTTTCAAAAGAATATATAATTCAGGAAAATCGTATCAGTGATGCTAATAATAAGGAGAAGAATAGCGATGAGAAATATATTAATTTCATGTATTCGCAGGGAGTTGGTGAGGAGGGGAGCTTGTTGAATAAAAAACGGTGAGAGACACGTGTAGCGTACGCGTTCCATGTGAAATCCCTTGTAAAAATGTATTCGAAGCTTCCTTCCAAGAAAAACAAAGGCAATCCCCCATTTTTCTCACTTTTCCTCCTTGGAAACGTCTACATTTTCTCATCTACACATAAATAAAGCATGTTCTTATCTTTGAAACTATGACTCCGTCTACTGGACAACCAAATGGCGTCTGCCTTCCCCTTTATAAACAACCCACCAACAACAATCCAAGTCTATGTTTTCTTCTTCTTCTGATTTTCACCAAGAGTTATGATCTTGTTTAGTGTAGTTAACTAATGGAAACTGATGCCAGCAAACGCTGCGATAATCTCGTTCACTCTCGATTCTTTCTTTCTGGGTTCTATTGCTGGGGTTGGGAATTCTTGACCGCTCTTCTTCTCTTTAGTTCTTCTGCTTAAATCACCAGCTTCTCTTTTAATTCGTCTATTTTGTTGTAATTTTGTCTTGTAGTCATAATTCTTTGTTAGAATCCTTGTTTTAAAATATTTTTGGGGTTTGTACGTTATACTTAATTTGAGAGGGGTTTGGTCAATCGGAAAGTCGGAAAAGATGACGCAAAGGTCAGTTCCGGCGCCGTTCTTGATCAAAACGTACCAGCTGGTGGATGATCCGATCACCGACGATGTGATTTCGTGGAATGAAAACGGCACGTCTTTTGTCGTCTGGAAAACTGCTGATTTTGCGAAGGATTTGCTTCCCAATTATTTCAAGCACAACAACTTTTCCAGCTTCGTCCGTCAGCTCAACACTTACGTAAGATTTTTTCTCTCCATATTCTGAATTATTCTAAATCAAGATCAGATACGGAATAATTGTTTTAATTTATCAAACAATTACTATTAATTATATGCTAAACTGTTCCTTCCCGCTTTGAGGAAAAAGATGGGTAGTCTCTTTAGATTTTTCTATGGTTTGTTTTAAAAATTAATTAAAGATTGAATAATAGGTTCTGATTATGATGGGGATAGGTGAACTAATTAAAGGAATTAATTAATCCTTCAACCACTCTAATTTTAATTTAACCATTTTTCCAAAAAAAAATTTTACAAATTGTTACAAATATTAGGTGAGGGGTTGTGATCGTCTTTTCGCTGTTTCCAACAATAGTACGGACTGTGGAAATGAATGAATTCGCCGTTTTATTTCAGGGATTTCGAAAGGTTGTTCCGGACAAATGGGAATTTGCCAACGAGAACTTCAAGCGAGGGCAAAAAGAGCTCTTGTCTGAAATCCGTCGTCGGAAGACGGTGACAACGTCGCCGGCTAACGGAAAACCGTCTGATGCGGGACCTTCCTCTCCGACTAACTCTGGTGAGGACCTAGGGTCCACCTCTACATCGACATCACCGGACTCAAAGAATCCGGGATCGGTGGAAACGAAGCCGGCGACCGTGACCGAATTCGCCGATTTATCAGACGAGAACGAAAAACTGAAAAGGGATAACGAGATGCTGAGCTCGGAGCTGGCGCAAGCCAAGAAACAGTGCGACGAGCTGGTGGCGTTTTTAACTGAGTGCGTGAAGGTAGGGCCCGATCAGATCAATCGCATCATGCGGCAAGGAAGCTGCGGGTCCACCCATGATGCGGATGCTCGTGGCAGCTGCTACGGTGACGATGACGAAAACGGCGACGGCGAAGAAGGAAACGGAAGTTTGAAACTGTTTGGGGTATGGTTGAAAAGCGCGGGAAGGAAGCGGGCACGCGAGGAGAAAATCGTGTACGGTGGGCCACACGCAAAAGAGATGAAGACCGTCGATTTTAACCACGTGGCTATGGTGATGAAAAGCGGCAGGGTTTGCAACTGAGCCCAGCAGCAGTTGGATTTCGTATAATTATAATTAGGCATAAATCACAAGGTTTTATTTTACAGTTTTAGGAAGTAGGAACAATATTCCCCAAAATATTTTTACAATAAATAAAATATACATGGGTTTGTATATTTATAATTTATTTTCCCAAGGTTAGGTGGGTCAATTAGTCAGCAATTGTGGGAGGCAAAAATCAATGGCACATGGGTCCTTCAACTTTGCTAAAATGTTAGAAATCGTTGTTTTTTATATATATGGAATTGGGGTTAATTTCCTTTCAGTTGACCATTTAGGTAGCGCCATCTAATTTCACAACTTTTGACAAATGAAAATTCTTAATTGGTAGCTTATTTATATCAATTACAATATCATGATTCATGATGATGACTTGTATGCAAAGTTTAAGATATTTTATTTCAAATCAAACGCCAAATGTTTAAAAAACCGTATTTTATGTATTTTTTTAGTTAGATTTTGGATTCAGTCTTTTTGTTTTTAGTTTTTAGTTCCTTAGATTTTTTGGGTAATTTTCTCGAACGAGTTTGGATCCCATCTGAATTAAGAATGGTGCGTTAGCTCTAAGTTCAATTTATTTATTTTAATTATTAGTAATTGTATAGGTTTCTGCTATTTTCTGAATCTTTCTAAATCTCCTTTGGTTTGTTTTAATTATGCTTTACTGACTTTGCAAACATAAGTGGGGATCGTGTTTCAAATCTTGTTTGGAAAAGAAATGTGTATTTTATGAATGTTTTGACCACTTCATCAGGCTAGTCTTTATAAAGAGACCCCTGGGAAAGACAAGCACAAGGGACGTCACCATGGATTAAGCCAACAGAGGAAGCAAGAGATTAAAGAAGCATTCGAACTATTCGACACGGATGGATCGGGTATATGGGCTTACATTCTTATAAACTACATTACTTGAACTCAAATCCGAGTGTCGGATACAAATATCTGTTCCCTTGCATTCTAAAATTCCATACATTGTCACCCAGGTACCATTGATGCCAAAGAGCTGAATGTTGCCATGAGGTATATGTTCATACATTTATAGTTGATATCCCAAATAAAAACTGGAGCTAACAAGTTATAGCATTACAGGGCACTAGGTTTCGAGATGACAGAAGAGGTGATTTTTTAAATATTTCCTGGATTGTCTAAGTTTATTATTATTATTTTTTTCCAGAATCCTTATATATTTTTTTAAATCTGCTGTGCCATACGCACACGCACGCACATACGCACCAGCAAATCAATCAAATGATTGCAGACGTGGATAAAGATGGCAGCGGTGGCATTGATTTCGATGAATTTGTGTTTATGATGACTACCAAGATTGGAGAAAGGGACACTAAAGAGGAGCTTACGAAAGCATTTCACATCATTGATCAAGATAACAATGTAAACCATCTTCTTGTGTTTATTTATTTAAGAACCCATGTTTGATTCTTGATTCGGATTCAGGGGAAGATATCTGCTCAAGACATTGAACGAATTGCCAACGAGCTCGGCGTAAACTTAACCGAAAAAGAGATTCAAGATATGATTGGAGAAGCCGATCGAGATAGTAAGCCTTCTTCGATCTTAATAAAACAATTTGTTAATCTAGCTAGTTTCAACCAAAGTATATTAATTAAGCACTGATAAATTTGGATTAATGCAGAAGATGGTGAGGTAAATATGGATGAGTTCATGAGGATGATGAAGAGAACAGCATATGGGTACTAGAACTAGAAGTCTCCATTTTAATGGTGAATTGAGAGGGTTTTGCGGCAGTCTTTTGCTTTAGAACATACTGAACTGAATATATGTTCAGTGTAGATTTGAGTTGTGAAATGAAAATTCGAATAACTCGAAATTTTTAGTAATTAGTAGATTTATTTTTAAGTTCGAGACGAATCCCTCTATTTTTTATGATACATGCATACTGATATATAAAAATATGAAGAAATATTGTCACATGTGAAAAAATATATATGTGCATATCTTATATGATTAGAGAAAGGAGTTTAAATTGGAATCAAACCCTACTATAACATGATAAATAATTACAATTAAATTTTTATAGAAACTCGAAAACTCGACTCGACTCAACTCAACTCGACTCGAATTTCTTAAACTCAAATCGAAAAAATTTCAAATAAAATTTGAGTTGTAAAATATGACTCGTCAACACGAATAACTCAAATTTTTTTGACTCGACTCGATCCGATCGAACGCTCACTAGGTAATTGTGTGGCTTTTATATATCGGGTAATGGAAGAGTTAAGAATGATGTCTCCCCGGATTGATTCAAAATTTTAAATTTGATAATTTAATGATCTGACAACAAATACAATTATATATAAATCAAGATAAATTACATGGTTTTTACAAAAGAAAATAATAAATTACACGATTTCCAAGTTATAGGAAATTTTGATATAAGAACGTTTTAAGTTTTTTTTTAATTTAAATATTAGTCAAATAAGGTCTTTGTCCCTCCTAGTTTTTACAAAGGTTCTGTCATGCAGCATCTTACAGTGCGGCTAAATTAAGGCGAACTCCAACACATATTCTTACCTAAAGCAAAATCCAACCTAAATTCTTATCCAGTTGGTGAAAATTTAGGTTATAACATATTTTTTTTACTCAATTGAAAAATTTCAGTTTTACCTAAACTATTACCCAGTTGATAAGAATTTAGATTATAACATAAATTCCTACTCAGTGGGTAGGGCTGGCAACGAGTCGGATTTGGGTGGGTTAAAGCTTCACCCACCCCATCATCCGTATCCTAAATCGTCACCCAACCCACCCACCACCCGTATCCCAAATCGTCACCCAACCCACCCACCACCCGCTTGATCATTAACCCAAATTCGCCTCACCCATCAAGCGCGGATGAGGTGGGTGGATCGGATCATAAATAGGTTCTATTAATAGAAAATTATAGTTAAAATACATGTAAAATCTTACTAAAAACATTTAATATTTAATACATTGAAGTCAACTATTATTAAAGTTCTAAATTTTCAAATAATCTTACATACAATAGAACCCACATAAACAAAATTCTCATTTTCCAATAATAAACTAAAGCTTAAAAAGTCTAAAGTTCAAAATATTTTTTAAAATTAATATTATATCGATGGATGGAGCGGGTGACAGATCAGATGGTGGGTTGAAAAATTTTCACCCGAACCCATCACCCACTCCATTCGCCACCCACTTCAAACGGATCAAACCCACGTTTCATCGGGTTTTCGTCCATTTAATTTGATCGGATAGGTCGGGTAGGCCACCATCCATGGGTAATTGTCGGTAGGGCTGTAAATGACACGAGACAGATCGCGAGCTACTCGAGCTCGACTCGGTCAAAGCTCGACTCGATTGGACTCGACTCAAACTCGAACTCGGCTCGAATTCTTGATGAGCCGAGCCGAGCTACTGGATACCCGACTCGAAAAGCTCATGAGCTACTCGAAAATATAATATAGTAATTTTTTTATTTTTTATAATTTAAATATAAATTCTTAAACTTAAAACCCTAAATATAAACCCTAAACATAAGTATTAAACCCTAAAAATCTAAATCATAAATTCTAAACCCAACAATCTAAAACTCTAAACCCTAAACTAACACCCTAAACCCTGAAATTAACAAGCTTGAGTTTATAAAATATGTGTATCAAAGTTTTTTCTTCATAGGACTTTAAATGAGACATGATAGATGAAGAGTTACTTGAGTCCAATGCGATCAAAGATCGGTCAACACTTAACTCGATTAGGCTCGAATCAAGCTCGAACTCGACTCGAGTTCTAAACGAGCCGAGTCGAGCTTAGATTTCTCAGGCTCGTTAGAAATTACTCAAGCTCGAACTCGACTCGAAAGCTTAACGAGCCGAGCCGAGCTTAGCACTACTCGAGCTCGACTCAGCTCGTTTACACCCCTAATTGTCGGCCCTATCAGTGGGTACAAATTTTGGTTCTACCTAAATTATTACCGAGTCTAATATAAATTTCTATAAAAATGATAAAAATTTATTACACAGTCTAACATTTAATCTTAATTTCGTCCTTGAATATGAATTTGTTTATTTACATAACATGATGCCATTGAAATTATTTAGAAAAGAGAGATATTTGTACAAACTTTGGTTAGTGGAATTAAAATGAAATAAGTTTAAGTTCATTTTTATTTATGAAAAAATGAGAGATATTTGGCCGAATATTTTTATTACTTTTATAAATTAAGTTTGGGGTTAATCTAAACTTTAACTTTTATTTTAGGCAATCATATTCATTGAGGACAAAGAAATGCATGGAAGGGGGATATATCATATATGTATGTCATTTCCAGTTTCCGTAGAAAACCTCTGCATTTCCATTTTTGAAAAAATAAATATATTTTGATGTTATTTTATAAAAACTAATTTAGTTTAACTTGTATATGAGAAGCAATGTCGGGTGTGGTTGAGTGAAGCGTATATTGACCAAGTCTAATGGCGGCGGAAACCCAACCGTTCCATGTGAACTGAGATGTAAGCCTACCAAACATGACGCGTTTTATTTCCCAGCATAGCTTTTCATCCTTTGTTTTTTTTGACTGTTTGGGTTTCGGCGTACCATAAATGTTTGCAAAACGGCGTGCAACACAAGAGGTAATCACTAATCAGTTCATTAATGCACGAAGAATTTCCACCCCACTCAACAAATATATTCCAACCCATTCACTTCTTGCTCTTTCCAGAAAGTCGTTGCGATTTTCGCAAGTCAAAACTATTACTTCTACGTCATGGAAAATTACAATAGATCCTGTCTTTTGAGTCGTGCAAAGGAGCATGAGATCATGGTCTCCGCCCTCCTGAATGTAATCAACGGCACTGAACCTGACACCTCAGTGTTTGATTCCAGCAATGGGGTTTATAGTTATTTTAACTCCACGTGTCCTCTTACGATAATCAACGGTTGTGATGAGGAGTATACCGACAGTATTTTACCGCCAAAGCCAAGCCACCAACAAAGAGTCCCGCTTCCAATGCCAAAAGAGAGGAAGCGTTACAGGGGAGTACGGCAAAGGCCGTGGGGGAAATGGGCGGCCGAGATTCGAGACCCGATACGAGCTGTTCGGGTTTGGCTGGGGACTTTCGAGACGGCGGAAGCTGCTGCCAGGGCTTATGACAGGGCGGCTATTCAGTTCCGTGGAGATAAAGCAAAGATCAATTTCCCTTTATCAGATTACGCAATGGAGCAAGAAAATGAAATAGAAAAGAAGAAAGAAAGTGAAGAAGGTGAAGAGAAAGAGAAAAACAATGGAGAAAAAGGAGAGAGCAGTAAACAAAATGAAGAAGAAGCATGGGAAATATTCTCAGAGGAGGAGCTTAGGGAACTAATGATGATGGATTAAATGGATAAAGAAGGGAAGTCAACGATTTTGGCATTATAGACATAGTTGGTACTATTGTAGAAACTTCTGCACTTTCTAGAAGTAGAAGAATGAAAAGCAGCTGCAGCTAAAGAGTAAGCAACAAGAGTGCCACGTGCAAATCACTCTGTTTTGTTTACTAAAATTTTCAGAGGAGCTGCTTTGTTTTAGTGTATTTTGATTTTTTAATAGTTTTAAGTTAATTATAAAATAATATATGTTTATGTTTTTTTTTAATCTTTCATGATGCACGCATACATTAAAGATAAATCTATTTAAACCTAAATTTATTACAATTAATATCATCCATTTTTGAATTAAAATTATTTGTTGAATTTTTTAAAAAATTTAAATTTTTATTGATAAAAAATATAAAAAGTTGAATTCTTAAGGAAATATAGAATTGGTTTTTTAATCTGTAAAATGTACAAACTATGAATACGTTTTGATTTTATTATTATTAGAAACAAATAAAAAATAAGTAATCTCAAAATATTCAATTGATATTGTTATTTCAAAAAGTCTTGAGGTGGACTTATGTCCGTAAAATCTGCATACGGGTTTTTAGGGGAAGTTGGAGTATTGGTTAAATTAAAATAATGTGTAAATAATGAGGGTTTAATTTATTTATTTGTAAATTATGATTAAATTATTTAAATGTGTAAACATAAATTATTAAATATGTTATTATATAATTTTTTATCTGTCATGTCACTTTTTTTAACAATAATTAATGACCCATTGACCAATTTATAACACAAATCAAAGTTTAATGTTAAAATTAAAGTAATTAAAAATTTAATTACCATATTGAATAATTTTCAATGATGATTTGTGAACTTTACCTAAAAATAGATACATACATTAAACTTTGATGAAACGACTGAAAACAAAATACAAGTGATAGAACTAGAAACGGGGACCTTTATACTGTACAAAGCTTGATCATTAAGCCAAGCTAAAAACTTGGTATACAATTGAGAAAAATAGTACTTATGTTAAACTAGGATTTAAATTATTAATACGTGTTGGGTGCATTAGTAAGACACATTGCACTCTCAATCTGAGGATGTGAGTTTAAATTTTGGAGACGACATTGTTGGGAGGGACAACCTTGCACCCTAAACATAAACCGTAGGACGAACATGCATATAACATACAAAACTATGATTTAAATTAATTACATTTATTTATGAAATGTATTCATTATAATGTAAATTATAAAATATTATAAAAATATTATATTTTGAACATTTTGGTGAGGTTATATGGTAATATATTGGTCTTTATTCTTAGTCTTTAAAAATGTATATATTTGTACAAATATGTTGCTCGATCACCGTTATCTTTTGCAGGGTCATTGGAACGTGCACAATTAGAGATGTAAATAAACCGAGTTTAAACGAATACGATTTTGTTCGTGTTAGTGTGTTTATTTTTAAGATATTCATGTTCGGTTAAATTTTTAATATTATATTTGTGTTTGCTTATTTATTTTTACACGTGTTTGTAAACATGTTTGTTTTAAGTTCGCTGACTTGTTCGTTTAACGTTTGCAAACATGTTTGTTTATATGTTCATCCAAATGGTAAAATTACACCACTAGTCCTTACGATCGTTATACTTCACAATTTGAACTCCAAAGTTCACCATGTGTTCAATTTAGTTCCTACATTCACCAATATTTAAAATATAAAAAAAGAAAGAAAGGGTAACCATATAAACGAGTCAATAAACATGCTTTCAAATAAGCTTGTTCGTGATTATAAACGAATCGAGCACACTTTTATTTGTGTTCTTTCCTTTATTAAATGAACATAAAAGTTTTGTTCATTCTCGTTTATTTAGTTTAATAAACGAACAACTCATCGAGCGTTCTGTTCAATCACACCCTATACACAATCTTAAGAACAAAAATCCTTCGTCTCTTTTTGGTACCCCTATATTTGTACCACATTAAAAAATTAGATTTAGAATTTAACATTAAAGTTTAAGGTTAGAATTATGGTATATGATATAAGGTTTATTATTATTTTTAAATATGTATAAGATTTATTTTTTAAAGGTTAAAATTTAGAATTTAAATATTTGAGTTAGAGTTTAAGATTTAGAAATTAGAATTTTAATGTTAAGACAAGAATATAACGCCAAAAAGAGATTTTTTTTTCAATTTTGAAGGTCAGTTGTGCGTGCTTTTATCGGATTACAAGACGAACACATCATACTCGAGAATCGAGGGGTAGTTCTGCGGTAAGGCGGTTAATATACGGCTAATATACGACATAACCGGTTACAAAGGTGACCGGTTAAAGATAACAAAATCGGTAAAAGTTACCTATTTTGTTGATCCGAATATCAATATATTCGGTAGCGCCTAATTTGTTGATAATTTTGAGCTGATGGGGCCTTGGAAATTCCCACGATAACAAAATCGGTAAAATTACCTATTTTGTTGATCCGAATATCAATATATTCGGTAGCGCCTAATTTGTTGATAATTTTGAAAGTATCCATACTTTTTAAAAAGTATGGATACTTTTTGAACAGCAATGTAACCGCGGTTGAAAAAAATGTCGACAATATCGATACTTTGTGCACAGTTTTTTTGTATCAAATTTAAAAAAGTATCAAAAAAACAGATACTTTTGTAACACTTCATACAATTTTAGAAGCTAATTTGACAAACCGGTTACATTATTAATAAAAACAATGTAACATGTTAATTGTTATCGTATTGTTTGTTTGGTTTCGATACATTTGTAAGAACGTGTGCAAAAGAATCGGTACAATAAAAAACATTAGACATAACCGGTTACATTATTAATACATATAATGTAACTGGTAAATCGTTACCGGATTGTTTGGTTGGTTTCGATACATTTGTAAGAATCGGTAAATCGTTACCGGATATTTTGTTTGGTGTCGATACTTTTTTTAAGAACATGTCAAAAGAATCGGTAAAATACAAGCAAGTTTGACATAACCGGTTACATTACTTAAACATATAATGCAACCGGTAAATCGTTACCGGATATTTTGATTGGTTTCGATACTTTTTTAAAGAACATGTACGAAAGAATCGGTATATTAGTAAGTTGAAAGGATTTTGAAACAGAAAAAGGTCGAAAAAATCGACACAATTCAAAAAAGTATCGAAACCTGGGGAATTGTATCGATTAAATATATCATAATGATATAACCGGTTAAAAAGTATTTACTATAATACAATCCTTGTATTGCTTGCATTTACAGAAAACCTAAGAAAGTATTTGAAATCGAACCGAGTTTGGTTGCTGCGAAATACAAGGGAGGCGTTCTTGAAGTCGTGTTGTATCAGAATCGAAAGGAAAGGTTTTGGGTTTTGGGATTTTGAAGTAAAAGGTATGTTGTCGAAACCCTAGTTTTTTGGTAATGTAGTATTGGGAAGTTGGGGTTAATGTTTTGAGTTTAGTGATTTTGAAGTAAAATCGGAATTCGGATCGATTATAGGTCGAAATTGTAATTATATGTAAGAAATAAATATCGATACTTTATTCTGAGAACTTATCGGTAGAAATTTATATTGTCGGTAGAAAATGAATATCAATACTTTTTTTAGAGAACTTAAGCGGTTACTATAAGATAGTGCAAAGGATCATGAAGATGTTGTTCGTGAAGATGACACTGAAATGGCTCATGAAAATATTGTTCGTGAAGATGCCAACATTGAAATGGTTGAAATGGAGCCGGAGAGTATCGAAAGTGAGGAAAATCCAAAGCAACCAAAGGGTGGATATATGTACTTCTATTAAGTAGCAATGTATTTGTATACTTGTTCTGTAAATGGTAATTGGTGAAAGTATTTAAGAACATTTAAACTTTCCTATCATGATAGTATGAATGAAGTGCAGAGGATGAAGGAATGTGGTACTTACAATGTTAGTTCGGTATGTAAATTGAATTTATAGTGAATATAATGTAGGTTTAATATTTTGATTGTTGATGGTTTATGCATAATTTTCAGGTGAAAGACGATGTGGTGAAGAAATGGCACACGATGGATGAAACTGAGAAGGAACCATTTAAGACGTTGTCCACAAATAATAGAGAAAAATATTCGGCAAAGAAGAAAGCACAAGGAAACATTGAGAAGAAGGTATTTGTTAAACTTGTAAATACTTTAATAAATGATATATAAAAACTCTAACATTATTTGTAAATAATATAGGAAGTGTCGACAAGGTGTAGCATAAAACGAGTGCACCACATAATAGAGGAGTTGAAACTGAAGGATAAAGCCAATGTGTTGGAAGAAATGAAGTTTGGATCTCTTATTGGATTGAAGGACCGACCAATTCGGAGGGGATTGTGTCGCTTGTTGATGGGAGATTTTGATTTGCAAAAGTGTGAAGTTCGATACGGCAAATATTCATTTCATTTTGGTGTCCGATGTGTTGAAGCCGTATTGGGACTACAAAATAAAGGGCAGAGTGTGGATGAAATAATTAAGAGGGAGGATTGGAAAAAAACTTGTGAAAAAGTATGGCCTAAAGTCCAAGGTGACATATGCTACACTTGAGGACGATATAAAAAGCGGCAAGTATGAGGGGGATGATCTGAAGGCCCGGGTACTATTGTACATTGTCGGAGTATTCTTTTGTCCAACGGGTGATACATCCCCGAGCAAGGAATGTATGAAGTTGATTTGCGACTCCGAGTTGAAAGGTGAATTAAATTGGACCTCATATGTCAGTGCCAAATTATTTGATGCAATCAAGAGTTTTCAGAAGGCCATAAACCCCACATACCTCAAAGGATGCACAGCTGTCTTAGAGGTAAATGAGTTGAATCTTGGTGTTGGTTTAGAAAACTTTGTAAATAGTTATTATAGAAAATGATAAAGTTTATTATAAATGTAGGTTGCATTGTTTGATTTTTTGTCTGATTCTTCAAGTGTGCCGACCTTCCAAAGAACCGGAGTAGCATGCATCATTGCATGGGGCAAGGAAGAAGTTGTTCGAGTTATGACAAAGTTAAAGTTGGAAATACCGAAAAGGAAAGTAAGGGTAATTTAAGTATTTATAGATTAGTAAAGACTTAAAAAAATGCTCTAATAATGTAGTTTATTTGTGAATGTTATTGGCGAGGAGGAAGAAGAGAAGGTAGAAGAGAAACTGAAACAGATTGAAGGGGAAAGTAAATATGACATTTTGATGGCTGAGTTGACGGAGGTGAAAAAAGTCGTTTCTGATTGTTTGCAAAGACAATCTAAAATTGAACAGGCAATTGAGAGCTTAAAGGGGGAAGTAGGGGAAAAGGTTGATGGTGCTGTAAAAGAAGTGGTAAAATTGAGGGGTGAGTTGAAGGGGTGATTGGAATGGTAGAAAAAAAATGGATGATGGGATAAATTTAAGTTCTAAAATTAAATAAAAGAGGAGTTATGTAGAGGAAAAATATGATGAACTTAAAAAAATGATGAAGAAAATATAGAAGAATTGAGTAAGAGGGAGGAAAATATAAGAGAAGTCTACGATCAAGATATGAGGCATCGAATTATGCAATAGATGTAGATCTGGATTCAGCGTGTCCTGCACCAAAGAAGAAGAAAAAGGTAAAATGAATAATACAATTGACATCCATTTTGTTTATTGTGTTGTGGCTAATATCTATAATCAATATCGTAGGTTGCAAAGGTCAAAATACCAAATGGAATTGGTTCAATAGAGAGTACAATGTGTGAGTATGTATGAAATAATGGGTTGTTAGAAGATGGGTAAGTAATATATATTGCTTTGTGAGTGATATTTAAATAATTTTGTGAAAAATTAATACAGAAAATTGCTTGTATAGAGATGTTATCCTAGATTTCGAAAGCCAACACGGCACAATAGGCGATCTTAGGTCGTTAAGACATAGGGAATGGATTTACAGTCCGATTATTGATTTGGTCGGCTGGTTGTTGGCTTACGAGTCGATGAAGAATAGTTCAAGGAACCGAAAGATTTGCTTTTTTCTAGTCTTCTTTGTGGTAAGTTAAATTTATACACATTTTCGTGTTGTGTTATGCATATGGCTGGTCAATTAATGAAGATTGTTTTTTAAAATGCAGTCAGCATTGATAGAGGACGATCAAAATGTGCCAAATCTTGTAAGCTTCTTTACTAACGCAATGGTCGACCATAATAAAATGACCGATTGTGACACGGTAAGATATTTTTGCGTACATGTTGTTTTGTATTTAAATAATAACAATAAATGTTCTAATTTCTTGTGTGACATTTATTGTAGATCTTCTTGCCAATAAACGATGACAATAATCATTGGTGACTTTTGGTGTTGGATATGGTTGATTGTGTAGCATCGTTTCTTGATAGTTTACATACATCTTACCGACACAGGAATAGAGTGCAACAATGCAAGAAAACAGTATGTGTCGATACATTTTGTAATTTATAATGCATAATTTCTTCGTAATCTAATTTAATAATTTTTTGAAGCAGCTGAAATGTTTAGATAAATTTAATCAGGACGATGCCTTTGTTGAAACATTTGGGAAGATTAAGGTCCCAGTGACGGATTTAGAATTTGTGGTCCGTAAGACGATGTTGCAAATGAATGGGTATGAAATTTGAGTATTTAATAAGTCAAATATTTATTGTGGTTATCTAACTATTTGACATTTTGCGGCAATATAACAGAGATGATTGCGGAATGTATGTGATCATGTGGATGGAAGTTATTTTTGATGGGAGGTCAACGGATGATTTGGTAAGTGGTCCGAAAAGGACTTTTAAAAAAAATTTGGTACTAACATTGAGTCGTAACAAAATGTTCTAATGTGAATGTAGGTTGTTGGAGAATATGATCGTCCGAGAATTTTAAACGATCTCATAAATCACGAATATAATAAAAGGATAGCTCAGTTCACAAGTGATTGCCTCCAACATATGAAAAAATAATTCCTTTTGAAAGCAAATATATGTACATTATGTTACCATAATTTTCCCACTATATAATTATTTATCATAGTTATGTTGTTGTAAATTATGTTAACATAATAACTTGTTTGTAAATATTTAGCAATTTTTTTGTTATATGTTATGAAACTTATTCAACATCAAATTCCGGTAATAAAGTTCAGCATCAACTTTTGTAAAAATTGATTGACATAGGAAATAAAGTTTCGACACTTTAATAACGCTATAAAAACGCTATAAAAAATAATTATCGAGACTTTAATAACGCTATAAAAACAATTGTTCGAAAATATCGATTCTTTCATCCCACAATTTAAACAAAACATTGATACTTTTCAAAATAATGCTTGCCATAGATTACTGGAATCAAAGTGTCGATACTTTGTTGCCGCTATGAGTAAAAATATCGATACTTTTAAACGAAATATATGTATCCGGTAAAAAAAATTCTCGAAAAAATAGATACTTTTTTCCCTATATGATAAAATTATCGATACTTTTCAAAATAATGCTTGCCATAGATTACTGGAATCAAAGTTTCGATACTTTGTTGCTACTATGAGTAAAAATATCGATACTTGTAAACGAAATCAATGTATTCGGTTAAAAAAATTTCCTCGAAAATATCGATACTTTTTTCCCTATATTATAAAATTATCGATACTTTTGAAACAGAAGGATTGACATAGCTTTCTGTAAAGAAAGTTTCGACCCTTTTTGACGCTATGATTAAAAGTATCGATAAAATTAAACAAAATCAATGTTTTCGGTTGCGTCTTTACCGTTTTCATTATTGACTACATCAATGTTACCGGTACACTTGTCAATGTTTCCGGTAGCGATATGAGTTTGAAATTTAGGCGCGGTTTCTATTTAACCCAGCCCTAAACTTAAATCTTTCATTTCTTAATTTTATCGATACTATAGCAGAAATCTCTTCCACTCCAACGACGATTACCACAATTCAGAGAAATTGCACCGTTCAACCTGCTTATAAAATCAACACCGAGGAGGACGATTATTACGATCAGATTTACAGGTTAGTAAAAGAGACTGATTTTGCGTAATTTAGGGTTAGGGTTTTGCACGATTTGAGAGTAACCGTTCTTCTTCTACATATAACAGTTCTTCTGAAGCCAAAAAATGGCACCCAAACGTAAGAGAGCTAGTGATTCCAAGTTAAAGTCATCTTCTAAATCAAGGTCTTATGCTCAAGTAAGTTCTTCTGCAGCAAATATGTCTTTTGAAACGCAAAACTTTAGAAGCAAGGAAGAGAAAATGAAATATGATAGCAATTTCAAAACAAGAAGATTCGTCTAGAACGGGTTATTGACATGGACTTCTTCTTCGATGAGAAAAACAAATTTGGGTTTAAACAGACATTTACAGTTTGGGGATGGCTTGAACTGCTTGGTGTAGAACCAAAATATTACCCCAATCTTGTTAGAGTTTTCTACAGTAATGCAACATTAGACCTCTAACCTAGTACGAAAGTAATATTAGGAATTACGACTTATGTCATGGGTGAGGAGATATATATATATATATATATAGATCTGTCCTCTATTCCTGCCGGTTTAAGAGTGAAGAATATAGGAGATTTCGATGAACATGTTTTAGATCCTACCATTAAACGTGTGGATCGAAATAGTCCCATTAACCTTGGTGTGGAGGGCAGATTGTTCCACCTTCTTGTCACTTGGTTTCTTCGGCCTTCCGGTGGGAAATTTTAACAAATTCGAGATAGTGATTACTGGTGGTTGTCTAAGTTTGAATCAAAAACCGCTCCAAACATAGCAAAACTGATATATGAGAGAATTCTAAATATAGTGAAAAAGGGTGCTTGTAACCCCCTAAACCCGGCCCAGAAGGAATGGGCCGAATCTATGAAGTAGCGATTGGAACTTGTCCCTCAAGAAATAATTTAGGTTAAATATTTTGTAATTCAAAAGGATCGATTAGATAAGTAAAACTTAACAAATATTCTGATTAAAATAAAACCCAATCTTTTAAACGATGTTCCGATAATTAATTAAAAATTCTAAAAATAGCTTCATAGATGCATGCATTTAATATAGCCCAAATTAAAAACAGTAAACAATCACAATGTCCGAATTACATAAATGCTCTAAAATATTCCAAAACAGTAGTCTGAAATAATTAAAAGAGAGTTCATACCGAATTATAATTTATCTGAATAAACAAGAGATGCTCCAAGTACCAATCGCTTAAAATGTCTGAGATATCTGAAAAGTAAAAACTAAAGGGTGCAAGCTAAAGAGCTTAGCGTGTCTCTAAAGTGCAACGAAAACAAAACAAAAACAAAACAATATTTTATTTTCTGATAAATACTTTTCTGAAAACACAATAAAACTGAATCATGATGATATGATGTCTGATGCACATGAATCATAGTACCCATCTCCGATACACCGAAAAGTAAGGTTCCCCAGAACCTACTTTCTCCATGTCACCATCCGAAGTGGAACTCAGCCCGAAGGGTGGAACCACTGATCCGAAGTGGAATTCAACCCCAAAGGGTGAAACCACTAATCCGAAGCGGAATTCAACCCAAAGGTTGAAACCACTGATCCGAAGCGGAATTCAACTTGAAGGTTGAAACCACTGAACTTCCCCGAACAAATCTCAATCCATATACCCACAATGATATGATGAGATTTTAAAATCTGAGTCTCATCCGAAACTTGAAAATTCAAGTTGCACAATACTTTAAATCCGATGTTTTACGTTTCCGAAAATCTGATATTTCACTTAAATCACAATATGACATGTTATGCATGATGTCTGAAATATTCACCCAATCACAATAGAGTATGCATACAAAATGTACAAAACATTTACTTATATTAATCCAGAAAAGCACGTAAAATTTATAGCACAGAAAGAAATACATAAGTTTATAAAACAAGAAGAGACACACCTTTAGCAACAGTAGCTCTAATGCCGAGAAAAGCGCATCTCACGCTCAGATCTAGCTGAATTAGGATCTACGAAGGTATGAATACTATATTAATATTTATTACTAACATTAAGCCACCGACTAAAACACTAAAAACCGAACTGAAGATATACTCACGTGAAGGTCTCGAAGAACGTGCACGGTCGATCTGAACAACTGGAGGTAACCTAACGGTCTCAAGGTCGGCACCTGAACACGAGAAAATCCCGAATTAGATTCTGAAATCCATAACTTATTAGATTCCAATAACAATTACTTAAAATGAGCAAAACGGAGCTTTCGAGATCTAATTTGACAAAACGGGCAGCAGATACGGACTCAGGACGTCGAAAAAGGTCAAGAGGAATGTTTCTCAAAAAAAAAAGTCAACTCTTGGTCGACTCTGGTAAAAGTCAACTGGTCAAACAAGTTCAAGGTCAACGGTCAACTTAGGTCAAAGTCGACTCTGGTCAAATAGGTCAAAGAGTCAAAGGTCCGATCAACTATCGGGTCAAAAGTCAATGGTCAAACGGTCCGGTCATAAGTAAACTGATCAACATGTCATGGTCAAACTAATCCAATCAAGTCAAGATTCGCTCAAAGTCACGTTTCAGTTTATCGTGCTGGTTTAGATTTATGGGTTCGGTTCACAATATTGGTCCGATTCACAAGCCCACGGGTTGGACTCACCCAAACTCACACAAGCACACACACCCAACACAAACCCACGGTTGGGCTCAACCAACAACACCCATCGCAACAGCCCAACACACAACCCACCATCTTGACCCATTGCTGCAAACTGAAGCTAGGGTTTACAAACCTCTCGACGGCGCAACCCAACCCGACGGCGGCGTCAGATCAACAAAGGTGGCGGCAGATCTAGACGAGCACGTCGACGGTGCGGATGCCAAAATGACGGCGACGGCTCAAATGCAGAACGACGACGGTGGCTCACCGAAAACACAAACAATGACCACCATGGTCATTCCGGCCTACAACGGAAATGAAGGATTTAAAAACCCAACAACCTCAAAGAGAACACACTAATTTCAGAACCACAACACAATTTACAGAGAGATTAAACGTAAGAGAGAAACTCGTGGTGGCTTACCAAAACCAAAACGAAGAAGAAAAGAGAAACAGTAGTGGATACGAACGGTTTAACGTCGTTTTCTCACCAACGACGGCCGACAAGAACCATTTAACGGTTGGGGTTGGTACGCAAGTAAAAGGGAAACCGAACGGTGGTGGTGTCACGCAAAACGGATGCCGATTAGGTGCTCACCGGAGCTTGATCGGAAAAAGCAAGGGTGAGGGTTTTGATTGTTTACACGAAAGAAAGATAGAGGAAGGGGAGAGCGGCTGGTAACAAAAGGAATCACAAAATCTACTCTCTGCCGAAATGGGAGCTTAAATACCCTTTTAAATGGGTAAATTACACTAGAGCCACTATGGTTAATTAGGGTTTGCAAAAAAACACTAAAACTTTACCAACTTTACAAAAATAACCCCAAAATTCCTAAATTAAGCCATGAAGTTTTGATTCTGTTCAATTAAACCACTTAATCAAATTAGGGTTTTAAACTAGAAATTCCCAAATTCTAGGGTTTTGAATTAGGGATTTTCAAAAATTAGGGTTTTCAAATTAGGGTAATTTTGGGGTGTTACAATGCTTCCATTACAACCTCACTACCATATGGATGCATAATTAGCCATATATTGAGGAAGGAAGGAGTGCAATTCAATCTTGATTACCCTCTTCGATTATCCCGGAAGATCAACATGTTATCCTTGACAAAAGCGGGATACGATTTTATTGAAAATGTCGGTTGCATAAACAAATCTGTCATTGGAGCGGAACAAGACAACGACCAAGTGGACAACGTTGAAGTAGAAGACCACGAGCGGATGGAAGAAGATGAGATCGAAGGGGTGATTACGATGAAGTCAGTGATGGCTTACATGGTTAATTTCCGCAAGCATTTGGATGCTCGTTTTGGCGAGATTAATGACCAAATCGGCCAAATGCGAGTAGATATTTCGTCACTTCGTGCTGACATCTCCAACTTTCGTAATCAATGCCTTCAAAGAAATTACAAAGCTATAGGTAAAATAACCCTTTAAATTTACTATTGACATGCGGTTAATTGACTATTGACATGCTTATAACAGAAGTGGAGAATCCAGTGGTGCCTGAAGAGGTGAATGATGAAGAGGTAGACAGTTCAGATGATGATAAGACTGAAGACCCTAACAAATATATAATTTCTGCAACACCGAACAAAAAACTTGTCATTTTTTATGTCAATAGAGTCCTTGCATATTATACAAAAGAAACTCTCAGAGGTAATTAAATGTCTTCAAGTTTGTTTACGGATGTGTTAAGCTATAAACAAAAAATTATGTTGAATTTATTTTCATGTTGTAGATGTTAGAATGAGGCCAGATGTACACGAATTTATGGATTTTTGTTTAGAGAACTTTGTTGTTGGCATATGGTCATCGAAGTTGAGGTACACACCGTTATGATTATAATTGTTAACAATTTGATATTGCTCTTAACGAATTTGATGTTTATCGTGATAATTGTTCACGATTGCAGGCATAACATTGATCTTGCTCTTAACCAACTAACTGTACAATATGACCAATATATATTCATCTGGGTAAGATGCTTCTTATTTGCGTTCGATAATTGACTTTGTTATGATTCATACAAATTGATGTTTCACAATTTACTATAAACAGGATCAAGCAAAGTGCAAACGGAAAGAGGAATTCACCTTATGCAAAGATTTGCATGACGTTTGGAATGAGTTTCCTCAATTCCACTCGAAAAATACACTGTTAGTGGATGATTCTAGCGAAAAAAGGATTTATAATCCAGTGAGTTATATTTTTTCCATGCAATTTATTTTTAAGGTAATAGTATATTCTTTTGTTAATTGATGTTTTCTGTATAGCAATACAGTTACATATGTCTGCATCCCTATGACCATTCATCTTGCAACGACAATGCTTTAGGTATGACAATTACATATGTGACTTATTCCATTGGTTTATTAATATATTGAACAGGTTGACAGTATGCTAATTTGGCTTATTTTTATATATCCTCAGAAAAGGGCGGAAGCATCCGAGAATATTTCGAAAAGTTGGCGAAGGAGCCTAATGTTCGCGACTTTGTTAAAAATAACCCTTTACAAATTTGAATTTTATTTCATTTATATATGTAACATTATTGAATTATATATTGTTGTATGTCGGATACATTTAAGTCCCACACTGCTAATATATAGTAATTATAGATATATGTCGGATACATACCAGATGATAGTTACAATGTCTGTTGATCGGTACTTGCAGTATTCCAAATGTCCTCGTTGCCTTGAGACATAATGGAGTGATTGATATTATAATTATTCATAAACAATTGAAGACAAAATTGTAGAATAGATATAGTAACTCACATTATAATCCTCATTTACGCGGCCGTAAGACCATTCTGTATCGTTATCAAAAAATTCAGTCGAGGTAGATTGTGTAAACGAATCCAGACCCAACTTTAATTTAGGACACGTTACTTTGTTATGTCCCTCAATCTTGCAGAAAGAGCATAGCCTACTTTTCTTCTGGACTTCTTTTCGCTTTCCTAGTCTTCGTTTAGGGTCGCGGACCTCATTATCAACATTGCTTCGTTTGCTTGAATCTTTCAAACCGAACGAGTGTTCAAATTCGGCAGTTAGTCTTTTCATCTCATCTCTTGCGGTTATGAAAGATGCTTCTGTCTTTGATGCAATGTAGCAAGAACGACTTGACGTTGCACGTAAGGCAGCGAACCGTGCCATTTGCATAACTTCAGGTGTTACATTGAAGTCAAGGAAACTTGGTGCAGCAGCCTTCGCATCCTTAGTCCATCGACTTAGAATCAAAGACTTCGGAAAAGATGTGTAATCCAAGTGCTTCAAAATATGTAGTTGATGGCAACATGGAATTCCTACAGTCTCAAATTTCCTACACGAGCATGTGATGCTTTCCGTGACGACATCAAAACATACGTGATATCTCGTGTTCTTTTCCTTGTACTTTGACAAAACAAAATTTTGACATTCATCTAATAAGGACTGGATTTGTTTCTCAATCCGGTACAAGGTCTCGTCTTGCAGTTCTTCTTGGAAGGGTCGAAATGATGTCCGCGTATAAATTTCACCAGCATGGCTTTCTAGGTCTGTCAGTTTAGAGATCTGGAAGGGCGTTGTCTGCGAACTTAAGTAATTTGCTTGCAGCTCGTTGATACGCATTTTACTAATAGCTTGTTCAATTGTACGAATAACGTCTACATATGTTTTCTTCTTTATCAGGGCACGTCCGAGTAAAGCATTCAAGGACTCGCACCTTTGTGTGGATCGCAAATTCGCAAAGAAATGACCCGTTTGATATGCTTGAGCTCATAAGTTCCGAGTATTTCCCTTCTCAATCACCCATGGATGCTTTCTGACATTGAATTCGGAAATCATTGCAGATCATTCAATATCAAGTTCTTCTGTTGTCCACCAGGAACTCATACATCTAGTAAATGCTGTGCTAAATTTGTTGTCATCAATGTTAGCTTGTACATTGCGAGATAGATGCCAAGAACATAATCTGTGCTTAGCATATGGGAAAACACATTTGATAGCCCTATGCATTGCCCTATCCCCATCTGTGACACCTGAAAGAGGCGATTTATTCATCATGGCTTGTAAAAATATTACGCAGCACCTACTCAAATGATTGAGTCGTTTCGTCATCTATGATTGCAATAGCAAATACTATTGTGCTATGGTGATGATTGACACCGACAATAGGCATAATTGGTCGTGCATAGTAATTACCTTTGTACGTTGTGTTGAACGCAATTACATCACCGAAGCAAGTGTAATCTGATCTCGATGTTGAATCAGCCTAAATAAGATGTTGCAATGCCCCTGATTCATCTGTTGAGTATGTCATAAAAAACCTCGGATCATCTTCTTTCTTGCAATCAAAGTAAGCAATGAGTGCATTCACATCCCCATTGACAAGCTCCTTTGATTTACCTCTATCAAGTGCATTGTACAGGTCTTTACTAGTAAATCCAACATTATGATAACCCCCTGCCTAATTCATGAAATAATTCATTACTTGTGATGTCCCAACACCAACATCTTTCAACGATGTTGCCTCAGCCACATCAGCCTCACTCACAGCTCTATTTGAACGCATAAATGGTGTCATAAGAGGTGTGCACAAGGCATGATTATGTTCGTCGAAAGACTTACTTAGAACCTAATGATCATTTGTTTTTGTTGCTGTGACCACGATTTTCGTCTTGCATCCTGTTCGTGTGACTGGCGTATGAGCACGTTGACGATTAACATTTTCAACTTTGGATGACCGAAACCCTTTTTTTGAACAACAAAATTCTTGTGTCTTCACATTCCCTTCGCCATCCAACCTTGTTGTTCCTCGACGTGCACTAAAACCATGTTTCATTGCGTATTCCTTGTAAAAATTCCAAGCTTCCTCATGTGAAGAAAAGAGCTGACCTAGCAACCGTTCCGAATCATCAACGGTCAACTTTTCATCTTGCAAATTCCTGTTAGAAAGAACATTGTTGGATGCAGTATCTTCCATTTTGGTAAACACGATCGGTTGAAGTGGTCCAAACTTTTCCTGGACAGGAGTTGTGTGTTGCTTTCATTTTCAGGTAGTAAAATCGGTAGGTGGTGGTGGTTGATGGTGGTTGAACTCTGGCTACAACATTTATTTCTTCCTTCCTACAAAGTTAGTTGTGCAATAAATTGTAGTACAATATCGATACTTTCTGGCCATTATGATAAAAAAATATCGATACTTTCAAAAAAAAGGTTTCTCATAGCTTACAGGGAACACAATTTCGATACACTTTTCCCACCGTGATTGAAAGTATCGTTACTTTTGTAAAAATCAATGTTTCTGGTAGCAAATCTGCTCGAAAATATCGATACTTTCTGTCCATTATGATAAAAAATATCGATACTTTCAGAAAAAAGGATTCTCATAGCTTATTGGAAACAAAGTTTCGATACATTTTTTCTTCTTTTAGTAAAAGTATCGATCCTTTTGTAAAAATCCATGTTCCGTTAGCAAATCTGCTCGAAAATATCGATACTTTCTGTCAATTATGATAAAAAAATATCGATACTTTCAGAAAAAAAGGATTCTCATAGCTTACTAGAAACAAAGTGTCGATACATTTTCCCCCTTTTAGTAAAAGTATCGATCCTTTTGTAAAAATCCATGTTCCGTTAGCAAATCTGCTCGAAAATATCGATACTTTTTGTCCATTATGAAAACAATTATCGATATTTTTTATTCACAAAAGGATTCCCATAGCTTACTGGAACAAAAGTGTCGATACGTTTTTGACACTATGAATAAAAAACCCGATACTTCAGAAAGAAAATCAATGTTTCCAGTAGCAATTTCACTAAAAAAATATCGATACTTTTAAATAATTATCGATACTTCACAAAAATAAAGGATTTCCATAGCTTACTAGAAACAAAGTGTCGATACTTTTTCCAGGTGTGAATATAATTATCGATACGTTTGCAAAATATTAATGTTTCCGGTAATTTTCTACTATTTTCATTATTCATTACATCAATGTATCCGGTTGATTCTTACCGTTTTCATTATTTACTACATCAATTTTGCATTGCGGTGTTATGTCTTTTTACTTGTATCACATGCACCATTTACTGCTCATCCTGTATAAAGCTGAAACCCTAAATCCCCGGAACGAATCTGATTCTACCTTTTCAGTTTTGTGTCTTTTCACTTGTATCACATGCACCGTTCATGTTCATGTACCTTCATTTATTAGGTAGTTCCCCTCGTTTATTTCTATAACCCCAGAACGAGTCTCTGAATCTGCCTTTTTCAGTTTCGTGTCTTATCACTTTCCCTCCCACTTTCCCTCCCATACGGAAATTGACTATAAATTAACAACTCCTCTATTTACTCTTCACAACATCTTCAAATTAATATACTCAACCCTTCGTTTACTTCTATAATCAGTTCTCCTTCACCATCTTCTATTGTACAATGAGTTCGAGCAGAGGTTCTGGTAAAAATCCTCAGCCTTTGGCAAAGAGGATGATTGATTTCGAGACATCATCAAACAATGATGATGGTTTCTATATTGATTCTGATGACGAGGAGGAACAACTAAGCCATGAGTCAATGAAAACCAGAAAATGGTTCAACAAGTTCTTCCAGACCTTCGATCGAATGAACTCTATCAACGACCCTTCTACTCAATGGCAGTGTCCAGCATGCCAAGGAGGTCCTGGTGCCTCTCACAGGTTTCGCGGCCTTCAGTCCCTAGTCACACATGCCAAAACCAAAGGCGGACCAAAGCTGAAAATTCATCGCCAACTTGGTCTGCTGTTGGACGAGGAATTGCGTAGATGAGGTACTTCGGCTATTCCTCAAGGTCAAGCTTTTGGCCAATGGAGTGGTTTGAGAGATGATGCTGCTATTGTCTCCCCGCGCCTTCAAGCAACGAGGAAGCTGATCACCAAATACTCTGGCCACCCATAGTGATGATAATGAACACAAGGCTCCGTAAAGATGGAGATGGGAAGGTAGCTATATAACTTATGAATTATGTTTTCATTAATATTATAATACTTACCTTCTTATTTCTTTAATTTTTTGCTTCAGTGGATTGATATGGGAAACCAAGAGCCTCTTGACTATTTCAGTTCCTATCGTACTATTGCCAAACCTCGCCATTCATACGGTTCAGAAGGCCATCGTGGGATGAGCCTTCTGATTTTTGAGAGCACGACAAGAGGTTATCTCGATGCTCAGCGTCTGCATACCCAGTTTGCTGCCCAAGGTTTCGATAAAGAGGCTTGACAACGTTGTCAGGGCTTCATGTATGGTCCATCCAGCCAGCGCCAACTATATGGTTATATGAATGAAAAAGAAGACATACACATCTTCAACCGCCATATTCAAGGTTTTCTCTATCATTTTCTTCTATTATACAAGATACACTTCAGCTCATACTTATGCAAAAAAAAATTTGCTCATTAGGCAACCAAAAGGTCAAGTTTGAGATGCGACCATATGCACAGATGGTTGGACAGCAAGCTGGAACAAGTGACATGGGTGGCAAGGGGACTTGAAGGGAGGAGGCTCATTGTTTTACTTTCATTTTTTTATTTTCATTTTGTAATTGGTAATTGAAGCACTGGGACTTTATTTTTTTATAATAAATTTTCTTCATCCTTAAGTATATTAAACTTTTTATTGGGAACTTTTTTTTTCATAAATATAATTGATATAAAAAATTAAATAAAATTGTACCGATACTTTTAATATAAGTATCCATACGTTTGATGAAAGTATCCATACTTTTTGCGAAAGTATCCATAGTTTTTGCGAAAGTATCCATACTTCTAATAAAAGTAACGAAACATTTAATATAAGTATCTATATTTTTTCTGCAAGTATCCATACTTTTTAACGAAAGTATCCATACTTCTAATAAAAGTATCGAAACATTTAATATAAGTATCCATATTTTTTATTTAAGTATCCATACTTTCGAGCTACAATTGAACCAGTTCCAGTGTTTTTATTAAAATATCGATACTGTTGTTCAAAGTATCGATACTTATTCGCTACCTATTACGTTACCCTAGTACCGGTTTGTTTAAAGTTATAATATTAATGTAAACGATCAAATAATAACAATTTAGGCGCTACCGAATATGTTGATATGAGTATCAACAAATTTGGTAATTTTCCAGTTTTGTTATCGTGGTATTTTCCAAGGCCCCATCAGCCAAAATTATCAACAAATTAGGCGCTACCGAATATATTGATATTCGGATCAACAAAATAGGTAATTTTACCGATTTCGTTATCGTGGTAATTTCCAAGGCTCCATCAGCTCAAATTTATCAACAATTTCGGCGCTACCGAATATGTTGATACTCGGATCAACAAAATAAGTAATTTTACTGATTTTGTTATGTTTGACCGATAACTTAAATTTTTCGGTTACCAAGTTTTTTTTTCATGTTTTTTACCGGATACATTATCTCATATCAACATATCCGGTAGCGCTTTACCGGATACATTATTTATCTTATAATGTTTCCGGTAACGCCGTTTCTTAGCCGTATATTAGTCCGCCTTACATTAGAATTATCCAGAATCGAGACAATGGTAGCTGTCAAAATTTTAAGGAATGAAGTAACCGTGGATTGCTCGAATCCCATCTTAAGAGCTTTAAAAAGAATAAAAAACTACTCCAGTGACCACCGAAGTAATTGGGATACCTATTTGAACCACCGAACTATAAAAAACGTCAATCACACCACCAAACTTATTAAATCAACCTATTTTGACCACCGTCGTTAAAAAGTTAACGGAGGGGTGACGAAAGTGCCACGTGACAGTTAACAGGATATTTTTAAAATTACATCTTTAGTCCATGTTATTTTAATTAAATAAAAATAATGACACGTGTCATCACCCAATTGGATTAATTTAATTTAATTTATTTTGTTTAATATATTTTTCCTCCAATTAGGTGGTGGTCACCACCTAGTTAAAGGAAATTTAAAGAAGAAAACAAAGAGGGCATTGTGGTGGTTTGAACCTGAGACCAAGGGGATAAATCCCCAAGCTTAAACCATTGAACCAAACTGCTCTTAGTGCTATTAGTTGCACCTTTTATATACATATCTTATAGTGTAGTAAAAGTTAGGGAAAAAGAAAAGAACAAGAGGGCATTATGGTGGTTCAAACCTGGGACTAAGGGGGTTAATCTCTAAGCTTTTACCATTGAGCCAAACTACTTTTAGTGAAATTATTTGCACCTTTTATATACATATCTTATAGTGTAGTAAAGGTTAGGGAAAAAAGAAGTAAAAATGGTTGAAATACGACTCGAACATAGATTACTTGGGATGTGTATAATCACACAAACATCCGATTTAATTTAAATTTGAAAACTATCAA
This sequence comes from Hibiscus tridactylites, assembly GCA_958450335.1. Lineage (NCBI taxonomy): Eukaryota > Viridiplantae > Streptophyta > Magnoliopsida > Malvales > Malvaceae > Hibiscus > Hibiscus tridactylites. The sequence continues at coordinate 67,430,999 of OY288284.1, forward strand.
AAATTCGATTTTAAAAAATATTCGATTTAAATATGATTCGAACATAAATTACGAAAAAGAAAAAATATTCGAATATTTAAATATGAAAAAGAAAAAAATATTCGAATATTTAAATATGAAAAAGAAAAAATATTCGAATATTTAAATATGAATGAGAAAATTACGAAAAAGAAAAAATATTCGAATATTTAAATATGAAAGAGAAAAATTACGAAAAAGAAAAAATATTCGAATATTTTAAATCAAATTTATTTTTAGATATTCGATTTAAATATGAAAAAAGGAAAAATCTTCGAATATTTTAAATCGAATTTCTTTTCTTTTAAATCTAATATTTAATAGTTTTCAGATTTAAATTAAATAAGATGTTTGTATGATTATACACATCCCAAGTAATCTATGTCCGAGTTGTATTTCAACCATTTTTACTTCTTTTTCCCTAACTTTTACTGCACTATAAGATATGTATATAAAAGGTGCAAATAATTTCACTAAGAGAGGTTTGGCTCAATTGTAAAAGCTTGGGATTAACCCCCTTAGTCTTAGGTTCCAACCACCATAATTCCCTTTTGTTCTCTTCTTTTTCCCGAACTTTTACTACACTTATAGTATATAAAAAGTGCAAATAATAGCACTAAGAGCAGTTTGGTTCAATGGTTAAAGCTTGGGAATTTATCCCTTTAGTCCCAGGTTCAAACCACCACAACGGTCTCTTTGTTTTCTTCTTTAAATTTCCTTTAACCAGGTGGTGACACGTGTCACCACTTGATTGGAGGAAAAAATATATTAAATATTAAACAAAATATTACTTCGATGGTCACTGAAGTAGTTTTCGCAAAAAATAAATTGAATAAAGTCTGAAGAAAGCGAATAAATAAAAAATTGAATTGAAATATTTTAATGGTTTATAAATTTAATATTAGTGGTTATTTAAGTTAATTTTATGTAATTTTAATTAATTTTTATAATATATAAATAAGTATTATATAATTATTTTAAGATATTATATAATTATTAATTATTTTTATTTAAAAATCAATTCTTTTTTAATTATTTATGAAAAAGACTAAAACTTTATTAAAAATGTCAAAAAAATATTAAACAAATCAATTTGTCAACATAAAGTACAAAATAAAATTTTAATACAAAATATCTAGAATTAAATTGAGTAAAACCAAATTAAATGTATATTTTAAAAAATAAAAAAGTTTGAGAATTAATATGTAGCGTGGTTCTAGAGGTAATTGATGATGTGTTTCATCCATGTGGCTGGGGTTTGAAGACATGTTTTATCTGAGTGATTCTGATTTGAGAATCATATGTAATAATCAAAGGGACAAGAAAATTAAGCAAATATTAACATATAATCACACCGGTAAATTAAAAAAAATAAACTAAATATTTGTCCATATTTTCAATTTTAATGGCTCGGTGCTATAATTGAAGTTTAAACAAAAATTTAATACAAAAATAATATCAATTACTAAAGTTTACTGTCAAAATAATATCAATTTTCAGTTTAATATTATAATCAATATTACACTTAAAATTTAGATTCATTATGTATACTTTACCAAAAAAGAAAGAAAGAGAATAACTGAATAAGCTCGCGGGGTTGGCTGTGACCAAGGGTGTAACACCCGTGTCTCGGGCCTAGGAGTTAGCCGGGTTGTTGTTCGAGTCAAATGAAGTCTAATTAAAATAAAACAAACTTAGATAATGACCTAATTGAATTTAAATAAAGAGGGAGGGACCAAAGTTGTGATTTACCCCATTTAAAAATAAAGGAAGACAACTTTTCCATAAAAATTGTCATCTTCCTCTATCTTTTCCTCTTCACCAATTTCAAAACCTCACCCCACTTTCAAACTCTCCTAAAGCCCTAATCACTATTCCATTGGGTTGGCTAATCAATTTCATCATCAAATCAAGAGGTAAACATAAATTCTTAACCTCCTCTACATTATCTACTCACCTATTGTTTTAGATTTCAAAAATAATGAGTTTTGGGAATTAGGGTTCTTATGGAAAATTGGGGTTTTGATGGGGCTTTTCAATCTGCTTTGAAAAATTGTTTTGGGGTTATGCTTGGGTGTGATGAAACTCACAACATATCTTAATTTGATAGAATTTGGGTGAATTTTCGTGGTGGGTCTTTAAGGCCAATTTTGGGGTATGAAAAATTGGGATTTTAAGAGGATTTGTGTTGGGAATGAAGGGCTGATGGTCTACCTATGTTAGGGGAGTGTTTTGGGATGTTTTGGAAGCCATTTGGGTGCTTGGAATTGAGTATTTCAGCCCTTGGTTGTGGGAGTCCGAAAAATTGGGTTTTTGGGATGCTATGTGATTTGGAAATTGTGGAAATTGAGTTGTGTTTTGCAATGTGGATTGATGATTGAATTAGCATTGATTTGGGAAGTGATGAATGTGTTTGTTTGGCTAGAAGCAAGGGGAAACGTGGAAGAAGCTTCGGGATCGAATCCGGGAATTTGAAGAACGGACGCTTGCTTGGTCTTGTGCTTGGAAGCTTAGGTGAGTGGTTGGTTGCTTTTAAAAGTTTTAAATTAGTTGGTTCGAGTATGTGGACTAGGTCGGGCTTGGTAGACCCACCTAGAGTTAGGATTAGGGTGGTAGCCTAATCCTAAACTTGGTCTAAGCCTTTGGATGAACTCAATTGGATGATTGTATATGCCTTGTATGCCATGTGACATGAATGCTTATGTATATTGTTCTATACATGTGAAATGAGGCATGGGTTGTATGGCTTAAAGCATGCATGGTGATGGTTCATGGTTGTGTCCATGGTGAGTGCGTGCTAAGCACGGAAATGGTTGAAATGTGCGTTGTGGAATGAGTAAAATATTGGCACTAGTATACTTAAATACAAATGATCGATCATTAGGATGTTAGTGTGTACACATGAGTCTAAAGTCGCGCGTGGCCTTGGTGGTGTTGAGTCACCAAGGAGGAGTACGGGTACGCCCGGAAATGGTATCTAAATATAGTCGATGATGAGTGGAATCCCATCGACGGGGCGTGAGGATGAGTGGAATCCCCTCCGCGAGGCCGGTGATGAGTGGAATCCCACCGAGGTAATGTGGTTGTTGGATATGAGTTTCCAACGAGTCTATCCGTGTATTTGAGCGATAACTAGGTGCCAATGTGTTTGATATATGTATCAATGTGTTGAGATTATAAGCTGCTTGGATGTTGTATGTGATTGCATGTATGGTAGTGTTGAGCTCATGATTATGGCATATATGTGATATAATTGCTCATGCATCTATATCTTGTGGACTCTTGAATTATGTATGTTGCCTTGGCTAGATCGTGCTCGGACCCTGCGGTGTTGAGGTTTGTTTTTAGAGCTTACCCTCACTAAGCATCATTGCTTACGCTCTCCTTGTTCAACATTGCAGATCCTTAGTTCGTGGGTTGCTCGGCAAGAGGAGGGCCTCCAAGTGTGGTTTTTGGCTTGAGTACATCAAGTATGGCTTTTAAATGTTGAACATGTAATAGTTTAAGCAATGGGACATGTGTCTTTTGATGGATGATTATGGTTGGTTAGGAGCATGTTTAGACTCCATGTTATGTTGCTTTTGTATGGCTTGTGATGCCATGTTTGAGTTGTAATCCATGCCTAAATTGCTTATCTTGAATGTTGGTTAAGTACCTTTGAGTTTGCCTTATGTTGAATGTTGAAGTATGAGTTTATGCATGTTAAGTGTCATCCTCGGGTCAATTGCATGTTCCTTCAATGTATGTATATGTTGGGTACTTGTATGGCTTTATTGTGGCATGTAAGTGTCGTATGAATGCTTGTTGGGGTCTAGGAGAGTTCTAAAATGCATTTAGATTCGAGTCCTTATCGTTTTTGCTGAGTTGGGAGGCTTTTCTGTGCAGGGGTATCGATACGGTTGGTATGGTATCGATACCACCTTCTTGATCAAGCCTCGTGTATCGATACACTTGAGAGGTGTACCGATACTATTTTTGCTACTGGAGCTACTGTCCAATTCCGTATCGGTACGACCCTTCACGTGTATCGATACGGTCCCCTTAGCGTTGACCGTGGGAAGTCAACAATTGGAGAGGGTATCGATACACTCCCAGCCGTATCGATACGGTATCCACAGGTTGACTTTGACCAGTTGACTTGGTCAAGGGGTATCGATACACCCCTTAAGTGTATCGATACACCTGCAGCTAAGTCTTAAAATTGGGCTGTTTTATGATTGTTTGATGTTCGTTCGATTGTTTTGAATGTGTTGTTCCGCTGTATGATCACGTAGGATTAAATACTCATCTAGACAAGATTTAAAATGAAAAAAAAAATAGGGTTGCTAACCGAGGGGGAATTCCTTAGGGAGTTCTCACTCGGTTTTCCCCGTGTGACCCACTCGGACCGGTCATTCGGCCAGACCGGGACGAGGGGGTTACACTTGTTGGTATCAGAGCCTAAGGTTACCGAGACCTTGGGCAGGTAAGTGAGGTAAGTTTAGGTTTTTAAATTAAATTGCACGGTGTTTGCTTTTTTTGCAAGGATGATTGCTTGTGTGACAAGTATGCTGATTGTTTTACCTATAAGCACGTGTGTGTGGGTCCCATTGCTACTATTACATTGGAAAAATGATTTTTAAGTGAGGAAACGTACTTGGACACTTGGGAGCCTCACCTTGCTAACCCAACCTGTGTGTTTGTTTGTTGTGGTTGTAGTTAATATCTGTGAGAGCGATGTCTAGACCGAGAGGTAGGCCGAGGTTGGTTCGTCAGGAACCACGAGTTATGGCTCCTGTTGAGCCGGTAGTGGGTGCGGGAGCTCACCTAGAGGGACCGGGGGCAGCGGGAGTTGGCGCTCCTCCACCACCACCACCACCACCTCCTCCCCCTGGAGCTAGAGGAGAGGGACCTCAAGGTGGCCAAGGTGGCCAAGGCCCAGCTGGGGTTGATATGACTCCGCTTGTGTAAGCCATAGCGGGAGCATTCCAGGCCGCAGTTGCGGGAGCTCAGGCTGCAGCTCAGCCTAGATGTGATGATGCTAGCTTACCTTTGGAGAGGCTCCGTAGCCTAGGAGCTGAGGAGTTTAGAGGATCTACTCCGGAGAGGTCGGAGTTATGGTTGGAGAAGACAGTTCGTATCTTGGCTCAGATGGGTTGTGCGGGCGCACGTAGATTGGGTTGTGTGATTTCACTGCTTCAGGGTGATGCCTACACCTGGTGGGTCACCATCACTACCGGGGTTCCAGAGGCCGAGATAGATTGGGATTTCTTTGAGTTTGCTTTCAGAAAGAGGTACTTGGGACCGAGGTACTTGGATGAGAAGAAGCGAGAGTTTATGGCTCTTACTCAGGGAGATGCTTCAGTGACTGATTATGAGATCCGCTTTGTTCGCTTGAGTCAGTATGCCCCAGAGTTGATTCCTACTGAAATGGAACGCTGCAACCGATTCCGATACGGATTGAATGAAGAGGTTAAGAGGTACACGTTGGCTTCTGACTACTCGGACTTTGATGTGTTGGTCGCGAGGGCCAAGGATTTGGAGCATAGTTTGGGTTCAGTCAAACGAGCTGGTGGTTCTGTTTCTGGAAAGAGGCAAAACCACTTTGATGGAAGGGATGCTAAGAGACACAAGGGTGGCGGACATCAGTTTGATCAGAGACGTGGCGGTGGCCACCATGGTAGGAGCCATCAGGGCCATAGAGGAGGAGGGCGTTTGCCCGAGTGTGCACAGTGTGGGAGACAACACACTGGAGAGTGCTGGGGTAACTTCCATGCTTGTTGGAACTGTGGTTCGAGGGACCACTTTAGGAGGGACTGTCCACGTCAGGCAGCTCAGGCACCGAACTTAGCTCAGGCTCCTGCGAGAGGTAATGATTTTCAGAGAGGCCGTGGGCGCGGTCGTGGCTACTTCCAGCCGAGGGCTGATGCACCTAGGGTAGATGCTCAGAGGAACCTTGCTCATGTTGTGGCGGTGCAGCCAGAGGCGGGAGGACCAGCGAGGGTCTATGCTCAGAGAGAGGCCGGGAACGACACCGATGTGATAGCAGGTAATTTTGAGTTACAGTCTATGTCTTTGCTTTCTTTGGTTGATTCGGGTTCTACACATTCCTACATCCTGAGTGAGCATGCACAGAAGTTAGATATTCCTGTTGAGATCTTAGATGTAGGTATGCATGTTACTAGCTCTTTTGGTGAGACAGTTGTAGTTAGACGTATGTATAGGAGGTGTCCACTGAAGATTCAGGGTCATGTGTTCTCAGTTGATATGATGGAACTTCCTTTCTACGGTTTTGATATTATTTTGGGTATGGATTGGTTGGTTGAGCATCGGGCTAGTGTGAATTTTGAGACAAAGAGAATTTCCTTGAAGCTTTCTGATGACTACGAGGTAGTGGTAGTGGGCGAGAACATTAAGTTCTTGTCTAATGTGGTGTCAGCTTTAGAGGCTCATAGGTTGATGGACTCTGGATGTGGGGCCTATTTGGCTTATGTTATGAATCCGGATATGAGTGAAGCTAGACCGAAAGATATCAGAACAGTGTGTGACTTCCCAGATGTGTTTCCTGAAGAGTTGCCGGGTTTGCCTCCTGACAGAGATGTTGAGTTTGTGATTGAGACAGTTTCAGGGTCTAACCCAGTTTCGATAGCTCCGTATCGTATGGCTCCGAAAGAGTTGAAAGAGTTGAAGAGTCAGTTGCAAGAATTATTAGACCGTGGTTTCATTAGGCCTAGTAGTTCGCCGTGGGGTGCTCCAGTGTTGTTTGTGAAAAAGAAGGATGGTAGCATGCGCATGTGTATTGACTATAGACAGCTGAATCAGTTGACCGTGAAGAACAAGTATCCGTTGCCTCGTATAGATGATTTGTTTGATCAGTTGAGGGGTGCTTCAGTGTTCTCGAAGATAGATTTGAGATCCGGATACTATCAGCTGAAAGTGAAAGAGTGTGATGTTCCAAAGACAGCTTTTAGAACTAGATATGGTCACTATGAGTTTCTTGTGATGCCATTTGGGCTCACGAATGCACCAGCAGCATTCATGGACATGATGAACAGAATTTTTAGAGACTATCTAGACCGGTTTGTGGTTGTCTTCATTGATGATATACTCGTGTACTCGAAGACAGAAGAAGAGCACGATGAGCACTTGAGATTTGTCTTACAGAGATTGTTGAGTAATCAGTTATATGCGAAGCTCAGTAAGTGTGAGTTCTGGATTCGAGAGGTTGTATTTCTTGGCCATGTTGTTTCGGCCGAAGGCATCCGAGTTGATCCATCGAAGATTGAGGCTATTGTTGAGTGGAAACAACCTAAGTCCGTGACCGAGATTAGGAGTTTCCTAGGATTAGCTGGTTACTATAGGAGGTTTGTGGATGGCTTCTCTAGAGTAGCCGCTCCCTTGACTAAGTTGTTGCAAAAGGGAGTCAAGTTTGAATGGTCAGATGCAAGACAAAAGGCCTTTGAGAGATTGAAAGAAGCTCTGACAAATGCTCCAGTGTTAGTACAGCCTGTTTCAGGTAAGGAGTTTGTGATTTACAGTGATGCTTCCTACGTAGGCTTAGGATGTGTTTTGATGCAAGATAGGAGAGTTGTTGCTTATGCTTCTAGACAGTTGAAGATTCATGAGAAGAACTATCCTACTCATGACATAGAGCTAGCCGCAGTTGTGTTTGCATTGAAGATTTGGCGTCACTACTTGTATGGTGAGAAGTGCGTTGTTTACACCGATCACAAGAGCTTGAAGTACTTGATGACGCAGAAGGAATTGAATTTGAGACAGAGGAGGTGGCTAGAGTTGTTAAAAGATTATGATTTGACTATTGAGTATCATCCGGGTAAAGCAAACGTGGTAGCCGATGCTTTGAGTAGAAAAGTGGCCGTGGAGTTGAGAGCTATGTTTGCTAGATTGAGTGTGTCCGATGATGGTGGTTTGATCACCGAGTTGCAAGTGAAGCCTCCTTTGATTCAGTTGATTAGAGAGAAACAGTTGCAAGATGCGAGCTTAGTTCCTCATGCTCAAGACATAGCCGAAGGAAGACCGACTGAGTATAGTTTCAGTGGTGAGAACTTGTTGTGCTTTAGAGATAGAATTGTGGTACCAGAAGATGTTGAGCTGAGACGTCAGATTTTGAGCGAGGCGCATTCGAGTCCCTTTTCTATGCATCCGGGTAGTACCAAGATGTACCGAGATTTGAAGAATGATTACTTCTGGGTAGGGTTGAAGAGAGACGTAGCCGAGTATGTGAGCCGTTGTATGGTTTGTCAGAGAGTGAAGGCAGAACATCAGGTTCCTTCAGGTTTGCTACAGCCCTTGAAGATTCCGGAATGGAAATGGGAGAGAATCACCATGGATTTTGTATCGGGGTTGCCTTTGTCTCCTTCGAAGAAGAATTCAGTTTGGGTGATTGTTGATAGGTTCACTAAGTGTGCTCACTTCTTAGCAGTGAACACTACAGATTCCTTAGACAAGTTGGCAAACTTGTACATTCGTGAGATTGTGAGACTTCATGGAGTTCCGAAGTCTATAGTTTCTGATAGAGATCCTAGGTTTACTTCGAGGTTCTGGAGTTGCTTGCATAGTGCTTTGGGTAGTCGTCTGCACTTCAGCACATCTTATCATCCACAGTCCGATGGGCAGTCAGAGCGAGTGATACAGATTTTAGAGGATATGCTTCGTTGTTGTGTGATTGATTTTCAGGGTTCTTGGGAGAAGCACTTACCGTTGGTTGAGTTTGCTTACAACAACAGTTATCAGTCTAGTATTCAGATGGCTCCTTATGAGGCTTTGTATGGTAGACGGTGTAGAACTCCGATTTGTTGGGCTGAGACAGGTCAGAGATTGTTACCTATGCCAGATTTGCTTAAAGGAACCACAGAGAAAGTGAAGTTGATTTGTGACCGTTTGAAAGCGGCTTCGGATCGTCAGAAGTCTTATGCAGATTTGAAGAGGAAAGAGATTGAGTACACAGTGGGTGAGAAAGTGTTTCTGAAAGTATCTCCGTGGAAGAAGGTGATGAGATTTGGCCGAAAGGGCAAGTTGAGTCCGAGGTTCATTGGTCCGTATGAGATAGTTGAGCGGATTGGGCCCGTGGCTTATCGATTGAGGTTACCTTCTGAATTAGAGAAGATCCATGATGTCTTTCACGTATCTATGCTTAGGAGATATAGGTCAGACCCTTCCCATGTGATGCCCGTTGAGGAGATAAAGTTGAATCCGGATTTGTCCTATAATGAAGAGCCCATTGAGATACTTGCTTCGGATAGCAAGGTGTTGCGTGGCAAGACCATAGAGTTGGTCAAGGTGTTGTGGAGGCATAGAGGTGTGGAAGAGGCCACGTGGGAGAGGAAAGCGGATATGGTTGAGCAGTTTCCGTATCTGTTTCCACCAGGTAATTTCGGGGACGAAATTCCTTAAGTGGGGGAGAGTTGTAACACCCGTGTCTCGGGCCTAGGAGTTAGCCGGGTTGTTGTTCGAGTCAAATGAAGTCTAATTAAAATAAAACAAACTTAGATAATGACCTAATTGAATTTAAATAAAGAGGGAGGGACCAAAGTTGTGATTTACCCCATTTAAAAATAAAGGAAGACAACTTTTCCATAAAAATTGTCATCTTCCTCTATCTTTTCCTCTTCACCAATTTCAAAACCTCACCCCACTTTCAAACTCTCCTAAAGCCCTAATCACTATTCCATTGGGTTGGCTAATCAATTTCATCATCAAATCAAGAGGTAAACATAAATTCTTAACCTCCTCTACATTATCTACTCACCTATTGTTTTAGATTTCAAAAATAATGAGTTTTGGGAATTAGGGTTCTTATGGAAAATTGGGGTTTTGATGGGGCTTTTCAATCTGCTTTGAAAAATTGTTTTGGGGTTATGCTTGGGTGTGATGAAACTCACAACATATCTTAATTTGATAGAATTTGGGTGAATTTTCGTGGTGGGTCTTTAAGGCCAATTTTGGGGTATGAAAAATTGGGATTTTAAGAGGATTTGTGTTGGGAATGAAGGGCTGATGGTCTACCTATGTTAGGGGAGTGTTTTGGGATGTTTTGGAAGCCATTTGGGTGCTTGGAATTGAGTATTTCAGCCCTTGGTTGTGGGAGTCCGAAAAATTGGGTTTTTGGGATGCTATGTGATTTGGAAATTGTGGAAATTGAGTTGTGTTTTGCAATGTGGATTGATGATTGAATTAGCATTGATTTGGGAAGTGATGAATGTGTTTGTTTGGCTAGAAGCAAGGGGAAACGTGGAAGAAGCTTCGGGATCGAATCCGGGAATTTGAAGAACGGACGCTTGCTTGGTCTTGTGCTTGGAAGCTTAGGTGAGTGGTTGGTTGCTTTTAAAAGTTTTAAATTAGTTGGTTCGAGTATGTGGACTAGGTCGGGCTTGGTAGACCCACCTAGAGTTAGGATTAGGGTGGTAGCCTAATCCTAAACTTGGTCTAAGCCTTTGGATGAACTCAATTGGATGATTGTATATGCCTTGTATGCCATGTGACATGAATGCTTATGTATATTGTTCTATACATGTGAAATGAGGCATGGGTTGTATGGCTTAAAGCATACATGGTGATGGTTCATGGTTGTGTCCATGGTGAGTGCGTGCTAAGCACGGAAATGGTTGAAATGTGCGTTGTGGAATGAGTAAAATATTGGCACTAGTATACTTAAATACAAATGATCGATCATTAGGATGTTAGTGTGTACACATGAGTCTAAAGTCGCGCGTGGCCTTGGTGGTGTTGAGTCACCAAGGAGGAGTACGGGTACGCCCGGAAATGGTATCTAAATATAGTCGATGATGAGTGGAATCCCATCGACGGGGCGTGAGGATGAGTGGAATCCCCTCCGCGAGGCCGGTGATGAGTGGAATCCCACCGAGGTAATGTGGTTGTTGGATATGAGTTTCCAACGAGTCTATCCGTGTATTTGAGCGATAACTAGGTGCCAATGTGTTTGATATATGTATCAATGTGTTGAGATTATAAGCTGCTTGGATGTTGTATGTGATTGCATGTATGGTAGTGTTGAGCTCATGATTATGGCATATATGTGATATAATTGCTCATGCATCTATATCTTGTGGACTCTTGAATTATGTATGTTGCCTTGGCTAGATCGTGCTCGGACCCTGCGGTGTTGAGGTTTGTTTTTAGAGCTTACCCTCACTAAGCATCATTGCTTACGCTCTCCTTGTTCAACATTGCAGATCCTTAGTTCGTGGGTTGCTCGGCAAGAGGAGGGCCTCCAAGTGTGGTTTTTGGCTTGAGTACATCAAGTATGGCTTTTAAATGTTGAACATGTAATAGTTTAAGCAATGGGACATGTGTCTTTTGATGGATGATTATGGTTGGTTAGGAGCATGTTTAGACTCCATGTTATGTTGCTTTTGTATGGCTTGTGATGCCATGTTTGAGTTGTAATCCATGCCTAAATTGCTTATCTTGAATGTTGGTTAAGTACCTTTGAGTTTGCCTTATGTTGAATGTTGAAGTATGAGTTTATGCATGTTAAGTGTCATCCTCGGGTCAATTGCATGTTCCTTCAATGTATGTATATGTTGGGTACTTGTATGGCTTTATTGTGGCATGTAAGTGTCGTATGAATGCTTGTTGGGGTCTAGGAGAGTTCTAAAATGCATTTAGATTCGAGTCCTTATCGTTTTTGCTGAGTTGGGAGGCTTTTCTGTGCAGGGGTATCGATACGGTTGGTATGGTATCGATACCACCTTCTTGATCAAGCCTCGTGTATCGATACACTTGAGAGGTGTACCGATACTATTTTTGCTACTGGAGCTACTGTCCAATTCCGTATCGGTACGACCCTTCACGTGTATCGATACGGTCCCCTTAGCGTTGACCGTGGGAAGTCAACAATTGGAGAGGGTATCGATACACTCCCAACCGTATCGATACGGTATCCACAGGTTGACTTTGACCAGTTGACTTGGTCAAGGGGTATCGATACACCCCTTAAGTGTATCGATACACCTGCAGCTAAGTCTTAAAATTGGGCTGTTTTATGATTGTTTGATGTTCGTTCGATTGTTTTGAATGTGTTGTTCCGCTGTATGATCACGTAGGATTAAATACTCATCTAGACAAGATTTAAAATGAAAAAAAAAAAATAGGGTTGCTAACCGAGGGGGAATTCCTTAGGGAGTTCTCACTCGGTTTTCCCCGTGTGACCCACTCGGACCGGTCATTCGGCCAGACCGGGACGAGGGGGTTACAAAGGGTACCGCAGGCTTGCGTGTCATCTTGTCCCCGCCTGATGAGGTGTTGCGAGAAAGGGTGAACAAATATATTACTCCTATATAAATTGAAGAGTAAACTACAATGAAGGTTATTCAATTATGGGTAAGTTTATATTTAGATCAAGGGAAAACTACCCAAATCATTACTCAACTTTGATCATTAGACCTATTTTAGTCACTCAACTTAAAAAACGCCCATTTTCATCACTCAACTTTCAACATTGTGATGTTTTCATCATTCCACCGTTAACTCAGTTAACACCACACTGACATGGCTTATTTTAATAATTGTTTATGCCATGTTGGATTAATAAAATATTTTCTTATGCCATGTTGGATTAATAAAATATTTTCTTATGCCATGTTGGATTAATAAAATAAATAAATAAAACATTTGGGGTACTTAAAGGGGAAAACACGTGAAATCCTTTCTAACCCTAAATTTACAACACTTGAAGAAAAAAGGGGAAAACTACCGATGGGCAAGTCTGAGAAGCCGGTTGAAGTTGAAGACATGGAGTCATCTGAAGGGAATGAAATTCCGATCTGCTGGTGTGACAAGCCATCGACGTTGAAGAGTTCTTGGACAAACAACAATCCAGGAAGGCGATTTTTTGGGTGTAGTAACTATGGTAAAAAATTTCGCAAATCTTGTGGTTTTTTCCAGTGGTATGATCCACCGATGAATCCACGTGTGAAAGTTCTTATTAATGGTCTCCTAAAGAAGATCAGAACTAATGAGAGGAGAAGAAGAAATGAGAGGATTGCTTGGATTCTTGCTTTAATATGTATTGCTTTAGTGAGTTATTTATTTCATAACTGTTAGTGATGATTAAGAAGCTGAAAATTGTGTTAGTGATGATTTCGAAGCTGAAAATTGTGTTAATGTATGTTGGAGTTTGTTGTAATGGAATGTTATTCAATGAAAAAAATGTTTGTTGTTAATTATGCCCAAGTGTTATGCTCAAGTGATCATATAAGATGTTTGTTGTTCTTATGCTCAATTGAAACTGTTATTCAATGAAAAATGTTTGATGTTAATTATGCCCAAATGTTTGTTGTTAAGTATGCCCAAGTGTTATGCTCAAGTGATCATTTAAGCTGAAAAAAATGTTATTCAATGAAAAGTGTTATGCTCAATTGAAACAAATTATGCCCAAGTGTGATGATTTAAGATGTTTTCAACCAATCATTGTTCATAAGCTAATCCAAGAATTAAAAACTGTTTGACTAAAGGTAGAAACTGTAAATTCAATTTCCATTAATATTATCCCAAATGGGAGAGGCTACAAATGTTGAACAATGACATTTTGACAATAATGATCATATCACTGTTTTTTGTCAATTTTGTCACTAAAGGTGTACAAAAGATGAACAAAATACCACAAAAGATATACAAAATGATGAACAAAAGACTAGCCTAGAACAGTTTCCACAAGGCTATTTGTGCCTCTTTGACAAAATAACTAAACAGTCTCAAAATGACATCCATAAGTCTCCTTTCAAGTAGACTTCTGCATGTTAGACACATTTTCTTGTGTTTGAGATCCTTGAACACTGCTCTGCTGTGATGGCATCCATCTTACAGTCATTACTGGTCACATTGTTCTTTGACTCCCTTGTTCATGATGTTGGTTGTTAGTAGGATGAGTAGAACTTACTGAATTAGAACATGTTGGTCTCCTAACCTGCATTGATAGATAATAATTAATTAGAATTTTAGGTTTAAAAACAAATGATATTAATGAAGTTAACCAAACTTACAGGTAGTTTGGAAGGTCTAGCACTTCCAGTAGGCATCCTTGATGTTGAAGCCACCCTTGCATGACCAGTAGGCATAGTTGAAGCCACCCTTGCATGACCAGTAGGCATTGGTTCAGAGGCCACCCTTGCATGACCAGTAGGCATTGGTTCAGAGGTATTAGACCTACTAGACCTTGCATTTCTTCTTGGAGCCATCCTTGCACTCCTTGCATTGCCACCAACTTGTCCCCTACAAGATCTTTTGTTGTGGCCTTTACTTCCACATTTTGAACAAGTCATATGGACTCCAAGCTTACTCATTTTTCCAGTTTTTTTTTACTTGCTCATCAGGCTCTTTTCTTCTTTTTGTTTGAGGCCTGCCAACAGGCCTTCGAATTACAGGGGGTAGGAGTGGTTCATCTGTCTGATAATGAACCAATTGTTTTGGACCTCGAACTGGTTTAACTATATGAGAATAGATTTCCAGTTGACTGTCCTTTCTGTAGCAAGAATTGACAAAGTCTTCTGGTCTAGCTCCAATATGCAAAATTACAGATGCAACATGTATACAAGGAATCCCTACAAGATAGAATGGCATTTTAAAATCACTTAAGAATCACTAAAACAGACCATTATATAAACCTTTACTTATCAAGCAAACACTTATATCCAAAACAGACCACATTATATAAACAGACCACATTTTATAAACAGACCACACAAATAACCCTAAACCAAGCAAACAGACCACATTTTATAAACAGTCCACGTGTTATAAACAGACCACAAATAGAGTTTGTCCTATATAAAACTTTATATAAACCTCTATTGGTCCACATGTTATAAACAGACCACACAAATAACCCTAAACCAAGCAAACACTTAAGAATCACAAAACTTCCACACAAATAATACAAAATGGCAGAAACTACCAAAATTTGCAACTTAAGAATGGCAGTCCAGTACATTATCTAAACCAAAACTATGAAAAATATACCTGTAAGGTCCCATTTTCTGCAACTGCATGTTTGAGCTTCTAAGTCTACAGCATGTTGGTCTTCAAATCCTGCAGAAACCTCCCACCTTTGTCCACCTGCATTCTTAGGCCAACACCTGTCAGCATTGATCAAAAAATCAATTAATTTTTGGACTGTTGAAATAATAATTATTTAAAGTAAATAAATAATCAAAACAAAAATAATTAATTAAAGTTCAAAATGCCTTATAGACTGTTCAATAATCTTCTCAAGCTTTTTTTGAATTTTTGGACAAAGTGTCCCAATTATTTTTTCAGCAGCTTCCTTCTTAGATGCAATTCTTGTCATGATTTTGCATCTGATCATCTCCATCATAGTGAGTATTAGCTTGTCCCTTGATTCCAAAATCATCTGTCAATAAATAAGTTAGGTTAGTAAACTTATTTAAAGCAAATTTCAATTTAAACAAGTTAGGTTAGTAAACATATTTACCTTATTAAAGCTCTCACACAAGTTATTTAAGAGCATGTCAGACTTGCAGTTAGTTGAGAAATGAGCCTTTGACCAATTCTTAGGGTCTTTAGCCACCAACCAGTTGAATGCAGGTTCTGACATGGCCTTCAGTTCATTCATTGCATCAGTCCACTCTTTCATGTATGTTGCCCTTGCTGCCTTCCATAAAGCATTTTTTAATGCCTTGCCTTGGTTTTGACTTTGCAACTTGAAATTGTTGTACAAATGTCTCACACAAGTTCGACTGCTGGAATTAGGAAACAACTCTAAAATTGAATCTATTAAATCCTGTAAAAAACAATAAAATATCATTCAAACACTATAATACAATGAAGAAAAATATCTAAAATAAAAAAGTGAATTATTTACCTTTTGCTTGTCTGACATGAATGTATAATGGAAAGAGTTTGTGAGCCCCAAGTCAGTCTCTATAATCTGTAAAAACCAAGTCTAGGACTCTCTATTTTCACTCTCAACCACATCATAAGCCAAAGGATAGGTGCAGTCATTTGCATCTATTCCAATTGCTGTCAGAAGCCATCCTTGGTAATAGCCTTTTAAAAAACATCCATCTAAGCAAATCAGTGGTCTACATCCAGCCCTAAATCCATCTTTACAAACTTGTAGACATACATACATTCTGACAAACAACCTATTATCTAAATGAAGTATGGTTGTTGTCCTAGGATTTGTTCCTCTCAATTCTCCAAGGTAATCATAGATTCTTGCATATTGTTCTTCTTGATTCCCAAGAATCATCTTCAAGGCCAATTTTTTTGCCCTAATACATTTAGACCTTTTAACTACAAGCATGTGGTCTTTCATCACATCATGTTTTAGGGACTTGGAAGAATAGTTTGGGTCAACTCTGAATTTCTCTAAGTACTCTGTAGCCAACCACCTAAAAGTACAGTTCCTATTCTTTGTATCTCTAACACATTTATGCTCTCCAATATATGTCTTAATCTGCCATGTACTGTTAGTCTTATCTTTAGGGTGCATTTTAGATGCCCAAACCAACCATGGGCATCCATCCTTGCACACAGCTTGCACTCTTGCAGTGTCATTAACCTTTAGCCTTAAATTAAACCTATTTTCACTGCATATTGTTTCAAAGCTGCTTTGAAAATTTTTTGATCAGAAAACAATAAACTTTTTCTAAACTTGAGATTTTTCATGTCTAAAGTACTGTCAAACTCAGGGAACCTTTTCTTTTCAGTTTCTGTTTCAGAATCAGATGGACTGTGCAGTGATTCAGTTTCATCCTCACTATCTACACTCTCATCACTATCTTCAGTTGAACCTGCCCATCCAGGTATATCCCTCCCAACACCAACATTTTCCTCACAAACTAAATCATCATCAACTAAATCATTTTCACTATCTTCAAAGGGGCTGTCAGATTGCTCACTCTCAGAACCAACATAGTCAGTATCTTCATCATCCTCACTATCAGAAAAATCAAGTCTCCTAACAATATTTTTAACAGTTTCAGCATCAGTATGTATATTTGTTTCTACATTTCTAACAGTGTCCACATGTTCAAAAATTCTAGCATCATTAACAGTGTCCACATGTTCAGAAATTCCAGCATCATTAACAGTGTCCACATGTTCAGAAATTCCAGCATCATTAACATTGTTCACATGTTCAAAAATTCCAGCATCATTAACAGTTTCAGAATCAGGCATGTGTTCCTCCACTATTTCTTGTAAGTAAACATGTGCATACTTGTTCCTAGGCATACTAGCAAGCATAGATAACATATCAGAATCGATTTTCAATGCATTGACACTTAAAACACCACCTGGTGATTGCCAAAAAATTTCTAGTGGCCTATCATATCCTAACTCTTTAATCATGTCATAAACCTCAAGCATAGACATAGAGTCAATGTGACACATATCAAAGAAAGATATCTTTTTACCAGTATATGTCACAGTAGGATGATTTACAATAAATCCTCCATGATGAAAAGCTATAGTACAATGCTCTGATGTTTGACCTGTAAAAAATAAACAAATATATATTAGGATGATTTAATTTCAAACACTGTAAAAAAATAGGGACTGCACTAATAGCTTTGTACTTTAACAATTTGGGGTTCATTATTGTAATAATTAATGGTCCCCAACTAACACATTAACTGATAAAAAACACTTATCCCCACTGGTCCCCCACCAACATATAAAAACCCCACTGGTCCCTCACAAACATATAAAAAACACACGAACCTATTTAGTATACATATATCCACTAACTTGTGCACAATTTGGGATAAAAAAACACATACATTTTTATCATATTCTACTGGTCCCCCACCAACATATAAAAACATAAAAAAGACACACATTCCCATATCCCCACATGTTTTCTATATCCCCACAATACACATTCACAGAATAGGAATATAATATATATATATATATATATATATATATATATATATATATATATATATATATATACAAGCAGCTCTATTATTCAAAGACATTACCCAATTATCCCCACAGTACACATTCCCATATCCCCACATGTTTCCTATAACTCAATTTATTCATACTAAAACATTGTTTTCATTACAAAATCAAATTGTTTTCAAGGCATTACCCAACCATTTTAATTCATTTGACACACTACATTACAACATTATCAAGAATACATTTATGCATTACAACATTATCAAAACTGCATTTTTGCATTACCCAACAACATTTCAGCATTATCAAGACTGCAATTCTACATTGCCAAAACTGCATTACTGCATTATCGAGACATGTTGGTCTACATTACCAAAACTGCATTACTGCATTATCAAGACTTAGTTCATTATTCTTATTTCAATCTTTAGAAGACACTCCTGCAAATCAATACAAAAATACCTAATATACAAGCTTTAATCGAAACAAATTTTACTCATCAAAACAAAAACACCTAATTATTATCACCCCTGTTTCGAACTGCCTGAAATCAAAACAAATTTTCCAAACCCTAAACTCATCAGTACCCACTAAACAATTTTACTTTATTCAATAAACCCTAAATTTACAAGTTTTAATCGAAAAGATAAAAAAACTTACTATATGACATGCTTTTCATACCCCTCGCACGCAATACACGACAATCCATTACTCCGATTTGCAGCCACGTTGTTGAATCAGTAGTTCCCTCAACTTCGATTTTCAAATTATCACTCGCACCCAAATGTTCCCCAAATCTCTAACACAATATCAAGCCCTAATTTTCTCAACGTTCAGAAAAAAAATCGCAAAGAACAACTTTGATTTTCAAAAGTTCAGACTAATGGGGAATAGGAACGGTTTAATTTTGGTTAATCGGTATAATTAACCCAATGTTCAAAACACTGTCGTTTTAACCCAATGTTCAAAACACTGTCGTTTTGTTTATTTTCTTTTAAATGACGTGTAATTTTATAAGCCATGTCATAACGGTGTTAACTGAGTTAACGGTGGAATGATGAAAACATCACAATGTTGAAAGTTGAGTGATGAAAATGGGCGTTTTTAAAGTTGAGTGACTAAAATAGGTCTAATGACCAAAGTTGAGTGATGATTTGGGTAGTTTTCCCTTAGATCAATTAATTATTAAAAGTTACATTTAGATCACTCAATTATTAGTAAAGTTATGTTTGAGTCACCCTTCATATTTAAAAAAGTACATCACTTTAGTCATATTTTCTTCGATATCACGTGTATATCCTCGTTAACATTAGAGTATTTCATTTGAAATCATTAATTAATCTAATACATAAATTGATGCACTTTTTTAAAATATGAAGGGTGACTCAAACATAACTTTACTCATAATTGAGTGATCTAAATGTAACCTTTAATAATTGGGTGACCCAAATGTAACCATACCCATAACTGAGTGACCCAAATATAGCTTTTAATAATTGAGTGACCCAAATGTAACTTTATCCATAGTTGAGTGACTTGCGTTGTAGTTTACCTTAAATTGAAACTTAAATTAATACGCAGTATTTAAATGATTAATGCTTCAAAAGTTAAAAAATTGTGATTATCTGAATTAAATTAAATTTATTTTATTTGATTTATAATTATGTTATATCTCAAAAATAATTTACAAAATACTATATAATAACTATTAATTGATTTTATTTTCTTGAAACTTTTTAAAGAAAATTTTATGAGAAAATGCTTGAAATTTTTATTAAAAAAATAAAAAATAATTAACAGATTATTTTTTTGTCAAAATAAAATAAAAACTTAAGATAAAAAATTAAATACGAAACAATTAAAAGTTGCTCCGAATTCAAATAGGTGATTTAAAATATTTAAAAAACTTAACTGAACCAGACTGATCTTACCTCAGAGAGTGGCGCAAGATTAAACAATGTGCTCCAACACTAAAAAATATTAAAATGTTAAATTCTAAGCTCTAGTTCTAAATTTTAAATTTTAAACCCTACACCCTAAAAATACATCTACTCCAAATTTTCTAAACTTTAACCATAAACTCTAACCTTAAACCCTATATCACAAACTCTAAACTTAAATTTTAGTGTGTGGCATAAATAGGGGCACCAAAGAAGTAGATGATTTCTATTCTTCAAAAAGGACAAACATTTTTTGCCCCTTTATATGCTCCAACACTAAAAAAATATTAAAACATTAAAATCTAAGCCATAATCCTAAAATTTAAATCATAAACCCTACGCACTAAAAAATACACTCTACCTTAAATTTCCTAAACTCTAAATTACCATCACTAAACTTAATTTTTAGTATGGACATAAATATTGTAAAAAAAAAAAGAGATTTCTATAAGAGAAGGAGTACCAGTTATATCTGTTTTAATCTATTGTAGACCGTTGTAGTGACAAAAAAAGCTTAGAGATTAGCGAGAATATCTTAGTTACTAAAAACCTTATAAAACAATATGCAAACAATGTCCTGCACCACTACAAACTCCGCTGTTTCCTTGAACCCGTTGTCTCCTTTTTCTAATTTAAATCATGAATCAAGGAATAAATTAGTGTCCTTATATTCATCTCTGTACCTAATATTCACAGCTGACATCTATCATCACGTAGACTAAATCCTTCAAAGTCTTATGCAAACCTTGTTTGAAAAGAACATAAAAATCTGGTTTGATTCTCACTTTCTGTTTTAAAACTCTTCTTTTATGCTAACGGTATTCACTTCTGACCAGTAAAGGCTGGCGATGCTTTTATTTCTTTTACATATTTGATATTCGTATTCATGTCCGAATATATGTCGAGATACAGTGTTTATAAGAGAATAAAAAAAGTTTTAAGAGTCCAATTGGAATGTTGTATGGTAATGCCAATGATTCCTCCGCGTGGAGGTGGAATATCAAGTTGTAAGGGTGAAAATGAAAGTTTTGGAATAAGAATATTTAACCCAAAGTGGGACTCTTCCCTTTTACTAGTATAGATCCAAAAATTCAATTAAAAGCGATATTCTACTTCATCTTCCAATTTGGTTCCGTGTTAGGCAAGTAAGGTTATATATAAAGAGGGGCACCCGACATACAAGATCATGTATCAGAAACAGTTTCATAGTTGCGAGAAAATGTCGAAGTTGAGTTTCATCCAGTTCAAGTATGGTGCGCTTCCGGGGAAGTTGTCAAGAAAACCAACCAAGTCGAGTATCGGCGTCCGGGAGAGACAAAACTCGAACGTGTCATCGCGGAGTTACCAGCCAAACATGGAAGAAATGAAATGGGTGTTCGACAAATTCGACACCAACAAAGACGGCAAAATCTCGAAAGAGGAGTACAAATCAGCTATGAGAGTGATGGGCAAAGGAGTTGCCGAAAGAGATATGGCGAAGGCATTTACCGCCATCGACACCGATGGGGACGGCTTCATCGACTACAAGGAATTCACTCAGATGATGCATAACACGGGAGAAGGGATCAATGGCAACGACATCCGAAGCGCATTTCGGGTGTACGACTTAGATGGCGATGGGAAAATAAGTGCGGAAGAATTGATGGCGGTGATGAAGAAGATGGGGGAGAGATGTAGCTTGGAGGCTTGTCGTAAAATGATAAGAGGCGTGGATGTTGATGGGGATGGTTTGATTGACATGAATGAGTTTATGACCATGATGACTCGCACCATGAAGCCATCTCCATAATCGACCTGCAGTGCTATTTTAACTACTTTTTCTTTTTTCCTAGATTTGTAATAAATATTTGCAGTTTTCAGAATAAAGAGCATATATCAAATAGCATAAAACTGAACAAAATATGGTTCATAAAGTAGAACAGATAAACAAAGAACAATGAGTTGAAATTGTTGTGGAGGTTTGAGTATAATCATCTTGCCATACGTCCAACAACAGGAGCAACTGTAATTCCTCTGCCTTGTCTATCCATGTTTGCTTGCCAACCTTCAACCCCAAATTTTATTTAGGAAAGAAAATCAAGGACAAATAAAATTCCAAGTTAGTCCTACTACTTTCCTATTAATTGCACACACATCCTCAATTCTTGATCAATATTTTAATTTGATCAAAATATTATAGTCGAGTTCAAATATCAATTTCATCAGTTTAGAGCATTAAATATTAGCTCATATCTAAGTTAGAGCATATTTAAAAAAAATATTATTCAAATTTTAAGCATGTGTATACTTAATGTGTGGACAAATTAAATCTAACTTGTTAAAAGAAATATACTAATTTTTAAACGAATTGTATATTTCTTTTAACATCTTATATCAAAGTTGCCAATACAATAGATACACATGTACCCACACATAAAAGGGACGGAATATTTATTTATTTATTTTCTTGAAAAGGGACGGAATGAATTAATCGAAACACTTGATTAGAATATTTTAAAATTTAAAGATTAATTTAGAATTTTGAAATAGTTTAGAGACGTCTGGTATAATTAACCATCTTTATATGTTAATTCACGTGGGATGAATTCCATAAGATATAGAGATTAAAGAAAAAGGAGCAGAAATGCTTAGCCAACTTACCGATCCCCATATCAAATCCACGGTTCTTGAGCTCTCTATACTCTTGACAAAGTGAGCAAGTCTCGCAGCAGAAATGAACCAAGCAATCAGCACAAGGAGCCTCTTCCAAGTCATATTGCCCTCTCAATCTCGACCTATAAACACATGAATACAAGCAGGATAAGCCTGTAAGAGCCAGCAATCCATAAACCGCACCACTTGCTGCACAAGCTGCAAACACAGTTTTTTACACACAAAAATATCAGTTTCTGCAGGTTCTAAAAACGGTCTTACACTGGGTGTTTTAGAAGCTTACAGATAGAGCCTTTGTTAACAATCTCAGCAATTTGTCCAAAGGTAACACAGGGACAGAAACAAGTGATCAAACAATTGGCAGGGTCATCACAACAATGGCAAAGCCCAGTAGACCACGTTGTAGCACTTGCTGCTGATCCTCGGAAGGGTGAGACCTGGGAAGGAGGCATGTTCATGGGGGCTGTTGGGAACCCTGCTGCTGCATATTTTGCATTGCCATGACTTGAAGAATACATTTCTTTCTTGTTAACTTTGTTGAAAACTTGTGAGTTTGTGGTAAGAAAAAAGGGGAACTTGTAGCTGAAAAAGAAGACGTTGGTTTGCTCAGAGTTTAAACCCCAGTTCCGAGAAAGTACTGCTCCAGAGTTCGAAATTAAAGACTTTGAAAATGATTGCCCCGATGCAAGCAAGTTGAACCTTCCTCATGAAGTATCCCTAACGAGAAAACAAATGGTTTCACATGGTTGCAAAAATCTAGGTTTGGTTACAGCTTGCTTACTAATTTCTTATCAAATCCTCAATTAGCCTCGAATATGATATTGAATATGCGATTTGGGTCCTAGAATTGAAATAATTAGATCCCCCCCCCCCCAACTAATTTAAACGAACATGTTATTGTTGAGTTTATGGTGCTCGATTTCCTTCAACCGAATTGTTTGCCAAGTAGTGGAGAAGTAGAATATTAGGTGATGGTGGTTGAAGTAAAAAAATAGAAGTTTTGCACAATAATTTTAGAGTGGTTCCGCTTTCTAACCAAAGCCTACATCCACTACCTTAGCTTCCTAGCAAGGATTTCAAACAAATTCACTATGAATTTCGTCCCCTTTTCTAGGTTAAGGAGACAACCTTTACAACCCTTAAAGCTTTCTACCCAAAACTTGAGTAAACACTCTTTACAAGAGAAATTCAAAGAAAACAAGAAATCTCTCTAACAGGTATGTGTTTGCAAATCTAAGCACTCACCCAAAACTTAAAACACTTGAGCACATATAACAATTTTGGCTCATTAGTGTTTGTCTATACAAGAAATTGACAATTAGATACTAAGACATATTTTTGATCATATGATGTTTGACAATTGAAACATTAGCCTTCTCTTGATGCTTGGAGGTCACTTTTATACTCCTAACTGAGTTTGTAGCCGTTGAGGATCGTTGGGGTTGAATTGGAGCCGTTGGAGACTTTATTTCCCACCATAAATGTAGTTCTGCTGGCTACCGTATCGATACACGAGGAGACGTATCTGTACGCCCTTCTCCAGGACTAGCCATTGGGCTCTTTGTCAGCCTATGCGCATCGATACACTTGATAGCATATCGATACGATCTGCAATTTAAAAGACCGTTGGGAAATAGCCGTTGGGGTTGTTAAAGCAGGGATCGGTACGCTTAAGAGGTGTATCGAAACGACCTCTATCCGTATCGATACGGGCAAGCCTGTATCGGTACGAGTTTTGGTAGAATCAAACTTTGGTAAAAAAAAAGTATCGATACGGGGTATACCGTATCGGTACGGGCTTGCTGAAAAGCCAGGTTTGACTTCTTTAAAACATTAAAATCATTGCCAAAACCCCTTTTAAAAACCTCAAACTTATTTTCAATTTGTTTGGACTTAAAGACATGTTTCAAATTCTTTTCAAATTTGTCCAAAACATTTTTCAATTATTATATCAAAACATTAGTTCTACAGTTATCATTTATATCTGAATATAGCCATTTAGAAATTTGTTTTATTGAGCATATATATTTGGCCGGTTGGTCAAACTACTCATATTTATTCTCTCATATTCTATTAGATCATAGGTTATGGACCCATTAGGAGCGCCCCCTTCCTTCACCTAGAGTCTCCTTCTCCTCTCCTCTAAGTAGGATTATGATTAGAATTAAAATTTGTAAAAAAAAATTTTATTTCTTACGAATAGTAACATCTCCTTTTTAAAGTACTCATACCGGCCAAATCATTAAACCAAAAGATATTATGTTTAAATATATTTGAATTGACATTCATGTTACAATAACTATACTAATTAGATCAAAACTCAATTGGCAAAGAAGTGCAGAATAAATTTATACCCAAAATAAGAAACGCTAGTAGTTTTAGTCCTAAATTTCTATTAATTTGGTTCTAATCGAGGGTTGATATATTTTTTTGAATTAGGACTAAATTAATAAAATGTATAAATTTTAAAGAAAAATTATCATTACATCAAGTCAAATCATCATTTCTGTTAATTTTCTAACGGTCAATATTTGAAATAGAAAAAAAAAACCTAACATTAGTGACCAAATTTGTAGAAAAAATGATTTTGCGACAAAAGTAGGAACAAAGTAATCATTTGGTGACCAATGTTGTAGTTTAATCATTTTGTTTTTTACTTGTACTTACTTTTGAATAGACTCCACGTTGATGCGAGTGACATCCATTAGAATTCAATAATTTTATTTTTTCTAATGTAATTTTTTCAAAAATAATTCTTTGGATTCTTTTATCATGTAATAAGAAAGAATTAATTATTAGTAGATTAGTGACATAAAAAAATAAAGCAATTAAATTTTAGTGTGAATAACGTGGTGAGTCCATATAATAGTTTCTCTTTGCCCCAGCATAGCTCATCAAAATTATCTGACACGTGGCATCTATATAATCCCCAAATTTCCATTCTCTCTGTCTTTTAACCTCTAAGCGCTGCCTCTCTTGCTTTCGGGGGAATTTTTGCTTTCCCCTTCTTAAACACGAAAATTAGAAAAAGGAAAAAAGAAAAACAGATCAAGAATTTACATTTTACACGATCCATCTTTTTCTGTTTATTTTCTTTATATCAAAAACTTTCCCGAGAAAATTTAACCAAAACACATGGACTCCTTGCCTGTTAACTGGGAAGCACTCGACGCTCTCATCATCGATTTCGCGAAATCAGAAAACTTGATCGACGACTCTTCGCCACCTTCTTCTCCTTCTCTCTCCTCTTCTTATCATTCGAGGTTAATCATTCGCCAGATCAAACGGTCGATAGAGGTTGGTTACATTGACGCTGCCATTGATCTGCTCCGAGCTCACGCTCCTTTTCTCCTAGAAGATCAGCGCCTTCTCTTTCGGTTACAGAAACTGGTTAATCTCCTGGTCTTATCTATTTTCTTAAGTTACTAAAAATGTGCTTGATGGAATTAGTTATTTTTGTTTTTGGAGTTTGAATTTTATATCGTTGATTGCATTTCCGTTTTTCTTTTTGAAGAAATTTATTGAGTTATTGAGGAAAGGAACAAGGGACGACCGTACCTTCGCAATTGATTACTTAAGAAAGTCTCTTGCTCCTTGTGCTCTCAATGCCTATCCGGTAAGGTTTTCTTCCTCTTTTAGTAACTATATCCTTCTCTCTGATAATCAATGTTTGTGTTTGGCATTTAATGTCATTAATGCCAATTATTTTGACACTGGTGACGCTATTTTTTGAATTTCGTGAGTTATTATTATCACTCATTTATTCGTTGCCATTTTTATTCGAATTGATGTTATGGAAGATAGTTGAATGTATAGTTTGTTAGAACATTATTGGAAAAATGATTGGTTGATTTTGAAGAAATTATGGAGAGATAGGAGTAATGAGTTACCATGCTTCCCCGTTTCCATCTTTAATGGCTCATTTTAATAAGCGGCATCTTATGCAACTCAAGTGCTAGTGTCATTGCTAACTGCTTATTCTGGTTTGAAAAAATTGTGATTATGTGCTATTCGTTAGGTACTAGATAGTAGATTGTGCTTATTCTGCTTATTCTGGCATTTTTTGAATTTCGTGAGTTATTATCGTCATTCATTTTTCGTTTCCATTTTTATTCAAATTGATGTTATGAAGATAGTTGAATGTATAGTTAGAAAATTATTGGAGAACTGTTTGGTTGATTTTGGAGAAATTATGGAGAGATCATAGGAGTAATGAGTTACCATGCTTCCTGATTTCCATCTTTAATGATTCATTTTAATAAGCGACATCTTATGCAACTCAAGTGCTCGTGTCATTGCTAAGTTGCTAACTGCTTAATCTGGTTTGAAAAAGTTGTGATTATGTGCTATTCCTTAGGTAGTTATTTGATGGGGGAAATTATTGTTGATAAAGAGGCTTAGTGATTTCTGTGCTGTTGTTATGTGTTGAGAAGCCCTTTCATAAGTGGCATCTACTAAAGAAACCTTTCTTCTAGTAGCTGCCTAAATTGTCTTCCTGTCACCTTATATGTTTGTGTTTTACTGAATTCCTAATTGAGATTTGGACGCTTAATTCGTTCAAACCTTCAACAGTGGATTGGAAGATGAATAACTTCCAAGATAAGCGTCTATGTTATTATTGACCATAGGGAATATGCAATATATACATAAAAATTACTATATATTAATGCTCTTAGACTTGGATGCCGTGTCATGCGACCCTAAAAATGTTGATTTCTACTATCTGGTAGGAAAAGGAGATCCAAATCTTGTCATTCTGTTACAAGTAGACGTCGGTAACTTATTTTTGGGTTTTGGTAGTTTAACTGCTGCTTATAGAATCATTTTTAAAGAATATAATTAATGCTTTTAAAAGATACCTTGGAAATAGTCAGTTCGGTTCAGATTTATCTGTTCATGCGGTTGCTGATAGATTTGTGCACCCATATAGGAAGCGTATGAGGAATTCAAGCATTTGCTTCTTGCTTTTATATATGACAAAGATGATCAAACTTCCCCTGTGGCAAATGAGGTTGGAGTTTGGCCTTATAAACAACTTTTTGTATGATTGCTGACAAAGAGGAATCCTGTGATAAGGAATCTTGTGATTTTTTGTGTACAGTGGGCTGAGAAGAGGAGGTATGAGATTGCTGGATTAGTGTCTTCTGTTTTAAGAGCTCATTTTCATGCATATAATCCAATCTTTTCAATGACATTGAGATATCTGATGAGGTATTACTACAACTTTTGATAGATATGATTGTATTGAGTACTCTGTTAAGATTTGTGCTCATTTGTATTGATTCTGATAAATTTGCAATGTTTTCCCTGCTTTTTTCAGCATACATAAAGGATTTTGCTTTAGACAAGGAATTGTATCACCCATTTCAAATCTTACTGAGAGATTGCTCCTTGAGGAACGTGACCTCCCTGCAATACCTCCAGAGGGTTTGTACGAGGCACAACTGTTTGATGAGGTGCATTTTTTTTCCCGGCTAGTGTGTTTTTAGATGTTTCTTGGGGAGGAAATGAGTCATATATTAGTCTGGTTTGATGCATGAATTTGCAGTGCAGTGTGTTTATTTGTTAGGTTATATGGATTCCTCTTATAATTGCGTGTTGATTTTGAAATTCAGGTGGATATACAAGCTCTTGCACATGCTGTAGAGCTTACAAGACAAGGGGCTATTGATAGCTTGAGATATGCCAAGGGTGATCTATTTGAGTCATTTCAGGTTGTTGAAACTTTTACCAATCTATGCCTTCCTCCCCCCAATACGTTATTTTTGGAAATTCAGGGTTTTTTTGTTGTCTCTACTTTCTACTGAGACAATGGTGATACTATTTCCCTTAAACTCAGAGATGAATGTCGACAGAGTACTAAGGCTTTTCGTCGTATGAAAGTTTGAAAATGACTTTCAGTAATTGTCTAAGTATGATGAATGTCAACAGAGTACTAAGTTTTTTCGTCAGATAAAAGTTTGAAAATGACTTTCTGTAATTATGATGAATTTCAAATTCAAAAGATCTCTCACACGCATCACTTATTTTTTCTGGGTCTGGGCCTAGAGTCTCTAATTGGTGTTTTTGGGTTATCAGTTGATAAGTTTTGACTTCGCATGCAGAATGAAATATGTCGAATGAGATTGGATGATGCAATGCTTGATGAACTTGTTCGTGAGTACTGTGTTTACAGGGGAATTGTGGAATATGGTATTTTCATTCGATCTAGTAAAACTCTTGACATCAATTTCTTTTCACTGTATCTATCTTCGCTGGAATGCTGATCAACTTGCCCTTTCCCAGGAATGAAAACACTCTCTGAACCTCTGAAAGGTAATCCACCAGAGTCTGGGTGTTGTTCATCACCAGAATCTTCCATTGATGTGGATCATAGAGGTGCTAAGCGTTCAAATAGTGAAAATTCTGCTACTACTGATCGGAGAAGCTTGCAAGGAACTGATGTGGAATTAAGATTTGCTTGTGAGCTCACCTACAACCTCGAAGATTGTAGCCCCAGTGGGTCACACCATTCTGAAAAATCAAGTCTCTTAAGAAACAGAAGCCATGGAGTTGGTGGAAGAAGTAAACGTAAGCTTTGGTGGGGAAGATGTGATGAACTGGATTTTATTTCTGATAATCATTTGAATCGATGCGGAAACGAAGAGGTTAGCACTGCATTACAAGTTGCCAGCACAACTATATCAAAGGTATAACAGTTACATTTTGGATATTTTTGTTGTTTGCGTTTTGAGATAATTGATAGTTACTAGCATAGTTTTTATTATGCAGGGAGTGGAAAATACCAATGTGGAAGACAAATATGAAATTGTTCTTCGGATGAAGGATCTAGCTAGCAGAGGATTGGCTGCTGAGGTCGTGGAGGAAATTAATGCATTGGATCCAAACTTCTTTGAGCAAAATCCTGTTTTGTTGTTCCAATTCAAACAGGTTAGCCGAGTTTGTACCAGCAATGGCTTCAATATTAAAATTTCCGGGTAAATTTCTGTCTAAATTTCCAATAAGATGCAAAGAATGTTAGCTTGACCATTCTTTTTGTTTTAGGTTGAATTTCTGAAACTGGTTGGATTGGGTGATCATTCTGGTGCTCTAAGGGTTGCATGCTCCCATTTAGGCCTCTTAGCCGCTCATGACCCCCATTTGCTGAAGCCCTTGAAGGAGACTTTGGTATCATTGCTTCGACCAAATGAAGTAACACTTGTGATAGGCTTGCCTTTACATGCTCTTGCAACTTCACTTCAAGTACATAAAAACTTGTAACTCAATTTATGTACAAAGATTTTCTTGTTCTGTATTTTTGCTACTTGAGTAAATGGTTTTCCATCTTGGTTAGGTTGCTTTCGGGAAGAGGCTTGGTATCGAGGAGCCTCAGCTGATGAGGATAATGAGAGCAGCGCTTCACGCACACTCTGAATGGTTCAAACTTCAGATGTGTAAGGATCGGTTTGAGAGTCTTCTGAGAATTGATTCTTTGAAGGAAAATAATAATCCTTTGTTAACTTCCTTTACTGCTTCGAAGTCGAATGTTGAAAGTTGCACCCTTGGGTCCTCACAAGCTACTATCTCTTCCGCCACCCGTGTATCAGATGATGGAGGCAGTCCTAATCAAGCATCATCAAGAGATGTTATTTGTGACGAGAATGCAATACTTAAAGTAATGGTAAGTTAAACTAATATTCCTTTTATGCTTTCACCAGCCATATACGAATTGTTTATATAACCAGGTGGTTACATTTTTTAATTTGCTTGAAATGTAACATGCGTGTTTAGGTTAATAAAGCATATGTTTAAGTTATATAATTACAAACTCAATCCATGATATCCTCTTCTCAAAACTAGTTGCAGAATTAGCTCCTCTAATTTACTTTCGTTTATAGTTAGACGTTAGACAATAGTTGATTAGTATTATGCTCTGATATCATGCGAGTTTTGGGTGTACGCAGGAGTTTCTGGCATTGCCAAGGGCTGATGCAATCCATCTCCTTGCACAATACAATGGAAATGCTGAAACAGTAATCCAGCAAATATTTGCATAGATATTTACATGCAATGTAAAAAACACACTTGTTACGGTAAGAAGTCTGATGATTTTATTTGTTTATTATTATTTTTTGTATTGAGAAAGGATATTATTTTATTCAATTTATATATCGGTTGTAAATAATTATCGACTTATTATATATATGAAGTAAACTGAATTTTGAATGGTGCTCAGAGTGGAAGAGTTAACTTTAAAATGGAAGTATTAAGAAATAATTGTGCTATTTCTTTTCATTATTACAAGCAAAATAAATAAATAAATAAATAAATAAATAAAAGTGAGGCCTCCATATTAGGGGTGTAAACGAGCCGAGTCGAGCTTGAGTAGTGTTGAGCTCGACTCGGCTCGTTAAAATTTTGAGTCGAATTCGAGCTCGAATAATTTTTAACGAACCTGAGAAATCTGAGCTCGACTCGTTAAGAACTCGAGTTGAGTTCGAGCTTTATTCGAGCCTAATCGAGTTAAGTGTTGACTGATCTTTGACTGTGTCGGACTTGAGTATCTCGCCATCTGTCATGTCTCAATTTAAAGCCCTATCAAGAAAAAAATTTGACACACAAAGTTGTATAAATTCAAGCTTGTTAATTTTAGGGTTTAGGGCATTAGTTTAGGGTTTAAAGGTTTAGATTGTTGGGTTTAAAATTTAGTATTTAGATTTTAGAGTTGACTTATGTTTAGGGTTTTAAGTTTAAGAATTTATATTTTAAATTATAAAAAATAAAAAAATAGTATATTATATTTTCGAGTAGCTCGCGAACTTTTCAAGTCGGATATCAAGTAGTTCGGCTCGGCTCGTTAAAAGCTCGAGTCGAATTCGAGCTCAAGTCGAGTACAATCGAGTCGAGCTTTGACTGAGTCGAGCTCAATTAGCTCGCGATCTGTCTCGTCTCATTTACCGCCCTACTCGTACCTATATCCAACTTGTCTCTCGTGTTTTGAGCATAGAAGATGAGCACAACTTGTCTCTCGTGTTTTGAGCATAGAAGATGAGCACGGCGTTTCACCCACACAAACAAACATCGAAACATCAAACTATAAAAATGTCTCGTATACGTTGTTCCATATATGGTTTTAAAAATTAAAACGCAAGCCAATGTCCTATTTGCCATAAATCTTGATAGAATGCTATGCTCAATTAAACCTACTTCACCTAATTATGTTTTGTTTTATACAATCTTATAAATTTCTCACCATCTCTTTCTTTCTTTAATCCTGAAAACCCCACTCAACTACAACCCAATACCTTAATTAATTATGTTTGTATTTTATTTCTGGTTCACACATATATAAACAGGGGCGGTTTAAAGATTTTGGGGGCCCTGTGCAATTTATTAAATTAAGGCTCTTAATTTATACTCAGTAAGAGATATAAGTTTTCTCCCCCAAAAAATTACCTTGATATAAAAAATATTATTAGATTATCTTCTTAAACAATAAAAAATTAAGCTACAAACATCTAAAAATCAAATATTTTCATTTAAAAAGTGTCATTTTTTTGCATGCTTTAACTTTTATATTATTGTTGTATATATACACATAATTATAAATATAAATTTATATTTTTTGGGCCCATTCTCTCACGGGGGCCTTGTGCGGTCGCTCCTATTGCGCCTGTCCAAAACCCCCACTGTATATAAATATTAATGTTTTGGATGGCACGAATATAAGACGGCGTGGGGTTAACATCGGCAGACATTTAATATCTAATATTTATTATATATAATAATACATGGTGATTGTGATCATAACGTAGGGACATATCTTGAAACTTCAAATTTAAGCAAAAGAGGGTTGACAAACACACATGAAATGCATAGGTTGTCTAAAGAGACCGTTGCATTTGCATAGTGGAGGAGTTTTCTTTATAAGACCCAAGGTGTTTAGAGGGAAAAAAAATCATTATCCTATACAAGGATTGGAAAATAAATTTTCCACAAGCTTATAGTTTATAGTTTTAGTTTAGGGTTTAGAAATTAAGGATTTAAGTTTTAAGATTTATAATTTATGGTTCATGTATATAATTTACAGTTTGGAGTTTAAATTTTGGGCTAACCTTTTACGGTTTTAAGGCTAAAATTTTAAATTTTAGATTTTGTCTTGAACATAGACATACTTGTGTAAATTTTTTACACTAACATTATCAAATATTCACCCAAAAAAATTATCAACTAAATAAGTAAAATTAACTTATTGCTAACCAAGTTCCATTTGGATGTAAGGTGAGAATGAATTGTACTAAAATTACTTTGGTGTCATATGATTTATTGTCGTTTGACATTAGATCAGTTTTAAATTGTTAGTTTGTGATTAATATTTGAATCCAACTTTAAATATGAAATTAATAGTGCAATGACGAAATATCATTATTAACAAAACAGTCCCGTGTTTCAGCATTCAATTTGCTTTATTTGACAGAAAAATTGAAGAGGATCGGTTTTCATTTTCAAAGGAGAGCTATTATATCGTCCAATACCAGAAAGACATGAAACAACAACAAAATTGAACTCTCTCGAAAGTGGCTACAGAGGCAACTTTATATATTTAATTAGATAAATAGTTGATATATTAATGGTTTATAATTTTATATATAGTTGATAAATCAAATGATAATATATTATTAAAAATAAATTTCATTCTAAAATTTTACGATCACATGTTACCATTAAATTTATTGGTGGTATAAAAATTATACATCATAAATATATTTTTTTTACAATTGTAATTGAATTTTATTAAAAATCATAAGAGATATTATAAAGACAATATATTCAGAAGGGAGAATAATGGAACTAGTCCACCAGAATCTCGTACAAAAATCGAAAGCTACAAAGAAAAGTAAATATTTTCATAGAGAATAGTAGGGTTGTAAACAAACCAAACGTTCAGCGAACCGTTCGGCGGGAAGTTCGTTTATTTATTAAACGAACGAACATGAACAAAATTTTATGTTTGTTTAATTAAATGAACGAACACGAACAAATGGCTCATTTGTTCATTAACGTTCGTGAACGCTCGGTAAATCGTTCATTTATGTTTGTTTAAATTTATTCATATATATCCATTTATATTTATTATTTTTCATAACAAAGTATTATATTTTAAAAATAAATTTATTCACATATGTCCGTTCATTTATGTTCATTTAAATTTATTCACACATGTCTCTTTATGTTCGTTCGTTTGTGTTTGTTTACGTTCGTCTATCATTTTAAAGAACGGACACGAACAAGCTACAATCCTTAACAAACGAACACGAACAAAAAATTATGTTCGTATAGTTGTTCTATTCGTTCATTGTTCGGTTAAAATTAAACGAACGAACATGAACATACTCTCATTCGTGTTCATTTACAGGCCTATAGATTAGCATACCGTCAAAATCCAGAAGCCTTCATGAATCTTGTTGTCTCTAACCAAACGAGATGTTTTACGGGGTGAAAAAAGAGCGGCCATTGAACCAAACTCTCAGGCAGATTGCTCCACTACCAAGGTCTGATTACATCGACAAACAACCATCGATCGAGTGGGGTTCTATATTTCTATGACCATCGACATAATCATAATAAAAAACTAGCGCTTTGAAGATCTATGTATGAGCATCAAAGGACCGTTAAGGTATGTTGAAGTCATGCCAAAATGACAGATAAAATGAATCATAAAAAGTAAAAAAAGCGTGCCACAATATTGGATATATCTGGGCAGTTAGTCAGCTGGATCATGAGCTGCCAAAATTGTTAGTAAGCTGCTAAATTGTTGGTGAGCTGTAAAAGTTGTTAGGCTGTTAGTTTGTTACGAGAGGTGGCTGTATTTTGACGTTAAATAGCCATGCATTGGCTCATTGTATTAAACGTCATTTTTCTATGCATTCAATAAAATGAGAAGCATCATCTGTTTGCTCTCAAACCTTATCCAAACAATCATCTTCTTCTTCTAAAAATAATCAGTATATGTTCAACATGGTATCATTCGCTGAAAATTTCCTAGCCGTTTTCGATCTTGCTTTCGGTTGCGCTATTCCTCCTCCTCTTCCTTGCTTCTCAATCCTCTAGTCCTATCGTATTTCTAGTTTCCTTTTCTCTTTTCTTAAACCCCCTCTCTCTCATTGCTGGTTCTGACACTCACGATGCAATCTGACGCTGATTCCACCGATGCCTTGGCTTAGGTGTTCTCTAATCGTCGTATTAATGTTTTGCTTGATAACTCCAACTACTTGCTGTGGAAGCAGCAAGTTCTTTTGACGGTTCGTGGCCTTGGCCTGGAAGATTTCCTTGATCCATCTCACGTTGTTCCGGAGAAGATGATTGCCGATATGAATGGAGATCTGATCCCAAATCCAGCCTATCTGTGACATTTCAAACAAGACAGTTCCCTTGCATCATGGTTGCTTTCCACTGTCAGTGCCTCGATTCTTCCACAACTTGTTGGCTCGGAATCTTCTTCATCCATTTGGAGTGCTATCTCCAGCTCTTACTCGAAGCTTTCCACCACCAAACTCATGCATCTTCATTGTAAGTTTCGCTTTCTCAAGAAAGGTTCTCTCTCTATGTCTGAGTATACGATGCAAGTTAAGGAGGTTTGTGATCTTCTTGCCTCATGTGGTAATCTTGTTTTTGATTTGAAACATATTGCTACTATTATCAATGGTTTACCTATGGAATATGAGCCTTCTGTGGCTGCTATTACGGCAAGCAAAGAACTTTTTTCTC
Organism: Hibiscus tridactylites; assembly: GCA_958450335.1. NCBI lineage: Eukaryota > Viridiplantae > Streptophyta > Magnoliopsida > Malvales > Malvaceae > Hibiscus > Hibiscus tridactylites. Next base: position 67,466,248 of record OY288284.1, read on the forward strand.
TTGATAGTGTTGTTTCTATACTCACTAATGCAGAATCTAGGTTACTGGATCCATCTAGGTTTCCGATTGGCATTAATGTCACCAAGTTTTCTCCTGTTGTGTCTCCTGATGGACACTCCCAGTACGGTTAATCTCATGTTCGACGTGATGCCAATCCTAGCAACTCGGGTGGTAAATTCAAAGGGTGACCAAAGTTTCAATGTCAATTGTGCGGGAAGCTCGACCATCTTGTTGATCGTTGTTGGCACCGATTTAATAAGAAGTTCAAGTGTATCACATCTTAGCAGCCTTCATCACCATCTCATGCTCCTGCAAACATGTGTTACTGTAACCATGATACATCTGAGGCCCACTAAAGTCCCTTTGTCAGTTCTGCAAGTGATGCTCAATCCACTGAACCTCGCCCTGCTGAGGATATTCAAGCCAATACCCTAATGGTGTCTGGTGGAACATGGTTCCCTGATTCGGGTGTTACCCATCATGTCACTAACAAGCTTGGTCATCTACAACTCAAGGACTCATATAAGGGCATTGGTAAGGTCCATATTGGTGATGGGTTACCCTTACACATTACTCATATTGGTTGTGCATCTATTAATGTTGATTCTCGTCAACTTACCTTATCTCAATTATTACATGTGCCTCGCATAACAAAGAATTTGATCCATGTCTCTAAATTTACTCACGATAACTCTGTGTACTTTGAATTTCATGCAAACTCTTGCTATGTGAAGGATGAACGGACATGGTCTGTGTTGCTATCTAGCAAACAATTTGGGGGTCTTTACAGTTTTGAGTTTCCTGCATCACCTGAATCTGCTAATGTGTTTGCTAATACCACTGAAGTTGTTTCGGATTACTGGCTTTGGCATAGAAGGATGGGACATCCAACGGCTGGTGTCATTAGTACTGCTCTTAATAAACCAATGACTCTTGAAAAATCTATGGTGTGCTCTGCGTGCCAAATGGGCAAGAGTCATGTTCAACCTTTTTCACTTTTCTCTACAGTTTATAATATACCTTTTGAGTTAGTAGAAGTCGATGTATGGGGTCCAGCTCTTGAATTGTCACCTGGTCATAGGTTCTATGTTTTGTTTGTAGAAAAATATATCAGATATTGTTGGCTTTATCTTCTAAGGAATAAATCTGAAGTTTCAGCTGCTTTTGAGTTGTTCTTTGCTTTGGTCTGAAACCAGTTTCATTCTAATATTATTGCTCTCCAGACTGATGGTGGTGGCGAATTCAGGCCACTTGCGGCTAAACTAGCTGCCTTAAGGGTGCAACACAGGGTAACCTACCCCCACGCATCGCAGCAAAATGGTTTAGTCGAACGTAAACATCGACATATCATAGAAACAACTCTTACACTTCTGGCTCAAGCATATGTTCCACTTAAATTCTAGGCATACACAGCTCTTAGTGTCATGTTTCTGATCAATCTAATGCCAACGAAAGTTTTGGGGAATGTTTCACCATTTCAAAAGATTTATGGAAAACCTCCAGATTACAAAATATTTCGAGTGTTTGGCTACCAATGTTTTCCGCACTTGCGACCATTCAATAGGCACAAGATGGAGTTTCAATCCAAATCATGTGTGTTCTTGGGCTATTCGCCAAAACACTATGGCTACCAGTGTCTTGCAGATGATGGGAGGATATATGTCTCGTGAAATGTTATATTTAATGAATATGTGTTCCCCTTTGTGATGGAAGCTAGCTCATCCCCTATAACAACTATTATGTTCAAGTATACCCCTCTACCTATAGTCTAGGAGTCGCAACAGTTTAGGTGTTCAACTGAGGACTCTCCTGATATTTCTACTGCAAGTCCAACCCTGAGACAGGACATAGGTGTGGGACTTGAGGTGTCAATACCAATTGCTAGTGCACACATGATGGTGATGCTTCTACTTCAGATGGAGGGTGTGATATTCCAGATAATGATTGTGTTGAGAACCCTGGTGATGTCACTCCACAAGTTGGTGCTGAATCTCCAATTTCTACTTCTATAATGTCAATGTCACATACTTCAGCTCCTGCTCCAGCTGCCTCAAATATTGGCAACACGCACAGGATGGTGACACGTAGCAAGGACGGGATATTCAAGCCTAAAGTATTTCAGCTGCAACATCACCAAATTCCTCACACGGTTCAAGAAGCTCTACATGACATGAACTGGCATGGTGCAGTTATGATAGAATACAATGCCTTGATTGCCAATGAGACTTGGGATATTGTTGAACTGCCACATGATCGAAAGCCTATTGGATGCAAATGGCTTTTTCGAATCAAATACAATTTTGATGGCTCGGTTAACAGACATAAGGCACGCCTGGTAGCAAAAGGCTTCTCCCAAGTCCCTAGCTGCGATTTCTTGGACACCTTCAGCCTCGTTATTCGATTCTTCATTGTCAACACCTTATTATCTTTAGCTGTTGCAAACAATTAGGATACACGATAGGTCGATGTTAATAATGCCTTTCTTAAAGGCGGTTGATGTGACCACAACCAGCAAGAATTCCAATGAATTTCCTAGAGGTCCTATGACTCGTTCAAGAGCTAAAATGATTCAAGATGCTGTGGAAAGTTTGCTTTGCCAATGCTGGAAAATGAATGAAGAAATGACAGCAACAATTAGATCTTGCAACGTTTTGAGTTTGTTGGAAAGTTGAAATAAGTTGCATAAGAATTTGCATGAGTAGTTGCATAAGAATTTGCATGAGTAGTTGCATAATAGTTCATTCATTCCATGGGAATAAATATGCTTGTTTATGCATTTATGCAAGCACTTCATTTATGAAAATACTTCACTTATGTATGTGTTTCATTTAAGCATGTAGGTTCATTAATTAAACTAGTTCATTCATTGAACTTGTTCAATTAATTCTTTAAGTTTGCATAACATTTTTATCATATTTTGATTAATATTTTATGTGTTTTTAGTGTCATTATACGTTGGGATTAAGATGGAAACAATTGGAGACTTTTCATCTTCTTCAAGGAGACATGCCATCTTTATCACCATTCAAAGAGAGAGTCTTTTTGAATTTCATGGGGGATGAAGCATTTAGAAGACTTTATTATGCTTTTATTCAGCCAATAAAGTTGATAAATAAAGAAAGGAAGTGGAAGAGACACATACATTTAGATGCAAACATGGGCAGATTCATTCCAAGTCATCTACATGCACTTTTAAGAGCCAAGCAAGTGAAATGTCAAAGGATCCATCACTTGGACGTGTATAAGTCTTCATTCAAGCCTTATTATGTCCAAATTCATTCTAAATTACACAAATGGCCAGCCACACTTGATAGGATTGAAGACAAACCATTGAATGTCATAAATTGGAGCCTTAATGCATTGTTTTGTCCATTCAAATTCTAGGTTGCCATGTACTATAAATAGGATGCTCATTTGCCTTTGTTAGGGACCTTTTTTTGATGAAAATATATGAGAGTGTTCTCTTCATTGTTCTTTAAGAACTTTATCGGCTTTCAAGCTAGTCTTGTGGCAAATTTTCCCTTTTCATTCCATTCTATTTATAGCGTTGGTTCCTAGCTTTCTAGCTAGCGGGTCACGTTCCACCATTCCACCATCACTTCCATTTGATTATATTGTTGGTTCTTAGCTCAATTATAGCTAAAGGATCACAATCCAACCTTCTTCCATCATTTCACAAAGGGTAAGAACGTGTAAGGTTTGGGTCAACATTCACTATCTTGTTGGTTCTTCCTTGTTCCACACCGATTCTATTCCATATATCCATATCAACTTCTATCCATTTTCCCCTTACATTTATCTTTCAAACCATAATCACCAACCATTACAGCACCTATTAAAACAACAACTTTCACAATCTTCATTCCATATACATCACTTCCACACTCAAGTTTCAAGTTTGCAACTTCATACTAGAATCACGATCGGGCAGCATCACATACGAATTCGGTCATCACACAACCGGGTACGTATCATTTGGCATCAGAGCTATTTTGATTCAGTAAGTTAAGTGTTTCTCTCTCCCGGTTTGCATAAAAAAAGAAAAAAAGGAAGTTTGGTTGTTGTTGGTGTTACTCATTTCAGTAAATTATTATTTCCTATTGCCTTGTTATTTTTTAATCATTCTACTTTTCTACCTATAGCCTTTTTTTCTAAACCCTTTCTTTCAGCCAATTTCCACAAGCAAACTTGTTAAGCCTTGAGTAAGTTCTCTAAGGACTTTGATAGGAGAACAAGAGCGGTAAAAGGCAAGAGTGCACATCAAGGGTAAAAGTCATCCCGAGTGAAACACGAGTGTGAGTGTTTTCCTTGGAGTGAAACGGTGAGAATTTGTGCTAGTGAGGTTTATTAGTTAATCATGTCTCAAGATTCCGTGAGAAACACTATTGGTGCTAGTAATAATGTTAACATAGATGCAACTAACTCCAATCTTCAAGATATTATCCGAGAGATGGATAGGTTGTTGCAACAAAGGTTGGGGCCGATGCAAGAACGATTAGATCATTTGGAGGAAAGATCTCAACGAAGGCATAATTCAGATCACGAGGAAAAGTATGAGGGAGAGGTGGATGAAGAACTCATAGACGAGCGAGCCTCCCAACAAAGTTTGAGGCGTCGAGAACCTAGGTACCAAAGAGCTCGGCCAAGAGTTGATGATAATCTTAGCAACATCAAAATAATCATTCCTTCTTTCCAAGGAAGAACGGATCATGAAGCTTATCTTGCATGGGAAAAAAAGTTGAGCACATTTTTTAGTGCCACAACTACTCCGAGCTTAAGAAGGTAAAACTTGCAGCCATTGAATTTACAGATTATGCACTAATATGGTGGGATCAGTTGACATCTAGCAGGAGACGCAATGGCGATCATCCAATTTCTACTTGGAATGAGATGAAGGTCGTTATGCGTAGGAGGTTCGTTCCAACTCACTATCATAGGGAGTTGTTCAACAAGCTTCAAAATCTCACCCAAGGCAACCGTACTGTTGAGGATTACTTTAAAGAGATGGAAGTAGCCATGATCCGAGCCAACATTGATGAGGATCGAGAAGCCACCATGGCCAGATTTCTATCCGGCCTTGATCCTAATATTGCGGCCACTGTTGAGTTGCAACATTATATGGAGATCGAAGACATGGTTCATATGGCCATGAAGGTCGAGAGGCAATTCAAAAGGAAGGGCACAACTCGTGCCTATGGAGGTTCTTCTTCTAAATGGGGGCATGGTACCTACAAACAGAAGGAATCCTTTACGCCTAATGAACGAAGCGTTCCAAAAAAGAGTGCCAAACCCATTGCCGAAACTAGTAAGGGAAAGAGCACCGCTATGCCAGTTCGATCCCGTGATGTGCAATGCTTCAAATGCTTGGGGCGAGGTCACATTGCTAGCCAATGTCCAAATCGCAACACAATGCTCATTCGAGAAGATGGAGAGATCGAAACTGACCAAGAGGAGGAAGAAGTTGATGTTCCTATCCAAGAAGAAGAAGAGATGGAACATGTTGTAGATGATGAGGTTCTTGTTGTGAAAAGAAGCCTAAGCGTGCAAGCCATAGAAGGAGAAGATCAACGCGAGAACATCTTCCATACTCGCTGCCATGTAAACGAAAAGGTATGCTTTGTCATTATTGATGGAGGAAGTTGTACTAATGTTGCTAGTACTTTGATGGTAGAGAAGCTTAGATTGGCAACAACAAAGCATCCTCATCCTTACAAGCTACAATGGCTCAATGATGGGGAAGAACTCAAAGTCACCAAGCAAGTTCTTGTGCCATTTTCCATTGGAAAATACAAAGACGAGGTGTTGTGTGATGTTGTACCAATGCACGCTAGCCATATCTTGTTGGGGAGACTGTGGCAATTCGACAAAAAGGCTATACATGATGGTTATACCAATCGTTACACTTTCACCCATCAAACCAAAAAGATCACTTTAGCCCCTCTTTCACCTAAACAAGTCCATAAAGACCAAATCCACTTGAGAGAGAGTTTCAAAACAGCCAAAGAGAAAGAAAAAGAGTTTAAATCCAAAAGAGTGACAAAAATGAGGGAAAACAAACCATTCTTTTTGCAAGAGAGAAAGAGATCAAAAAGTGTTTGCTTTCAGAGAAATGGGCACTTGTACTCATGTACAAGGAAAATCTTTTGAACACTAATGATCTTGATCCTGGTTTGCCATCTTTTATTGTCTCTTTATTGCAGGAATTTGAAGATTTGTTTCTAGAGGAGATTCCGAATGGGCTTCCACCAATTCGAGGAATAGAGCATCAAATTGATTTCATTCCCGGAGCCATCATTCCAAATCGACCAGCATATAGAAGTAATTCGGAAGAAACTAAGGAGTTGCAAAGACAAGTATCCGAGTTAATGGAAAAAAGGCTATGTGAGAGAGAGCCTTAGTCCATGTGCCATGCCGGTTTTACTTGTACCTAAGAATGATGGAACTTGGCGTATGTGTGTGGATTGTCGAGCAGTGAACAAGATAACGGTAAAGTATCGTCATCCTATTCCTAAATTAGATGATATGCTTGATGAATTAAGTGGTTCTAACATCTTTTCTAAGATTGATCTTAAGAGTGGGTACCACCAAATAAGAATGCGAGAAGGATATGAGTGGAAGACAACATTCAAAACCAAGCAAGGTTTGTATGAGTGGTTGGTTATGTCATTTGGCTTAACTAATGCACCAAGTACATTCATGAGGTTAATGAATCATATACTTCGACCATTCTTGGGTAAGTTTTGTGTGGTGTATTTTGATGACATACTTGTGTATAGCCAAACTTTGAATGATCATGCTCAACATTTAAGGTTAGTATTGGATGTTTTGCGAAAAGAAAAGTTGTATGCTAACCTACAAAAATGTATATTTTGCACTAACAAAGTTGTGTTCTTAGGTTTTGTTGTTAGTTCAAAGGGTTTGGAGGTTGATCAAGAAAAGATTAAAGCAATTGAGGAATGGCCGAGACCTACTAACATTAGTCAAGTAAGGAGTTTTCATGGACTTGCAAGTTTCTATCGTCGGTTTGTTCCCAATTTCAGCACCATAGCCGCACCTTTGACCGGAGTTATCAAAAAGAACTCTAGCTTCTTTTGGGGAGACGAACAAGAGAAGTCTTTTTGTTTGATTAAACAACTTTTAACCAATGCACCCTTATTATCTTTACCTGATTTTGATAAAGTTTTTGAAATTGAATGTGATGCATCAGGTTTAGGAGTTGGAGCTGTATTATCTCAAGAAGGACGCCCTATTGCATATTTTAGTGAGAAATTGAGTGGAGCAACTCTAAATTATTCAACTTATGACAAGGAGATGTATGCTCTCATAAGGGCATTAGAAACGTGACAACACTATCTATGGCCTAAGGAGTTTATCATCCACACGGAGCATGAGGCGCTCAAACACTTGAAGGGACAACACAAGCTTAATAAGAGACATGCCAAGTGGGTTGAATTCCTAGAAACATTCCCATATGTTATCAAATATAAGAAGGGTAAGGAAAATGTTGTTGATGATGCTTTATCAAGAAGGTATACTCTTCTTAACCTTTTGGATTCTAGATTGGTAGGTTTTGCCTTAATCAAAGAGCTTTATGAATCTGATTATGCTTTTGGTGAAATTTACAAAGCTTGTGAAAAAGGAACATATGAGAAGTTTTGTAGGGTTGATGGCTATCTTTTCAAGGAATGAAAGCTTTGTATCCCTCAAGGATCCATTAGAGAATCGCTTATCAAAGAGGCCCATTGCGGAGAACTAATGGGACACTTTGGAGTGGCCAAAACGCACTCTATATTGCAAGAACATTTGCATTGGCCAAAGATGAAACGAGACGTGGAGAAGTGGTGTGAGCATTGCATCACATGTAAGAAAGCAAAGTCCAAAGTCATGCCCCATGGACTTTACACACCATTACCAATTCCAAATGCTCCATGGGAGGATATTTCCATGGATTTTGTGCTAGGACTTCCACGCACAAGGAATAACAAAGATTCCATTTTTGTTGTAGTAGATAGATTCTCAAAAATGGCCCATTTCATTCCATGCAACAAGACTAATGATGCTTCTCATATTGCTAATCTGTTTTTTAGGGAGGTTGTGAGATTACATGGGGTTCCAAGAACTATTGTGTCTGATCGAGATGTGAAGTTCTTGAGTCACTTTTGGAGGACGCTATGGAGTAAGATTGGAACAAAGCTGTTGTTTTCTACAACTTGTCATCCACAAACGAATGGCCAAACTAAAGTTGTCAATCGTGTATTGTCCATGCTTCTTAGGACAATTATACGCAAGAATCTAAGGACTTGGGAAGAGGACTTGCCACATGTTGAGTTTGCATACAATCGCTCCATGCATTCCGCCACTAAATGTTCTCCATTTGAAGTGGTATATGGTTTCAATCCTTTGACCCCAATAGATTTGCTTCCTTTGCCTATTGATCAATTCAAAAATAAAGATGGGAAAAATAGAGCTGAATTTGTGAAGAAGCTTCACCAACAAGTGCGGGAGAACATTGAGAGGAGAACAAAGCAATATGAGCAGCAAGCTAACAAAGGGAGGAAACGAATAACTTTTGAACCAGGAGATTGGGTTTGGTTGCACCTGAGGAAAGAGAGGTTTCCAGCCCAACGCAAATCGAAACTTATGCCTTGAGGAGATGGTCCTTTCCAAGTGGTCAAGAGGATTAATGATAATGCTTATCAAATAGACCTTCCCGGTGAGTATAATGTGAGTGCTACTTTCAATGTTGCTGATCTATCTCCTTATGATGCAGGTGAAGATTTAGGGGCAAATCGCTTTCAAGAGGGAGGGACTGATGTGACCATAACCAGCAATAATTCCAATGAATTTCCTAGAGGTCCTATGACTCGTTCAAGAGCTAAAATGATTCAAGATGCTGTGGAAAGTGTTCTTTGCCAATGCTAGAAAATGAATGAAGAAATGACAGCAACAATTAGATCTTGCAACGTTTTGAGTTTGTTGGAAAGTTGAAATAAGTTGCATAAGAATTTGCATGAGTAGTTGCATAATAGTCCATTCATTCCATGAGAATAAATATGCTTGTTTATGCATTTATGCAAGCACTTCATTTATGAAAATACTTCACTTATGTATGTGTTTCATTTAAGCATGTAGGTTCATTAATTAAACTAGTTCATTCATTGAACTTGTTCAATTAATTCATTAAGTTTGCATAACATTTTTATCATATTTTGATTAATATTTTATGTGTTTTTAGTGTCATTATACGTTGGGATTAAGATGGAAACAATTGGAGACGTTTCATCTTCTTCAAGGAGACATGCCATCTTTATCACCATTCAAAGAGAGAGTCTTTTTGAATTCCATGGGGGATGAAGCATTTAGAAGACTTTATTATGCTTTTATTCAGCCAATAAAGTTGAGAAATAAAGAAAGGAGGTGGAAGAGACACATACACTTAGATGCAAACATGGGCAGATTCATTCCAAGTCATCTACATGCACTTTTAAGAGCCAAGCAAGTGGAATGTCAAAGGATCCATCACTTGGACGTGTATAAGTCTTCATTCACGCCTTATTATGTCCAAATTCATTCTAAATTACACAAATGGCCAGCCACACTTGATAGGATTGAAGACAAACCATTGAATGTCATAAATTGGAGCCTTAATGCATTATTTTGTCCATTCAAATTCTAGGCTGCCATGTACTATAAATAGGATGTTCATTTGCCTTTGTAAGGGACTTTTTTTTTGATGAAAATATATGAGAGTGTTCTCTTCATTGTTCTTTAAGAACTTTATCGGCTTTCAAGCTAGTCTTGTGGCAAATTTTCCCTTTTCATTCCATTCTATTTATAGCGTTGGTTCCTAGCTTTCTAGCTAGCGGGTTACGTTCCACCATTCCACCATCACTTCCATTTGATTATATTGTTGGTTCTTAGCTCAATTATAGCTAAAGGGTCACAATCCAACCTTCTACCATCATTTCACAAAGGGTAAGAACGTGTAAGGTTTGGGTCAACATTCACTATCTTCTTGGTTCTTCCTTGTTCCATTCCGATTCTATTCCATATATCCATATCAACTTCTATCCATTTCCCCTTACATTTATCTTTCAAACCATAATCACCAACCATTCCAGCACTTATTAAAACAACAACTTTCACCATCTTCATTCCATATACATCACTTCCACACTCAAGTTTCAAGTTTGCAACTTCATACTAGAATCACGGTCGGGCAGCATCACATACGAATTCGGTCATCACACAACCGGATACGTATCAGCGGTCTTCTTGAAGAAGTATATATGCATCAACCTCATGGCTTTGAGAGGAGGAATGCCAAGGGATATTTGCTTGTCTGTCGGTTGAAAAAGGCTCTCTATGGCCTACGACAAGCCCCGCGTAATTGATTTTTAAAGCTTCGAGAGTATCTTCTTGAGCTGGGGTTCAACTCATCACATGCTAATCCATCTCTCTTTGTGTGTTGCAAGAACAATGTCACTACATATTTGGTGGTTTATGTGGATGACATTCTTGTCACTATGAGCTTAGTAGAACATGTGAACCAAGTACTTGTTGCCTTGCATGATAAGTTCTCATTAAAAGTCCTTGGGTTACTTGGATTTTTCTTGGGTATCGAGGTGAAACGTTCTTCCCATGGCTTGTTCCTCTCACATAAGAAGTTTATCACTGAACTTTTACTAAAGACCAACATGCTGGATTCTAGACCCACTCCTACACCTATGGAACCATCTCAAAAGCTTAGCAAGTCTGATGGGGAAAGGCTGACTAATGCTCAACTTTTTTGAAGTGTAGTTGGAGCGCTATTATATGTGTGTCACACTAGACCTGATATATCTTTTGCCGTTACCAAAGTTGCTCAATTCATGCAAGAACCTTCCACTATTCATTGGAGTGCAGTTAAACGGATATTGAGGTATCTAAATGGCACATTAGACTTTGGACTATAGTTCACGGCACAAACACCTCAGCCTCCGGAGATTGTTATCTTTTCTGATGCTGACTGGGGTGGTGATCAAGATGATCGTAGATTCGTGTTTGGCTATTGTGTGTTTCATGGCAATCATCTTGTTACTTGGAGCTCCAAGAAACAGCTCGTTGTTTTGCATTCCACAGCTGAAGCCGAATATCGAAGCTTGGTTGATGCTGCATATGAAGCAACGTGTGTCAAAGATGTTTTTACTAAAATGGAAGTTCCGATTCCTCCCACCAGCAAGCTTTGGTGCGACAATACTAGTGTCGTGGCTATGGCAGCCAACCCGGTCTTGCACACTAAAACCAAACATGTGGATATTGATCTCCACTTCGTTCAAGAAAAGGTTGCAAATGGAGAATTTCATATCAATTACGTGCCCTCCCAAGATCAAGTTGCTGACATTCTTACCAAAGCTTTAGCCATTGACAGGTTTGAAGTCCTGCGTCATAAGCTATGTGTTGTTGCTCTTCAAGATGTTCAAGAAGCGCAGAAAGTAGGGTGATTATTGGATATAGTTGGGCAGTTAGCCAACTGGATCATGAGCTGCCAAAATTGTTAGTTGTTGAGTGCATAAAAGTTCTATATTTTACCCCTCATTTACCCATATTTTTGCTGCACTCAAGCATGATTTATTGCATTTAGGATAGATTTTTGCATACACATCACAATTAGATAAAATTGCACAAATGCTGCTGAATTTGGTCACTTTTGCAGGTATCTGTTGTGGCAGAACCCAGGGCAGCAGAGGAACAGAAGATAACTGTCGTGGCAGAATCTAGGGCAGCAGAGGAACAGAAGAGCTGGAGTGAAGAAAACTGCTTCATACATCACTGTCATGACATTTGCCGTGGCAGATGCCGTGACAGTTGTCGTGACAGATATCGTGGCAGATGCCGTGACAGATACCGTGACAGTTGTCGTGACAGATGTCGTGGCAGATGCCGTGACAAATGTCGTGATAGATGTCGTGACAGATGTCGTGACATATGTCGTGACAGAGGTGGCGACAGTGAAGAAGAAGAGATGGAAGATGCGAAGTGGAGTTCGATTGATAGAGGATTTCAAGCCTAATTCTTAGAGACCACTCGCATAATTTTTGAAGCCCAGAAGCATAAGGAAGGCCTTGCCCAAAGTTTGAAGAGAAAGTCAAAGCAAGAAGATAGGGCGAACTAAAGGACGTTTATTTAGAGATTTAGTCTTTAATGAATTGTACTTTAATTCGAACTAGTATTCTTGGCCATTAGAAAAACTTGTACTCAAGGCCTATATATATGCTTGTAATTCGACCTAGAAGGAAGAACCCTAGCTCCTAGTCGTCTTCCCTAAAAAACCCTAGTCGTTTCTTTTTCTTCACCATGTTCTAAACCTCCCCTAGGGCAAGAGTTGATATTGTAAAGTAGTTGTAAGGGTTGTTCTGTTCTTAGGATTTTTCTGTTCAAGGAAATAAAACTTCAAGTTTGCTTATTCTGGTTTTCAACATCTTGCAAGAGTATCGGGAGAGCATTGTGAGATTATTCATTTACTTAATATCGGGAGAGTTAAGTATACGAAAGGAATAAGTGCGGGTTCTCCAGTTTATGGTTGAACTATCTCGGACCTAGGGATATGACGAGGTTAAGCGGCTAAGGAAGAATTCATAAACATCGGTGTTCATACTTCGATTCACACCGGGAGTTATCATCCAAGACGTGTTCATCGACATAACTTAGACCTAGGGATAGGACAAGTCAATCCAGGGATTCTTGCCGAACTTGAAGAAACTAAGTTGCTTATCGCTGCCGCGACAGCAACGGACCGCTGCCACGACAGGTGCTGCCGTGACAGGAGCCAGACACAGAACATAAGTCCTTGAACAGTGCAATACCTGCACTACGGAGCAATTCAATTCCGGCCTATTTCTTAAACCTGATTCCTTATTCTTTTACTTTACGTGTTTCCCAAGATTACTTCATCATTCATTTAAACTATTTTCTTTTGCCCTTGTGCAGATAGCGAAGGAAAGGGTTAGCCCGGTCCCTGTGGAGACGATATCCGATACTCTAGTATCACTTTATAACTTGCGACGTGTACACTTGCACTCAATTGTGATAGACTCTTTTACACGCAACATTAGTAAGCTGCTAAATTGTTGGTGAGCTGTAAAAGATGTTAGGCTGTTAGTTTGTTACGAGAGGTGGTTGTATTTTGACGTTAAATAGCCATGCATTGGCTCATTGTATTAAACGCCATTTTTCTATGTATTCAATAAAATGAGAAGCATCATCTGTTTGCTCTCAAACCCTATCTAAACAATCATCTTCTTCTTCTACAAATAACCGTTATAGGTTCAACACACAAAGGCAGACATTCTTATTAAAAATATAAAAAAATAAAAAAATAATGACCCTCAATAGTCGACAACTAATACTAAAATTGATTACCGACCACCGACTAAAACAACAAATGAAAAAAAAGGAAGCTGCAGCGCTATATATAAATATAATCTAATAAATACGCATACTATTTACTTTAGAATGACAATACATATAAATTTATGTATTACAAGTGAAGGAAACAATGTCATGTTATTGGTAAATAAAATTATTTGCATTTATTTTTACCAACTTTCAAAACTTTATATTAAAATGTCATCACAAATGTATTGACTGAATATTAATTTAATTGGTATTATGTTGGTTTACAATAACATTAAATATTAGCTTAATCGATATTATGTCCGATTATTGATGATAAATAAACTGTAAATTAAACAAATTATCACTCAATTATAGTCTCACTCATATTTTGCTCAGTCAACTTTAAAAATTTATTAATTTAATAATAAATTTTTTAAATTGCTCATGTTTTAGCCAATTTATATTATTTTATTATTTTTTGTATGACATGATTTTTTATAATTAATAAATATAAAAATAATTTAAAACAAATAATAAAATTATATTTTTTTATTATTAAATTTAAAACAATTAAAATAAAAAAATAATTAATATTTATATCCAAATCCACCCAAATCTAAATCCTAAATTACAACCCATCCTCTCTCACTCTCACCTTACCTTCATTGTTCATATCTGTCATTGTTGGCAACAGACTAGATGTCGTCGTTGTTGGATCAAGTCACCGTCAAACCTTCTCCTTTCTCTCGCCTTGAAATAAATCGACCGCCTTACCAAAAACGAACACCCAAATCGACCCCTTTCAGTCGTGACCATTTATCGGCCAACGATGGAACTTCTCTAAGATCTGAACGGTAAAAATTTTCATTGGCGAAAGGAAAGCAAGTTATTGAGAAATGGACTTCATTCGACGGCGGAGGAGGGAGACCGACGAGAAAAAATAAAAATAAAAATTGGTTGAATTCGTGGACTTCAGATCCCTTTCTGACAAAAGGGACGTCAGATTCAAACTCAGACGGCTGAGACGAAGTGACTGGTAAAATTTAAGACCGAACGAACACCATCTACAACTGTCGATAATGGTATTCGGCGATGATAAACGGTAGACGACATGATAGAGATGGTCGGCTGCTAATAGTTGGGTTTACTTTTATATTTTAAATTATTTTTATATTAATAATAAAAAATATCATGTCATATGAAAATAATATAAAATAATTCAAAACGATTAAAACATGAGACATCTGAAAGCTCAGTTATTAAACTAATATTTTTTAAAATTAAATAAATAAAATAGACATAAAAGACAAAATGAGTGATGATATATATATATATATGAATGATAAATGAGTTATATATATATATATATATATATGTAAATTCACACACAAATAAAAGGTTGCGGGAATTCTCTCACGTCTCGGACTTAATTAGAGAATTTAAGAGTGATGTGTAAATAATTACGGAAATGTATAAATAAATAATTTTTTACTATCCATTCATCATTATTTTTTTTGGTTTAGATAAAGATAAGAATAGAATATATTGGAATGGTGTACACTCATGCCATTCATGAATCATCAAAAACTCCTTTTTTTTTAATGGAAAAGTTGAAGAACAACTCATCATCGTTAATAATGGCTATTCCATGCGTGACAATATGGGTGCCAATATCCCCCATAGGCCATATATATAATATCCTGGATTAGATAGCTTTATTATCCTGGATTCTTGCCAATGATTTTCAAGCATGGATCGGGTGTTGATTGTAAGTAACGTCTGGTGACTGTTATCAGGTTCGTTATATAACCGTTTTGGCACTATACGAAATTACGATACCCCCAATGGTTATATTCTTAAGAGTATATATATTTTTTAAAAAAAATTACAATCGCGATAGCTGCAATGGCCGCAATAGCATAAATTATGTCCGCAACCGCGACCAAAAAAACGGTCGTTGCCGCAATTTAAATTCATGATTGAGTGTGATCTTATTTTCAAAAAAAAATTATTCATGATCTACTTTCAATTCCTTAAAATTTTATAATTTCGTTAGAGTTAAAGAGGGTTCGATTAACAGTATATAGGCGATGAAGATGGCCTCTCTGGAACTCGGATGAATGGCCATTCCCAAATTCCCAATGCCAATGGGGTCCTTTAAGTAAATCTGTGCCTCAAATTTATTTGAATGTTATATATTAGAAGTAGGACTTTTTCAATAAATTAATTTTAATACCACAACAGTCAACATATTTCATAAAAATAGGTATAATAATAAAGTTAGCTCTAATGTTAATCTTTGTTGTCAATTTGACCATTTTTATTTGTCATTTTAGAAAAAATATTAGATAATTCTAACTCACCACGTCATTTATGATCTCATCAAATAATATTTTTTCTAAAGTAAATTTTCACCTCTTTTTTACATGTAACGTAAGGAGTGAGTAGTTACTTTAATTTTATACTAAAATTGATGAATATTATTGGATGGACCATGGATGACCTGATGAGTTAGGTCCATCTAATAATTTCACGTCATTTTAACTCTTAATCTTTAAATTTTAATCAAACTTTGCTGTTTTTTACCCACAAAAATTTAGCCTAAACCATTAACATTTTAATACATTAAAATTTTAATAGTGTTTGTTTAAATTTCACAATAGTAATGTGACAATCCATCTTGTAGTCCACGTGGATTTTTAAATAATTTAAAAATAGACAGAAATTATAAAAATAAAATGTGTTTTTTTTATAATAAAAAAACTATCAAGCCCATCACTGGAATGTAAGTGAACTATTGCATGAGCTGCGATGTTAGAATTTAAACTGTCCAGCCCTTTTCATCTGAAATTTAACAGTTTAACTAATATCATCTCATAATTTTTTTTTTCGAATTGAAATATCATCTCATAAATTTAATTAAATAAACTATTATTTGAGTAGATTCAAATATGTGAGATCCCCATTTGAATAAATTTAAAAATATCAGACCCTTTATTTGATTAAGTTAATTTTCTTTTGAATATGATTAAGTTAAAAATTAGATTCTTATTTCAACAAACTTTTTCAAAAAATTAAGTCATCATTCAACCGTTTTTAAAATAAAGTGTATACTAAAAAAAGTTTGTCATTTGAGCACTTATTAATATTGAACTTGCAAATTTAAAGAGAAAATTGGTTGAGACGTCTATTTTAGCAAGTTTCATTTATCTTTTTTTTGTCACAACAACTATTAACTAATAATATTAACTGATCTTTAATTATTATCATTAAACAACTGTAGGATAGGGACGTACACAAGATTTTATGTTATGAGGCGCGAACCTATAAAATTCTAAGAGGGTAAATTTATAAAATTTTAAGAGATGAAAATAAATTTTTAATAGAAAAATACATAAAAAATTCTATGAAAATTCTAAATCATACATAAATTTCAAATTTTTAGGGGGCGACTGCCCCTTCAGCCCTTTATGTCCATTCCTGTGCGGGGAATAATTAAGAGAAGGAAATACTGTTGAAGAAGAAGAATATTATTGACTAATTAATTGGTTGTAAAAATGATTCCCAAGAATAATAAGCGAAAGACATATCAACTAACCCCTAACCGATTCCAATTATTTTCAACCAAATTAGTTGAATTTTCCAACGTTTGAAACAATCAAAGATTGAATCATCATGGAAGGAAATTCAATTAATAACAAAAAACAGCACCAAAGTATTTAAAAAGAAAATTAATAATCAATAAACAATAGCCAAAGTCATCAACATTTTTTATAATTCACATATTTATACAAATTTTTAAGTTTGTTTGTTTGTAACTTATATAAACTTGAAAAAATATTAATAATTTATTCTATAAATAAATATTATTCTGTATAAATAAATAAGAAAAATATTTGATGCACTCTCAATGAAACTTTTTTCCTACAAATATACCTATTTAATCTTTAAAACTTAAAATCTAAATACTAAAGTTTAAAACACTAAATTCAAAACGCTAAAAACTTAAACTCTTAAATTTAATCCTTACCCTTAAAATAAATATATTTGTGTATTAAAATTTACATTAACGGTGCATCAAATATTTTCTCAAATCGATATGAGAAAATATTTCATGCACTTGTTTTTCACAAACATGTTTAATTTTAAGTCAAGCTGTAAAATTTAGAATTTAAAGTTTATGGTTATAATTTAAATCTATATTTAGGAGTTGAGATTTAATTTTTAGAACTTTGTAAGGTAAATATTTATATTTTAATTTTAAAATTAAATTATGCATATTTGCCAGGAAAAATGTTAAACCTATGCATCAAATATTATAGGAAAAAATAGAGGAATATTGTCCCTTGAAATTATATTTAGGGAAATGAGAGTCTTTGCGTTTTATTTTAGAAATTTCGATAAATTAAACAATGGAGGTGGAGGATGCCACCTGCAGGCGACATCCTAAGTTATTTTAAGTGAAAGACGTCACTTGTAAGTGGCGTCCTGAATTTGTTTAACATTTTTATAAAGTGTTCATTGCATGACAGCTTAAAAGATAATTAAAAAATATCAAGACATCATATGCAAATGGGGGTTTTTCACAAGTATAAATGTACCTAATTTCTCTAAATTTAATCTCTAAACATCAAACGAAACCATTATTATGTTAATAATATTTTTATTACATTTATTTATTTTCTTGGGTGCATCCCCTTGACACGGCATAAGAGCGTGTGTTTTGGGTTAGATTCAAGTTCCGTGCTTTCATGGGTCCTTTACCAGATTTCATTCAGGCAGGCATCTGTCCTTTGTTAGTACAATAATTTTCCCATTTGCAGATTGCAATTACCAATCACTCTACACATAAATAAATAAATAAATAAATAAATAAATAAATATTTGTACTTCTTGTAGACTGTGCATCCGTAAACCATAAACTAGTTTAAACAAACAGCTGTTTGCCTGTTTCACTCTCATTCTCATGTCATTGTTTCCCACGACGCACCAAAAAAAAGAAGCTTAACAAGGATCTTTGCCGCCTCTTCCCTTTGTCTTCTTCTTCTTCTTCTTCTTCTCCCTTGTGTTCTTTGGGGTTTCTCTTCTGTAGTTGCTTCAGCCTCTGCAAAAGTAGCAATGGCCGACTACATCTGTTTATTTAACAAGGTACATCTGTGTATTTGAAGTTTAATGCTTTACTTACCTCTCTGTAATTTTGGATCTGGGTTTTTCTTTTCACTTGTTCTTATGCTCTAATTTATATACTTCAAATTGAACTTTTAATCTGTTTAAAACCAACATTGTATTTAAATTTTCTTTCCTCTTTTTGGGACCCTTTTTTTAATTTATATTTCCAGTGTAACTTACTAAATTAGCTACTGTTTTTACTTACTTTACTCTTCTATTTTTTGTTCTCATTTGAAATGTTTCTTTGTATCTCCTTCAATTTGATGATGATATGGGGTTGTTTTTGCTGTATTTTTCAATGCAGGATACTCTAATTATAAAGCCTTCAAAGAAATCTCCACTGTTCTTAAGGACAATAGTTTTATTGTTTGCTATGGTATGTGGTGTTTATATCTGTTCAATCTGTATAAAGCAGATAGGTACTGTAACCAAGATGAACATCCAAGTCATTGAGAGTCCATCTCCAGATACTAACATTGGTACACAACTAGAACCTCAAATTCCTATTTTACATTACCCGAAACCCGAAACATTTAGCAGGTGAACTAAGGTCCCTTTTAGTTTGAATCTATTTTCTTTGTTTTGCTTTTTGGGTTTAGCCAAAGCTTAAGTTTTGCTGTTGATCATTTTTCCAGGGGTGAATGTACACAGAATCCGGTACGCTTCTTTGTCATATTGTCGATGCAAAGGTCGGGAAGTGGATGGTTTGAGACATTGTTAAATAGTCATATTAATGTAAGCTCAAATGGGGAGATATTCTCTGCAATGGAAAGGAGGAAAAATATTTCTACCATTATACAAACTTTGGAGAAAGTTTACAGTTTAGATTGGTTCACTAGCGCTTCCAAGAATGAATGCTCTGCTGCAGTTGGCTTCAAGTGGATGCTGAACCAGGTAAAATAATGTAGTTGAATTTTCAGTTACGGTGTTGAAAATTTGCGGTTGTGATCGTATTTGGAACTTTGGTGGCCATTATAGATCAGCTATGTGGTCAAGGTCTCTAGTGTTCATTTGTGGCTGAAATATCGTTATTAGCTGATGTAAACTGCCTTAGAACTTTGAAATTTGATTCATATAAATGGAAAAGATTGGAATTAAGATGGTCGTAACCTTAGTGATGGATTGAGAATATTTACATTTTAGTACCGGTTTGACGGTCAATAGCTAACCGTAGATGTATTCTTATGTAGGGATTGGTAGAGCACCATGAAGAGATTGCGGAATACTTAAACCATCGGGGCATTTCTGCCATATTTCTCTTCCGGAGGAATTTGCTTCGAAGGATGGTTTCAGTGCTTGCCAATTCATATGATCGCTATGCGAAACTGTTAAATGGAACCCACAAGTCTCATGTCCATTCACCGATAGAGGTCTGTCCAAACCCCACTCTCACCAGCCACCGCCGTTGATCACCCATTCCTTCACATTTTCGCCTTTTCCTTTATCGACAATCTTGAACTTATTGTTTGTCTCTTAATGTAGGCCGCTGCTCTTTCGAGTTACAAGCCGGTAATCAATTCTACATCATTAATAACTGATCTGAGAGAAGTTGGATCGGTTGCTGTCAAGGCTTTAGAATACTTCAACAGCACTCGTCACATAGTTTTGTACTACGAGGATCTTGTCACAAACCGTACGGTAAGGATAGTTACAACCTTCCACTGTATCTTTATAGTATTTCATTTGGCAGTTCTATATTCCATTTATCTTAATGGTATTTGCACGCAAAGAGCATTCTTCTCTAACTCATGTCTCCACTGTCTGTCATTGTTTCTCATGCTTGCCATAGAAACTAAAAGATGTTCAAGAGTTTCTGGGGATTCCACGGCTGAAATTGTCAAGTCGGCAGGTTAAGATACACAAAGGTCCATTATCAGACATGGTGAAGAACTGGAATGATGTGAACAAGACACTGAGTGGAACAGAGTACGAAAGTTTCCTCCGTGCAGACTACTAAGAACGAAATGGATGACACGGATGCTCAGCTAATTTTTATCACTGAAGCTGACCGGACAGACATTCACACTGGCATGTGGTGAATGAAGGCATGATGTTTCAAGTTTTAACAAGCTGACAAGAGTCAACCGCGTAAATAAGGCATCAGTATAGAGATTATTTTGCATTTCCTTGACTTCACTCCCAATCTCTGTCTGTAACATTTGAACATAGCTTCAACTTCTGTAAGTGCTGATGTTTTTTCACAAACTTTGGAACTTCGATTGGGCGGGTTGTGCCAGGCCCAAGCTATAGTGCAACGCTTAGGCGACAATTGAAAGCCATAGTAGCAAGCTACTGCGATGAACTTTCCCCTAAAAAATAAATTTAATATCATGTGAACCACAATGATCCACATATCAGATATTAAACTGATAAGAACAGATACTACACTTGATCTTAGCCAAAAGGCCGAGAAAGGTATGGTTATACCAAGCTAAGTCTGCGCCTCTTATGAGCAGTCTCTTGGCTCTTACTGTCTTCCCTGCCTGATATGGGAGTCGCTTCTGCATAAAAGCACGCCAATCATAGATTGTTCAATTTCAAGATACAATCAAGAAAATACTAACATAGAGCAAGCTCGGAATAATTAGTACTGCTGCTGGACCTCCAATCTAACTAAGTCTTTAATAACATCTTCTTCATTACCAGTAAATTGGACCCCTAATGTTTTTCTTGGTGCTCAGATTAGGATTTGTTTCCTGGCAATATCGGAATCAGTGGGTGATGCCTCGTCAATCTCCCATTTGTTACCCTCTTTTACATTCCTAACTCCTTCATCAACCTGCAAAGCAGGTGAAGCATCCCCGTGCATGGTTACTTCATCAATTGACTTATTGTAGTATATAGATTTAGATTTATACCTCGTCTCATATTTAATATTACAACTCATTAGTCATATTTTAAACTTTTTGGTCACTTAAGTTTAAACTTTTTCAATTTAATCACTGAACTTTTGATTATGCCCCCATTTTTTGTGAAAAACTCCCTAGTTTCATATTCCCTTTGATTACTAAACATGATGCATTTTCTTTCGAATCCCAACAGTGGGGAGGTGAAAAGGAAAGAAAGGAACAATATATATTGATTCCATGTTGGTTGTGATAGATATTGTAGATTATAGTAGTTTGGGGTTTGCGCATTTTAGGGAACCTAACTCTAATCCAATGCATCATCGTTATGACTGCACATTTTAAAGGTTGTTTAATATATCTTTCATTTCATGTTGATCACTCAAGATACTAACAAACTCGAACTGACCCAATCCGATTCTAATCTGAATGACCCTATTGTCACCTCTACATTTTATGTATAAAATTAAATTTAAAAAATTAAATCGATAAATGATTATAGGAGGAATGGTAAAAAAAATTACAGACAAAACTCGTTGTTTTCATGTTCTATTCTCAAGTATTTATTTTTATTTTTTATTTAAGGATTATATAAAAGTACGAAAACAAAAATACTTTTACTCCTATAATATATTAAATATCCTTTAAAATAAGTCTTTCAGTCATACTAGACATTTAATAATAAAATATAGATAGATAGATTATTATTTATTGAAATACGTACATAAATGTTACAACGAGATAATGAAGTGAAGGGTGCAAACCCTGAGCATAATGTCAATAGACTTGAAACCATAAATAATTTGTTAGTATAAAACTTAGAGCTTTTGGCAACGAATAGAAATCCTCTGCTCTTTTTACTTTTTAGTGTCTTTATTTATGTCTTAACATTAAAAATATTAAGTTTAGGGGTTTAATGTTATTATTTATGATTAGAGTTTAGGTGTAAGTTGTATTTTTAGGGTTTAGGATATAAAAATATTAAGTTGTATTTTTAGAGTTTAGGTGTAAGTTGTATTAAATCATAAAAAAGACATATAATTTTTGTTATTGGGCAACGCCTTTATTTATTATTGCACCATGTAATTTAGACATAAATTATTTTAAACTTGTTACACCTTGAGATCTTCTATAAATAGCAAACCGGGGAAGAGGAGCAAAGTCGCTAATCAAGTGTCTTCTTACCTAGTTTTCGATATTTCAAGCAAGTTGTGTTTAGTTATTGCTTGGCTATCTTCCCTCCCTTTCTCCCGCTGCTCACATTATGCCACAAAACAAACAACTCTCTCTTTTTGTTATACTTTTGCTTCTTTCCTTCCTACAAATTCAGTGTATTGTAGGAAGGCATTTGGTATTGGATTTAGACCAGAAGGAAAGAGGAACTAACGTCAACAAGGCAGCTGTTGCCGACACGCAGTCTCCACCGACACCAAGTGTGGCTGTCGGAGGAACCAAAGCTCCGCCACCCAAAAATGAAAACGATTTCAGGCCCACAGCTCCTGGCCACAGTCCAGGAGCCGGCCATTCGCTTCAAAACTAGGTCAAAAGGTTTCTTTTGCTCATGCATGGTGACTGTAACTTTGGTCCTTGAAAGATTTGTTCCTGCTTATTTAGGTTTCTACAGTGAGGTGTTTGGTTTCAATTTCAGTTTGAGGTACCTTTGGTTCGAAAGTTGGGAAAATAAACAATTTCTACTTTTGTGTGATGTAGGCTACCTTAAACCTTGAAAGAAAAATGTTTGTAACAAATATTATTCAATGCAAAATTCGAGGGTTTTTACATTTCTGCCTCATTGTTACTCTCTTCGTTTATTCTTAAATACAATTGTCAGACGACAAAAATATTTAATCACGTGATTCAAAAGATCTATGAACTAAGGGATAGAATTCACCTTCCAACTTACATTCCCTTTGTATGTTACATTTCTGCCTCATTGTTATACAAAAATATCACGGCATGTTTTTTTCTGAGACATAATTGATAAAGAAAACAAGTAAATGAGTATACTATATAGGACATAGAATATGTACGGTGCATACTCTACGTATTTACATACTTTCATTTTAATCACCATCATTAAGGAAAACTTTCATTTCAATCACTCATCCGTAAAGCCTCCAACGACGTATGAAAATAAAAATCCTCCAATAAGATGATGAAGTATGTCAAAACTAAAAATCAAACCTAGGAGCTTACAAGGGTCCCCAGCACATAACTATTGCACTAAGCTGAGAAGTATTATGTTATATGATTAAGATTAAATGATTGTCAAGGTTGGGATCCTCAACGTATCACCATTGTCCATTGTCCACTACACCAAGCCAAGAAATTTGATACTTGGTTCAGAATAAACGATTTAGACATCAATTGAACTTAAATATCATTTTTAAGGTCTTGAGTTTGATTCCTAACCTTAATCAATTTTGCCTTATTTTTATAACTAATAATATGGTGACACGTATCACCAATCTATTGGAGGGGACTTATTTATTCAAAAAATGACATGTGGACATGAGACGACATGTTGGCTCAAACACGGTTTGGAGTTTAACGGTTGAATGACATAAATGAAAGTTCTCTGTATCAACAATAACTAAAATGAAAACTTTTCATTTTGGGTGATCAAAATACAAGTATCCTAAAACTCATATGGCCATTGGTGTAGTTTACTCTAATTATTTTTAACAATTACGAACGGCTCAGGGGCAGTAGTATTTTACAGCCTAGCATGGCAGGGAATCAAATAAGTTTTGTTCACTTGTCTGTGACTTTGCAACTTGCAAAGGGTTAAAAAAGTCACTAGCAGTCTTTCAAGGGTTGCCAGGAGATGGGGACTTCCTCAGATGCAGGAACCAACTTTTTTTTTCAAATTAAAAAAAGAAGCACTTTTGTCTTTTGCGAGATTCTTCATATTGTTAACAATTAGAGCCTTCGAGAAGGCTTTCCCAGCTCACTATGCGCGGGAATGGTTGTTGTAACAACCTTGGGTCCTAGCTGGCTATGCATGAGCTGGCAAGGGAAACCCTAATCTGTTAGCCACTGCACTATATTAACGTGCATGCATTCTGTGTAAAAACAGATTTGAATCAACGAAATGAATGAGTATTATCTTAATATTATAGAATTCTTAGTAAACTTTCACATGGTATCTCTTCCTTTCTCGATCCTGGTTTTTGTTTCTTAAACCTTTCTCGCCATGGCCATCGATGCTTCTGCTGATTCTTCCACTGCTGCTGTTGATGATTCATCCTCCTCACCTGGTTTCTTCAACAAACAAATCAGTGTTCGATTGGATGACACAAACTTCTTGCTATGGCGTCAGCAGGTCCTATTGATGATTCGTGGTCAAGGATTAGAACACTACCTCGATTCAGAATACACTCCTCCAGCTAAGTTTCTGGTTGCTGCTGATGGCACAAAATCACCAAATCCAGATTATCAACACTTCTTTAAACAGGATAGTTCTCTTGCATCGTGGCTCCTCTCCACTGTGAGTAATTCCATTCTATCTCATCTTGTTGGATCTGAAACAGCTGCTTCTATTTGGAATACTCTTGTGCTTCGTTACTCTAAGCTTTCCACGACTCGGATCATGCATTTACACTGCCGTCTTAGAACACTTAAGAAAGGCTCTCTTTCTATTTGTGAATTTTCTGGTCAAATTAAAGAGATCTGTGACCTTCTAGCTCTCTGTGGTAATCCCATTTCTGAGCTTGAACAGGTAGCAACAATCCTTAATGGCCTGCCCTCAGGCTTTGAATCTGTTATTGCTGTGATCACAGCCAGCAAAGAACCTTACTCCTTTGATGGAGCTGTCTCACTCCTTACTGATGCTGAAACTCGCCTGGCTGATCCCTTGCGATTGCCAATTGGTATTCATACAACCACATGTTCCTCTGGCGCTGATTCGGATTCAAAAACAAGCTATTCTACCCAGTCTGGTTCTCGTGGTGGCAGATCTTCCACTACATCCTTTAATGGTGGACGGTTCAAAGGGAGACCTCGTATTCAATGCCAAATCTGTGGCAAGCTTGGCCACCTTGCGGATCGTTGTTGGCATCGATTCAATCAGGAATTCAAAGCTCAGTCCTCATCTTCTATTGAAGCACACACTTGTGGCTGTGCTCCTGATTCTGCTGAAGCTGGCTATACTCCATTTGTTACTACTGAAGCTCCTCCTCAAGCCTCCTCTGATTCTCCTCAAGTTAATGCTCTCATAGGCAACTTCTCCAGCTGGTTCCTCGACTCAGGTGCCACCCACCATGTGACAAATGATCCCTCTCAATTCACCAAGGTGCAACCATACTCAGGTCAGGGCAATGTCCACATCGGTGATGGCTCTTCCCTTTCAATTTCACATGCTGGACATTCTATTCTTCATACTTCTACTAAGCCTTTGCTTATTGATCATCTTCTACATGTCCCTGCTATTACTCGCAATCTTCTA
Source organism: Hibiscus tridactylites (assembly GCA_958450335.1). NCBI lineage: Eukaryota > Viridiplantae > Streptophyta > Magnoliopsida > Malvales > Malvaceae > Hibiscus > Hibiscus tridactylites. Next base: position 67,492,087 of record OY288284.1, read on the forward strand.
TCAGTTTCTAAATTTGCTACTGGCAATGCTGTGTTCTTTGAATTTCATTCTAATCATTGTGTCATCAAGGATGAGCTGACAGGGAATGTTCTTCTCCGAGGCACTCAGCGGAATGGTTTGTACGAGTTCGCTTCCTCAGTTCCATCTTCATCACCAAGCGTTTCATTAACCACCACCAGCAATGACTATTGGTTATGGCACAATCGGATGGGTCATCCCACTGTTGATGTTATTAATATTGCTCTAAATAAAAAGCTTGTTGTTAGCAGTTCAGATCTTTGTCATGCTTGTCAATTAGGCAAACATCATACTCTCCCTTATCATGATTCTACAACCATGTATTCAACACCATTTCAGTTAGTGGAAATAGATCTTTGGGGTCCTGCACCTCTACAATCTGATGGTTTTTCTTATTACATGGCTTGTGTTGATATGTACTCTCGTGTTACTTGGATTTATCTTCTTCGAAAGAAGTCTGATGCATGCAAAGCGTTTGAATTATTCTACAAATATATTGAAACACAGTTTTCTACAAAGTTACTGGCAGTTCAAGTTGATGGAGGTGGGGAATTCAAATTTCTTGAACCTCTCCTAGCTCAATTGGGCATACAATTGCGTATCACTTGTCCTCATTCTTCACCACAGAATGGTGTAGTTGAGAGGAAGCACAGACACTTAATTGAAACAACTCTCACTCTCCTTGCTCATGCCTCAATTCCTCTTCATTATTGGTCTCATGCTGTTCTCAGTGCAGTATATTTAATCAACAGGATGCCCTCCAAGTCCCTTGGTAACATCTCACCCTATCAAAAGCTTTACAACCTTTCACCTAACTATGCCTTTCTCAAAGTTTTTGGTTGCCTCTGTTACCCTCACCTGCGACCCTTTCAAAAACATAAATTTGATTATCATACGAAACCATGCATCTTTCTTGGCTACTCTCCTACACATAGAGGGTATGTTTGTCTTGACCCTTCCTCCAACAGAAAGTTTATTTCTCGCAATGTCAAGTTCAATGAATCTATCTTTCCCTATCAAACTCAACTACCCACAGTCACTACTACTACTCCTCTCACAAATTCACCTCCATTACACGTTCATCCTTCTTCTTCATCCACCCCTACTGTACCACATACATCTCCTTCCCCCACTACTTCATCCTCAGTTTCAACTCCCACTACTTCTTCTTCTCCCACCACTGTTCCATCATCAGATCATCCAACCTCACCTGATACTTCCTCCTCTTCCCCTTCAAATCCTCCTTCTCCACTTCATACAACTGCTCCTCTCCCAACAACCACAACTCAACTCCCTATATTTCCTCCACCTGAGCCTAATCCTTCTATCATCCCTCCTTCATCTTCCTCCGAACCCTCTTCTACCATCTTGCCTAGTCACACCATGGTTACCAGAAGCAAGTCAGGCATCTTTAAACCAAAGGTTTATCATCTTCAAGTTCCTGATACACCTCTTGATGTGCATCATGCCATGCTAGATCCTCACTGGAAGTCAGCTGTTCTAGCTGAATATACTGCTCTTCTTGAGAATGACACATGGGATCTTGTTCCCCTTCCTCCTGACAAACGTGCAATTGGATGTAAGTGGATTTTTCGCATTAAATACAATGCTGATGGGTCAGTGGAACGTTACAAGGCTCGATTAGTAGCCAAAGGTTACTCTCAATTTGCTGGTGCTGATTTTACTGAAACATTCAGTCCGGTGGTCAAATCCTTCACTGTTAATCTTGTGTTATCATTGGCAACCTCACATGGCTGGCATATTCATCAAGTGGACGTGAATAATGCCTTTCTAAAGGGTGACCTCACTGAAGATGTCTATATGCTTCAACCTGAAGGCTTTGCTCAGAACTCCTCTACTGGTTCCACTTTGGTTTGCAAGTTAAAACGATCTCTCTATGGCCTTAGGCAGGCCCCTAGAAACTGGTTCACCAAACTTAAAGCTTCTCTTGAAAATTTGGGCTTTCGATCTTCGAGTGCTGATGCTTCCCTATTTGTTTCTCAGCATGAGGGTTTCCCTACATATATTATAGTGTACGTCGATGACATCTTGATCACAGGTGCTTCTCCCTCTCGTGTTGCTTCAGTCATTACTCAGTTGGACACTCAGTTTTCTCTAAAAGATCTAGGTCTTCTTCACTTCTTTCTTGGCATTGAAGCATTACACATTAATGGTGGCTTACTCTTATCTCAAAAGAAGTATATTATTGAACTTCTTGTCAAGACTGATCTACGGGACACAAGTAGCATACCAACTCCCATGGTAGCATCCTCGAAACTTCTAAAAGATGATGGGCTTCCACTTTCAGATCCACAACTATACAGGAGCATTGTAGGCTCCCTACAGTATGTCTGTCATACTCGTCCAGACATTGCCTTCTCTGTGAACAAGGTTGCGCAATTCATGCATAAACCTACTGATCAACACTGGATTGCGGTTAAACGCATTTTACGCTACTTAAAGGGAACCTTGGAATTTGGTTTATGGTTCACACCTCATCAGAATTCTAGCTCTGCACTTCACTCCTTTGCTGATGCGGATTGGGGCAGTGATCCTGACGATCGAAGGTCCATCTCTGGCTACTGCACTTACCTTGGTGAACATCTTCTTTCCTGGAGCTCTCGCAAGCAGCGTTCTGTCTCTCGTTCAACAGCTGAGGCAGAGTTCAGGAGCCTTGCTGATGCTGCTGCAGACAACCTTTGGTTTCAGGAGGTTCTCAATGACATGTGCATTTCCTTACCTTATATCCCTGTCATTTGGAATGACAACACTAGCGCAGTAGCCATGGCTGCGAATCCCGTGATGCATGCCAAGACAAAACACGTCGAATTGGACTTGTTTTTCGTTCGAGAAAAAGTGCTCTCTCAGCAGCTTCAGGTCAACTACGTCCCTGCCAATGCTCAAGTTGCGGACATTCTTACTAAGCCCATATCCATTCAAGCTTTCACTCTATATCGTCATCAATTGTGTGTTCGAGATTCTGAAGACCTTAGACAGCAGGGGAAATGTTAACAATTAGAGCCTTCGAGAAGGCTTTCCCAGCTCACTATGCGCGGGAATGGTTGTTGTAACAACCTTGGGTCCTAGCTGGCTATGCATGAGCTGGCAAGGGAAACCCTAATCTGTTAGCCACTGCACTATATTAACGTGCATGCATTCTGTGTAAAAACAGATTTGAATCAATGAAATGAATGAGTATTATCTCAATATTATAGAATTCTTAGTAAACTTTCACACATATTACTCAATTATTCTTGTGTAAGTGGAGGGTTTTAAGTTCCAAGGGCGGGTTTAGGACAGTGAATTGGTGCTGTTGGTTCTGAGTTTTGACTTGATCGACCATGAGAAATGCAGGAATGTGCGTCACTTTGGTTGGTGCCCTTCACCTCTTGACTAATTCTGAGATTTAGCACTTACACACAGTAACGATAACCATGTTCATAGGTAAACACAAACAATCAATCACACCAATGAGACGAAGATGCATGAGAGAATTACACAACTAGCTAGGTTGAAGAAAATAAGTTTTAGGGTATATGTTTACAGTTGAAATGAAATAGTTATTTTAAGACCAATTGCAGCAGGCTCCACTGTTAGATTATAGTGGAGTATTAAATTAATGTAATTAGAAAATAGAAAAAACTATAGTCATGACAATTGTCTTTGATACTGTAGTATGCAAGTTGTTCAAGTCGCCCAAATGTAAGATTTTTTTTGTATGACATGCCTTCAATTTCACTTCAAATCCCATAAAGTAGAAACCAGCAAAAAGCAAAAGCAAGATTCATATCAGTATCAATTTATGACACTGATGTTTGGTCAAATTCCGGCTGTCCTATGAATTTTTTCAACATTATAATCTAGCTGCAGCATTCTTAGAGTGAAGACGACCATCATGATAATCTTCATCACCATGATAATCAATTATTCTTTAGTATAAAGAAATCTAAAATGCGTGAAGGGACGTGCCCTTCAACCTTTTGATTAATTGTACATGGTAACTAATAGGTTTCTCTGCAAATTAGACAACAAGGACTTCAAATTCTTGTATTTTGATTGTATGGCAAACTAGGCTGAAGAAAATATGTTATTTAAGACTTGCTGCAATTAGGGGTAAATGATGAATGAATAAAGTTTTGTTCGTGTTCGTTTATGTTCGCCAAAATGGCGAAATTACATCACTAATCTTTAAGCTCCTTAGACTTCACAGTTTGAACTCTAAAGTTTACCTTGTGTTCAATTTAGTCTCTACCTTCACCAATATTTAAAATGTATAAAATAAAAAGGAAAAGGGGAACCACATATACGAGCTTATGAACAATTCGATAAATGAGTCTATTCGTGAACATAAACGAACTGAACAAACATATGTTCGTGTTCGTTCGTTTATTTAATGAACATAAATATTTTGTTCATACCCGTTTATTTAGCTTAATAAACAAACATTATACAAACGATTCAAAATCAGTTAATCAAACACTATGTTCATTTACACCCCTAACTGCAACAAGTTCCACTGTTAAATTAATGTGATTAAACAATAGTAAATACCGACTCAATCATGAAATTTGTCTTTGATACTGTACTATGTAATTTGTTTAAATCACCTAGTTGAGCAATGTATGTAAGCTTTTCCTCATATAGTGACGGTTCCAAATTGTTGATGTGACATAACTTCCATTTGTTTTTTGATGGCGTGAGTTTTTATAAAGACAAGCTCCCACACCATTGGAGAGAGAGAGAAACCTTTAGTACTTCAAATTCCTTAAAGTAGCATTGAAGGGTCAAATTTTTGCATTTAGAAACCTGCAAAAAGCAAAAGCAAGATTCATATCAATATCAACTTATGAAACTGATATTTGGTCAAATTCCGGCTGTCTTATGAACCATCCATTATGACTGGCCTTTTTGCCATTAGTGGAAGCTAAATTCAACCCAGTTGTGTTAATTAAAACATTCTTATCACTATAGTGCTTTCACAACTTTTGCTTAAATTAGTGTTTTATGTTGCAAGGTGATAACTATAAAAGAAACTCAGACTGTAGAATATTGGTATGAAATTATTCTGTTTTAGAACATAGTATAATTCTGAGATGCTAACCAGCACCTTTCAGATTGGTGGTGGTGTTAGAGCAGGACACTTGTAATCAACATATATGTATGGTCTTCAAATACATTAAATAATTGAAAAGTAAACTTATTCTGAACAAATATCTATATGTGAAAATTTGTCAAATTCAGGTAATGTATACACTGAGTTCATATTTGCTGAAACCAAAATGAAGTTGAACTCAAATTTCATTCGGTTCCAGAGAGAGGTCTTGTAATTTAGTTAATTATTTATGGTTTCCACCAGCAAACCTTTCAACATTCAGCAGTCGAGCAATCATTCCACCACGCATTTAGTTGACACTTGAAAGTTTGCAACTACCATAAACAATGGAGTTTCAGCAAAAGAACCGTAGTCCATAGGACATATCACTATAACTTGTCGACCAAAAGAGCTCTAAGCTTGCACAACAGCCATCGGTATATAATAATACAACTATTTATATATATGCATTTGCAAGTGGAGAAGTACAGGAGAATCCTTTACCTTTTCGGTGCATTTCGATGGTGGGGGAAACGCCATTATTTCCCATATATTTGTTTATCTCTAGGGAATAGGGTTTACAAACCAACGCAGTTAGCTTCTAAAAATTTGATTGTATAGATTGCCCTCCTCAGTCCTCACTGAAACCAGACATTGCAGCACTATGAAAGGTCAAGGGTCCAACTTCAAGTTTCAGGCTATATTCCCAATTTTTATCATTCACACGTCAATATTTGAACCCTTGACCTTGTTAAACGACCTAGCACCTCATCTCACTAGACCAACTAGTCACTGATTTCAATTTTATTTTTCACTAAGATGGTCGCACCACGAACTTTTCAAGTTTAAACAAGATGAAATTCTACTTGTATCTTTTAACATTCTCATTTTTTAAAGTATTTGTGGCTAATTCATATTTATAAATTAATGTTAGGTATGTATGATCCTTCAAAAACCAAGAAAATTAAGTTAAAATGTCGAATATATCCGAATTAGACATGTACCCGTATTCCATATATCATTAAATTTGCATAACTTAGTCTGGGGTTCTTATTATAGTACCATTATTTTTAGGGGTAAAGATCAACTAAGAGCAGAACTAGTGGGGCATCGAGAATAAAACATAGAGAGATGTGCAAAATATATATGGGAAGGCATTGTTCAAGAGAGGCAATAAATAATACATTTGGTGGGACATAGAGATTGGAGATGAATAGTTGTAACAGAGATGCAAATTATGAACTATATATTAATCTTCAAGTGAGGAAATACAATTTGTCACCATTATTGTATAAAATAAAGATTTATTGTTAAATGAGTGTCTAAATTATATTTTTTTTTTCTAGTTAAATGTTTAGATTATTTTTTGATCTAAATAGATGTCTAATATTTCATTTTGTTACCCTTTTAAAGTTTTTCGTGACATACGTAAAAAAAATTGTTATGCAATAAAAACGCGACATGTGGCCTATTTTTATTATTTTCTTTAATTTTTATTTTTTAAAAATCAGAAATTCTTTAATTTTGTTAAAAAAACTTAAAAATCTTTAATTTCTTTTTTAAAAAACTCTTAAATTTCTCTTATTTGACCATACCCTTGCCTTCGTCGAACCCCACTACTAAAACTACCATCATCATATCACCAAAAATCGATGAATCAACTGTCGATTGCACTGTCGACGAACATCCAACAATGAAGAAAAAAGAAATCAATTGGGTTTTTAACCGGCGGCTAGAGGATGAGGGATGTCGAATAGTGAGGTACGCGTCGCTTGGACAGTGAATGGTGAACACCGACGTGTGGGGATGTTGAACGGTGAAAAAGATGTAATTGATGATTTAATTGAAAGAAATTAAAACTTTGAGAATTTTTAAATAAAAAAAAACTATGAGATTTTTAAAGAAATTCATGTTTTTAAAGAAATTTAAAATTTTTAAAAATAAAAAATAGGTCATGTGTCATGTTCTATTAATTGGATGATGGAGTTCTTTTAACAACCTTTGACGAAAATTTTAAAAGGGTTACGGAAAGAAACGTTATACACCTATTTGTGATAAAAAAAAAAATAAGTCAAACATCTAACTAGAAAAAAATGTATAATTTGAACATTTATTTACGGTTAAATCTAAAATAAATTAAAAGAGGATATTTTTTAAGAAAAAAATCTTCAAACCATCCATTATTGGTAATTCATCCCCACATTATAAATCCCAGGGGATTCAAAGCAGAACTCACTTCATTGTGCTTAGTTCTTTCTTTCCTAAATCCTAAGCTAATCTCTCATACTACAACTTACAAGAGACATTCAAGTTATTGATTTCCTACTGATGGAATTCAGGACCATGCATAAATTTGCTGTCTTTCTTCTAATTGCCTCTCATTCAGTTCTCTCAGTCCAGGGAAGACTACTAAAATCAGTGCGCAAAAATGGTTCAAACCAAGTATTGCCACCCCCTACACCTACTAAAACCTCAGATTTCGGCGACACCGTACAAGGTTACAAAGAGGATTTTCGACCCACTACACCCGGGAACAGCCCTGGTGTTGGTCATTCTTTTGCAGAAGATGATGAAGATATTGTTGAACAGAAACCAGGAAGCTTTAATGGCAAGCATTCAACTGCAGGAGATAAAGAAGATTTTCGACCCACAACACCAGGAAACAGCCCTGGTGCTGGACATTCTTTTGAAGAAGATGACGAAGATATTGAAAGAAAAGCAGGAAGCATTAGCAAGCAGGGCAATGGTAAGCATTCAATTGCAGGACCAAAATTCTGAACCAAATGCATAATAAACATTCATGTAAATGCCCTGGATCTCCTCGATTAGTGTAATAATTGGATCATAAAGGAAGAAGCAGCGAGTGTTATGCATGGTTTCAGAATTCAAGAGGGATTTGCAATTAGTCCTAGCTATAGTTATTTGGTTATCCAAGTGTATATGTATATGTATTGTACATAACTCTTTGAAATGTCTTCCTCCAGGTCTCCAACCATCTTAATAAATTGTTTCTCATATTAAAGAAACGGCCATTGCTGGATTTTAATCTTCTGAAATCTCTCTTTCTCCAGTGGCCATAACGGGTCTAAAAATTTAAGAATGAGGGTCTAAAATATTTTTTTTCTTTCAAATGAGTATACAAAAACAAAAAAATTTCCTCTACATACTAAACAAAATTACCTTTTTAAAGAAAAAAATAACACTAAACTAAACATATTTTTTTAAAATAATTCAAAAATAAAGATACGGATACACACCAACAGGGCTGGATGCATACGCCACTGTCTGATGTTCCTGTATATGATGGAGACCATCAAAAAAAGCAGCAGAAAATACAAATATATATATATATATATATATATATATATATATATATTTAATATTTTAACCAAAACAAGTTTGAAAGGTAATTGTTGGGGATTTAATATTATTAAGGAATGAAGATGAGAAGGGTCCCATTGACATGGAAGAAGAGCCGATTACACCCTTTCGTTCTTTATTATAAGATAATTAGGAGAAAGGAAGATATGCAAGTTGATGAAAGAGTGCTCGAAAGTGATTTAGTGCACACGAATGCCTAAAGCTATTTAACCCTGGCCCATGACATTATGCCAAATTTATTCGACCGACTATGAAAAAGAATTTTTTTACAATTACCTTAGTTATACCTTAGTTTTAGGTTGAGGAATTTAGTTTAGTGTTTAGAGTTTTAGGTTTAGTTTTAGGGGTTTAAAATTAGAGTTTAATGTTAAAATTTTATGGTCTAGATGTTAGGTTTTAGAGTTTAGTATAATATGATTAGAGATTTAGGTTTTAACATATAAACTCTAAATTATAATCTTAAACCCTAAATTCTAACCACAAACCTTAAATTCTACACTCATAAATCATTTCCCTAATTGATTCTTTAAACTCTAAAAATAAGGTACTTGTGGAAAGTTTTTTTTACCGCCAGTGTATAGAATAATTTTTCATAAAATAATAAAAAAATTATATAAATCTTTGTTAATTACTTATCCAATCCTTGGACATTAAGTGTTAATTATTTTATTTAAAAATAAATAAAAGTATGAAAAAATATATAAGTACCACCATAATAATATTTATTATCATTAAAATTTAATTTTTCAAAGCAAGAGTTTAGGTGAGACGTGAGGGTACCTTCTATCTTAAACAGTACTGATCGAAAATTTGATTTTTGTTTTGGGCATTTTTAAAACTTGTGATCAATATTATTTCTGTATGGACCAACCAAACGTGGAAGATTAATCATTAAATTAACTTCAACGGGTACCTTGTAAAATAATTTAAAAAAATTGTCGGAATTCTTGTCTGGTTAACCAATAATATAAACTCAATCAAAAAATTTATTTATGGAATTAACTCAAAGGAAATAAAGAGAGCAATGCATAACTTCTGGATTCGAATACTATAGGGTATATGCTAGACCATAAAAAAATACAGCATACCTTCAAAATTGTGGAATCCGTTCCCGTTTTCCAATTCTTTTGCAACACTTATTTATAAAAGTTTTAGATACGAGTAATTTTTTCTTCGGTAACTCAAACTCATTAACTATTTAGTTCAATTAAATGAAATGCATTGTTTTTAAGAGTAAAGTTTACTCAATATTTTGTGTATCAAATGCTATATTTTGATAAAAAAAATTATATAAAAAATTAAACAATTCTTTTATTCAAGTGGGGATGACAACGAGACGTGTCGAATATTTGACCGTCCCAATCCTGACTCGAGGAATAGTAAACATGACATGACCCCGACATGCCCTGAATATTTTATTATATTTATTTTGTTCTGTCCTCGACTCAAAATTAAATATGCATATTCATCTCTGATTCGACCTACATTTGATAAAAAAATAATTTTATAAAAGTGTATAAAATATAAAGTATTTTTTGACGTATAATTCTGTCAAATCATTTCAAGTTATTTTATCGTTAATTTGACTAATAGTTTTTATTCATAGAAGAGTCATTTTAACCCAAAATGAAACGCTGAGTACTAAATTACTTCAAAAAAAATATGGGTTGAAGTTATTATTCAACCAAACGTTAGAGTTTTTTTTTAGCTTTATGCCTTCTAAATATGAATAATCGACATGGTAGAGAACACAAATTAAAATAATTTTTTAAAGAAAAAGTAGAACCAATGAAGCCCCGCGTGCGTAACGGGTAGTGGTAGCCCCCAAAGTATATTTAGTTTAGTAGTTGAAAATGGGCATTTTCGGTCAGTATATATATAATTTAGGTTCGGGTCGAGTCGAATTTGAATTTAAAGTAGAAAATATATGCGCCGACTTAGGAGTAATAATCTAATTTTCTCTCGTATTTTTTAAGGATGTTCGCAATAATACTCCCTCTTTATATATATCTTTTACAATTAGATCATTAAAATTGTTCTTTTTTTACAATTAAGTTCTTATAATTTAAATTTTTAATAGTTTGGATCAGATTCGAGTTTAAGCATATAATTTTTGAGTCAAAATTTTTAAATATAAGGTCTAGTTAAATTCAAATTTAGAGTATATATTTTCGAGTCGAATTCAGTTGATAAAAAATCTAACCGGTGCCGATTTCTACTTGGAAAGGGGAGGGGAGGGCAGCCGCAAATCTTTCAAAGGGAAGATTCCCATGGAATCTTGTACGATAACCGTTTGTTTACAAAGATTCGTCGATATTTGAGCTAAAGACATCATTAATAAATGTTACCGTCCTTAACTCTTTTCGACCTTTGGACATCTGATAAGTCTTTTTTCCTTTTTAGTAGACGGTCAAAAACTTCTCCATGTGCGACCCCTTTTGTTTTAGGGGGTTTTTAATGGTGTTAGAACACAAAAAAAGCGCAGGATTTTTGTACGTACTTCATAGGTTTACTTCAGATTAAACTATAGTCTATAGTTAGCCTCCACCATTAATATTTTGTTGAATGCCTTCGGATTCTTCTTCATTCCTCGACAAAGGCCTCGTGGGGGATGGGATAGTTGAAGTCACGTTCGCCCTGACAAAAGTTAACCTCCTCTTTTGCACAAGAGTTTGACAAATAAAAGAGAAAAACTTGTGAGCACGTGCTTTCTTTTTTATTATTATCAACTTGATCAAACTCCATAGCCAATTTAAATATGTTTTGGTAGTAGTGAAGTGTTGGGGTCAGGAGTTCAACTTTTGATAGTGTGTTAAATATTAATTGACCTATATTTATTGTATTCATGATCAGAGAAGAGTCGAGATGAAACTTTAGAGGACTAAATATAAATGATCACTGGTGTATGTAGTAAGAGTTTAGGGTTTTTTATCAGTTATTTATCTTATTAAGTGTATCCACTTGAGATTTATTTGTGTCCATTCACGTACAAAAAATTTTGTGTTATTAATATATGTGTCTACTCTCAAAAATATTTTTGAATCTGCCACTGTAAATCACTAATGTCTAATTATTAAGTCATCAAATATAAAAAATTAAAATTAAAGGGTCGATCAAATTTGCATGTGTTTACTTCCATGTTTTGTATAACTCAAGTATGTCACACTCTTTTTCTTCCATTTAGATTTAGAGATGTTTTTTAACGAGGTGCATATATAAGTCTATCTATTTCTAATAAAACTTAAATTCTACCCTTTCAAAAAAAATTGACAAAGATATAATTAGTATTTAAATCATAAATAAGGTCCAAGTTTAATTTGATTAATTTCAAAATAAACAAGAACCTAAGAAGCCTTTAAATTGAAAAATGTGGGCCAAGACCAAATTTTTCTAGCTTCAAAGCTAAGAGGACCTTAAAAGTAATTGGACCCAAAAATTTGAGTAGCAAAGTTTAATTTTCTTTCAAGAGTATGAGGACCTAAAAAATTATTTTGAAGAATCAAAATGCCCCCCCCCCCCCCCCCAATATATATATATATATATATATATCACAATGCAAAACATCAGCGATTAATATACAATTAAGACTGCGAGGGGAAAAGGGCTTCTGGCCAAACCGGTTTTGTTATTTTAATGAAATTGTTCAATGCATATACATATTTTTATCAGCATTGAACTATATGTTGAACCATCCTTTATACTTGGGACATTACATCTAACAAATGCCTTGCCGGCCCTAACAAGCCACGTGACTGCACGTACTTCTCCCACCCTCTCTTTCCCCCCACAATACTTTAATCTTTTTGCCCTAACCTTTTTATGCACTATAAATAGGGCTAAGATATTGAATCCAACCATAGCTTCTTTCCTTGTAGTTTACTTGCAAAACCTAGCGCTATACAACTCTATTACTTCCTTTATTCTTATAACTCCAGCATCGTAGGCATGGCCAATGTGAGATGTCGGTGTTTGTTTTGTCTACTAATAGTACTTGTTTTGTCCCATGAAACACTTGTTTTTACTGAGGGAAGGAGCTTGGAACTGAAGAAATATGTGAGTGTATTGGATGGAAGTCCCGGTGCGGGGAAGAATAATATTGTAGCCAACCCAAGCTCTTTGCGCCATGTTTTCAGGTCCTTAGATGGAATAATAGACGCTTTTCGACCTACAACCCCCGGACATAGCCCCGGAGCCGGCCATTGATCACCATTAACATATCGGTAGTTGTTCTAGGTGTTGTACGTACGTAGTTCTTAGTTGTATGCAGCTTCGTATTCCTTTTGTATTCTTGCATTGTTTCTTGTACTTGTAGTCTTGTATCTCTTCTTTTAGTCAAATTGATGTTTGCGACTAATTTCGGCCTCTCTCCATGTGAAGGAAGTTAACACTTAAACTCCAACTCTTTTATAAATTGTCTTGCTTGCTCTTAACTACAGTGCCCAAAACGTAAGATAGCTTATTCTTAATCTTAAGTCTTAACTGATGCATCGGAGCATGGACAAACTCATTATTTTATGTTAAGGCTGTAAGATTAGATCATTTATATAAAATATAAAGAATTTTTTTTTAAAATACATGTGAATTTGAAATTTTCATGGGTTGTGACTATGCCTAGCATCCCTCGTTTCATCCTTGCATCAGAGTATGCTTAGAAGTTCTCACTCTGGAATCAGGGATGGACCGAGCTGGAAGGGGCAGTCGCACCCCCTGTAAATTTTGAACTCTCACATAGTTTGTGTATCAATATATTTTTTGTATTTTTTATCAATTATCTAAGTTCGCAGCCCTTAAAATATTGTAATTTGCACCCCTAATTTTTAATAGAACTCCCAAACAATTAACCCCCTCTAACATAAAATCATGCATGGTCCCTTTTGATTTTTTTTATAGAAGTCCTACGTAAAAAGTATCCCAAGCTTTCCTTAATTAGTACGTCCTTTTAAGCATAAGAAGTATCAACAGTAACCACACCAGGAACCATATGACATAACTTAGGCCACTGTCTTTACTTAACAAGCACCAAAATTAAAAGTATAAATAAAATCAACCATATTACTTAGAAAAGAAATGCAAATCAAATCAAATAAATAGTTGAAAAAGAGTTCGTTAGTTAAAAGTAGAGAAATGAGAGGTAAGTCATGAAAAGAGATCATATGGTCAAAGTCACTTCTCTATGAAACTTGGGGATTTTGGAATCAATAATTTGCATGGCCCATACAACTTCTTCTATGTATTCTAGAATTCGTCTATAATATAAACTTTTTTACGATAATTATATTTTAAAAATAAAATTTAAATTTAAAAAGATTTTCCAATGTTTGAGTCATTAAAATTTTGTTTGGTTTAGTGGGGGAAAAAATGAACGAACATAAAGAGATAACGGAAAAGTAGAACGAAAATAAATTTTTCCGTACGTTATTATGTATGTTTGAGTTTCTTTTTATTTAGGAATTGAATTCTTACATATTCAAAAAAAAAATTGAATTCTTATTAGCAAAAAAAAAATTGAATTCTTACTTTAATTTTTCTTTTCCTTAGCAGTATAATGTAGCATATTCCACGATTTTCATTATTCATTTTTATATCCTCTTATTAAATGTTAGAATTTTAATTTTGTTTTGATTTTTTATAATATTATATGATTATTTCATGATTTATGAATATTAATATTTAAATATTTTTTATTGTCTTTTCTAATAACAGTATTTATATGATACAAGCAATTTTTTTTTTTGAAAATACAATATATCCTCAAGGCTTTACCTTAACTAATCCAGATCGACCCGAATAGCACATCTGTTTTAGTGGGTGAGTCTCTAAGTGGAGAGTTTTCGCATACACAAGGTCTTGAACTCGATACCTGCTTAAGCGATACCAAGCTACTTACCACTAGGATCAACCCCGTTGGTGACATTTTAACTTAGTTTTTAAATATCTTATGCTTTCAATTTTAGTTTTTTTGTTTCTACACGGGCACCAAAAAACAGACAAAAATTATCTGCTCCTTTTCGGTGGCTCTACTTATGCTCCAACACTAAAAATACTACAAAATTAAATTCCAAGTCCTAACTCTAAATCCTAAGCCCTATACCATATACTCTAAAAAATACACCTTACCCTAAATTCCCCAAACACTAACCATAAACTCTAAACCCTAAACTTAATTTTAAGCGTGAGGCATAAATAGAGACAAAAAAAAGTGTCGAAGATTTCCTTCCCAAAAGACTAGAGAAAACTCGTTACATGTGAAAAATAGTGCAAGTACCAACTTGACTATATTTAGAGAAACATTCGAGATTAAAATGGCTCTTGAACTCGTTGTGTAGCTGAGAAAGGAGGAAAATTTGTAAGAACCAAACATGATTTCCCTGACAGCTTTGGCCTTTGCCTTGGCAAGCTATCTGTGAAAGGGTTCACTTTGTCTGGAGGCTTTAACTCCATGAAAAGGGATTCCACACTCGACAAACTACTGCCCAAACTCCATTTTATATTCCTTGTTTGTGCAAATTTCACATATACCGAAAGTTTTGTCATTGAATCTTCCTTGATGCTTGGGCCTCTACATTTGATTTTCAGCGTTTAGGCCGCCTCACATCACATGGAGTTCAGTAAACCCCTCTCTTTCTTATTTTCAGTCTCTGACATAAATTTTTTATGCCTTTAAAATACCAAAAAAAAACTTGACCGGACTTTAAAAATAAAATTCTTCGGAGGAATATTCACAAATTCTAAATATAAATTATAAACCAAACATATAAAATATAAAGAAATGAATTGACATATGATCCGACAACAATTAAGAGATAAAAATGACGGGATGGGGTTCTTCTCCATTTATATCAATATTTCTCGATGAAGATATAAGTATTCTATTAAACAAATATTGAAGAAAACAAAGGGAAATTAAGAAAGTTTCCACTTTCGAAAGGGCAGTGATATAAAACTAAGGAATCTTGGACCAACCCCAAATCTTTTTCTCTATAAAAAAATATTTTCGCACACTAACCGTATAAACTTTATAGTTTAAATAAAGAATATAGTGCGAAAAAATACACAATTTATATATTAAAGTGTAACTCAAACATATTATATAAAATAAAAAGTTGACAACTTGACAACTACCCTCCACAACCTAGGGAGATGTTGTCCCTTGAATGTTTTTTTTATAATATTCTTCCAATTAATACACTTTAATCTTTTTTCCCCTTTAACTGCAAGGGAAAAGTGTGGTGGCGCTAGTGATGTGGTTGGGGCCGAGCCAAACCTTTTATAAAAGCTTGGAAATCGGAAAACCGTTGTAAAGTTGAATAGTGGCGAGTGGCGCAGCCATTTAAAGAATATAAAGATTCTATGCTGCAAGAACCGGCCAAGTTAAGTGTGTTTTGTAGTGGAAGTGAGTGTTAGTGGGGAGGCGCATGAGATGAGAGTTATAAGGTGAAGTACAACTCTTCCCAGTATTTTAAGACCCATACGAACAGCCTTTGAGCCCTTTCAAGGGTAGGAGTTGGATTGATTCTCAGGGATATATTTGAAAATTAGGACGCTTTTTGTGAAAAAATTGAAAACCATTGTGCTTGACCACTATAGTTCATAGAAAGCTAGTTGTTTATATATAGGTATGTTAGTCGTAGCCTACGACTCGTAGGTTTTAGTAGCCTTTTTAGGAGTAATATGCATGGTCACATATAAAAATTAGAAATCATCCGCAGTGATATATTTTTAGTAGCCATTATTGAATTATGAGGCGGCAATATAATTAATTTTGTAATTAATAAGGTTCTAAAAAGTAACCAAATTATAAGAATTAAGAAAATCTGAGAAGTGAATGGGGTTGGCCGGGTCTTAAGGACATCAAAGTTTAGAACAGGGCCTGTTTGTTGAAGTGTACCTAGTTTTTTCTCACCCAATTTGGGTCTCTTTGGGTTGTTTGGATTGAGAAGAACTTGCTTAAGGGATGTTCCATCTGGGATGGTTCCCTAAAAAATTATCATAACTGGGCTTGGAAGAAAAATACTAAAGCTGAGGGTACTGTAGTTGCAGGTTGAGAATAGTACTTATAGTGTTTTCGAAGCTCAGAAAATTTGGGAGGAAATTCGACATAAACAAAAGAAGGTAGCTTGGGAGAAAGTAGTTTGGGGAAGTCTTGCTATTTCTCGTTATTTCTTTATTTCTTGGTGTTGGAAAAATTTGATATTTTGGAGCTTTAAATGAAAAATTGATTTAAATGTTGTTGAGGAAAATGGGGAACCAATTGTTGGTTCGTAAATGTGCAGACGTGCACGACATGAGTAACACAAATGTCTGAACTGGCCTAGTCCTCTGTGGGCCTGCAGATATTTTGACCCAAATTTAATATAATTTTCCTCAAATAAGAGCATATATTTGTCAAATTTTATCTTGGAATTAAAAGAATAAATATTAAAAGTTACATTTAATTCAGATAATAATTTTGAAAATTGCTCTATAAGAGAATCAATTGATTATCAATATTAAATGCTCTATTAGGTCAAAATTTTCTCTTATACCCTCATGACACACCTATAAATAGGGAGTAAACCTTCTAGGTTTGACTCTGATAAAAAAAACCTTCTAGGTTTGACATAACTCAAAACCACAGAAAAATTTTATTGTTTTACTCTGTGAATTTTACAAGTGGTTTTCGGTGATAGGCGAAGGCAAGGTTCAATTCGTGATCTTCATAGTAGTGCAACTATGGCTGATCTTATGTTGTTGTATCCTGGGAGACAGACGACCAATGAACTCGAGCGCCATAGGAGTGTCCGAAAATCTATCTGAAGGAAATTGCGTTCGTGCCGGCCTCAACACGTTTCTTTTGATTTCAAATCGGTTTGATTTATATATATTGGTGTATCGTTCTTAGTTTTGTATTATTCGTTTAAATAATAATATTTTATCTTATTATTTATTCTTATATTAACGACTGTATTTTAACAATCTTAAGACAGATTCTTCTAAAGTTTGAATCCAAGACGAACATCATGCTTGCACGGAGTAGTGTCATACATGTTCAACTCGAAAGCTTATGCGGATCAAGTTTTTTTTATTGCTTTTTCCTAACATGATTCATGTTCTAGCTCTATGCTTTTGCAATAATTTAATCTTATATGGGAACTAATTTCTTAACATGTTCATTTGAATTATTTTAGAAAAGCATGACCAAATTTACGTCAACGAGGTGAGAAGATTAAGCTGCTGCTAACTCTAATCTTGTGGTACAATGACGGACAACTCATTGTGCATGTTTTATTGGAAAGATGTTTTGGTATAAGGTAATTTTAAATCTTTAAATATATGGTATATTACCTTATTAATCATGTGTGCATATTTTATGACAATATTAAAACCACTATTATGGTATTATGTTGAAAATATTATTATGGTATTATTACCTAATATTGTTTTGGCCTTAAATATGAAGGAAAAAAACATATGTAATTTAAAAAGGTTACCTTGTTCGGTTAGTGAGAATCACAATGTGATTATTGTATTATTAAAGGTAATCTTTATATATTTTTTTACATCATCACGGTAACATTTATGGTACTTTTATTATGGTATTAAGGTAATTTTTAACATTCCTTAATAAAGTTTAGTCAAAATATCATTAAGATATTTTCATGGTGATGTTAACGCCTTAAATCAAGGTATTATTTATCATTTTATTACCTTACAATTTTGGCATTAATATTAAATAGTAAATATGACATGAATAAAGGATATCTTATGTCATTTTTGGAAATATTGTGGATTATTTATTTTTGTACTAATAATTTCTTTTGAGAAATTTTATAGAGACGAAAATGATATTCTGACGAAATCTTGATTTGTTTTGGAAACAAAGATTTTATAAATAATTTGTTTCGGAAATTATTTTCCGTCGTTTTAACGGGTTTACTTGAAGTTCCAAACAAGAATTAATGGAATTAAAATCAAGGGATTAATTCCTTTTGATTTTTGTTGGTTAAAAAGAATTAAGTTGTATTGATATCTTTGTTGTTTAACAGAAGATATATATAATGAAAATAAATTACTAAATTATAATATTACGTTGATTCTAATTTTAGAAAAGAAAATAAATCATTGAATTTATTTTCAAGAGAATCTTATATGATTCTATCGTTGCAAGGAAAATAAATCATTAAATTTATTTCCGTAAGAATCTTGTATGATTCTATTTGGTATGAAAAATAAACCATTGAATTTATTTTCTTAGGAATCAAGTATGATTCAATTTTGTAAAAGGAAATAAATCATTAAATTTATTTTTATGCTAGAATCATGTGTTGATTCTAACGTGTTAGAGGAAATAAATTGTTAGATTTAATTCCGTGTGAATCTAGAATGATTCAATCTTAAAATAAATTGTTGAAGTTATTTTTTTTTGGGGGGGGGGGAAATAACTCATATTTATTATTTCTTAAACAATCAAAGTAAGATTTTTGAAAATAAATCGGTGAATTTATTTCAAAAAGTAACACTGGTTACCAAATTCAAAGCGATGATTCCGACTGAGGTCTCGAATCAAAGCATAGAAGAACTCGGTTCTCTATGTCAAAATTAAATTCTTAAAGCATATTCTGATGCATGTTATGAAGTGCACAATGCTTAAAAATGGCTAAAGAATTGTGATGGTCGTTGGATCATAAACGGATTATTGAAAGACAATTTAAAAGTGCATGTCTAGGATTGGTTCTTTGAGAGACCTGGTATTTAAGCGTGCCTAGTGCACCACCTCTCTTTCATAAGTTACCTACCTGGTGCACTGTTTATTATTGTTCTTTCTATTAATATCGTGTGAACTTTTGTTTGGGGTTTAGTTTACTAAATCTCCGTCGTCTAACAAAAGTTAAAAATTATGTTTGTTTCTGGTTTTAGTCTCTGACTAAATTCCTGACGTTTAATAGATTCATAATGCCTTGGTTTTGGATTGTGTCTATGTGACACAATGAAAAATCAGTAAAATTTATTGGAAAGAATTTCAAACATAGCAACAAAAGATGTTGCATATTTGACCATGATAAACCTAGTCAAATATCTGAAGGATGATCCTCGTATGATTAGAGAAGATAAGGTAAATATTGTTATCACATTCAAATGTTACTAAGATAAATATTGCTAAGACAAATATTACCACGATAAACATAGTGGAAGTAAAAAATGACTTGAAACCGCGAATTAGGCGGTGTGTTCAAGAAGCAGAATTTTACGTAAAGTGCTTCAATTACCATAAGATGAGAAACAAGTCTTCGGACTATAGATTTTCAAACGAGGGCAATGTTATTGACGTAACAATTAATATGGTAACATATTAGTTGAAGGAATACGAAGCTATAGAGAAAATTGTTCTCTATGAGCATGATGTTGAAACTCAATCTTAATTAAAGGATTAAGATGAGGAGAATCTCTATATGAGTAACGTTGGTACTATAATGTGCCTAACATGTGGGGGAAATTGTTAAATCAACTAATTAAATAAGGTTTCTTACAACAAAAGAAACAAGACACAATATGAGTTTTGGAAGGTAACTAAACCTTCCTACAAAAACTTGAAAATGTGGGGTGTCTTACAAAGGTAATGAACTCGTTACTAAAGTAAATGCAAATAGATCCCCAAAAACGGTGGATAGTATTGGCGATAACAAAACATAACTACGAATATCGATTTCTTATGTATGAATTGAAGAACCCTGAGATTTATAAGAATACGATAATGGAATCAAAGAATGCCTCTTTCTTTGAAAATGTATTCCCTTTTAAAGCTAGAGAAGTTGGTCAAAGTTTAATGAAACGAACTTCAAAGACTATTAAAAAGATGGCTCAAATGATCAATAAGAGGTTGAGCTTGAAATAGAGCCACGAGTAAGAGCAAAAAAAAAATTTGGATTAGATTTTTCTTACCTTTATGCCAAAGGTTGAACCTCTAACGTATACGTTCATCTGAAGGCACCATATGAAAAGATGCCATTAAGAGCGAATTAATTCCATCTTGCAAAATCATACATGGGAATTAGTGGAGCTTTCCTTGGAATTAAACCACTAAATTCAAAATGAATTTTTAAAAGGAAAATAAAAGCAGATGGAACAATTGATAAGTACAAGGTAAGGTTGGTAATTAAATGATACCGAAAGGAAGGCCTTGATTAATTTGATACATTTTCCCCTTATCAAGGATGATACTCGCAATTGCTGCTTTGTAAAATCTAAAAGTACATCAAATGGATGTTAAAGCAGCTTTACTAAATGGAGATCTTGATGAAGAAATGTTGGGTTTTGAGGTTCTCGATTCCTTCAACCGTTCTTGCTTTCCAAGTGGTGGAGAAGTGGAAATTGGGGTGAATGTGGTGTGGAAGCTAAAAAGATATGTGACACAATGAATTATAGTGGTTCAACTTTCTAACCAATGTCTACATCCACTACCTTAGCTTCCCATTAAGGATTTCCAATCAATCCACTATTGATTCGTCCCCTTTTCTAAGCTTAAGAAGAAACCCTTATACACCGATCAAGTTTTTTACCCAAAGCCTTGATCAAACCCTATTTACAAGATAAAAGATTAGCAAACACAATTCCTTCTAATAGGTGTTTGTTTGCACTATTTAGCTCTCACCCAAAACCTAAAACACTTAAGCAAATTTAACAATTTTGGCTCACTAGTGTTTGTCTATACAAAAAAATGACAATTTAAGTACAAAGACAATTCTTGATCATTTGTTGATTGACAATTGAAGCATTAATCATTACTTGATGCTTGGAGGTCCCTTTTATACTCCTTAATGAGTTTGTAGCTGTTACTAGCCGTTGGGGTTGAATTGGAGCCATTAGAGACATAAATTCCCACCATAAATGCAGTTCTGCTGCTACTCGTATCGAAACGCTCGAACTCGTTTCGATACGCTCTTCAAGTAGAAAGAGCCATTGTAGTCTAATGCAGCACCCGTATCGAAACACTATTGGCCGTTTCGAAACACCTGTATCGAAACGCCTTTCCCCGTATCGAAACGATCTACATTTAAATGTTAGTTGAGAAATAGCCGTTGGGGTTTATGACCGTTGTGGTCGATGCCACGTAGGCGTATCGAAACGGCATATGCCATATCGAAACGCTTGGCAAAATCCTCTTGCAAAAAGGCCCGTATCGAAACGTTTTGACACTGGAAGACCCCGTATCGAAACACCTAGGGGTGTTTCGAAACGTCTGGAAGGTTTTGTTTAAGTTGGCTTTGAAAACATGTAAAAACCTTTGAAAATATCCCCTAAACATAGTTTCAAGTTATTTGGACTTTAGAAATAATTTTGAATTCTTTTTAACTTAGTCCAAAATATTTTTCAATTATTATATCAAAACATTAGTTCTACAAGAAATTTACATGAAACAACTTGAGGGTTATGTAGTTTCAGGTCAAGAAAGAAAAGTATGTAGTTTGGTGAAGTCTTTGTATGGACTTAAACAAGCACCAAAACAATGGCACGAGAAATTCGATAATGTCATGATGACTAATGATTTCAAAATAAACGAGTGTGACAAATGTGTATATGTCAAAACTATAGACATTGTATATGTCATCCTATGTTTATATGTTGACGATGAAATGGTAAAACGTACCAAAAATATGTTAAATTCAAGATTTGACATGAAGGATACGGGACTGGCCGATACGATTCTGGGCATCCAAATCAAAAGGTCACTGGAAGGTCTCATATTAAATCAGTCACTCTATGTGGATAAGATTCTTGAGAAATTTAATAATGAATATTCTAGCATAACTTTAACTCCATAAGATCCTCGTTCACATCTATCAAATAATCGAAGGGAAAGTATCCATCAAGTGGAATATGCAAGAGTCATAGACAGCTTAATGAGCCGCACTAGACTATATATCACTTTTACTATGAGCAGTTTAAGCAGATTCACAAGCAATCTAGGGAAAGATCACTGGAAAGCAATTGTGAGAATACTAAGACACTTAAGATATACTCGGGACTACGGAGTGCATTATTCCAAAGACCTCGCTGTCTTAGAAGGATACTATGATGTCAGTTAAATATCTGATATTCAAGATACCAAAGACACAAGTGGATATATATTCACTTTGGGGGGAGGAGCCGTGTTATAGAAATTCTCAAGGCAAACTATAATAACCAGATCCACAATGGAATCTGAGTTTATAGCTTTAGACAAGTCTGGAGAAGAAGCCGAATGGCTTTAGAAATTTCTTAGAAGATTTTCTTAAATGGCCAAAGCCAATGCCCACAATATACATACATTGTGATGACCAAGCAGAAATTGGTAGAGCATAGAGTTTTTTGTATAATGGTAAGTCGAATCATATGCGTCATTGACATAATAATGTTAGACAACTGATCTCAAATGAAATTATCTCTATTAATTTTTTGAAATCAAGGGATAACGTTGCGGATCCACTAACCAAAGGGTTAAATCGAGATCAAGTTCATAAAACATAAAAAGGAATGTGACTAAAACCAGGTAAATTTAAGGCGCTATGTGAAGGAAAACTCTACCTAGTTGACTGGAGATCCCAAGATCTAGGTTCAAAGGGACAACCTAATTGCATAGACATGTGCAGTCATTGTAGGGGCTCTTATCCCCAAGTCTATTCTTATGATGTAAACAATGATCAAAGTGGTTTAGGCTAAGCAATGCTTTCAATTAGAGGTGTTCAAAATTACCCGACCCGAACTACCCGACCCGACTACCTGAACACAAATAACCGAGTAATTACCCGGAAATTTTATTTTACCCGGGTCAGGTACCCGGCCCGCCATTTCCCGGGTCGGGCCCGGGTCACAAAAGTAGAAAATTTCGGGTACCCGGTTAATTTTGGGTACCCGGTTCCTAATTTTTTTTATTTTAAATATAATTATTTTTTAAACAAAATATCCTTATATTCACTATATTTCCAAATCAAATAACCTAAATTTTAAATCTCAATCCCTCAAATGCTCTCCCTTTACAATTCGCACTAATCTTCTCTCTCAATTTCACTGCACACTCTCTCTCTCTCTCTCTCTCTCTCTATATATATATATATATATATATATATATATATATTACAATTTAGAGTATTGTATATACAATATATTACAATTTACAATATTCACACTTCATATATATTACAACTTATAGTATTAGTTGTATCATGTATGTATATGTATTTCACCGCACTCTCTCTCTCTCTCTCTCTCTCTCTCTCTATATATATATATATATATATATATATATATATATATATATATATATATATATTACAATTTACAATATTCGCACTCCACATATATATATATATAGATACATATATCTATATATATATTACAGTAATAAAGATTTCACATCGAAAAAAATAAAATTTGAAGTCTTGAATTTATGGTAATCTACCGTAATAAATAAAAATATAAAATACAATGTAATTTGTAACTAGGATTTTAAAATTATATGTTTGGATGTTGGATTATGTAATTCGAACTTTTAAATTTGTGTATATATATTTTTTAATTTAATGATTTGAAAAATGGTAAAAATCCGGGTACCCGATACCTAATTTTTCGGGTACCCGCAACGTCTGGGTACCCGATTACCGGGTATCCGTAATTTCCGAGTCGGGACATGGGCCGATTTTATAGATACCCGACGATCCGGGTACCCGGTACTTCGGGTACCCGAACACCCGGGTACCCAGA
This sequence comes from Hibiscus tridactylites, assembly GCA_958450335.1. Classification (NCBI taxonomy): domain Eukaryota; kingdom Viridiplantae; phylum Streptophyta; class Magnoliopsida; order Malvales; family Malvaceae; genus Hibiscus; species Hibiscus tridactylites. Next base: position 67,516,295 of record OY288284.1, read on the forward strand.
TTTGAACACCCCTACTTTTAATGACTATTGTGTGCTTTGGTGAGTCAAGCAACATAAGTCACCTATGTGAGAGTGAAGTGGGGCCTCTTCAAGGAGACTATTGAGCATAGTTCTTTCAAACTCTTGCAGAACCAGGCAATGTCCACGGCCATATGGACATACCCATGAGAACTAATACTCTTGTCAGAGAGGTAGTTGTGTGAAGTATATCATCGTTTACACAAACGGCAGAACAATTCAAGGACATTACGTCTACTGGTCAGCTAGTAAAGTAAATATACTTTCACAAGGGAAGGTTCAAGGGTGGACACCTACCTATCCTATGCAGCTAGAATCTATCACCGTATCGAGTCAAAATATTTTTGATTAAATCAATTTCATTCATGTGGGGAATTTTTGGAAAATTTTGATATTTTGGAGCTTTGAATGAGAAATTGATTCAAATGTTGTTGAGGAAAATGTGGAACCAATTGTTGGTTCGTAAATGTGCAGATGTGCACGACATGGGTAACGCAAATGTCTGAACCGGTCTGGTCCTCTGTGGGCCTGCAGATATTTTGACCCAAATTTAATATAATTTTCCTCAAATAAGAGCATACATTTGCCAAATTTTATCTTAGAATTAAAAGAGTAAATATTGAAAGTTACCTTTAATTCAGATAATAATTTTGGAAATTGCTTTATAAGAGAATCAATTGATTCTCAATATTAAATGCTCCATTAAGTCAAAATTTCCACTTATACCCTCATGACACACCTATAAATAGGGAATAAACCTTCTAGGTTTGGCATAACTCAAAACCACATAAATTTTTTATTGTTTTACTCTGTGGATTTTACAAGTGGTTTTCGGTGATAGGCGAAGGCAAGGGTCGGTTCGTGATCTACATAGTAGTGCAATTGTGGCTGATCTTATGTTGTTGTATCCTGGGAGACAGACGGCCAATGAACTCGAGCACCATAGGAGTGGCCAAAAATATGTCTTAAGGAAACTGTGTTCGTGCAGGCCTCAACACGTTTCTTTTGATTTCAAATCGGTTTGATTTATATATGTATTGGCGTACCGTTCTTAATTTTGTAATGTTTGTTTAAATAACAATATTTTATCTTATTATTTATTCTTATATTAACAACTGTATTCTAACACTTGGTTGGTTATTCTGAATTGGTTACCAAAAAAACTAAGATGGCTGCTCGAGGCTATCATACTGAGCTGCATTGCTTGTTTTGTGGAATGGGTGAGGAATCCAGGAACCATCTTTTTGTAGAATGCATATTTTCAGTGCAGGTTTGCGATATGATTTTGCAGCATTGTGGCCTCACTCGATCTGGTTCAACATGGGAGGATCGTGTCGGGTGGGTGCATCAACACAGGAAGAGTAAGAGTCTATTGGTTGTTATAGTCAGATTGGCTTGGAACTGCTTCAGCTATCTTCTATGGCAGGAACGAAATTGTAGGTTGCATTGTAAGTCTGCTCAACAAGTTATGGGTCTATTTTTGCGCATTAGAAAGGATGCTGGTATGAGATTATTTGGATATAGAAAATTTTCCACTGTTACAACATAGTTAATTGGTAGATGAGATTTGATTTGTAATTAGTTTATAGGAATGGAGGGTGTCGGGGTTTCTTTATTGGTTGTATAAGGGTTCTTTGGATGAATTAATAAAAGCTGGTTTATCCAAAAAAACATATTTAATTTTATTAATTTTAAAATTGAAAGGTATTAAAAATAATTAAATTAAAAAAATAAGGGGTCAAAGTTAAATTTTATTAATTTTAATTTAGAGGGTCTTAGAAAATAATAAACTAATTTTTAAGAGAGATAAGCACTTAATTGCAAAAATTTTAAAACTATCAATGGCCTAAAAACAATTAACTCATTCAAAGTTGGGGGACAATTGTCCTCTCACCCTCTATTTAGCTCTGTCCCTATCTATATATGCCCAAACGATAAAAAATTAAATCTACACTTTAATTTTAAATATTTTTTAATCTACGAATATTATAGATAGTATCCAATAACCCAGAAAATTAATCTCGGTTGAATCCTCCTCGTCCTCGTCTTCTACATTTCTGACTGCTATTAGTTTTATTGGGATTGTTGTGACTTAATTCCGTTGCATATAGTTTTTTAATTTTAGCTTTCAAATTGTATATATATTTTTATTTTTTATTATAGTAAAAAAATTGTTAAATGATTAAACTGATGCTTTAATTATAGTTTAGAGGCCATATATTAACACTTATTTTAACGTGTCATGTCATCAATTTAATGTGTGAGTTAATGACAGACTGCTGATTTTGTGAAAAATCATAAAACTAATGATCATTCTAAAGATAAACGATAAGAAAAATGATCATAGCATAACATTTCAATCATTAACTTTAATGATGAATAAATTTACGTAAATCTTAGTGAGTAATGACCATACACATAGTTTTCTTATTACGAAGAGTCAAAGCCAAGAAATTAAGTTATAACGAGTCAGGAGCAAGATCATAAAAGATCGACTGAAAATATGAATCCATTATATTAGTTCCACGTAGGGATGTGAAAACAGGTAATTAGATGGGTTTCAGGTTGGGTACTGTCAGGTCGGGTAAAATCGAGTACAGGTCATTTCAGGTCATTTTTTTTATTTTGACTCGACTCGGGTCGGGTGCGGGTCCATTTCAGGTCGGGTTCATTTCAGGTCGGGTCAAAACGGGTCGAGTCCGAAGCAGATAATTGACAGTTTAATTCGGGTTCGGATACACTTCAGGTCGGGTCCATTTCAGGTCGGTTGCATTTCAGGTCGGGTGCATTTCAGGTCGGGTAATTTTAGGTCGGGTAGTTTCAGGTCGGGTAATTCAGGTCGGGGTATTTTTAGGATTGAAATTCGTATTGAGTTTGAGGTCAGTACAACCGTATAAGTAGTAGATAGACTTTAGGTTGACCTTCGTCAATCGTCATTGATTTGGAATTAATTATTTAAAGTCATATCAAATTAAAATTATAAAATATTGGAGTAATTAAAAAATAATGAAAATGGGTCAATTTGGACTGAAAAGGAGTCAATTTGGATTAAAAATAAAGTTTCACGAATTATAATGAACAAAAATATCAAATTAAAATTATAAAACATTAGACAAATTTAAAAGAAAACAATGAAAATGGGTCAATTTGGAATAAAAATAAAATTTTAGGGATTGTAATGAACAAAAATTATCAAATTAAAAGTATAAAAATTAGAGTAATTAATAAAACAATAATAAAGTTAATGGACTAGAATGAAGAAAATATCAAATTAAAATAATAAAGCATTGATCAATTTGGAATAATAAATGTGGGTCAATTTGGAATAATAAATGTGGACAAATTAAAATAAAGTTAAGGGACTAGAATGAAGAAAATACTAAAACACACATGTATACATACATACTAAAACACATATATGCATGTATTTAAGTTTTAGTATATATATACATGTATGTATGTAAGTTTTAGTATATATATATACTAGAACATACATATTTGTATGTATATGTGTATACCCCTAAACAATACCCATAAACCTTAACCCTTAAATCTTATGATCACTAATAATTAGAGTACAAGCCTAATCCTCTAATTCTTAAACTAATCTCATAACCCCAAATAATTAAGTTGACACATTTACCCCTAAACCCCAAATATGAATATCTAAATCTTACAGACAATATTCACTAATAATTAGATTGCAAGCCTAATCACATAATCTCTAAACTAATCTCATAGTCTCAAACAATCAACTTGACACACTTACCCTTAAACCCTAAACATAAACTCATAAATCTAACAAACAAAATAAATCGAAACATAAAAAGGACAAATCTAAAAATAAATGATTAATTAGAGCCCAAATCACAAATGAATAAAATTATTAAACCTAATTACTTACCAAATCTTTATACGAGGACCAAATCAAATTTAAAGCAAACCAAAAAGCTTAATAATTAATTAATTTATGAAGCATGACCTAATTAAATAAAATTTAAAGAAACTAAACCAAAAGTTAAAACTAAAAAAATAAACTAAAACTTAAAAAACCTAAACTCTAATAATCTAATTAAGAAAGGACCTAAAGGATAATTAACCCTTAAAGAAAAATAATCCCCCTCCACTCTCAAATTATTTCATATGCGGCAAAATTCCCTACACCCCCACAATTTTGTTTCTGGCGGCAAAATTCCCCCCCCCCCCCCCACCACACATTTTGTTTTTGTATTATATGGTGCCAAAATCTCCGATTTTGTTTAGGGTAAACTACTGCAGGGGTCACTTACGTTTAGCGTCTGTACAGAATTAGTCACCACTTTTGAAAAGTGCCTATTAGTAGTCCTCTACGTTTTCGATGTGTAAATACTTGGTCACTCCGACGTTAACTCCATTAGTCCCCTAACGGATTGCTGATGTGGCGAACATAAAATAAGGATAAATTACTGCAGTAGCCATTAAAATTTATCTCATGTACATTTTTCACCTCAATTTAAAAAAGTAAACATTATACTCACTAATAAAAATGTTTCTTTATAATTTCACCCTTAAATTTTTAAAAATTCATTTTTCAATCCTAAAACTTTACAATCAATTAACACAATAATATTATAAATGCTTAGATGAAAAATAGGTGCCCAAAGTATACCCTTTGAAACTTAGGTGCCCAAATTGCTCCTATTTAATAACTCAAACTTAAAAATTTAGTCCACTAACTACTAAAAATTTTGAGTTATTGAATTTCTATTTTATAATTCAAACTTTATTCAAAAATTAAATTTTTAGGTTTGATGTGAAAATACTCGACTCATAATTTCATAAACTCGACTCAAAAATTCAAAATAAAGTTTGAATTATAAAATAGAAATTCCAATAACTCGACTTGACTCGAAAAAATTAAATTTTTAGGTTTGATGTGAAAATACTCGACTCATAATTTCATAAACTCGACTCAAAAATTCAAAATAAAGTTTGAATTATAAAATAGAAATTCCAATAACTCGACTTGACTCGAAAAAAATTAAATTTTTAGGTTTGATGTGAAAATACTCGACTCATAATTTCATAAACTCGACTCAAAAATTCAAAATAAAGTTTGAATTATAAAATAGAAATTCCAATAACTCGACTTGACTCGAAAAAATTAAATTTTTTGGTTTGATGTGAAAATGCTCGACTCATAATTTCATAAACTCGACTCAAAAATTCAAAATAAAGTTTGAATTATAAAATAGAAATTCCAATAACTCGACTTGACTCAAAAAAAATAAATTTTTAGGTTTGATGTGAAAATACTCGACTCATAATTTCATAAACTTGACTCAAAAATTCAAAATAAAGTTTGAATTATAAAATAGAAATTCCAATAACTCGACTTGACTCGAAAAAATTAATTTTGGGCACCTAAATTTCAAAGGGTATACTTTGGGCACCTATTTTTCATCTAAGCATTTATAATATTATTGTGTTAATTGATTGTAAAGTTCTAGGATTGAAAAAAAGAATTTTTAAAAATTTAAGGGTGAAATTATAAAGAAACATTTTTATTAGTGATTATAATGTTTACTTTTTTAAATTGAGGAGAAAAAATGTACATGAAATAAATTTTAATGACTATTGCAGTAATTTATCCTTATTTTAATTTCGCCACATCAGCAATCCGTTAGGAGACTAACGGAGTTAACGTCGGAGTGACCAAGTATTTACACATCGAAAACGTAGAGGACTACTAATAGACACTTTTCAAAAGTGGTGACTAACTCTGTACAGACGCTAAACGTAAGTGACCCCTGCAGTAGTTTACCCTTTTGTTTAATATGGTGCCAAAATCCCCCCATAATTTCCTATCAATCAAAAAAACTTTCTCCCATTAATTCAAAAAAAACTTCCTCTAGACTAAAAAATATTTTTTTATTATTTTAATAGTTATAATTATTTTTTTAATAAAACATTTCTTAAATTTAATGATCACAATTAATAAATTGATTTAAATTTTAAATAATTTGTTTTAAATTCATCCATCACAACTTATTAATTTAATAAAACTTTTAAATTTTGAATATTTTTAATAAAATAAATTTAAGTATGTTAATTTTTATTAAACTTAAATATTTCTTAAATTTAAGTATGAACCCTAACCCTAAACCCTAAACCCTAAACACTAAACTATAAACACTAAACCCTAAACCCTAATTTAATAAATTAATATTTTACATTTATCAACACTTTAAATTTATCAAATCGTAGACTTCTTCAACTATATATCAGGTAAATATCAAGTCAGATCAATATCAATTCAGGTTAAAAATAGGTCAGGTTCAAAGCAGGTCGGGTTCAAAACAGGTCAGGTTAATTAACAGGTCGGGTTCAAAACAGGTCGGGTCCAAAACAGGTCGGGTTCTGATGAGTTCTCAAATATGACATATTTCATTTGCTATTTTTCTAGTTATTTGGACTTCTTGCTGCTTAATACATGTTGTTTTCGTTATATTTTGTGCAGTGATCCAATTCTGGAAATAGCAGTGAAAATGGGACATTTCTGCAGTTTTTATTATAATTCTGTCATGACTGGCATCATGGGCACGACACCAGGCACGACGCGTCTGACGTGGCAGTGACGCGGCAGTGACGTGGCAACTTCTAGAAGATCCTGGAATGTTCCGAGAAAAGAATCCGATCAGTTTATCAGCTTTTATCCATTTAGTTTTATTTTGAATTTTAATCAACATTTGAATTTGAATTGTTATTATCCCATCACTTTATCTTTGTAAATCTAAGACTATAAATACCACCCTTAGTAAAGGCTTAGGTCATCAATCATTTTAGTTTCCATCTTGAAACATTTTTAGCTTTAATAAAAGTTCTTTTACTTTATTTTCTTGTTCTATTTTTATGCTATTTAATTATTTTTCAAAAATCAAGTTAAGTATGATAATTAATATCATGCTTAGCTAAATTTCTTGAGCCAAGAGCTAGCCAAATCAATTCTAATCGTGAGAATTGAACATTGCCTAAATTCCTTCGGGAATACATTTTTATCTTTCTGTTTAGATAGTTTGGCAATCGGCCTTACTAAAAGTTTTTAATCGTTTTTCAAATCAAAAAGAGCTCGTTAGTCTGGAATCGTTTAAAAACATAGTTGGGAGGAAGGATCGGCCTGTGGCAATTTCGACTTCCTGTGAACACTCTTAGCGGCGGTCCGCTAAGGAAAGATAAAATCAGAAGCGATTCTTTTTTAAGACAATTTCTGAGTCGGGCTTTTCCTGTTTTTAAAACTAAATATTTTAACGGCGATAGACGTGGTTAATTTGTTTAAGAACCAACCTTTGAAGATAGACTTGGGAGGATTGGTTACTCGAGAGAGAAGCAAGTTGCGACGGGTTGGGCCTCGCAGACTGTAACCGACATGATCCCTGGAGTAAAAATCCATTTCAATGATCGAAGGAATTGACAAGGCTAGCTCGAGGCTAATTTGCATATTTGGTTTTTCTTACTATTTTCTTTAATTCTTGCATTTTATTTTATTACTTCACTCAATATCAGATCACCCCCCTTTTATTTCCTTGTTTTACAGATATTCCTGGGAATTTAAATCCTACAAAATTCAAGTCAAGAATTTCGACTAATCTCCCTGTGGATCGACCCTCTTTCCCTATAACTACTTAATTTCTTATTTTTATTATTTGCTGAAAGATGTTAATTTATTTATTTATTTTGACCGGTTAAACGACGACTTGTCAAAATTGGCGCCGTTGCTGTGGAGATTTACTTTCGGCATATTTGACTGATTTTGTTTTTTTATGACCAGGAAAACCCACTTTTAAAGAACCAAAAATTTAAAGGTCGTCGAGCTAAACGACGTTAAACAAAGCGCTAAATGGGAGGCAACCCATTGGTTTATTTTTTCGTCAATTTTTACTTCCTTTTTAATAATTTAATTTATGTTTCTTTATTTTTCTTTTTCCTTCTTTTTAGTTGTCTTAATAAATTTTACTTTGCAGGATTCTTTTCGCATGCAGTAGGCCGAGCATCACACTCCAGCTAAAGTGCACCGTTTCATTAATGGGGTGCATTTTAGCACACTCAATGAACGGTGCACGATAGCCCAAGCCCTTTCCCCTTAGCACCCGTCCATTTTTTCCCTTTTCCCCCTCCTTTCTTTCTTTCTTCCCGAAAACCACTAAATCCCTAAAAACACAACACACCCAGCCGCAAACTCACTCAGCCGCAATTCACCATGTCCCGCACCTCCTCCACGCCGCGGTGGTCGACGACGGTAAGCCCCCCGCCCCCGAACGAGAATCCCATCCCTACGGCTCCCACCGGTCCTCCGCCTTTTTCTCCAACAGCACCGTCGGTTCAAAGCCCTCTGTCGCCGCTGATCCGAGCCACTCATAGTGCACCATTCCCATCGACTCACTCTACATCCACAGGGAGTATCTTTTGCCCTTATTATCTTTTTATTTCCTTAATTTTTATGAATTGGAGCAATTCAATTAAGTGAGGGGGAGGGTAAATTACCACTTGTCCTATGCTTGTTTGATAATATGTTTGACTTTGATTAAACTTGAGATGAATTTTTTCTTGCCATTACTTGTTGAACATCATGTTGTACTTGTTCTAGTGCTTAGGAATGATTGAATTATAGCAATTTGATAATCAAAGGATATGGGTAATCTGCAGTTTGACATCTCTTTTAATTTCTCTTGATTGTGTTAATTAAATTTCTCGCCTAGCTTAATCAAATTAGCCCAATTTTGGTAAGACTTGAGCCTTGAGCATGCATCTTATTTTTTATGCTCGTTTTTTCTTGCTTGAGAGTGTCGTCTTGAATTTTAGGAATCTAGAACTTGTGGCTTGCTTACGATTTGAGACTACACTAGAACGAGGTGCTTTAAAATGATTTAGGCATTAGGCTTTAACCTCTTCTATCCCTTTCATTTTAATTTACCCTTTCTCATCGCCTAGTGAGCCTTTGTTAGCCTTAAACCCCATTTCTTTGACTTAACCATTTCAATTGATCAAATGCTAGAACTTTTATTAGACATGAAGGAGATACTTTTCAAATAAGGGCAAATATTTTCCTAGAAAAAAACAGAATAAAAGGAAGCAATTGCTTCGAAAAGAAAAGAAAAAAAAAAGAAAAACAGTTTCGAAAAGAATAAAAAAAGAAAAAGAAAAGAAAAAAATGTGCGTTGGCTTGCCCATTTTTAGCTCATTTTTAATGTCTTCACTGCTGAATGTTTGAAATATCTTACATTGATCATCCTCTTTTATTTTTCTTCCCATCTTTTTATCCTTTTTTCTAAACCCACATTACACCTTGAACAAAGACCTAATGATTTTTGCACCTCGATTCTATTAAAGTAGTGGAGAATTGAACTTGTTACAAGCATATGGAAACCTTTATTCATGATTGACTTTGAGTGTTTCTGCTTCACTTTTACCTATAAACACTTTGAGTGCTCTTGAGTGTATCTTGGTGAGGATTAAGACTGGGTTAGGATTTGATTAATGCTTGATAGGTAATTGGAAGAGATAAGGGTTGTTCTTTGCTTGCATCCTTTTGGTTTGATAATGTTTTCTTTCATGATACTCGAATTGCGCTAGAACTCTTATGATTATGTTTGATGCTTGAAATGGCTTGAGAAATGCAATCTTTGGTTTATGTTTTATTTCGGACATACTTGAGGACAAGTATGAGACAAGTGAGGGGGAATTTGATGAGTTCTCAAATATGACATATTTCATTTGTTATTTTTCTAGTTATTTGGACTTCTTGCTGCTTAATACATGTTGTTTTCGTTATATTTTGTGCAGTGATCCAATTCTGGAAATAGCAGTGAAAATGGGGCATTTCTGCAGTTTTTATTATAATTCTGTCATGACTGGCATCATGGGCACGACACCAGGCACGACGCGTCTGACGTGGCAGTGACGTGGCAGTGACGTGGCAACTTCTAGAAGATCCTGGAATGTTCCGAGAAAAGAATCCGATCAGTTTATCAGCTTTTATCCATTTAGTTTTATTTTGAATTTTAATCAACATTTGAATTTGAATTGTTATTATCCCATCACATCTTTGTAAATCTAAGCCTATAAATACCACCCTTGGTAAAGGCTTAGGTCATCAATCATTTTAGTTTCCATCTTCTAGCTTGAAACATTTTTAGCTTTAATAAAAGTTCTTTTACTTTATTTTCTTGTTCCATTTTTTATGCTATTTAATTATTTTCCAAAAATCAAGTTAAGTGTGATAATTAATATCATGCTTAGCTAAATTTCTTGAGCCAAGAGCTAGCCAAATCAATTCTAATCGTGAGAATTGAACATTGCCTAAATTCCTTCGGGAATACATTTTTATCTTTCTGTTTAGATAGTTTGGCAATCGGCCTTACTAAAAGTTTTTAATCGTTTTTCAAATCAAAAAGAGCTCGTTAGTCTGGAATCGTTTAAAAACATAGTTGGGAGGAAGGATCGGCCTGTGGCAATTTCGACTTCCTATGAACACTCTTAGCGGCGGTCCGCTAAGGAAAGATAAAATCAGAAGCGATTCTTTTTTAAGACAATTTCTGAGTCGGGCTTTTCCTGTTTTTAAAACTAAATATTTTAACGGTGTTAGACGTGGTTAATTTGTTTAAGAACCAACCTTCGAAGATAGACTTGGGAGGATTGGTTACTCGAGAGAGAAGCAAGTTGCGACGGGTTGGGCCTCGCAGACTGTAACCGACATGATCCCTGGAGTAAAAATCCATTTCAATGATCGAAGGAATTGACAAGGCTAGCTCGAGGCTAATTTGCATATTTGGTTTTTCTTACTATTTTCTTTAATTCTTGCATTTTATTTTATTACTTCACTCAATATCAGATCACCCCCCTTTTATTTCCTTGTTTTACAGATATTCCTGGGAATTTAAATCCTACAAAATTCAAGTCAAGAATTTCGACTAATCTCCCCGTGGATCGACCCTCTTTCCCTATAACTACTTAATTTCTTATTTTTATTATTTGCTGAAAGATGTTAATTTATTTATTTATTTTGACCGGTTAAACGACGACTTGTCAGGTTCAAAACAGGTCGGGTCCAAAACAGGTCGGGTTCAAAACAGGTCGGGTAATATCGGATCTCGGGTCAATTCAGTCGGGTAAAATCGGTTATCTGCCAGGTCGGCTTCGGGTTCGGGTTCGTTTCAGTCGGGCGCAGGTCGGGTTTCAGGTCCACAGTAACAGGTCCAATTTGGGTTCGGGTCATTTTCAGTCGGACGCAGGTCGGGTTCGGTCACTACAGTAACAGGTCGAATTCAGGTTCGGGTCAACAACAGTCGGTTACAGATCGAGTTCGGGTCATTAAATTTTCAGGTCAAATCAGGTTCTGACTCGAGCAGGTTTCAGTCGGGTTTTCAGGTCGGGTCAGCTTTTTACATCCCTAGTTCCACGATGAATCCATTTAAATGTTGTTTTCACACGTAGATCGGGAATTGCTCAAACTAGCAACAAAAAGAATGTGAGTAGCACCTGGACATGTAACCAATTTACAGTTTGTGTACAACAAGGATAAAAATCATCTTCCCTTTTTCGGTGTCTCTACTTATGCTATAACACTAAAAAATACTACAAAATTAAATTCCAAATCCTAACCCTAAATTTAAACCCTATACCCTACAAAATACACTCTACCCTAAAATTTTTAAACTTTAACCATAAACTATAAACTAAAACCGTAAACCTAATTTTAAGCGTGGGGCATAAATAGGAGCATCGAAAAGTGACAGAGGATTTCCATCTAACAACGAGACATATAATTGAGATGAAAAGTAATCAGCAAAGAAATTATTGGGTAGCATATTGTCACAGACCCACTTTACGCAACCGAGCCAGCCGCACCCATAGGTGCTGACCTTAGCGCACCACGTCTTTCACCCAACCGAGGGACCCGAGTAGTTGCCAACGCCACACACCAATGGGCCATGCACAACGCCCTTGGTGGTGTTCGCGGCCTAGTGAACCGAGTGGGGCCACTTCCAGCGCACCATGGGGCCTTGCCAAGCACCCCATGTGCTGCCCATGAGACTTGGACCCGAGGGAGCCCATCACACGCACCCGAGGGGGCCTTGCCATGCACCCTCCACGCCGCCCAAGCCATGGAGCCCGAACCCGCACCCGACGTGCACACCGAGGGGGCCTTGCCATGCACCCTCCATGCCGCCCAAGCCATGGAGCCCGAGCCCGCACCCGACGTGCACGCCAAGAAGGCCGAGTCTGCATCCGATGTGCACACCGAGGGGCCTAGGGGAAGCCCATCCGAGTTGCCCACACCCCTAGGGCCCGACTTAGCACCCAACATGCTAAAGAGGGGGTTTTGGACATAAGAACCGGGCCATGCCAAGCCCAATCCGCCCAAGCATCAAAGACCCAAGCCAAGGTGTCATCTTTTGACCAACATTCATGAAAAGATATCATCCATGGAGCCTATTCGAGGAAAGCTTCCATCCTTGGAGCCACAATTGAGGAAACAAGCCAATGACACCAAGACAATGATGTCATTGGGCACATATCCTAGGCAACTTTGTAATAGGATGACAAACTTGCCATGTATAGGAGATTCTCTTTGTAAGACTCATCCATAGCCATTGGATCGAGTCGTTCGTAGCCATTAGATCGAGGGGGCCAAGGCTATAAATAGAGCCTTCCTCCACCCTTTGTAATCATTTCACGCATTCCACATTCCACACTTGCTTCATTTCTTCTTTCTTTGCTTATTAATAAGAGAAGGCATCGAGTACTCTTTTCTCCTCGTCTAGGCTTAGGAAGAGTTTTTAACGAGGCTCTTTGCTTATAAAATCCCTTGTCTCTCTTATTCGTATCTTGCCTAGCCATCACCATCATTTTCCAAAAGCTTCCTCACATCAAGTTCTAAGCGCCTCAGCTTAAATATTCGAATGCTGACTTAGTCCTCGACTTAAGATCGACGACTAAGGTCGCACAGGTTGGCGAGTCAGAACCTAGCCCCGTGGCAAGTGGTATCAGAGCGAGTTCCGCTCCGCACGAGTCGAGATGGCGCAAAAAAGAAGGAAGATCGTTGCGACAGAGATGAACGTGGAGTCACAGGCGTCTCGTTTGAAAGTGAGGTGAGCAAATCACAATTGTGTGATCTTTTTATGAATAAGTCGTGGTTTTGTTGCAGAAACAACCATGATGCCAAAGACTGCCCAAGAGAGAGGCCGTCAAAATGCTGGAGGTGTGGAGAGCCACACGAGTCTTTCCGATGCCCGCACAGAACCAAGCAGTCAAGGTACAGGACGAGCCCGACGAGACTGAGGCTTTGAAGCTTGATTCGAGGTGCAAAGAGCTACCAATGAGTATGGTAGAGGCGTTCAAGGAGCAAGACTTTCCCGATGAGACCGAGGCCACGAAGCTTGCTTCCTTGTTCGGGGAATCACCAGTGAGTTTGGTGGTTGGGGCGTCAAACTTCAAGAGTGAAGTCTTGATAACGGAAAGGTTGCCAAGGGGCAACGAGTCCACAAAACCGTGGGAGAAGCCCGGTTACATAGAGTATTCCAGCGACGATGGTGAGTCAACAATTGACGTGCTTTCTACTTTCTATGGAGACGATGTGGCAGATGAGATCGAGCATGGGTCATCTTGGGAGTCAAGTGAAGTCGAGAGCGACTATGAGGAAAAGGAGCCTATGTTTGTAGACATAGTGTTTCCCGATGCAACGCTAAGTGCACTAGTGGATCCAAGTGCATCCATAATGCTCGTGTCCGAGCGAGCTGCCGAATGGTTAAACCTTCAGGTTGAGAAGGTTAAAGAACAAGTTGAGACGGTCAATTTCATAGACGAGCCAGTTGTGGGAATCGCAAGGGATGTGTACCATCAAATTGGCGATTTTCGAGGCACAACAAACATCAAGGTAATATCTTACCATTTCCTTGATAAACCTGAAGTCATTATTGGTTTATCTTGTTTGGAGCAAATTAATGCGCTTGTCTTGTCAGAACCCGATGATGAGGATGATGCAGGTTCACAAAACGAAGTCGATTCGTGGAACCATGAAGAAGATGGGACAATGCCAAACATCAACTCTCATGAAAGTGGGGGACAAACAAAGATATCCAACAATGACGAGGCCATAGAAGAGTCCATGGAAGTCCCCGAGACAACGGGACGAGTCCTTGATGAGTTCGAGGACATGGAGCCATTTGAAGTTCATACTTTCGCAAGTGCCGACTACATTGAAGGAATTCTCTTGGAGAAAAGAGTTCCGATTGCACATGAAATCTGTGAGCTCGAATTCGAACCCGAGAAGAGGCTCACGAGTTATGATAAAGAGATGAAGGCAGTTGCGTTTTGCTTGCACGCTTGGAGACAACAATTAATGGGGTAGAGGTTTGCCATCTATACCAATAGTGAATTAAAAGATTATTTTCTAACACAAGGAGTGTTGTCTCTTCAGTAGGTTTGTTGGCAAGGAATTCTTGCAAGGTTCGACTTTACTTGGAAATGCAACCCGAGTTTGTCGAAGGAAGTAGCCAATGCCTTAAGCCGAGGGTACAAGGTGGGGCATGCTACTTGTCCGCCAATGAGCAAGGTGGACCATGAGAACGAGGACGAGAAGCCTTTGGAGTTGCCAAAGACTTTGTCACCAAGGAGCATGGTGGTTCGTGAGATGGAGTACCCATCCGAAGCGGATCAAGTTGCCGAGGGAGAGGAGCTAGTAATCTTCTATAAAGATTTGCAAGCCGAGTATGACGAATGGTCAAAGTCCATAGACGAGTGGCATAAATCCATGGAACCGAGCCAAAGCACCGTGAAGCCCAAGCCCATTGATGAGGGGCCAAATCATGCCAACAACATTTGCCTTGGGTATCGACAAGGCAAAGTGGATCGAGCCGACAAGGACCTTGAGTCCGAGGTAAGTGATCCAATTTTTCAAAATTTGGGTCTAACTTGTTGTGATTCTATCTACAACCTTCATTCGAGCCGAGGGACAAGTGCTAGAGAGCACCGAAGTGGAACCATTCCACGACCCCGCCATCATCACTTGCCTTGAGTATCGACAAGGCGTAGTGAAGCCACCCGACAAGGACTTCGTGTCCAAGGTAGCGAGCCATGTTTTTATGATAATCTAAGTCTAACTTGCTTTGGTTCTGTCCACAGGCCGCCAATGAGATCAGGCGAGGGACCGAGTCGAGCCAAGGAACAAGTAGGCGAGATAGCCTACAAGGTGGAGTTGCCACCAAAAAGGCAAGTGGACATTGCTTGCACACCCGAGCCGTGGTACGAAGAGTGGTGCGAGATGATCCACACATGGAGTGGACCGAGCCAAGCACAAAGCATGGCGAGCGTCTCCTATGAGAAGGAGGCACCAACCATCGAGACGGGCCAAGCGTCAAGGCATAAAGGCCTTGTACTTTGGACGCATCATCTAAAAGCTGAAGGTGATCGAGAACTTACCAAGGAGTGGCAACCGTTCGAGGACGAGACGGATTGAGGACCAAGGCATGGAAGCCTTGAAATTTGCACGAGAGTTCCCTTAGCCAAACGGGAACAAGACGATGAGCCGAGGTCGTTCGAGGATGAGACGACTGATACTCGCCAATGCCTATCGACGAGGGCGTCGATAGATTCAGTGGGGGAGAATGTCACAGACCCACTTTTTGCAACCGAGCCAGCCGCACCCATAGGTGTTGACCTTAGCGCACCACGTCTTTCACCCAACCGAGGGACCCGAGTAGTTGCCAATGCCACACACCAAGGGGTAATGCACAACGCCCTTGGTGGTGTCTGCAACCTAGTGAACCGAGCGGGGCCACTTCCAACGCACCATGGGGCCTTGCCAAGCACCCCATGTGCTGCCCATGAGACTTGGACCCGAGAGAGCCCATCACACGCACCCGAGGGGGCAAGCCATGCACCCTCCATGCCGCCCAAGCCATAGAGCCCGCACCCGACGTGCACACTGAGGGGGCCTTGCCATGCACCCTCCATGCCGCTCAAGCCATGGAGCCCGAGCCCGCACCCGACGTGCACGCCAAGAAGGCCGAGTCTGCACCCGATGTGCACACCGAGGGGCCTAGGGGAAGCCCATCCGAGTTGCTCACACCCCTAGGGCCCGACTTAGCACCCAGCATGCTAAAGAGGGGGTTTTGGACACAAGAACCGGGCCATGCCAAGCCCTATCTGCCCAAGCATCCAAGACCCAAGCCAAGGTGTCATCTTTTGACCAACACTCATGGAAAGCTTCCATCCTTGGAGCCACAATTGAGGAAACAAGCCAATGACACCAAGACAATGATGTCATTGGGCACATATCCTAGGCAACTTTGTAATAGGATGACAAACTTGCCATGTATAGGAGATTCTCTTTGTAAGACTCATCCATAGCCATTGGACCGAGTCATTCGTAGCCATTAGATCGAGGGGCCAAGGCTATAAATAGAGCCTTCCTCCACCCTTTGTAATCATTCCACGCATTCCACATTCCACACTTGCATCATTTCTTCTTTCTTTGCTTATTAATAAGAGAAGTCATCGAGTACTCTTTTCTCCTCGTCTAGGCTTAGGAGGAGTTTTTAACGAGGCTCTTTGCTTATAAAATCCCTTATCTCTCTTATTCGTATCTTGCCTAGCCATCACCATCATTTTTCAAAAGCTTCCGCACATCAAGTTCTAAGCGCCTCAGCTTAGATATTCGAAGGCTGACTTAGTCCTCGACTTAAGATCGACGACTAAGACCGCACGGGTTGGCGAGTCAGAACCTAGCCCCGTGACAATATGTTTCCACTAGCAATTCCTGCTCATTAAGTTTTACACACAGAGACGCTCGTCAAATGAGCAGTAAGGGAAGGCCCAGAATCGTGAAGGACCTAAGGCCGCAATCCCCATGAATGAAAGGTAACTTAGCCAAATGGGCTGACGAATGAAAGTACCCAAGCCAACAACCTTAATTTTATGGGTGGTTGAATATGCAGAAAACAATCATTGTTGGCGAAAACCCAAATATCAAGTACATTAGTTGTCATTAAGTCTTAACACAAATGAAATAACTCTGTAGTATGTTGTTATTTTGGTTCATACCAATCCAACATTCAGACCAGGAACTTGATCGATGGAGAAACCAACAGTCCAATTGGTATCTGCGAAAACCTCCCTAAGTCACTGTAATTATGATCCGTTTCCCCATGCTATTGCAAAAATCATGGGAACAACTTATCTGACTATACATCAAATACCGCCATCTGATTTTTCATCTTCTTCGGTGTCGCCTCCGGTGGTACTCGACAGGCCTTTAGCACAAGCACCGGCGAGGAGGGGACCCTGTGGGGAACCAGACTGTGAAATGTTTTCTTTCATGTGTTTATTGCACTGATTTTGAGCTAACTCTCGGCTGTTTCCTTGCCCAGCTGAAGAAGCCGGAAGCTTTCGGATATGAAGTCTGTATTTCTGCACACAAAACCAATTTCGACACACAAATTCAGTAAACATAAAGGAGATCGAAAAGACTACAATAGGATTAGGTTACTTATGCTAATTGAACACCAACCTGCAAATGGCTCTTCACTTCATCATTGGTGAGGCCATTTACTTGCATCAGATCTCTAATCTGTTTAGGAGTTGCCACTGTGGAACATTAAGACACCAATAATAGAATCAGATTCCAATGTTTTGGTCCTAAAAAAGACATAATTCTAAGAAATTGACAACATACGGAAGCTGCCAAGAAAAGGTTCTCTCAAAAATGAACAACTGAATTCATCAAATCTGATAACTCTATTTGCAGAGGCCTAACCTTTTGAACCTCCAAGCTGCTGAAGTGCTTCGACAAATCGTCTATGAAGCTCAGGTGACCAGCACCGCCTTTGTTTCCTAGAATTCTGCATATGCTGCAGCTGTTCATGTTGTTGTTGATGTTTGGTCTGAAACTGAACTTGGTTTTGGTCTGAATACAAGGAAGAGCCAAAACCAATTCCACAGCTGCCATTGCTCTTCAAAATTGGCTTACAAGAACCCAATCCAGAACTTGGGAACATGAGAGAAAGCCCTAAATTTTCCTTATCCACTTGTCCCTTACATCTTTTGTCATTACAAAGTTCAATTGGGTTCTCTTCTTCTTCTTCACTTCTCTGTCAAATCAATACCCCTTGAAAAGATTAGTTGTACTATTCCATAAAATAAGATGAAAATCAGACAGATAGTTCGGGAATTACCAGTTTCTGTTCTGGAACTTTGTTTGATTTCTTGCCGTGATCAACGTTGTCGGAATCAGAGTTCCAGAGTTGAACAGAACTCATCCAGTTTTTCTTGTCACCGCCATCTTTTTCCACATTTACCCTTCCATTTTCCTTCAACGGCAACATCAACTCTTCCGTCACTGATCCATCATCCATTTCCTTACACTGCATTTCTTCCTCCTTCAATCTCTCAATCACTAACATCCCATGAAAATAAGCAAATTAAATCTCAGGAAAAAAGAGAGAAAAAAATCAAAATTAAACACGAAAATAAAATAGAAAATACCATCTTTCAAGAGAAGCATGCAAAGGGGAAGTTCGCGTTTAAAGGCATCGATTTTCCTCATCTCATCTTCCAATCTTTTAACAAAATCACTAATCTTCAATAATCTTTGGAACCCATTTTTAATCTTTGAAATTTCTTTCAGAAACGCAGATATGCTTTCTGGTACATAAACAAAACTTAAATCCAAGCTCAAGTCCATCATTTTTCTCTCTATTTCCTTTTTCTTTTCCTTTGTTTTTTTTTCTAACATCGCCAAGATAATATCCCAGACATGTGTTTTATATGGACGCGTGTAGAAGAGATTCAAGATTCGCTGCCTGTTTCGCAAACGGATCGTCGCATATTTTAAAGTTACGAGGCTAAAAACTCGGTGACGGACTCGGCACTATAACCTAGCAATGTTTGTAAAGAATCTTTTAGGTTTCGTAAAGCCCACGCGGCAACTGGATGAAGAAAAAAAAAGATCCAACTTTTTTACCACTCTTCATTCTGACAGCTTTCTATTTCTATTTATCGATTATATGGTAAATTACCTAACTTTCCCCTTTTGAATTTTTTTTAAAGAAATATTCCCTCAAAAAATTATTTAATGAAATACTCTCATTTCAAACACGATATGATAAAAATGTTCATTATCCAGCGTATTCTTGAAAAGCACTGCTGACCGAACGGCTTTTTACGAGAGATTAGATTAATTTTTTGGGTTTGTTTGAAAACTTTAAACTATAAACCTAAAACCATAATTCATAAACCTTAAACCCTAAACACTATCACTAAAGCTTAAAACATAAACTATAATTCTAATCCTAAACTCTAACACTAAATCTAAAACCCTAAAACATAAATTTTAACCCTAAACTCTAAACCTTAAACCATAAAATTGTTAGAAGTTGTTAGAAGCTGTTAAAAGTTTGTTAGACTAGTTAGTTATTAGCTAGACTCTTGTATAAATACTTTGTAGAATCAGTTCATTTTCATTAATGAGAATCATATGAAATTCCTAAAATTCTTTAAAACATGGTATCAACTTAGCCCGTTTCTTTTTAGGTTATCTCTTTCGGCCCATTTTTCATTTCTGATTCTCATTTGCGTAATTCCTCTTTGGTTGCCCTAATTCCTCTTTTCTTCTTTTTCCTCTGATGTTACTATGCCGCCGGCCGATGATTCGATCCTGGATTTCAATCACACTCTTAATCTCCATCCTTCTGATACTCCCGGTGCCGTTCTCATTTCTCATCTGCTCACCGACGTTGAAAACTATAGCGTTTGGAGTCGTTCCATGCATATTGTCCTCCTTGCGAAGAATAAATTAGGGCTAATCGATGGCAGTTGTCGTCGTGCTGCTTTCACTGGTTCTTTGGAGTCTCGGTGGGATCGTTGTAACGCGATCGTTCTTTCGTGGATTCTCAACACTGTTTCCAAAGAACTTTCCACCGGCATCGTCTTCTCCTCCAACGCTGCTCTTGTGTGGACGGATCTTTAAGAGCGCTTTGATAAGGTGGATGGTCCTCGAACCTTCTTCCTCCACCGTGAAATTGTCACCCTCGTCCAAGGTGCATCTTCTATTTCTGATTATTTTACCAAATTAAAGCTGCTTTGGAATGAGTTCGATACCCTTGTTCATTTTTCCACCTGCGACTGTGAGGAGTCTCAGGCAAATTAGAAGCATCTTCTTCAGCAGAAACTTTTTCAGTTTCTAATGGGTTTAAATGAAACCTATTGTGCCGTTCGAAGTCAAATACTTCTCATGAAGTTGTTGCCTTCAGTCAATCAGGCTTATTCGATGTTGATTCGGGAAGAAACTCAATGGATTCATCTCTCCGCTCCTTCTCCGCTGATGGATCCGGCTATCATGTATTCTAACAGGGTGCTGGTTCTCCCCGCAAGTTTACCGACATTTGTGATCATTGGAAGGTTCGCGACCACAAGAAGGGGAGTTGTTATCGTCTCATTAGCTTTCCACCAAATTTTCAATTCATAAAACGAAAGGATTCTCCAGCAACCATGGCTGCAAATTGTGATTCTGTGGCTGATACGTCTTCTTCCAGTTCTTTGGTCCCCTCGTTTTCACAAGCACAATATGACTAGATCTTGGCCTTGTTGAACAAAACCCCTTTTGACTCAGTCGTCAATACTGCAGGTATTTATCTTTCTGGTAAGAATGTTCATACTTGGATTCTAGACACTGGAACCACTGATCACGTATCTTCAGATTTCTTTTTTTTTTTTTGGATAAATGAGATTCTTCTTATTCATCCAAAGAAACCACCATTACAAACCACCTTGTACAATCTCATATTATAACTATGTATAAACTAAGCAAAATCCCACTCAGAAATAAGAGCAGGGTCAGAATTTACAAAATGCCTACAACCTATAAGCTTCATTCGAACATCTCTTCGCACAACTAGTATAATATCCTCCAATCTTCGAGCATTCCTTCCATGCAGCCTCCAATTCTTTCCTGCCATATATAGTATATAAAAGCACACCAAGCTAAACGAATGAGCACAGCTCGAAGCGATCTTCCCTTGCCATGCGCAATCACCCACTGTAACAAACTCATCCAACCATCCACCTGCACATCCAATTTACATGCCACAAGAATTTCCTTCCAAACTTGACGCGAGAAAACACATTCAGCAAACAGATGGTCTCGACGCTCAATGGCAGCAGCACATAACATACATTGAGTATCAATATGCCCTCCCCAACACAACATCCTCTCCCATGTGGGCAGCCTATCCTGAACTGCAAGCCAAGCAAAAGAATGACGAGGAATATAAAGACTCCCCCATACAATTTTAAACCATGGAACCTGAGCATTTTTATGCCTTAGCTCATTCCAGACCACCTTAGCTTTGAAGCTACCTCTTATACTGCCTAATGTTGCATAATCCCCCTGAGTTTTAAAATTCTCTTCCAAGCCCAACTAGAAGTAGCCTTAACAGTGGCTTGCCAAACCGAGCAACCCTTTAAGACATAACTCTCAACTCAAGCTACCTATAAAGATCCAGCTTGAGTAAATAGGAGCCAAAGACAACGCATCATACAAGCTTTATTTCACAAACTGATATTTTTTTATCCCAAGACCTCACTCACATTTTGGGTGACATATAGCATC
The DNA here is from genome assembly GCA_958450335.1 of Hibiscus tridactylites. Lineage (NCBI taxonomy): Eukaryota > Viridiplantae > Streptophyta > Magnoliopsida > Malvales > Malvaceae > Hibiscus > Hibiscus tridactylites. The sequence continues at coordinate 67,537,956 of OY288284.1, forward strand.
CAAGCTAACCCACACCCCCTAGCTGGACCCTCTGAGCCTTTCCAAAGGAAAGAGTTACACAAACTTTTCACTTTTTTCAAGACTTTCCTCGGAAGAAGAAAGACTCGACACCAAAAATTTTGGATGCTGAATAAAACAAATTGTAGAAGCTGCAAACGACCCCCAAATGATAGACATTTTGAAGGCCATGCTCGAATTTTCTACACAATCCATCGAACAAGCCCCTCACAATCCCCAACAGTTAATTTTTTTTGCAACTAAAGGTACCCCAAATACCTAACTGGAAGGGATCCAATCCTGAAACCAGTGCGATCCACAAGAGCTTGCAATTCCTTATTACTTAGACCAGCATAATATAGCTCACTCTTAGAGGCATTCATCTGCAAACCAGTAAGTATATAAAACCAATTCATAACATTTTGCACCCCCAACACATCATCAATAGTCCCCTTCGTGAAGACTAGGAGATCGTCAGCAAAACACAAATGAGTGAGACCAATACGTTTACACTTTGGATGAAAACTAAATACATTGTTCTACCCAGCCAAGTTTAACAAACTTGAGAGAACATCCATAACTAGAATGAAAATATATGACGACAAAGAATCACCTTGCCTCACACCCTTTGCCCCCGAGAAAACCCCCACCAAACCACCATTAAGGCCAACATAAAATTTAGGGCGAGTAATGCAAGCTCGTATCCAATCACAAAATTGAATAGGGAAACTAAGGACCCTAAATAGTTGGAAAATAAAGCCCCAATCAAGAGAATCAAACGCCTTCCGAAGATCCACTTTCAAAGCACATCTAGCCGAGAGGTTCTTCAGATTTCAATTGTTTAATAGATCATGTTCCTTGTGCCTTGAATCAAACGCCTTCCGAAGATCCACTTTCAAAGCACATCTAGCCGAGAGGTTCTTCAGATTTCAATTGTTTAATAGATCATGTTCCTTGTGCCTTGAATTTAAGATTTGTTCGTCTTCCCAATGGTAAAACAGTTTCCATTACGCATATTGGTTCTATTTCTTTATTCAATACTATCATTCCTAATGTCCTCTTTGTTCCTGACTTTCGTCTCAACCTTCTTTCCATTTCTAAACTCTCTTATGACCTTAATTGCATTGTTTCTTTCTATCCTAATTTTTGTTTATTTCAGGAACTCTCCACTAGAAGGATGAAGGGGATTGGTAGGGAGGTTGGAGGCTTGTACCTGTGTGGGCCCTTTTTTCGACACTTTGCTCAGGTTTCTATTGTATCTGAACCTTATTCCAAACTTGTTGATTCATCCATTACATGACATTCATCTGTTTCTGATTCTGCCCTCTAGCATGCTCGTTTGGGTCATGCTTCGATTAATAAAATGCACAAATTACCTTTTTTCTGATTTTCATTTTGATGTTGATAATATTCATATGTGTTTTGTTTGCCCTGTTGCCAAGCAAACTAGGCTTTCTTTTCCCTTACATAATACTGTCACTACTAAACCTTTTGAGCTAGTTCATATTGACCTATGGGGTACTTATCGCATTTCCACACATTCAGGACATAAATACTTTCTTACTCTAGTGGACGAATACAATAGAATGACATGAATTTACTTGTTAAAATTGAAATCTGACTCTATTTTAGTTCTAAAAAACTTCCTTTCCATGGTTTCTACCCAATTTTTAGCCTCTGTCTTGACTTTGCGTAGTGATAATGGTTCAGAATTCTTTAATTTTGAATGTAGCACCTTGTTTTCTTCTTTAGGTATCATTCATCAGAGTAGCTGCGTTCACACCCCTCAACGAAATGGGGTTGTTGAACGTAAGCATAGACATCTTATTGAAGTAGCTAGGTCTCTTCGTTTTCAGTCTCATTTGCCTATTAAATTTTGGGGAGAATGTGTGTTAACTGCTTGTTACTTAACCAATCTTTTACCTTCTTCGGTTCTTAAATGGCAAACGCCTTTTGAGCGTCTCTACAATAAGCAACCTAAGCTTTCTCATTAGCGTATTTTTGGTTGTCTTGTTTATGCTACAAAGCTTAATAATCATCATAAATTCTCCCCTATGGCCATTCCCTCTATTTTATGGGTTATTGTTCTACTTAAAAAGCTATATTCTTTTTAATCTCTCCTCTAAATCTTTCTTTGTTAGTCGTGATGTAGTGTTTCATGAGTCTGTTTTTCCTTTCTCCTTTCCAACAGATTCAAACTCATTTTTTCCTTTCCAACCTTTTACTTCAGATTCTGATTTTTTGGTTCTTGATTTTGATCTTTCTACAAGTAATTCTGGTCATTCTACTGGTCCATCTACTGCACCTCAACCTGCTTCTCCTCAACCAACTACACCTCACCCAGCTACTCTTCAACCAATTACATCTCAACCAGCTTCTCCTTAACCAACTACATCTCAACCAGCTTCTCTTCAGTTAGTTTCTCCTCAACAAGTACCACCTGATTCCCCTTTGCCACTTTCACCACCACATAATTTTTCCCAACCAGATACATTCTCTTTCTCACCTCAACCCCATGCTGAGCTTCCTGTTCGCGGGACTTCTAGGGTATCTCGACCTCCAGCATGGTTACATGACTTTGTTACTCCCTGCCAATCTACTTTGTCTTCTCATTCAGGGGAGTATCTTATCTCCCATTATAGTACTTATAATCATTTACCTTTACATACTTAATTTTTTTCTTCCACTTCTCATGCTTCTTCTGTGGAACCTTCCTCTTATTCTGAGGCTATTCAAAATCCCCTCTAGGTTCAAGCCATGAAAGAGGAGATATTAGCTTTGGAGTCTAATGATACTTGGACAGTGGTTTCTTTGCCTTATGGCAAGACTCCCATTGGTCGTAAATGGGTATATCCCATCAAGTATAAGGCCTCCGGTAAAGTTGAACAATATAAGGCTCGTCTTGTTGCTAAGGGCTACACTCTACGAGAAGGGATTGATTATGGTGACATCTTCTCTCCTGTAGCCAAGTTAGTCACTGTCAGAATTATTCTTTCTCTTGCTGCCTCTTATGCTTGGCCTCTCCAACAAATGAATGTGCACAATGCCTTCCTTCAAGGCCACCTTGATGAGGAAGTTTATATGACTTTGCCTGAAGGATTTTGCAGCCAGGGGGAGCGTATGGTTTGTCGGCTGCAAAAGTCCCTATATGAACTCAAACAAGCATCACGACAGTGGAATTTAAGGTTGACTGAAACATTATTAGTTGCTGGTTACAAGCAGAGTGTTGCGTGTAAAATAGTCTATCGCAATTGTAGTGCAAATATACACGACGCAAGTAGTAAAGTGATACGAAGTATCAGATATCGTCTCCACAGGGATTGGGCTAATGACTTCACCTTATTTCACTGCACGAAGTAAAAGAAATAATTAAGAGTTGTCACGAGAATAATAAAATAAAAACGTATTTAAAAGGATTTGAGATATCAAGATGAAGAGAATGGGCTGGTATTGAGTTGCTCGGTAGTGCAGGTATTGAATTGCTTAGGATTTCCAGTTCTGTCGTCGCACCCGTCGCCGACAGCACCTGTCGCGGCGTCTGTCCGTTAGCTGTCGCGGCAACGATCACTAACTCTATACTTCAAGTTTGGCAAGAATCCCTGATCTGCCTTGCCCTATCCCTAGGCACAAGTCTGTCGATGATCACGTCTTTGATAATACCTCCCGGCGTGAATCGAAGGATGAACACCGATGTGTATGAATTCTTCCTTAGCCACTTAACCTCGCCTTATCCCTAAGCACGAGATAGTTCAACTATAAACTAGAGAACGCGCTTTTATCTCTTTCGTATACTTAACTCTCCCGATGCTAAGTAAATGGATAACCTCACAATGCTCTCCCGATGCTCTTGCAAGATGTTAAAACCAAGATAAAAGAACTTGAAGTTTATTTTATTGAACTTGAAAGATCCTAAAACAAAGCAACCCTTGCAACTACTTTACAAAACAACCCGTAGCCCTAGGGGGAATTTAGAACATATCGGTGACAGGTAAACGACAGGGTTTAGGTTTCGGTTATGGGGTAGTCGGCTATGCCCTAGGTTTAATCTATGCCCTTTATATAAGCTTTGGGCTCAAGTTATCTAAGGTAACAAGGATTACAACTTTAATTAAAAGTAAGATTCTAATAAAGACTAAATCTCTAAAGTCTCCTACTTTTCAGCCGCCTCCTTGTTTCATGGGAGTTCTTTTCCTTGAGCTTTGGCTTGACATATCTTTTGATCCGGGGCTTGGAAAAATATTCGGCTTCCACACGACAGACGAGCAGATTTTTCTCTATCTATCGAGGTCCACTTCACTTTTCCTCTTCATGAATCTGCTGTCATCATGCTGTCACGACAGGTTCGCGACAGGTTCGTCTTCTTCAGCTGCTTGTCCAGTTCAGCTTTCCTGCTTGTCTGCCCTGCACCTGCCTTCAACATCTACTGTGACAGATACCTGCAAAAATAACCATCTTTCAGTAGAATCCGTGCCTTTTATATAATTGTGATGTTTTATTGAAAACTAACCTAAATGCAATGCAATGATGCTTGAATGCAGCAGAAATATGGGTTTAAAAAGGTGTAAATGATAGAACTTTTACACACTCAACACAGAGTAATCATGATTACTTTTACACACAAATATATAAGGGCAGGCAGCAATAAGAGAAGAAAAAGAAATAAAAACTTAAATTTTATGCGCTGTCCTCATCACTGCTGCTGACGCGGATCTGATGGTAGCGTCTGCGTTGGGGAGGTGGCTGGGCAGGTTCCGGAGCAGGTTGGTCAACAGGTTCATCAGCCTGTTGAGGTGCAGGTTCTTCCTCCGGTTGGGGGACAGGGTCGTCAGCAGGTTGAAGGGCAGGTGGCTCCACTAGTAGGACATCAGAACTGCCGCTACTATCCCAGCTGCTACTCGTAATGGCTTTGGACAGCATCCTCTTGTTGGCCACATGTTTGATTCTTTTCACCCGCGTAAAGGCGCTGTCCAAGTTTCTCCGGATGAGAGGGCTGTCGTCAGTGGCAGCTCGCTTGGTGCCTCGAGGGGAAGTGTCCGCCGGTGGGCTGCCGACTGCTGTCGGGGAAGGTGTGGAGGAGGCAGATTCTCCATGGGGAGAGACAGGTGGTGTGGGAGTGGGGGAGGGTATATTAAAGTAATGGGCGGGGAAGGTGGGGAAAATGACATCCGAAAAATTTAAAGTGTTGGTAATAAAGTTTACCGTTGCGTTGGAGAAATCGCGGATGAATGTCATTAAACCCATCTGCCGCTCCTCTATCCTCAAGATGGCAGCTAAGATGTCGGTGTTCTGACCTGCCGGAGCGGTGTTGGTCGCAGCTTCTGGAGCAGGCTCGGTGGCAGGTTCATCATCAGATTCAGCAGGTGGGGCGTTTGGATCGAAGGCGTTGAGGGGTGTTACGACGATGATCTCCATAAGGCTGGAGATGTTGCTGTCGGTCCAGCCGCTGCCCTTCTTGATTTTGTCTGAAGGGTCCTCCGGTACGGCAGCGCAGCGGCAGAGGGACGTAATGGTGAAGGGCAGGCATAATCGTGAATCTGTTCTGAAGGCACAATCGAGAATGCTTTCTCGCATGTACCTGCCCACGTTGATCGGCCTGTCATGCATGATAGAGTGGATGAGGGCAAGCCGCTGCCTGTTGACTGTCGTGTGGTGGGATGAGGGCAGGATACGCTTTTTAATAAAAGCGTTCCATAGTTTAGCCTCGGGGAGCAGCTCTGCCCGATTGACGGAGTTGGGATTCTTTTTGCTGGTGCTCCAGGTTGTGCCCTCCTCTGTCAATTCCCTCATGACAGCATCGTGGCCGGCAGCGTCGAGGGAGTCCCAAAACTGTTGATGAGCGTCGTCATTGGGGCCAAAGAAGAGGCCGAAGACATGATTGATGCTGCTGGCGGTGAAAGGAACTGTCACTCCTCGGACGACGACAGATGTCGCCGACTTACTCTCGATCGCCTCATAGAATTCCCTAACGAGGGTGTCATTAAGCTCTGCCGGCTGCTCGGCAAAGTCTTCCCAAAGTTGCGCCGTAATGGCCTTCATAATGAACGGCCGGAGTCCAAAAAGAGGAGCATCTCTGTTATAGATGAAGCTCCGTTCCTCCCAAAGTTCTTTGTTGGCGAACGGGGATGCTGCTGCGGAAGAAGAGGCGGCAGCAGCATTTTGGCGAGTCTGTCGTGAAGACATTTTTGGTTGCAAGGGCTGAAAAAGGAGAGAAAATAGATAAAACTAGAAGAGAATATAAGAGAGAAAAATCAGAAGTGAGGAAAAATGAAAGGGAGAAGGGGTTTATATAGCTGTCGAGTAGCTGCCCATTTAATGCCGTAACGGCAGGCGGGAATAACGGGGCGGCAGATTGGATATGGCGTGTCTGACGCGTCTGAGACGCATTAATGCGTCTGCGGAGGGTCTGCCGCACGCTTCTTCGTCTGCCGTGCGTCTGTTGACAGCCTGTCAAATCTGTCTGCGCCGGCAGCTGAAACGACAAGTTACCATAGATGGGCTTAGTTGGGCTGATGGATGGGCGGTGGTCTTGGGCCACTTCTTCTTTCTCACTTGTCTCTTTTATTTCCTAAAAACTGAAATTAAAAACAAAACATTATTAAAATAAATATAGTTCCTAATAAATAATAATAAAATAAAATAAAAATAAAACTAGGTTAAATTAGGGATGCCTTGTGGGGCATCACCTAAGGTAACCACTTCCTGAATTCCTGGGGCTTCAGTCCCCTGATAATGCTTGAGGCGTTGTCCATTGACTTTGAATTGGTGCCCGTCTTTTAATGATTGAATTGTAATGGCACCATGGGGGAAAACTTGAATTACTTGGAATGGCCCAGACCATCTAGATTTGAGCTTCCCTGGAAAGAGTTTCAACCTCGAATTAAACAACAACACAAGCTGCCCCGGGCAGAACTGTCGCGGCAGCAACTTCTTGTCATGCCACTTCTTTGTTTTCTCCTTGTATATTCTTGCATTGTCGTAGGCCATTGTCCGTATTTCCTCGATTTCATTCAAATCTAACAGCCTTTTCTGGCCTGCCTTGTCCAAGTCCATGTTTACTGCCTTGATTGCCCAATATGCCTTGTGCTCTATCTCGACAGGCAGGTGACAGGTTTTCCCATAGATCAATCGGAATGGAGACATGCCCAATGGAGTCTTGAAAGCTGTCCTGTATGCCCATAATGCATCATTCAGAAGTAAAGACCAATCTTTCCTAGTTGGTTTAACCATTTTTTCAAGAATGTTCTTCACTTCCCTGTTGGAAATCTCAGCCTGTCCATTGGTCTGTGGGTGGTATGCTGTCGCGATCCTGTGCTTGACACCATATTTTCTCAAGGCGGCAGCAATTACCCTGTTGTCAAAATGTCTCCCTTCATCACTGATAATCGCCCTAGGGATGCCAAATCTAGAAAAGATGTTTTTGTGCAAAAACTTTTGGACTGTTTTGGCATCATTCTTTTGAGTTGCGATTGCTTCTACCCACTTGGAGACATAATCTACTGCTAGGAGGATGTAAAGATTTCCACATGAAGATGGAAAAGGTCCCATAAAATCAATCCCCCATACGTCGAAGATCTCGACTTCTAGGATATTCTGCAGTGGCATCTCGTTTCTCCTTGAGATGTTACCTGTCCGCTGGCACCTGTCACAGTTTTTGTAAAATTCCTGTGCGTCCTTATACAGTGTCGGCCAGTAGAAACCTGACTACAGCACCTTGGCAGCAGTTTTGTTGCCTCCTAAGTGTCCTCCATATTGTGAGGCATGACAGTGATGGAGAATGTCTTCTTGTTCTTCTTGTGGTACACATCTCCTTATAACCTGATCTGCGCACAATTTGAAAAGAAGAGGTTCGTCCCAATAATAATGTTTAACATCATTTTGAAACCTCTTCCTGGCTTGATAAGTAAGATCAGAAGGTAATATTCCGCTAACTATAAAATTAACGAAATCAGCATACCAGGGAAGGTTAGAAGACTTACCTGCCGCCATGGCTGTCGCGACAGCTATTGCGGCAGCAAAGAGCTGCTCATCTGGGAAGGTCTCTAGTATGTGTGTCTCATCTACAGGTAGACTCTGTCCCAACTCCAACCTCGACAAGTGATCTGCCACCTAATTTTCTGTTCCCTTTTTGTCTTTGATTTCAAGGTCGAACTCTTGTAATAGCAAGATCCATCTTATCAATCTAGGCTTTGCATCCTTCTTTGCGAACAAGTATTTAAGGGCAGAATGATCGGTATGTACTATTACCTTCGTTCCAAGTATGTAAGAACGAAACTTGTCGATGGAGAATACCACAGCTAACAGCTCCTTTTCTGTGGTGGTATAATTCACTTGGGCATCATTCAATGTTTTGCTGGCATAATATATGACATGAAACAACCTGTCCTTGCGCTGCCCAAGTGCTGCCCCGACAGCATAGTCACTAGCATCACACATAATTTCAAACGGTTGCGTCCAGTCTGGTGGCTGTACTATGGGGGCTGTCACTAGTTTTTCCTTCAGAACCTTGAATGCTTCAGTACATTCTTCATTAAAGTCAAAGGGTCGGTTCTGCTCTAAGAGATGACATAAGGGCTTCGTGATTTTTGAGAAATTTGCGATAAATCTCCTATAGAAACCAACATGCCCTAGGAAACTCCTAATGCCCTTGACTGTGGTTGGCGGCGGCAGCTTCTCTATGACTTCAATCTTTGCCCTGTCGACTTCTATCCCACGGCAGCTAATCTTATGGCCTAAAACTATCCCCTCATCTACCATAAAATGGCATTTTTCCCAATTAAGAACAAGATTAGCTTTTTCACATCTTTCAAGTACCTTTTGGAGGTTGCCGAGGCAGCTTTCAAAATCGTCTCCAAAGACAGAAAAATCATCCATGAAGATCTCAAGGAAGTCCTCTACCATGTCGGAGAATATTGCCATCATGCACCTTTGGAAGGTGGCAGGCGCGTTACAGAGTCCAAACGGCATCCTCCTAAAAGCGTATGTTCCGTAGGGGCAGGTGAAAGTCGTTTTCTCTTGGTCCTCCGGTGCAATAGCAATTTGATTATATCCTGAATAACCATCAAGAAAACAATAGTAAGGTTTACCCGCTAATCTATCAAGCATTTGATCAATAAAGGGTAAAGGAAAGTGGTCTTTTCGGGTAGCTTTGTTAAGCTTCCGATAGTCCATACAAACCCTCCAACCGGTCACAGTCCTGGTTGGGATTAACTCGTTGTTTTCGTTGGTTATCACAGTCATGCCTCCTTTCTTGGGAACACATTGCACCGGGCTTACCCATTTGCTATCGGAGATGGCGTAAATGATACCAGCGTCTAACCATTTAATTATTTCTTTACGCACTACCTCCTTCATTGCAAGGTTCAACCGCCTTTGGGCATCAATAGTCGGCTTATGATCTTCCTCTAGGAGGATTTTGTGCATACAGATTGCCGGACTAATGCCCTGAATGTCTGCTATGGTCCATCCTATCGCCCTTTTGTGCTGCCTCAACATGTCGATCAGCTGTCGTTCCTGTTCCTGCGGCAGCTTAGCAGAGATGATCACGGGTAGTGTTTTATCACTACCAAGATAAGCATATTTAAGCTGCCCTGGCAGGGGCTTAAGTTCTAAGACAGGTGGTTCAACAGTAGATGGCTTTTGGATTAAATGGTTATCCGAAGTGTAATTCAAGGGTTCGAATAACTTACCTGGGCGATGGTCTAACCAGTCTACCTCCTCATGACCTTCAGTATCAGATGAATTGGATTCAGAGGAGTCGCTGTCGTCGGTGCTGTCGTCGTTGCCGTCGTGACAGGCTTGTAAATGGCTGTCGCAGCAGTGACCAAATTTTATATCCTGGCAGCCCGACCTGATGCAGGGTTGATCAAAGGTCACCTCAATGATGGCCTTGCATTCTTCATCCACATCAGCATGTTTCATTGCTTGGAGAACATTCAACTTAATTTCTTGATCGTTTACGCGCATGGTGAGTTCTCCTTTCTCCACATCAATCAATGATCTTCCCGTGGCTAAGAAGGGTCGCCCTAGGATGACTGGTGCGTTCTCATCTGCCTCACAATCTAAAATAAGAAAGTCAGCAGGAAAAATAAGTTTATCCACTCTTACCAAGATGTCTTCAATTTTTCCCTCGGGGTGAACGTAAGAGCGGTCGGCTAGCTGTAGGGTAACTGTCGTGGGCCGCGCCTTGCCAATACCTAATTTCTGAAAAACAGATTTGGGCATTAGATTAACACTAGCACCAAGATCACATAATGCCTTACCCACAAATTTATCTCCGATTACGCAAGGTATGAGGAAGCTCCCTGGATCCTTCTTTTTCTGGGGTGGTTGTCGATGAAGAATACTCATGCAACCTTCTTGCATCCTTACCGTTTCAAATTCCCCAAGTTTAGATTTTTTAGACATGACATCCTTGAGAAATTTAGCATAACCGGGCATTTCCCTAACAGCATCTAACAACGGAATGTTAATATGAACCTGTTTAAAAATATCATAAATCTTTTTAAGTTGAGATTCATGCTTAGCTTGCTGTATCCGTTGCGAAAAAGGTGGTGGAGGGCGATAATCAGCAATGCGCCCTTCCCACTGCATGCGAATCTGAGGTCGATACTCATCTTTTTTCTCCTCTGTCGCTTCTACTGTCGTGACAGGCTCATCGGCAGCAGTCTGTTCATTACCTGCCGGGGCAGCTTCCTCGGCAGGCTTATCCAAGGCAGGTTTCTTTTCTGTTTCAGCTTCTTTTTCCGGCCCTGGTAACTTTTTCCCACTCCTAGTAGTAATCGCCTTACATTGCTCATGAGGGGGCGTTCTAGCATTTTCAGTATTGCTAGGGAATCCTCCATTCTGCCGTGGCTTAATATGCTGCGACACCTGACCCATTTGTGTCTCTAGAGATTTCAAGGTGGCTTCATGGTTTGTCATTCTCATCTTAGTTTCATCCATAAAGTCTTCCGTTTTCTTGACAAACTTATTGATGTTATCCATATAAGTGCCGGTCTGAGACATAAAGGTGGCCAGAGTCTGCTCCAATATACTACTCGTGGCAGGTGGTGGCTGCTGTTGTTGCTGAGGCGGCAGGTTCTGCGGCAGGTGTTGCGGCTGTGGCTGCTGTCGCGTCAACAATCTAGGTCCCCCCTGATTCTGATTATATGCTTGCGGATTTAGAGCATTGTTGGGGTTACTCCAGGAAAATTTGGGGTCTTTCCTCCAATTAGGGTTGTAATTGTTGGAATTGTAGTTTGGCTTGTAATTTCCAACATATTTTCCTTCTTCTATATTTATAGGGCACTCATCCCTGCTATGATTTCCCTCACATGTAGCACAAACTTCCTCGACAGCAAACCCTCGTACTTCCTCAGCATTATAAAACTTAGTTACCTGATTCCAGACGGGGAATCCATGCATTGGGCAGTTTCGAAGAAGGGTTGTGAATCTGTCCCAGGCCTCGTGCATTGGCTCGTCATCTTCCTGTTGAAAAGTAGCAATTTCATTACGTAATCGCTCAGCTAAATGTGAAGGATTAAAACGAGACAGAAATTCACGAGTTAAATCTGCCCAAGTCATGATAGAACCCGGTGTAAGTTTATTCCACCAAGTTTTAGCTCTGTCCCTCAATGAATGGGGGAATAACCGAAGCCTCAGTATCTCCGGACTAACTCCTGGTAGTCTAAACGAACCACAGATCTCCTGGAACGTTTTGAGATGCTCTCTGGCATCTTCTGTCGCAGAACCACCAAACTGCCCGGCATTGTTGATCATACTAAACATGACAGGTTTAAGTTCGAAGTTGTCAACGTCAATATCCGGCAGCGTGGTCTCCAGCTCTACATGATCGTTCAGCATGTAGTCACGACATGACCGTCGTCCACCTGCTGCGGGCGGGTCACCGACAGGCGGTATATCATCGCCGACAGGCTGATTACGGACCATCTGCTCTAGCTGTTCTTCAAGGTATTCGTTTCGGTCTAAGAGGTGGTGAATCTGTTTCTTGAGATTAAAGGAACGTTCAATCTCCGAATCTAATTTATACTCAGGATCTTTACCTCTTTTCGATCTGCGCATAAACAGGAAAACCTTGTGAAAAGCAAGAGTTTAAAAACACAAAAGAAAAATTAAAGAAAAATAAAAACAAAAATAAAAACAAAAATAAAAACAAAAAGTGCAAGGAAAGAAAGGTGTAGTTATGTTGCCAATCCCCGGCAACGGCGCCAAAAACTTGTTGCGTGTAAAATAGTCTATCGCAATTGTAGTGCAAGTATACACGACGCAAGTAGTAAAGTGATACGAAGTATCGGATATCGTCTCCACAGGGATTGGGCTAATGACTTCACCTTATTTCACTGCACGAAGTAAAAGAAATAATTAAGAGTTGTCACGAGAATAATAAAATAAAAACGTATTTAAAAGGATTTGAGATATCAAGATGAAGAGAATGGGCTGGTATTGAGTTGCTTGGTAGTGCAGGTATTGAATTGCTTAGGATCTCCAGTTCTGTCGTCGCACCCGTCGCCGACAGCACCTGTCGCGGCGTCTGTCCGTTAGCTGTCGCGGCAACGATCACTAACTCTATACTTCAAGTTTGGCAAGAATCCCTGATCTGCCTTGCCCTATCCCTAGGCACAAGTCTGTCGATGATCACGTCTTTGATAATACCTCCCGGCGTGAATCGAAGGATGAACACCGATGTGTATGAATTCTTCCTTAGCCACTTAACCTCGCCTTATCCCTAAGCACGAGATAGTTCAACTATAAACTAGAGAACGCGCTTTTATCTCTTTCGTATACTTAACTCTCCCGATGCTAAGTAAATGGATAACCTCACAATGCTCTCCCGATGCTCTTGCAAGATGTTAAAACCAAGATAAAAGAACTTGAAGTTTATTTTATTGAACTTGAAAGATCCTAAAACAAAGCAACCCTTGCAACTACTTTACAAAACAACCCGTAGCCCTAGGGGGAATTTAGAACATATCGGTGACAGGTAAACGACAGGGTTTAGGTTTCGGTTATGGGGTAGTCGGCTATGCCCTAGGTTTAATCTATGCCCTTTATATAAGCTTTGGGCTCAAGTTATCTAAGGTAACAAGGATTACAACTTTAATTAAAAGTAAGATTCTAATAAAGACTAAATCTCTAAAGTCTCCTACTTTTCAGCCGCCTCCTTGTTTCATGGGAGTTCTTTTCCTTGAGCTTTGGCTTGACATATCTTTTGATCCGGGGCTTGGAAAAATATTCGGCTTCCACACGACAGACGAGCAGATTTTTCTCTATCTATCGAGGTCCACTTCACTTTTCCTCTTCATGAATCTGCTGTCATCATGCTGTCACGACAGGTTCGCGACAGGTTCGTCTTCTTCAGCTGCTTGTCCAGTTCAGCTTTCCTGCTTGTCTGCCCTGCACCTGCCTTCAACATCTACTGTGACAGATACCTGCAAAAATAACCATCTTTCAGTAGAATCCGTGCCTTTTATATAATTGTGATGTTTTATTGAAAACTAACCTAAATGCAATGCAATGATGCTTGAATGCAGCAGAAATATGGGTTTAAAAAGGTGTAAATGATAGAACTTTTACACACTCAACACAGAGTAATCATGATTACTTTTTGTTCACTAAGAGGGAAAATGATAAGTTGGTTATTATGCTCATTTTTGTGGATGATTTGATGATCATAGGGAATGATGCAAGTCTGATTGATGAGCTGAAATCAATCTTAAACCACGGTTTCAAAATGAAGGACTTACGATAATTAAAATATTTTCTAAGTTTGGAAATTTTAAGGTCTAGTGAGGGGATAGTGGTAAATCAAAGGAAATATGCTCTTGAGCTTATAGAAAGCACCAGACTAGGAGGAGCAAAACCAGTGGCATTCCCCTTGGAGTAGAATCTTAAATTAACTTCAACTGAATTTGACAAAGGAGAAAAGCAAGATCATGCAGAATGTATTGAAGACAGTGAAGTTGAAGATAAAATAGTGTTTCAAAGACTGATAGGGAGATTAATATATCTAACCCATACGAGACCAAATATCTCTTTTGCGGTTCATTATTTAAGTCAATTTATGCAAATTTTAAAGAAGACACACCTTGAGGCGACTTTGCGAATAGTACGATACATTAAAAGCAGTACATGACAAGGAATATTGTTAAAAGCAAAAAATAATTGTAAAGTTGTTGCTTACTGTGATTCAGACTGGGCATCATGTCCGATATTGAGGAGATCAGTTACTGGTTATTGTATCAAGATTGGAGAGTCTCTGGTTTTTTGGAAGTCAAAGAAACAAACAATAATTGCAAGATCTTCTGCTGAAGCTGAATATAGGAGCATGACAATGACAACATCAGAAATAATCTGGCTAAAAGGGTTGCTGAGAGATTTGGGAATAGAAAATGAAAAATCAGTGATCATTTTTTGTGATAGCAAGGTTGCATTAAGATCGCAGCAAATCCAGTCTTCCATAAGCGTACGAAGCATATAAAAATCGATTGTCGCTTTTTGAGAGAAAAAAATCAAAAGGGGCTAATACGAACAAAATATATATCCTTAGCAGAACAACTAGCAGACATCATGACCAAGTCTCTAGGAGTGCAACAACACAACTATTTGATGAACAAGTTGGGAATTAAAAATGTCTTTAAACCTCCAACTTGAGGGGGAGTGTTAAAAGTTGTTAGAAGCTATTAAAAGTTTGTTAGACTAGTTAGTTATTAGCTAGACTCTTGTACAAAAACTTTGTATAATCCGTTCATTTTCATTAATGAGAAATTCCTAAAATTTTCTTCAACAAAAACCCTAAATTATATATCATAATACATTAAATGAGATTTTTTCAATAGAATTTTTTAGAGTTTTGTAATACATTGAATGATTATTATTTTTCAAGTGAAATCTTCTATTTAATACAAGCTATTAATTGACCCTTAACATGCATAGGCTAAAAAAAATTAATTTTTTAAGGAAAGTTTGACCTACCAAACACGCCTTTTAAAAAATTCAAATTTTTTAAATAAAGTACGCATAGTCAATTGTCTTTTCCTAAAATTTTATTTTTTAAGAAAGCGCATCCAGTCAGCAACACTATCTTTTTTTAAGATATTTATTTTAAAACATGTTTCACATAAGTTGCGATGATTCGATTTCTCAGGGAAAACGTTTTCTAAAAACGCATTAAACATGGAGCGTTTTGTCATACGTGTCTCAAATGCGAGGTGTTTCGTTAAATAATTTTTAAAGGGTTATTTCGTTAAAAAAATTAAAAGGGGAATATTTGGGTAAATTTACCCAATTATAGATTAATTTAACGTATAAAATATTAATTTTTAGTGTAAAATATAGAAATGGTCACTAAAATATCCCTAAAAATATAAAATGGTCACCAAACTTTTAAAAATTACATAATGGTTATTAAACTTTAATTTTTATTATGAAATGGTCACTGGGTCGTAAATATCGTTAACTGGGAGACATGGCAGTTATAAAATTTGTATAATAATATATTTAATCCTCAATATTTACACATTTAATCAATTTAGACATCAATAATGAAGGTTAAATTAGGAATAAATTGATTAAATGTATCAATATGGAGGATTAAATGTTATATTATTCAAATTTCTATAACTATCACGCCACCCAATTAACGACGGTTAACGACTCAATGACTATTTTGTAACAAAAACTAAAGTTTAATACCCATTGTGTAACATTTAAAATTTTGATGACCAGTTTTTATTTTTAGAGATAGTTTAATGACCATTTATGTATTTTTACCCTATTTTTTAAGATTAAGGTTTAAATTTTAACGTTGCAGGTAGGGTAAATTACTTAATTATTTTGACCCATTAATAGGTATACCATGGCAAAAATATGTTGAAGAGGTAATTTTGTATTTTAATGATTGTAACGGGTATTTTAGTCATGAAAGAGAATAATATTTATGTTTGGTAAGATAATATGTCCTTAGATTTCTTTATTGTTCAAGAAAATGTAATTTAAATACAATTATACTCTTGCATCCGGATTTTTTTAATTTATTACTTCTTTCTTTTTTATATAAAAAATATCTTTTAACTTATAGGGGTTGGTTAAGTGGTAAGTAGCTTGATATTGTTTAAGTAAATCTCGAGTTTAAGACATTGTGTATGCAGAAAATTTTCGTTGAAAAATTCACCCCACCAAAACTAAATGTACGATACGAGCCGGTCCGAATCAATCAAGGCAAAGCTCTGAAAAACCGAAAGGACAAAATTATATCTTCATTAATTTAATAACTAAAGAGTTTAGGTTACCATGGATTAAGTTTTATTGTGTTTGCAACGTTAAACTTCTAAGACTTTGAGTACTCGGGTTCATTTTTTTGCTATACGTGCATATTACTTACAGATTTTATAGACCTTACACCACATTAATTTTCCTGTATCAAATTAATATTAAATTAAAATTCATGTGTAGTTTTATTATAAAAAAATTCATGTGTAGTTTTAAATTTTACTTGATGTATAATTCAAAATGTTTAACATTATAAGTTTATTAAAATATTTAAGCTTCAGTTTATTTTAGAAAATGGAAACTTGAGAAAATTATAAAACAATAAAAAATTATTTTCACTAAAAAAAATTCAAAATAAGTGTTGTTTAGCTTGATGAATTGAGTAGAGTTCGAATACATGCATGCACAAAGATATTCTCTATTTTCAAAAATTTTTAAATATTAAATATGTGACTTAGGTTCGAATTCATATAAATACAATTTTTTCACTTTATTTATCATGCTTCTATTATAAAAAAATGTAATCAAATGTGTTTTATATTTTTATTATTGAAAATGAAATTGTATTTCGGTTTACCACACATGTTTTTTAGTTTTAAAAAATAAAAATAGATTAAATCAATTATGTCATCGAATAGATAAATAAATTGAATCAATTAAGTCATTTTATCAATTTTGATTGTTAAGTTTTAATGTTTATTTCTTGAGTTTGTTTTGTCATGTAACACACTACAATTTTGACTCGTTAGGTTTGTGATTTTTTTAAAAAATATTTTATAATTTTAAAATGTTATTTTAGAATTTTTATAAATTCTTTAAAAAAATTAAATAATTTTTTTTCTAAAAATGTAATGTGATAACTCTGTGACGTGACATATGACTTCAACTAATTTAAAATTAATAATTTTTTAATTAAATAAAAATTTCATTCACATAAAAACAGGCATACAAATGAAAGTCAAAAAAACGATTCGAGAATAAGACCCGGTTACAACCCGTCCACAAGGCCACAAACAACATGCCCAAAAATGCATTAAGAAATTGATCACCCGCCAAAGTCATGTGGCGCCATTTTATCAGAACAAACAAACAATTTCTAACCAAACTATCATCTTCGTAAGAGCTCAAAGGTTTATGACATGTCTGCAGATATGGACCTATTTAACTGAATTTTATTTGGAGTAAAGCCAATACAAGTAGATACAGCATGTATAGAGGCTCGTTTTTTATATTTTCGAGTTCCATCAATGCTCATTCTAGGCTTCGCAATACCAGGACTGCCCAAGAGACGAAGACACCACTGAAAAAAAGAAAGAAGCGACGTTAGTATGATCAGATCTCCACCCATAAAAGCAAAAGTTTGAGGACTTTTAACGCTCTTGCTTTTTTTTTAAATTTAATTAGTGGTGTCCAATTCATTGACCGAATAATCATTGATTGTACTTTTTGTAAAAGAAATAAAGATTTAACTATAAAATACGTGCTTAAACTATATTTTTTTTGTAATAGCTGCCTAAAGTATATTTTGCCTGAAATAAATGCTTAAAATTTATTTCGTTGCTGTTTTAAGATAACGCCATTAAAAAGAACGCGTCACCCAATCAGAACTTGACATGTATATTTTATTTTAATTCTTTTTCAAAAAATGAAAAAAAGAAAATAGTTTAAAAAATCTAAAACTTCTTAGAATATCTAAAAAGGTCTCGTATCCCTAAAACTCAAAACTCAAAAATCCTAAAATTAACGTCGTTGTCGCTGATTGGCACGCCTTTCGCCAGTTACAATTGATGGGTGGTCAGGAAAAATGGGCAGGGAGTTCTGACAATGGCGGTGGTGAGGTCCATCGAGACTATCGGCGGCGATAACGACAACAAATTTGAGATTTTGGGGTTTGAGATTTTAGAAATTTGAGTGTTTTATAATTTCTTAAAATTTTGAGATATTTTTTAATTTATTTTATTTTCCATTTGTTTTTTAAAATAAAAACTAGAAGCCATGTGTCAGACTACAATTGGGTAATTAATTTGTTTAACACATTAATTTTAAAATAGATTAATACGAAATATTAGGTATTTATTTCGACAAAAAAATCATTAAATATTTATTATAAAAAATTAAAATTTAAGCATTTACCTTATAACTAAACCCAAAAAAATATAAATGTCTCCCTCATTATTCCTTCTCATTCTATTAGAAGGAAGAATGAGGAAATGTGAAGAATGACCAATCAATTTAATTCAAAATTATCTATCAAGTTCCCCATGGCCTTGACCTATGGGAAAAGAGGCATGCCAGGGATTCCTTTTGACGGAACGCACTTTATTTGATTGTTTTTCTTTTACTTCTTTATCTAATAATATTTACCCTCCCATTTTTTCTGGATTGGTGTTCTATAATACTCCATAAATTTATTATATTTTTTTAGGCATTTGTGTGCCCAAGATATTAGAATCTCCTAGAGAAACTAAAAGAATTTGTTCTCTTCCCCAATTCACTACAACCAGAGAATATAAAAGTCATCCCTTTTCAAAAGATATAAAATTAAAAAAATACTTTTAACATTTAATTGAATAAGCATTTTAGTTCATATTTTTTTAGAGTAATTTAACCATCAACGTTTAATTTTAGGTTAAAATTGTCTATTTGCGGATAAAAATTATTAAAAAAACTAACGGTAAACAGTTTGAAATGACTTGATAGAATGATAAGTCAATGAAAAAATATTTTATATTTTATATAATTGTTTTTTAACTGATGTAACATTTTCTCAAGTCAACACATTTGTTTATATAATACCGCCATGTCAGCGTGCATTGTCATATAAGTTTGTCACGTTATTTCAAGACATTTATCGTCACTTGACTGACATTATTCATCTGCAGAGGGGTCATTTTGACCCAATATTAAACGTTGATGGTTGAATTGCTCTAAAAAAAGAATAGAAGTCAAAATGACCACTCAGTCAAACGTTGGGAAAAATGATTTTTTTAGCTTTATGCAATTTTCGAAAAAATATTTACGTTAATGTAAAATTACTTTAATTTTACAAACTTTTATAAAAACAATTAAGATTTAAATTTTGTTAAAACTTAATTGGCTTTTCTAGCCTATGCTCTAGGCATAGGTTAACGTGTATTTAAAAACACTAGTTAAGTAAAAATATTATTATTACATTTAATATAAAACATTTAACAATATTTTTATTTAAGAAAATTCTTTGATTATTTAACTAATATAGTTGTTTAAGTGTTTAATGTCTAGAGTTTTTGTTTATGGTTTATGGGGTTTGTTTAGGGTTTAAGATTTTTTGTTTAGGGTTTAGGATTTATGGTTTTGTTTATGGCTTATGGTTTTAGGGCTTTAGGGTTTTATTTTGATCCAATGATTTTAGGTTTTAGGGTTTATGGTTTTTGTTTAGGATTTTTGTCCAGGTTTAGGTTTTTTAGGTTTTAGGATTTAGTGTTTGCGGTTAGGGTGTGCAAAACCGAGTTCGGTTAACCGTTAGAAAATTATTTCGAGTAACCGATAAATTCGGGTTGGTTAATTCTCGACCCTAAACATTAACCATTAAACTAGTTAACCAATTGACTGGTTAACCGAAATATTCGGTTCGGGTAATGGTTTATTAACTTTCCTTATTAAAAATATTAAATCTAATAACATAGTGAAAAATAAGCTAGAGTTTGAATTTTGAAATATTTGAAGAAGAAAATTATTAATGTATGAAATCGAGAATATGAAATAATTAACAATTAAGGTTGAATTTTTTATTTCCCAAAGTAAAATAAATCTGTTAATATTTGAGAGGGAAATATATTAAAAATTACCGCTAATTTTTCACTTTTCAAAACAATAAAAATATTTAAAAATATTTGAGAAAGAAAAAAAATTAACAATAGCGCTAAATTTTTCCAATATAATTGTATAAATATGCATATTTTATATATTATATATTATGCAACCGGTCGGTTCGGTTACTCGCTTTTGTTCAAAACTACGAACGATATCCAAATTGAAATAATATTTAAATTTTTTTACCAAAACTAACTTTTTCGGTTCAGTTAACCATGTTTTCGGATCGATTTTTTCGGATTTCGGTTTTGATTTCGTTTTGTCAGGTTTTTGGCACAATCCTATTTACAGTTTTTGTAACCCCCTCGACCCGGCCTAGCCACCAAACTGCATCGAATGGGTTACACGGGGAAAACTGAAGCGAAACCCGTTAAGGCTCCACTCCGATTAGCAACCCTAGAAAATTTCTTTTAAAGTTATCTTGTCTAGACGCATTAATTATATCCTATGTGAGGGGACACGCAACGGAAAACACACATGGATACAAAACAAACAATTAAGATAACCCTTTTCAATTTTACAACATGTCGTATCGATACGCTAAAGGACCGTATCGGTACGCATGTACTCGGTCAACACCCCAAGTCAAACCTAGGGAAACCGTATCGATACCCTCAAGGCTGGTATCGATACGTCCTCAACGGTCAACTTCCCTTGGTCAACTACGAAGAACGTACCGATACACTCGGGACCCATACCGATATGCCAAAATCTCGTCAATTTTTCAGATTTTTAAAGAGCATTTTGGGTATCGATACGCCCCCGCGTACCGGTACGCCTTGCCCTAAACAAGAGACTGTATCGATACCACCCTTGAGCGTATCAATACGCTCTGCCCTGCAAAACAGGTTTTAGCTATTAAAAGCACAAATGACTCAACACTAGAGGCATTTAACAAACATCTTAGCAACATACAAGCACACATATAACACAAGGCATCCATGGATATACATATAAAGCAATTTAAACACTTAACATGCAACAACCAACAAGGCAAGATTCTTAGAGAAAACAAGCATACATAGCATTCACCAACATAGCCAAAAGCTAAACAAAAACATAAATTAACAAGGTGAAAGGCAATACAAGCCCAAAACAACTAAGCAAACTTGTCTAAAGCAAGAGACATGCCAACAATGCCTCAAAACATAAAGGTCCTATCTCATTGCTTAATACTAATTATTGAAGTCTAAACTCATACTTGAGCAAACCAAACTCCCTTGGACTCTCCCTTGTTCCCCGAGCTGCTCCGAAGGTCTAAGGGCCTGCATTGTTGGAAAAGATAGCGTAAGCGTTTAAGTTTAGCGAGCGACGCTCAAAACGATAGCTACAACAATGCAGTTTTAAAACGTAGTTTGCTTGAAACCCAAAACCATTTCCAAATCATTTCCACACGCTGAACACATAATAACATGCATTTACCTTTACGTGCATTTACCGAATACAACCACAAGCCATAGGCTTACCACGTGCCCATTCTCATAACGCAAGCAAAGTAACCAACAATGCATAAGCATAATAGAAGGAATCAACAACATGCTTAACATGAGAATTAAAGCATCATGGGTATATTGACATTCATCGTTTTTACTCAGATATGCGGATAGTTTCTCAAACCCACTAGACACTTTCGGTGGAATCTCACATCACCGTACTCACTCGTCTAGCAAAACATAACTTTCGGTAGAATCTCACATCACCGTACTCCTTCTTAGTGGAATCTAGCATCACTAAGGCCACACAAGACTTTTACCTCGAGTGCACTATAATCTTATTGATCGATCAATTATATCCGGTAACAACTCAACACGTGTCAATATACTCATTCACAACCACAAGCATTACCGATTCTTGAACCACATATCATGTCCAAACTTCCATGCAAAGCATGTACTCACAATGCAAGTATAAACACAAGTCATAAGTCTCAACATGTATAACAATGCAAACTAACACATTATCAACATGACATGTTCACGTTGCATCAAGAATCATAAAACATGGATTAATTGCATAAAACCTTTAAAACTTACTCTTGAGCTTGGATTGGCCTTTCAAGCTCAATCCAAACTCCCAAAACATTCATTTAACCACGTTAAGGCTTTTAAAATCGATCCACTCACCAGCCAAAACACAAATGATGTCCAAGATGCTGAATCAAGCCTCTGAATTACCCAAATTTCCGTCCACGAAGCCCGAATCTTATTCCTCTATCTTAAGCAACCCAAAACTGAACATTAGAACACTAATACACTCACAAACACAGCAAAAACCCGGAACTCAACAATCTTGCAACAACACACATCGATTCAAGCCCCAAATTTCACCCGAAACATATCAATTCAGTCTTAAACTACTTACAGCCATACCCAACGAATTTACCATAAAAAATCTACCTTTTAACATCCATAAACATCAACTCAAAGCTATCAAACCTTTAGAGGTCATTTAGACCCAAAACCTAGCAAAAAACTAAAGATTTTCAACTCCCCAAATCACCCACAATACCTATTTCGGGTTTCCTATAACAACCCATCATTTTCATATTATTTTAGTAATAAAACAAAGTTAAAACACACTCAAACTCGGTCATAGTCAACCCAAATGAAAACCTATAAACTTCATTTCATTTCAAACCAAACCTTAAAAAAAGCCCAAGCATCAAAGTAACTAACCCGGAATACAACTCAAACTTTAAACACAACATTTCAAGCCATGAACAAACCCCAAATTTATCCAATTCGAGCAGCCCATAAACCTTGATCAAAACCCATGTTTCCAACACTTTTTACACCCCCAAATGATCCCAAAGCAACCCCCAGCCATAGCACTAACATTAGCCTTCAAAATCCAACCTAAAACAACCCCAAAAACTCATCCAAACCCTTTCAAAAACCCCCACAACACCCAAATCCGAAAATTAGTTTAAATCATGTAAAATTCATATATGTGGAACCATTTGACCCATAGACTTCATATCTAACAACATTAAATCGAAATTCCAAGTTAAACATCATAAAGTTATCATTTTTAACTAAATCCACCAAAAACTCAATTTCTAAAACATTGAAGAAAATGAAAACTATTTGTACTTTGAAGAGATGAGGTTGAGGACAAGTCAAAAATGATATTACCTTTCAAAAACGAGTTGAAATGAAGAAGCAATGTGATGAAATAGTGAAGGGGATGAGCTCTCTCTTTTCACGTTAGTTTTGTTTTGGAGAAGAGAATGAATAATGGCTATTTGATAAAAGGGGGTTTAAAATTAAAAGTTGGGCTATTTACAATATTGCCATTAATGAATGGCTATTTCTCTTATTCTTTAAAATCCACCCAAGTTGAATTTCATTTCAATTTAGTCCAACATAAAAAGTTTGTTTTTGAAACCCGAGGCCCAAAAGATTATTTTAATTATAAAACCAAACCTGAAATAATATTAAAATATTATTTTCACCCGACCCCTAAACCCGGGTGTTACAAAACCAAGTTAAGAAATCAATTACCTTGAAGAAATCACTTGGATTGAGAGCTTGGGGCAATGGAATAGTGAAATAGGGTTAGGAGAGGTTTTTTGAACGTGAAAAACTAGTTGGAGAAGATGATAGCTTTCAAAACCCCTTTTTAGAATTACAAAATCTCATTTTTTCCCTTTTCTCTTTTAAAACACTTTTAGGTGTGTTAAAAATTAGTTTTTCTCCAATTTAAATTTAACCCGACTCGGCTTGAATAAACCCGGTTATCTCCCGGCCCTAAACTCGGGGTATTACAGTTTTTTGTTTAGTATTTATGATTTAGGGTTTTTGTTTATGGTTTTAGGGTTTATGGTTTGTTGTTTTGTTTATGGTTTAGGATTTTTTGTGGTTGTATTTATGGTTTATGGTTTTTTGTTTAAGGTTTAGGGGTTATTTATGTTTTGGATGTTTTGGGGTTTAGGGTTTTATGGGTTAGAGTTTTTGTTTGGGTTTTAGAGATTAAATGATTCATAAACCCTAAAACCCATAAACTCTAAACCTTAAACACTAAACAAAAACCATAAACCATAAACAAAACACTAACCCATAAGCAAAACCCTACTAGACAAAACCATAGACAAAAACTGTAAACCTTAAACCCTAAACACTAAACAAAAAATCATAAACCTTAAAAACCATAAACCCTAACACAAAAAACCTAAACCCTAAACAATGAATCATGAACCACAAACACATTGAACCCTAAACTATAAAGCCTAAACAAAAACCCTAAACCCTAACAAAACCTTAAACCCTACTCCATAAACAAAAACCTTACACCCTAAACATTTAAACAACACAATGAGAGAATTAATATTATTAAATGAGTTAAATAATCAAAGAATCCTCTTAAATGAGATTATTATTAATAGTTTCATATTAAATGCAACAATATATCTTCTACTTGATTAGTATTATTAAATTTACATTAGCTTATGCCCTGGGGCATAGGTTAGCTATACCTTGAAACTTAACCTTAAAAACCTTAAACCCGAAACAAGAAGCATAAACCCCAAACCCTAGACAAAAGCATAAACCCTAAACAAAACCCCAAAACATAAAATCTTTGGATCAAAGTGTATATATAACTATAAACAGTAGACAAAACCCTAAACCCTAAATAAAAACACTAAACCCTAAACAAAACCCTAAACAAAAATATTAAACCATAAACTATAAACCATAAACACTAAACAAAACCCTAAACCCAAACAATAAACCATAAAAAATCATGAACCTTAAACCTTAAACCATAAACAAAAAACCCTAAACAAAACCCTAAACCATAAACCATAAACAAAAATATACACCTTAAACACTTAAACAACTCAATGTGAGAATTAATATTATTAAATTAATTAAATAATTAAAGAATCCTCTTAAATGAGATTCTTATTAAATATTTCAGATTAAATGCAACAATCTTAACACATGCTTTAAGGTATAGGTTAGACAAAGCCAACTTAATTTACAAAATGTCAAAACCTGAACCATTCTACATATTTCACATTAATAAACTCTGAATGGAACAGATTGCTCTAACGAAAAGTGAATGCACGTCGTTAACACCATGGAATTTGACATTATAGTAAATAATTATTTAGGATGTATTGTAAGATTACTTCTGATAATATTAAAAATAGTGGTGTTAGTGAAATTAATTATTATAATAATATTGAATATGATAATAGTGAGATATATGTTTATTTATAGCTACATGTATTCAACTCATTGGTTGATTAATTTAAATTAAATATTACATCCAATTGTCCTATTTATTGCATCAAAATTTAGACGAACTAATTGTTGGTACGGTGAGATATGTGTTATTAAATAACACAATTATAACAATGAAATGGGAGTGAGAAATGACTGTTAAGGGTATTATACTAAAAATTGTATGTAAAATAAGTTTTAAATTGTTTAATTAATATTGTGAAATTATTTAAAATGTTATATTATAGTTTTACAAACAAAATAAGAATATATATTATAAAGTGTTGTGAATAAAATAAAAAAGAACAACAAATAAGAATAAAATAATAAAGAGATGAGAGAAAGAGGGAGATTCGTATTATTATCGAAACTAAACTTGTGTACAATACCTTCATCAATTTATAGGCATAAGAAGTACAAATCTCCTAAATAAAGTTCTTATCATTATAGACATCCACATAGATAAATATTCATAACACTCCCCCTTGGGTGTTTATGATGATAATATGCCTCGTTAAAACCATACTAAGATAAAAACTCAGTGGGAAAAAATTCTTTTGTGAAGGAAAAAGAGTACACACATCTTTGATACGCATAACATGTTGCCTCATTAAAAACCTTACCAGGAAAACTCATTGGGACAAAACATCGGTTAAGGGAAAAAGAGTGCAATGCGTATTTACTTCCATCATGAAAACATCACATAAGATCTTTGAATCTTCGTAATTCAATATTAAATACTATTTTTCTAAAGTTCGTGAGGGATGGAACTTTGGAGTAATATGTTCCATGATGTATCCACCTTTCATTATCTCTACACAAGATAGCATTTGTATCATATCTTGTGAAAGCAAATCACATATCTTCTGGATATGTTGGGTCAATGGTCTTAGCCAAACACATTTTTAGCTTGCCTCGTGCATAACAATTATTTCAACAAGATTTGAAGAGGCATCGACGAATGTTTGAAGATCTAAAGGTAATGATATTTGTATATCCATGGATATTTCTTGACCAACTAATATATGGTGCCTTAAGACTAAGAAAAGATATAATTATCTTTGTTCACATCCAAGAATCTTACAATAGATATGATTTATCCATATTTAATCTTTTTTAAGATTCTTTCAATTTATGTCCATTCATAGACAAAAACACATATTTAAGTGCTCGATCTTTAGGTCGAGACAAAGCCACATCTCAAGATTCTTTTTCTCAAATACTTTCATTAAATACATTGAAAGCTCTTCCCGAGTTTCCAATTTGAAGCTCTTCAGGAGTGTTAATGATATAATGAATCTTGATTCGAACTCCTTTATAAATCACATAAATAAATATGATCATTCTTATAGTATTTCCTCAACTAGTACCCACTAAGGCGATTATACCAAATGCACCAAAATACAAATATTCAAGAGGACATATCTAAATAAATTTCTTCGGAAAATTTCAAATGCTTCTAACATTTTAAATCCTTTAAGGATAAATAGGGATCCATAAATAATTAGACGCATGTAATATATTTTATAATTGTCAAAGTAATTACATCCACCATGAAGTAATTAAAACTCTTCGTAAATCATAATTCAAGTTGTATTTACGACTACTTATTTAAGCCTCACTTGCATTACACTTTTAGGTGTTTGGACTGCTGGTCTAAATACTTCTCATTTAGAAGTTCAAAGCATTTTTTACATTGGTCAATTCAATATTTATACTTCTAGATAGATTTCTATACAGGATTCTCATTTGCTTTATTTACTTCTGTAGAAGTATTCTAGGTAAAATTGTTTGCAAAATCGTTGTCGACGGCTTTTCTATTTTGGTTTTATTCTCGTAGTGACATAACTCATCGAAATCTCCTCAAGATTTCAATCTTTATTTTAGGTACCTGAAAATATTCAAGAGTTTTATTATTAGTTATGTCTTGGGTCTATTCAGGAGCATCTGCCTCCAATATATGACCATCTCATACTATTTTTCATTTACGAGAATTTTGATCATTGGAACTAATTTTCATGCTTCATGCATGATTTACATATTGTCACGGGGCTAGGCTTATATGGCTAGCTCGTGCGGCACTTAGTCGGGAAATGAACTTTGAAAGGGACCAAGTAAGCCTTAAAGCTAAGTCTTGGCTTGGCTAGAGTTGCGGAAGCGTTGCAAAGAAAGAAAGAACAAGATGGCTCGAGTGATTTGCAAAACGAAGAGCCTCGTTAAAAACCCCCTCTAAGCCTAGTTAGGGGGAAAAGAGTACTCGACGTTGCTAAGCTTTTATTGATGAAGAAAAGATGAAAACAAAGAGAATTCAGGATGATTACAAATGAGGGGGTGAGGCCCTTTTTATAGCCTAGCACCTCCCGATCTAACGGTCCCTATTGATTACAATGGATGGCCAAGATTGGCCTAAGCTATCTAATAAAGGCAAGAGATTACTATTAAGGATTCCTTCCATCTTGGTTGGTCTTCTTTCCTTGTGAAAGGGATTTGATTCTCCATGAATCGAGGGATGGATGGATGCTTGCTTCTTGCCTTGTGTGCCATGGTCAAAGGGGTAGATATTCCCCAAGGAATGGGCTTGAATGGCCATGGATGGTGAAAATTCGGATGGGCCCATAGGGGTGGCTGGACGGGCTGCTTGGTGCTGCTCAGACAGGCCTATGGGTGCTGAAGGCCGAGCTGCTCGGTGCTGCTCGGTCAGGCCCTTGGGTGCTGCGCGGACAGGCCCTCGGGTGCTGTTGGGCGGCCTGCTCGGTGCTGGGCGGACAGGCCCTTGGGTGCGCGCGGGCAGGCTGAATTGTAGCCCCATGGGTGCGGCAGAGTGGGCTGAACGGTGTGAGGCCCCATGGGTGCTGGAAATGGCCCCTAGGTGTGCGGCAGATTGGGCCCTAGGGTGCTGGACGGTAACATTCTCCTCCACCGAATTGAGCGACGCCCTCGTCGCTCGTTGGGCTTCAAAATCGGCAATCTTGTCTTCAAATTGCCACAAGTCTTTGTCTAGCTCCCAACTACCCTCGGCTTTGGTTAGACCCTTCCAAAGCACAAAGTATTCGTGCCTTGGTTGGTAGCCTTTGCGTCGAATGACTCGATCGGCTTCGATGGCTTCGACTTCTCTCTCGAACGAAGTCCTAACTCCAACGGGTGCTCGCTTGGAGATGTTTCTTTCCGGATCTTCCTCGTCCTTGTGATAAGGCTTGAGAACACTCACATGGAAGACGGGATGAACTTGAATGTTGGATGGCAAGTCTAGCTTGTAGGCCACCTTGCCTACTCTCTTGATCACACGAAATGGGCCTTCATACTTCCTCACAAGAGCCCTGTGAACAGAAGCATTTCGAAGTGTTAGATTAAGTTTAGCCAAAACTAAATCATTTACCTGAAATTCGACGTCGCGTCGCTTCTTGTCGGCCCACTTCTTCATTCGCTTGCTTGCTTTGTGGAGGCAAGCGTTGGCTAGGTCTCTTTGCTCTTGCAAGTCCTTCACTGCATGGAAGGCGGCTGGATTTGGACCTTGGTACTTGGTCACGATGGCATCGGGTGTGAGCGGTTGTTGGCCCATCACTATCTCGAACGGACTTTGGTTCGTGGCTTCACTCCTATGCAAGTTGTAGGAGAATTGGGCCACGTCTAGCAAGTCGGGCCAATTCTTTTGGGATGCGCTAACAAAGTGTCTCAAATAGATCTCCAATAACGCGTTGGCCCTCTCGGTTTGCCCATCAGATTGTGGATGAAAACTCGTTGAAAGGTTCAAGGAGGAACCCAACAACTTGAACAACTCGGTCCAAAACTTACCCGTGAACCGAGCGTCCCGATCACTTACTATAGACTTTGGAATGCCCCAAAGTTTCACGACATGCTTCAAGAAGAGACGAGCGGCTTCTTCGGCGGGGCATGTCTTGTTGGCGGGAATAAATGTAGCGTACTTTGAAAACCTATCTACTACAACCATAATACTCGAAAAATTATTAACACAAGGAAAACCAATTATAAAGTCAAGAGAAATACTTTCCCATGGTCTTTCCGGTATTGGCAAAGGTTGGAGTAGTCCCATCGGCTTGTTTGCTTCGATCTTGTCTTGTTGGCAAACAAGACAAGTCTTCACGTACGCTTCTACATCTTCATTCATACGAGGCCAATAATA
Source organism: Hibiscus tridactylites (assembly GCA_958450335.1). NCBI lineage: Eukaryota > Viridiplantae > Streptophyta > Magnoliopsida > Malvales > Malvaceae > Hibiscus > Hibiscus tridactylites. The sequence goes on from OY288284.1 coordinate 67,567,440, forward strand.
ACGTTCATTAAGTAAAGCTAAGGTATGATGCATACCTGGGTGTCCGGCCCACTTCGAATCGTGACATTCCTTTATCAATGTCCTTCGAAAATTGTTGAAGTAGGGGACGAATAAGCGTTGGCCTCTTGTGAAGAGAAGATCGTCTTCGACCCAAAATCGGCGTGTCTTACCCTCTTTGGCAAAGAAGACTAGGTTCTTTGCGGTGGGATCATGCGTTAAGCCTTCCTTGATGGATTCTAACAACTCACCACTTGGTTGGCTAATGGAGGCAAGGCTAGCTTTTCGGCTAAGCGCATCGGCCACGGTGTTGGTCTTTCCAGGCTTGTGCTCCATTGAAAAATCAAATTCCGCCAAGAAATCTTGCCACCTAGCTTGCTTAGGAGACAATTTCTTTTGGGTTAGAAAATAAGAAATTGCGGAATTATCGGTAAAGACGACAAACCTGGAACCCAAGATGTAGTGTCGCCATGTGCGAAGGCAATGGATGACGGCGGTCATTTCCTTCTCTTGAACGGTGTAACGCCTTTCGGTGTCGTTCAACTTTCGGCTTTCGAAGGCAATGGGATGGCCTTCTTGCATCAAAACTCCACCAATGGCATAATCGGATGCATCGGTGTGGATGACAAATTGCTTTGAATGGTCGGGCAAGGCTAGAACGGGCTCACTTACCATGGCTTGTTTAAGCCTTTCGAACGCTTGTTGACAAGTCGGACTCCATTCCCAAGGTTTGTCCTTCTTCAAGAGTTCGGTCAAAGGTGTAGCTATGGCGGAGTAACCTTGCACAAACTTACGATAATAGTTAGCTAAACCAAGAAAAGAACGAAGTTCGGTTACCTTAGTCGGCGGTTCCCAATCGTCGATGGCTCGAACTTTGCTTGGATCCATTCGGATCTTACCACCTCCAATGATGTGGCCTAAGAATGGAACTTCTCGTTGAGCGAAACTGCATTTTTCGCGTTTGATGTAAAGCTCGTTCTCACGGAGAACCTGTAAAACCTTCCTCAAGTGCATTAAATGTTCATGGAAAGTCTCACTATAGATGACAATGTCATCTAAGTAGACAACAACAAAGTGATCAAGAAAAGGTGAAAGTACCTTATTCATTAAAGTGCAAAATGTCGCGGGAGCGTTTGTAAGGCCAAATGGCATTACAAGAAACTCAAAAGATCCATACCTTGTGATGCACGCGGTTTTGGGCTCGTCACCTTCGGCTATGCGAACTTGATAATATCTCGAGCGAAGATCTAACTTTGTGAAGAATCTAGCACTTCCAAGTTGATCAAATAAATCGGTAATCAAAGGAATAGGGTATTTATTCTTTACCGTGAGTTTGTTTAGAGCGCGGTAGTCGACACACATGCGCAAGCTACCGTCTTTCTTCCTTTGAAAGAGGATGGGTGCTCCAAACGGACCCTTGGATGGGCGAATGTACCCGGCATCCAAGAGCTCTTTAAGTTGTTTTCGGAGCTCTTCTAACTCCGGTCGCGCCATTCTATAAGGTGCTTTGCTCGGCGGCTCGGCATTTGGCACCAACTCAATGCGATGATCCACCTCTCACTTGGGTGGTAAGGCCTTCGGTAATTCGGAAGGCATGGTGTCCTCGAACTCTACGAGCACACGTTCCACTTCTTCGGGAACTTCTTCGGCTTCTATCGCCTCGTCTTCCTTGAGCACGGCAAGGAAAGACTCTTCCTCCTTTCGCACACCGTTGCGGAACTGGATGGAAGACAACATCTTGGATTGGATACCTACATCTCGACTCACGGGGACCAAACATTGTTGGGCGCGGTCGAGCACAACCAATACATCGGCAAAAGGCAAGAGAAGTGCATTAATCTTGTCCAAAAAAGATAATCCAATCACAAGATCGTAATCGTCAAGAGGAATTACCTTAATATCCTCACGACCTTTCCAACTTCCAAGCTGGATATCGACCCTCTTTGCAACTCCGGCAATGGGCGCTTCTTTCGAGTTGACCGTCTTGATCCACCCACTCGTCTTCAACACGTTGAGTTTGAGTTTTTGGGCGGCTCCTTCGGACATGAACAGCTCGGATGCTCCGGTGTCCACAAGTGCACGCAATTGCTTTCCGGCAATTGTGACTTCTACAAACATAAGACCACTTTTGGGCTTGTTAGATAAAGAATTCACTTGGAGATTACTTACAATTGCTCCAAGCTGGGCGGCAGGTTCGTCGTTGGCTTTGACGGTAGAAAGATTTGTCCTTTGTGGACAATCTCGAATATGATGAGGTCCTTTGCATTGCAAACATCCTCGTCTCTCCCATTTGTTATTCGATCGGCCTTGTCGGTTATTGTTGTTGAAATTCTTTTCGTGGTTAAATCTATCACCTCCGGCTTTGGCATTCTTGTCTCCCCAATACTTGGATTTCGGTTTTGATTTGGGCGAGTCTCGCTTCTCGAACTTGGCTATTGCCTCGGCTTCATCAAGGGCATGTGAAAGATCTTTGACACCACGTCTTTCCAACTCCATGTTAGCCCATCGGTTCAACCCATCCATGAAAATTGAGAAGCCTTCATCTTCTCCTAAGTTGGTGATTTGGAGCTTTAGTGCGATGAACTTCTTCACATAGTCATGGATGTTGTTTTCGTGCTTGAGTTGGCGTAACTTTGAGCGCAACTCTCTTTGAGCATTCTTGGGATAGAACGACTCACGGATCTCGCTTTGAAGCTCTTCCCAAGTGTCTACGGGAGCTTCTCCATCGTAGTCGGCACACCTATTTCTCCACCATAAAGAGCATCGTCAATAAAATAACTTGAAGCAACATTTACCTTAGTGGATTCATCCACGGTGTTGGTGTTGCGGAAATATTGGTTCATGCTCCACAAGAAAGTGTCGGTTTCTTGAGCATCTCTTGATCCTTTGAATCCCTTTGGTTTCGGCACATCGGCTAGCACTCTACTCGGACTTGAAACCACTCCGTTGGCTACGGCGGTCTTATAGATGTTGAGTTCGGCCCTTAGCACATCCATCGCCTTTTCTAGTTCGGTTAGCCCCTCTTTGAGATATCTATTCTCAATCTCCACGTCATCGACCTTAGTTGCGAGGTCTTGGGAATCATCCTTGCAACCATCACCCCGAGATTCCAACTTTGCTAGTCGGTCCTCGACAACATCGAGCCTATTTCTCGACTCATTCGTGTTGTCTTCCAAACGGGTAACTTTTTCTTGCAAGGTTGAGATGGCATCTCTCGAACTAGCCCTCTTGGTTTTTCCACCACGAGTTTCCATTGGCTTGGAGGTGTCGATAGGAGCGTCACTTGGATTCGTCATCTCGAACAATTCTTCGCTAAAACGTTGGCTCTGATGCCACTTGTCACGGGGCTAGGCTTATATGGCTAGCTCGTGCGGCACTTGGTCGGGAAATGAACTTTGAAAGGGACCAAGTAAGCCTTAAAGCTAAGTCTTGGCTTGGCTAGAGTTGTGGAAGCGTTGCGAAGAAAGAAAGAACAAGATGGCTCGAGTGATTTGCAAAACGAAGAGCCTCGTTAAAAACCCCCTCTAAGCCTAGTTAGGGGGAAAAGAGTACTCGACGTTGCTAAGCTTTTATTGATGAAGAAAAGATGAAAACAAAGAGAATTCAGGATGATTACAAATGAGGGGGTGAGGCTCTTTTTATAGCCTAGCACCTCCCGATCTAACGGTCCCTATTGATTACAATGGATGGCCAAGATTGGCCTAAGCTATCTAATAAAGGCAAGAGATTACTATTAAGGATTCCTTCCATCTTGGTTGGTCTTCTTTCCTTGTGAAAGGGATTTGATTCTCCATGAATCGAGGGATGGATGGATGCTTGCTTCTTGCCTTGTGTGCCATGGTCAAAGGGGTAGATATTCCCCAAGGAATGGGCTTGAATGGCCATGGATGGTGAAAATTCGGATGGGCCCATAGGGGTGGCTGGACGGGCTGCTTGGTGCTGCTCGGACAGGCCTATGGGTGCTGAAGGCCGGGCTGCTCGGTGCTGCGCGGATAGGCCCTCGGGTGCTGCTGGGCGGTCTGCTCGGTGCTGGGCGGACAGGCCCTTGGGTGCGCGCGGGCAGGCTGAATTGTAGCCCCATGGGTGCGGCAGAGTGGGCTGAACGGTGTGAGGCCCCATGGGTGCTGGAAATGGCCCCTAGGTGTGCGGCAGATTGGGCCCTAGGGTGCTGGACGGTAACAATATGTTCGCTTTAACATGTAATTCAAATTTAGAGCATTTCAGCTAATATATGAGACTTAGTTACTCTCATTGGGTCAGTAAATATGTCTGGTAGTTGACATGTAATAACATGAATTATCTTATGAAATTATTCTTTATCCAACTAATTATTATCTCCCCCTAAAGTTGAGAAAAATCATGTCATAAATGATTCTCCAATTAATGTTAAGAATTTAAACATAAAAGGAGACTCATTCTTAATATATATTCTCAATCATTTTTATTTACCCATTTTGTGTGTTGTGGTGGAGCAAATTTTACAATATATCGCACATTCAAAATTCTAAAATGAAAAATATGACTTCTGACCAAAAGTCAAATCATAATGGGAGATTTATTATAACTCGTTGGCTTAATGCATATAAATGTTTCTATATGTGAAATACCATATGAAAAATAATTGCTTTGTTCTCATAGTTTAGCTATTAAAGTGGAGGCATCCAATTAAAAGTTTGTTAAACTGTATTTTCACAACCAATAGGCTTTGTAAGTACTGATATAGCCTAAAATATAAACCCACAAGCTTTTGCAAGATGAATAGTCTAATTGCATAATCTGAATTCTTTTAGAATCAACCTCACAAACTTCTGGTTGTAAGTTGATAAAACAATGTAGATGCATCTACTAAAATCAGATAATATTTTCCACATTTGTGGATATATGAGCCTATATTTCATTCAGATATGCAAGACATGCAGTCTCAACTTTAATACAATAACTTTAAATTCTAATTCTTTTGGTAAGTGGGATCAACTATATCCTTTGAGAACAAACAACACAAGAACTTCAGATTCTTTTAGTAAGTGAAATTTAATCAATTCCTTTAAGCAACACAAGAACTTCATGTTCTTTAATAAGTGGAATTTAATCAATTCATTTGAGAATAAGCACCACAAGAACTCCATGTTCTTTTAATACATGTGTATGTAAATCTCAATAATTTTTGCACCATTATTGACCAGGATGGTCTAATCGATCATGCCAACTATATATATGTGTGTATATATCTCTGAATTTGTAAACTTCTTGTTTACCATAACATGTAATTCAATCTTAGTCGTACATGTCTAATAAGACCATCAAAATTGTTCCTTTGAATAGGAATATATTTAGCTCTTTCGGAGCTTTCAATTGAAATTATCTTTTGGTAGCATTATATAGTTCTTCTAGAGCTTTCAACTGACTTTTTGGCTACCATAACTTATATCCACATTGGCTTATTTCAAATGTCAATTGATAACATATGTTATCTATAATTTCTAAAGAGATATTTTGCGAACTCATATTGTTCTCTTAAAATTTCCACTTCTAGTGGTGACGATATTATTACCATTAGCAATAATTATTGCAATATTCACAATTCTGCACTTTTGATAATGTGCTTTCTCTCAAGAACTTATTGCTCTTCTAAAGCATCAACATTTTCAGTACTTTGAGATATAATACTCACATTTTCCCCTTGCATTTAGATGGGAAATTATATCTTATGCTTCTGCTAAGCATAAATCGTCACCATAAATTGTATTTGATAAGTAATCATGTTAAACAAAATAAATAAATATAAAATATAAATAATTAATGTGTAAAGTAAATAAACACAAAGCAAAATAAATAAAAGATAAATAATTCTCTTCAAAGTTATGAGAATAATTAAAAGATGATTTATTCCCTTCGATGGTTATAAGAAAATCAACAATGTCTAAATGAGTTGGACCAACAACATCCAAATGAGTTGGAACAATATCATCTTCATCATTTTCACAAACAAAATTTGCTTTTATTTTCTTTCCTTTATTATTCAATGATTGTTTTTTTCAGCGTACGATAAGTACGAGACTAATGGTTTATAACATCATATTGGTAAAAGGATTTCACTTCCTTAGAATGATCTTTATCACTCTTGTCATCTTTATAACTTCACTACCGGTGGGTAGAAGTATTCTTAAAATGACCATATTTTTCATGTCTATATTCATAGCCTCGACCACGACCACAACTTCTAATATGGCTTTTATTCTTTTTATAATATAATCTCTCATTCACTTCAGGGAACATAGTAGAGCCAATGGGCCTTTGAAACGTTTTTCACAATATTGTTGTTTGAGGTCAACATTTTTTTCGTGAAAAGTGAAGTGTTAACATATCCTCATTACAGAGAACAAAGATTTCATCCTCGTACGCGACATTGTTAAACCAGTCAACAAGGTCCTTTAAAAACCTCCTTTGAGACCAATAGCCTCATAGAACGAGATGTCCAACCAATATATTTGGATTATATTGAAGTTATGTCACTAATTGAATAATGATTTACCATGTTCGTATTCACTTCGGGGAATGAAACATGTCTGATAATCGCGTAGAATAAACATTATGATTGCATTCATTTTAGGGAATGCCTCTCACAAATATTTTTGGATCAAGACGAATTTCTGTAACTTGAACTTGGGAGAAGTCAATAGTCGAGTTTTCGACACATGAGAATTATTTGCTTTCAAGCAAATATGGACTTTATAACAGTATTCTTGTAGATTAAAAATCATCGTGATTTATCGCACTTTAAAACCAAAGTTTAAGGGAAAAGGGAAAAAATAGAGTTTATCGATAATGATTTTCCTCTCGAGGACGATGGAGACATAGTAAATGACCGAGACAACTTCTCATAATCCCTTTATATCACGTCACTTTCCAAGCCATTTAAACTTATGTAAAACTCAAAACACGGTTAAAACGTAAACTCTCATAAAAATAATAATATAAATAGATAATAATTTTAAACTATAATATATATAAATATAATAATGACCACGGGGTGGTTAATCATACCAGACTTCAAACAATGGATCAAAATAATTAGAACAAGGATAAAAATCTACGAGAAGAAAAAGGATAAAAATAATTAGATCAAATCCCTCAGAAAACAAGAAGAACAAGAATTCTTGCTTATTCGTAGAGTGGTTTTGTGGGCATCTATAAGTCACAGGTGGATTTTATGTAAAGCAGAATTTTGCTCATTCGATCCAACCCCTCGAAAAACAATGATAAAAATCACATGTTATTGATCAAAACATTAGAGACATAATTACATATATAATATATATACAAACATAAATAAATTTAACAATACCGAACAGTGGCCACGAGACCACTTTGCATGTGTTTTTCTAATGCCTTAAATGGCATGTGCTTCGATTCAATTTTATTTTTTCGTCTTGTTTCAAACGCATAATTTTTCTATTTGATTAGAGTACTCGTGCTGATAACGTGTTGTGAATAAAATAAAAAAGAACAACAAATAAGAATAAAATAATAAAAAGATGAGAGAAAGAGGGAGATTCATATTACTATCGAAACTAGACTTGTGTACAATGCCTTAATCTATTTATAGGCATAAGAAGTACATAATACATTAAACTCTAATTAATGAAGATAATATTCCTAATGATAAAGTAAATCAAATCTCTTAGATAAAGTTCTTATCATTATAGACATCCACATAGATAAATATTCATAACATAAAGTCGTATTTTTCTATCAAACCGAATGTATTAATCACTATTTTAAAATTATTTAATATTATTTAACATATAAAATTTTAATCATATATATATATACATATATACAAAAATATGTATGTTGCGTGTAAAAGAGTCTATCGCAATGAGTGCAAGTGTACACGTCGCAAGTAATAAAGTGATACTAGAGTATCCGATATCGTCTCCACAGGGACTGGGCTAACCCTTTCCTTCGCTATCTGCACAAGGGGAAAATAAGAGATTTAATAGATTGATTAAGTTGTCACGAAAATAATCAAGTAAAATAGGAGAATCATGATAATAAAATAGGCATGAATTGAATTGCTCAGTAGTGCAGGTGTTGCACTATTCAAGGACTTCTGTTCTGTGTCTGGCTCCTATCACGGCAGCACCTGTCGTGGCAGCGGTCTGTTGCTATCGCGGCAGCGATGAGCAACTCAGTTTCTTCAAGTTCGGCAAGAATCCCTGGATTGACTTGTCCTATCCCTAGGTCCAAGTTCTGTCGATGAACACGTCTTGGATGATACCTCCCGGCGTGAATCAAAGTATGAACACTGATGTTTATGAATTCTTCCTTAGCCGCTTAACCTCATCCTATCCCTAGGTCCGAGATAGTTCAACTATAAACTAGAGAACTCGTACTTATTCTTTTCGTATACTTAACTCTCCCGATATTAAGTAAATGGATAATCTCACAATGCTCTCCCGATACTCTTGCAAGATGTTGAAAACCAGAATAAGCAAACTTGAAGTTTTATTTCATTGAACAGAAAAATCCTAAGAACAGAACAACCCTTACAACTACTTTACAATATCAACCCTTTGACCTAGGGGAAGTTTAGAACATGGTGAAGCAAGAGAAACGGCTAGGGTTTTGGGGAAGACGGCTAGAGAATAAGATGATTCCCTCTAGGTCAAATTACAAGCATATATATAGGCCTTGGGTACAAGTTTTCTTAATGGCCAAGAATACTAGTTCGAATTAAAGTACAATTCATTAAAGACTAAATCTCTGAATAAACGTCCTTTAGTCCGCCCTATCTTCTTGCTTTGACTTTCTCCTCAAACTTTGGGCAAGGCTTTTCTTGTGCTTCTGGGCTCTAAAAATTATGCGAGTGGTCTCTAAAAATTAGGCTTGAAATCCTCTATCAGTCGAACTCCACTTCGCATTTTCCATCTCTTCTTCTTCACTGTCGCCACCTCTGTGACGACAACTGTCACGACATCTGTCACGGCATCACTATCACAGCATCACTGTCACGGCATCTATCACGACATTCGTCACGACAGTGATGTATGAGGCAGTTTTCTTCACTCCAACTCTTCTGTTCCTCTGCTGCCCTGGATGCTGCCACGACTGCTGCCCTGGGTGTTGCCACGATTGCTTCCCTGGATGCTGCCACGACTATTGCCCTGGGTGCTGCCACGACTGCTGCCCTGGATGCTGCCACAGCAGATACCTGCAAAAGTAACCAAATTTAGCAGTATATGTGCAGTTTTATCTAAATGTGATATTGATGCAAAACTTAACCTAAAATGCAGTTAAACATGCTTGAGTGCAACAAAAATAAGGATAAATGATGGGTAAAATATAGAACTTTTATGCACTGATCAATGTATCTGAAATACTAGTTTGGACTTAGTTTCTTTGTGATAAAAAAATCTAATTTGCTCACGTACAATTACTTTTGCTTTGGATGTTTTGGAAGAATTATGAGTAGAATTAAGTATCGTGTTAAAAAAAATAAAGTGTTTAATAATACTAGATATTTTTTTGTTTTTATTATCCTCTAGAGATTCCTCTAATTAAAAAAGGACAGGTGTCAAAACCATCGATTTAAATTTTGATATCTTCACATGGTGTGAAAAAGATGGAGAAAAAGGGTGATAAAGATAAGAATTTATTGAATTGTTGGTGGTGGGTTTTGATTGGATTTTGTTCTTACAAATGAAGAAGAAGAAGATGCCTTTTCATGCAAGATGACAAACCATTTATGACCATCAATTCTTTTGAAGGAATTTTTTTATTTCTATTTTCTGGGGATTATCTTGGACTGCAAGTATGCAATTAATATGCTTTGCTTTTTTTTTCTTTATAAAATATATTTTTATTTTAATGTTAATAGAAATATTTTACTAGTTTTTTTCTTTTTGAGGAAGAAATTACATCATCTGGATTAAACATTTTTCAACAATAAGATAACTGAATTTTGTAGAATAATTTAATCTATTTCTAAAAATTCTTCACTATTTATTTATTGTAAGATATTGTATATTGGTATTTTCTTAATACAGACGAAAAAATGAGTCCCTAACAAAGACGAAAAAAATGAGAATTACAATCATTAATTGAGAGGAAATAAATGTGGAATTAATGGACAGTAAAAACTTTATTTCATAGGGTGTTATTGGAAAAATAATAATGTTACATATCGACACGAATCTTGATTGATAATAAAGTTAACTTTTATTGTAATTCTAATAGTTGTGGGCTACTTGGTAATCTGATTTTTTAATAAGTATTTATATTTAGTTAATAATACTTATAGAATAATGTTTATTTATACCAAACACTTGGTTCTGTAAGAATAGTAGGGGTGAGCGTTCGATCGAGTCGAGTCGAGTAAAAAAATTTTGAGTTATTCGAGTTGACGGGTTATATTTTACAACTCAAACTTTATTTGAAATTTTTTCGATTCGAGTCGAGTTTAAGAAATTCGATTCGAGTCGAGTTTTCGAGTTCCTATAAAAATTTAATTGTAATTATTTATCATGATATAGTAGGGTTTGATTCCAATTTAAACTCATTTCTTTAATCATATAAGATATGCACATATATATTTTTTCACATGTGACAATATTTCTTCATATTTTTATATATCAGTATGTATATATCATAAAAAATAGAGGGACTCGTCTCGAAATTAAAAATAAATTCACTAATTACTAAGAATTTCGAGTTATTCGAATTTCCATTTTACAACTCAAACTTTATTTGAAATTTTTTCGATTCGAGTCGAGTTTAAGAAATTCGATTCGAGTCGAGTTTTCGAGTTCCTATAAAAATTTAATTGTAATTATTTATCATGATATAGTAGGGTTTGATTCCAATTTAAACTCATTTCTTTAATCATATAAGATATGCACATATATATTTTTTCACATGTGACAATATTTCTTCATATTTTTATATATCAGTATGTATATATCATAAAAAATAGAGGGACTCGTCTCGAAATTAAAAATAAATTCACTAATTACTAAGAATTTCGAGTTATTCGAATTTCCATTTTACAACTCAAACTTTATTTGAAATTTTTTCAAGTTATTCGAGTTTATGAAATTTCGAGTCGAGTCAAGACGAGTATTTTTGCCTCGAGTCGAGTTATTCGATTTTTTCGAGTCGAGTCGAGTTTTGGTCACCCCTAAAAAATAGGTATAACTTATCCTTTACAATTATGAGAGAAATTTATTTTTGGGTAGATGTAACATTTGTTGTCATCATTGTAACTATTACATGAAATATTTTGTATTTATGCTTTTCATTATTTATACATTTATAGTGAATTATTATTTCTCTTATCCATAGTAAACAAGACTTGACTATATTAAATTTTGTCTCATGTACAGGCCCGACTAAGAGCAGGAGCACTCTGTTCACCCCTTGTTGTCCTAGTGGTAAAAGATGATGTAATTCATCACAGGACCCAGATTCGAATATTAATTCTGCACGGTATTTATGCTTTATTAGAAAAGACTAAAAATTTGAACAGATACTACTTTTATAACACTCCAATATATTAAAAAAAAAGCAGGAGCACCGGGCCTCATAAAATGGGTAAAAATCTAAAAGCGTCTGCCATTTGAGCTTCTACCATTGCTTTTACATAGTACAATTTTTACACAAAATAGGCCCCACTTTGTCCTTTGTTGCTGCCGACTTTTAATTATTCTGCTGATTTCCCCCATTGATTGTAAACAATTGAATTTTTTTAAAAGATATTATATTGAAAACAAACCAAACCTCCAAATATAAAAAAAAAAACCAAACGAAGGATAAACATTTATTTTAAACAAATTGATTGTATAAAAACAGAAAATAATTGTCCGAAACAATTGTTTTCTATTTTTTTAACTTTAAAAAAATGATAACGTGAAGCAATTACTTTAACCAAACCGCATTATATTGAAACTGGGAAAGAATCAATTTAAATTGATTTTAAAAAAATAAACAGTAATATAATTAAATAGAAAAATTCTACAATGTGCTACGAACATCGTTGAACACTACTAACAATAAACGCCGTTGAATACCATTAAAATAATTAATAAAGATTAAAAATTTTAATAATTTAACATACAATTAATAATTATTTTAAAAAAAATCAATTAAATTATTTTCCATATATATCAATTTTTTTATTTTTTAATAAGGGTAAACTACATATTTAGTACATCACCTATTTCCGTATTTCTATTTTAGTACCCAAACTTTTTTTAGCAAAATGTTATCTAATGTTACATATTTTTCTATATTGGGACCCTGACTATTAAAAATAAATGAAAACAATGACGTTGTTTGATCAAATAACAATTTTAGTCCCTAAAACTCATACAATCTATCAATTTTGTCCAAAATATTATAAACATCATTCTTGATTTTTAGATTAAAAATATAAATTTATTCTTTATCTTTCTTCCATTCAAAGTATGAAAATCTAGATATCAAACATCTTCATTGTAACTAAAGTTTCCTGCAAATTTACAAGATTCACCAAACACCATCAAATTCGAGTCAAGAGGCAAGATTTCTTTTGGGAACATGATTTTTACTTGATATACATGAGTAGATTATTCTATATTTAGAAGTTTCTTCTTTCCTTTTTCCTGAAACGAGAAGAAGACTAGATTAAGAACATGTATGTTGAGATTGTGCCCTCCAATAATAAGAATTCTGTCTTGGATTGTCAGATGGAAACAACAGTGAACAAATTAGAATCAAGGCTTAATCGGGGACGGTACCTCATTCATTTATGTTCGAGAAAAAATTTGTTCGATATGCTTCATGATTAACTTCTACAAGAAAATCCACTGGTATTTGAAAATGATTATGTTCACCATTCTGTAAAATTTGTTAATGGCCATACGACAGAAGTATCCATTTAGCCAAAAAAATGATTTCAGCCTTACTCTTCCGCTATTTTATCTCACACCATCTTAGTTGGCCACCCTGAGAACTAAGCAAGCGGATCGAGTATCTCCTTATATATAGGTTCTAATTTTCTTATGCTAGAGATTACATAAATCATTATTAGACACAACATTTTACTAGATTTATGACAGTCATATTACCAATCGATAATAATGAAGATGTACGATACCTAGTTTTTTATACTTCGAATGGAAGAAGAAGAAAGAATAAATTTATATTTTTAATCCAAAACTAAAAATGATGTTTATAATATTTTGGACTAAATTGATAGATTGTATAAGTTTAGGGACTAAAATTGTTATTTGACCAAAAAACATCACTATTTTTGTTTATTTTAACAATCGGGGTACCAATATAGAAAAAATACGTAACATTAGATACTATTTTGTTAAAAAAATTAGTTTGGGTGCCAAAATAGAAATACAGAAATAGGTGAGGTACTAAATATATAATTTACCCTTATTAAAAAATAAAAAAATCAATATATATATGGAAAATAATTGAATTGAGTTTTTTTAAATAACTATTAATTGTATGTTGAGTCCTTGAAATTTTTAATCTTTATTAATTAATTTAATGGTGTTTAACGGTGTTCATAGTTAGTGGTGTTCAGCGGTGTTCGTCGTATGTGGTAGACTCATCCAATTACATATTAACCTTAAAAAGTTTAAATTCCAAGAGATTTAATTTCTATTTAATCATTATTAATTGAAAATTTAAAAAAATACTAAGAGTAATTGTCTTAACAATAGTATATCCACACTAAAATTATTAAAGAAAATTGAGAAAATTCTTTTCAAACTTGAGTTGTTGTTGCGTGGTACACTTGTTGTGAACCAACACCTTACTTTATCGATTCTCTGAAGAACCATATCAGTCTCTTTTAATATCTAAAATTATTTGACTCGAAAATCATGTTGTGTTGCTTCTACTCTTGCCTTTTTAATTAACTCTTAGTTTTTATCGCATTTTTAGTTTTTACCAACATTTTTTAATTATTTAACAATTAAAATAATGTGTTAAAAGAGTTTAATTGTTGTTTTTTGATAAATTAATAAAAATTTAAATTAATAGTTCAAATAGATAAAATGTATCTTCATTATCTATACGTTTATAGTGAATTATTGTTTCTTTTATCCATAATAGACAAAACTTAACCACGTTAAATCTTGTCCCGTGTGCATATATTATTCTTTGTCTACTCACTTTACCTATTTTTTCACATATAAATTTTTAACAAATAGTTTTACAAATGACCTTAAGATGATGACAAGTGTTATATTTATTATTATTTTTTAAAATTATCAAAAATACTTTAAGGACACTTATTGTCACAGATGATAAAAGAAACAAAATATTTGTCATTGAATATATTTTACAAACAAGTCACCAACGTTTAGTTACGATTTTATTTTATTCACTCATAAATATTGTTAATGAAATCATCATATTATGGTGACAAGTGACGCAATATGATTGTTCTAAATGATAAGAGAAAGAAAACAATAAGTGCAAACTTGGGTGAGTTGGGTCTTTCAAGAAAAGGATTCAACCCTTAACCTCAATTACGGAGTATTACATTAGTTTTTTTAATTAAACATCATATTTAATTAAAATAATAGGAAGAAATAAAAAATAAGTATAATCTCAAATACAAAAAATAAACGTAAAAAAATAAAAAGTATGCAAACGTGAATAACAAACTCAAATCTTCTTATAAAATCTTTACCAGTGTTCTTCAAATTTAACATTATAGCCAAATTTTGGAGTGCTCACTGAAGAGCGCAAATTATTGAATTATTCCAATCAACAAAAAGAGAGAAAACGTCTTGGTTAGCTCCACGAACAACCAACTCACGCAATGTTGTGCGACAATATTCAATTGTAACATGCACCAGGTTGTAAACGTTTTCAATATTAGCGTGCCATAGAGGCAGACAAAGAACGTGCCATAACGGAAAATGAAGAACATGCCAAAATAGCCAATGAAAAATAAAAAAATTAAAACAAAAAAATCAAAGAAACAAATAAAAGAAATTGTCACTGATAGACAGACAAAGCCGCCACCATTGACTTAAAAACACAAAAAAACTACTTAGAAACTCTCAATTAAAATGATAACCGCTGCAGAAAAAATGTGAGAGTGGGAAAAAGTAAATTTTTTATCTTTTAAACTTACTTTATTAAACTCAAGTATTACATTAGTATTAAAGTATAATAATAAAGGTAAACTATAAGGGAAGTCACTCAATTATGAATAAAGTTACATTTGGGTCACTGAATTATTAAAAGTTATATTTCAGTCACTCAATTATGGGTAAGGTTACATTTGGGTCACTCAATTATTTAAGGTTACACTTGGATCACTTAATTATGGGTAAGGTTACATTTGTGTCACCCTTCATATTTAAAAAATATAGATTAATTTGTGTAGTAGATTAATTAATGATTTCTAATGAAGTATTCTAGTGTTAATGAGGGTATACAAGTGATTTGGAAGAAAAAATGACTAAGTTGATGTATTTTTTTAAAAAATATGGAGGGTGACCCAAATGTAACCGTACCCATAATTGAGTGACCCAAGTGTAACCTTTAATAACTGGGTGGCCCAAAAGTAACTTTACCCATAATCGAGTGACCCAAATATAACTTTTAATAATTAAGTGACCCAAATGCAACCTTATCCGTAACTTAGTGACCTCCGTTGTAGTTTACCCTAATAATAATAAAATAATAATAATAATAATAATAATAATAATAATAATAATAATAATAATAATAATAATTATTATTATTATTATTATTATTATTATTATTATGTTTATGTTTATGTTTATGTTTATGTTTATGTTTATGTTTATTTTGTCCTACTAAATTTATTAAGTGTTTACTTTTTAAAAATCATTTTTAAAAATTTTGATCATAATTATTTTAAATATTTAATTAATTAAATATATATATATATATATATATATATATATATATATATATATATATATAAACCATTTGATTGAAGGTTTTAAAGTATTTTTCATATTTTTTATCAACAATAAAATTGAAATAAAAAGGAGTCAAAATTAAAAAAGTAACTAAAATATCAACATTGAAAAAATTTAGTGAGACGGGAATATTATCTTAGGTGTAACTAGATTAGAATCGAAAATATTTAGGTTAAGATGGAGTTAAAATTAATTGAGAATTGAACATTGATTATTTCTTGTAACTTGTAAGCAACGTGTTTTCAAATTGTATATAAATTGTTTCCTTTATTAATTTTATAATTTTGTAACCACCTGGACCCGCTTATGCGTTTAACCCAACTCCAGACAGTCACAACCTATAATCAAACCCTTGTGAAATATCATAGTCAAAATTTCAAAACTGACATAGTTTCCCCCTTTCGGGAGATTTACGAATCATACCATAAAACCTGTTGTCGAATACATATCAATGCTATTCTCAGAACGATTATAAAGTCTACTAGTAACGCTTTCAAATCCATCCAAACGTAGTAAGCAAAAGTTTAGTATCATGTGATTACAAAATAGATGATATGAAAGCATAAAGTGTTCAGTTATAACAAAAGCCAACACCCGGCAAAACCAAAAGATAAATCATATCAAAATATAGGTATAAGTCACCCAAATACAGACAGTTTGGAAGATAAGAACATTACAATAGTCTAGAGCAAAATGTGTCGATCCTCCAGTTGTTGGGTCCAAAAGGGGTAGCCTATCACAAGTATCTGAAAGGGGAGAAGAAGAGGGCATGAGCTAGGGAGCTTAGTGTGTTCCAATAAGTGCAGATCAAACAAGCAATGAATACATAACAATCAGATCATAAGAACACATAGCAGATCAATGCAAATGCTCGGATGCATGCATGAGTTTACTAGTGACTACCCTCCAACCTCACACCAAATGCAGTCCCCCAGAACTGCATCCATAAGGACTTACCCTAGGCCCGATGGGCATAGGTGCCACCTAAGGGGATGCCTTAGGTCCATAAGGACTTACCCTAGGCCCGATGGGCATAGGTGCCACTCAAGGGGATACCTTGAGTCCATAAGGACTTACCCTAGGCCCGATGGGCATAGGTGCCACTCAAGGGGAGACCTTGAGTCCATAAGGATTTACCAGCTTGATCAGGGCTGTACCAACAGAGACTTCACAACATAACCCAATAGTATACCCCGGATAGTAATCAGTGTCCAGATCTCAGATATGAATAACAGAGTACATGTGGCAGGCATTCTATTCAGAATATCAGAAACAGAAGATTTATACTTTTGACAGATAATTGGGCATACCTATTGAGCAAAGTAGACATTCTCATCATTCAACATACAAACAGATTGTAACATCTCAGGTCAAGCTAACATGCCATACTTTCAAGTTCATCAGACAATCAGGCAATTCCATCACAGATCAAGAAATCATATTACAAGTATACGAATTGAGCAAACATACATCATGTCGGCAGAGAATGTCATTATATAACCAGTTCATCATTTCATCTCATTTCTAACATAGTGATGCAATCTCAACAACAATTAAGATATTAAACAAACATAGTATTGTTTATGATTAAATCATTAAGCAATTCATTCAACAGAATATAGCACACATAGAACACACCTCAAAGCTGGTCGGAGAAGGATCTAACGGACACCTGCCCCAATACGCTCAGATACGGGGTCGGATCCTAGATCAAGAAAGAGTAATGATCATAATGTGAAATAAGAGTTAAACTTATTCTTATACACAGAGTTTGAATTCATACTGATATTTACTGAAGCGTGAGGATGAGCGGGTCGAGAGGAGCTAGGCTGAGCTGGTGAGTGGTCACACGAGTCTCGGGTACCTTTACACAATTAAAATACTATTTTAGTCACTTATTCTATTTACTATTATCTGAATAGAATAATTAAGTACATATGCATGATTTGGGTTTAAGGTCAGATTCGGGGGTCTTAGAGTCGAAATTTCGTAAAACGGGCTTCAAAAACGGAATCAGGACGTCGAAAAACATAAGATAGGGTCTTTTCGAAAAATTTGACTTTTTGGTCAAAGTCAACGCTGATGTCAGCAAGTCAATGCTGACGGGGCCAGGTCAACTGATAACGTCATGATGACGTCAGCAACCAACAGGGGTCAACTGAGTTGACTCGGACACGAGTCGGTTCGGGTCAGAGACGGGTCGGGTCGGACTCAGGCGATGGGCTCGGGTTGACTGGGTTTGGGCTTTGGGCCAAACCGGTTCGGGTTTGGCTGATGGACCGACCGGTTCATCCGGTTCAAGCTGGCTCGAGCCGGTTCACTTACCCAACCGATCTGGTCACCGGACGACCGACGGAGAAGTCACTGGAGTTGCCGAAATCACCGTTTTTCACCTGAAAAAAATATACATCACCGATAATACCTTTTAATCAAGCAAAACTCAACCGAGAAGGACTGAATTCTCGCCAGAAAACTATGAATAGCAAAGGGGGTCGTCGGAACTTACGTTGCTCCGACGAACGACTTCCTGACGGCGAATGGATGACGGGCCGGCTGGGTTTTGCTTGGCTCAACGCGGGGAGCACGGTGGTGGCAACAACACACCGAACGGACGACTGACGGAGGCTGAACGGCGAGCAAAAGCTGACGAAATTCAGGGTAGGGTTCGTCGAACCTTCTGCCCTCGAATCACGACAATGGCGGCGGGGGAAAGGCGAGTGACTACCGGGGATGAGCTTAGGGAAGAACGGCGCACACGTCGGCGGCGGCGGTGTTGCGCATGGAGCGACGGTAGAGGGGGAAGCAACGGTGGCCGGTCGGGGTAGGTAGGAGCGTTGGGAGAGGGGATGTTTCTCGAAGCTTGAAAGAGGGAAAAAGGGCATTCAATTTGATTGGTGAAGAGACACGTCTTCAATTAAATGCAGATGTAAAACAAAATTTCGTTAATCTTAAGGACAAAAAGGGGGAGGTAAAATCAGAAATGAGCCTTGGCTCAGATGGTTAACACGTTGGATGGTGAGGGCTGAGGTCTCGGGTTCGAGCCTCCACACCCTCACCTTCATTTCCCCATTTTTATTCTTTTTTTTTATATTTTACCGGGTGTTACAACTCTCCCCTTCTTAAGAAAAATTTCGTCCTCGAAATTTACCTGAATCAAATAGATGCGGAAACTGTTTTCTCATGGATCCTTCGATCTCCCAAGTAGCCTCACTAGGACTCCTATTTCTCCATTGTACCTTTACCATCGAAATGCGTCGGTTCCTCAGAACTCTCTCATCAAAATCTAAGATCTGAACTGGTTCCTCCTCGTAGGACAAGTCTGACCTCAACTCTACATCTTGAACCTGAATGACATGACTAGGATCTGGATGGTATTGCCTCAACATGGACACATGGAAGACATTATGGATACGGCTGAGCTGAGGAGGTAACTCAAGCTGATAGGCAACTGGCCCAACTCTCTTCACGATACGGTACGACCCAATGAATCTCGGACTCAGCTTACCCCTTTTTCCAAATCTCAGAACTTTCTTCCATGGAGATACTTTCAGAAAGACTTGATCACCGACCTCAAACTCAATATTCTTTCTTCTCCGATTAGCATAAGATTTCTGTCTGTCAAAGGCCTCTTTCAGGCGATCACGAATTAATCTGACAGTCTCTTCAATCTCTTGGACCAATTCCGGACCCAAAGTCTTCTTATCATAAAACTCGGTCCAACAGATAGGAGTTCGGCATTTACGACCATACAGAGCTTCATAAGGGGCCATGCGAATACTAGCATGATAGCTATTATTATAAGCAAACTCGGCCAAGGGCAAGAAATTTTCCCAACTACCGCGGAAGTCTATCACGCACCCTCTCAACATATCTTCAAGAACCTGAATTACTCTCTCAGACTGACCATCAGTCTGAGGATGGAAGGATGTACTGAAATTTAAACGCGTACCCAAAGCATAATGCAAGGCCGACCAGAAATGAGAAGTGAACCTCGGATCTCGATCAGATATGATAGATAAGGGTACCCCATGCAATCTGACGATCTCTGAGATATACAGCCTAGCCAGCTTCTCTAGAGAATAAGTAACTTGTACATGAATAAAGTGAGCTGACTTGGTGAGTCGATCAACAATAACCCAGACAGAATCCTTTTTTGAAGGAGTCAGAGGCAAACCGGTAACGAAATCCATCGTGATACGCTCCCATTTCCACTCAGGAATCTTAATGGGTTGTAACAAACCATAAGGATGCTGATGTTCCCCTTTGACTTGCTGACAGGTCATACACTTCGATACATAATCTGAAATATCCTTCTTCATACCCTCCCAGCGGTACCTTTGTTTCAGATTCTGGTACATCTTGTCTCCACCAGGATGCATAGCATAAGGGCTGCTATGAGCCTCACTAAGTATGGCTCGCTTCAGGCCGGCATCATCAGGGACACAATAACGACCCATGAAGCACAGAACGCCATCCTGATCGAAGGCATAAACAGATGTGGATCCCTGCTCGACTTGCTGCCTGACTGGGAGTAAGGAACTGTCTAAGAGTTGCTTGGCCTTAATCTCTTCGGCCAAAGTTGGTTTAACTTGCAACTCCGCTAGCAAACTGCCATCACTATAAATACTCATCCTGGCAAACAAGGATCTCAGGTCGGATATGGTCTTACGACTCAAGGCATCGGCAACAACATTGGCTTTTCCCGGGTGGTACTCAATTACGCAATCATAGTCCTTTAACAGCTCAACCCAACGACGTTGCCTCATATTTAAATCCCTCTGAGTGAGGATATACTTCAAGCTCTTGTGATCAGTAAAGATATAGCACTTCTCTCCGTAGAGATAGTGCCTCCAGATTTTTAAAGCAAAGACCACTACAGCTAACTCGAGGTCATGGGTTGGATAGTTACACTCATGTGGTCGTAACTGACGTGATGTATAAGCGATTACCTTCCTATCTTGCATCAGTACACAACCAAGCCCGGAGTGTGAGGCATCACTATACACTGAGAAGTTTTTCCCGGACTCGGGTTGTGAAAGGACCGGGGCTTGAGTCAAATCCGCCTTCAGTTTCTCAAAACTAGCTTGCTGGGAATCAGACCAAGCAAAAGGAACATTCTTCCTCAAAAGCTTCGTCAAAGGGGCAGCAATGATGGAGAAACCATCGACAAAGCGGCGGTAGTAACCAGCTAAACCCAGAAAGCTACAGATCTCAGAGACATTCTTGGGTGGCTTCCAACTGGTGATAGCCTCGATCTTACTAGGATCAACCTGGATACCTCGAGCTGATACAATTTACCCCAGAAATGTCACTTCTCTGAGCCAAAATTCACACTTGCTCAGCTTAGCATACAAACGATGCTCTCTCAAGGTTTGCAGAACAATCTTCAAATGCTCAACATGCTCAGTTTCTGTCCGAGAATAAACCAAGATATCATCAATAAACACCACAACAAACTGGTCTATATAGGGTCGGAACACACGGTTCATCATGTCCATGAAGGCAGCTGGTGCATTGGTAAGACCAAAAGGCATCACAAGAAACTCATAGTGCCCATATCTAGTGCGGATAGTTGTCTTCGCAACATCAGATCCCTTTATCTTCAGTTGATAGTATCCAGACCGAAGATCAATCTTTGAGAAAACTGTGGCTCCCCGAAATTGATCAAACAAATCGTCGATCCTGGGTAACGGGTATTTGTTCTTAACTGTCAGCTTGTTCAACTTCCGATAATCAATGCATAATCGGAGTGAACCATCTTTCTTCTTGACGAAGAGGACTGGAGCTCCCCAAGGTGAAGAGCTAGGTCGAATGAAACCTCGGTCAAGCAGCTCCTGCAACTGAATTTTCAACTCCTTAAGCTCTTTAGGGGCCATACGATAGGGATTCATAGATACAGGTGCAGACCCCGGATAAGTCTCAATCTCAAACTCAACATCCCTATCCGGAGGTAATCCGGGCAACTCTTCGGGAAAGACATCAGGAAATTCGCTGACAGTGCGAATTTCTTCAATCTTGGATAGAGAACCCTTCGTATTCAGGAGAGAAGCAATGAAGGTCTCATATCCCTTCCGAATCATTCTGTCGACGGCCAGAGCAGATACTACGTTAGACAAGTAACCTCGACGTTCACCGATTAGAACCATTGACTGACCATCAGAAGTCCTTAAGGTTGCCCTTTTCAATTCACAATCAAGGTTAACCCGATGCTCGGTCAACCAATCCATACCCAAAATCAGATCGAACTCCTCCATTGGAAGCTCCATAAGATCAACCAGAAAGATTTCCCCTTGAACCTCAAGAGGACAACACCTAAACACCTTATCCGCGGTCACCGACTGACCTACTGGGCTCATAACTGTAACAACATTCTCTGTGGCTTCTATCGGAAAAGGAAGGTCTCGGGAAACAGATCTTGAAATGTAGGAGTGGGTAGAACCATTATCGAGCAATGCAAAGTATGGAACAGAGAAAATGGTAAATGTACCTGTTATAACATCCGGCTCATCTCTATCATCACGTCGTCTGGTAGCATATACAAGTGCTGGCTGCCTAGCCTCAGACAAGACTGGTCCCCCACTATGATAGGATCGTGCTCTAGAGTCTGTCCTAGCAGCAGATGCAGAAGGTCTACTCTAACCACGACCCTTGGCTGGAGTCTGTATGGATGTCTGTGAGCGTGCAGGGGTCTGGGAGGATGCTCGAGGTGCAGAAGATGGGGCAGGGCAATTCTTTAGAAAATGGTCTACGGACCCACATCGAAAACATGCACCGGTCTTCCTTCTGCACTCGCCCTCATGTCGCTTGTCACAATGCACACAAAGGGGCATAAGGGTGAAACCAGACGAATCACCTCTACTAGCAGCCGGGGTCGAAGAAGCATCAGGTCTGGATCCAAAATTACCTCTCTGATGACCAGAAGTGCGATTCCTCTTTCCATGACGCGAGGAAGGCTCGGGATTAGGAGGCCTCTTAGACCGCTATCGGTCAGCTCTACCTCCACCAGTGGCTGCTAGCTCAACTTCTTCCAGGTCTTTAGCTTTCTAAACTAAAGTATCGAAGTCCTTATCCAGATGACCAACAACATGTACACATAGCTCATATCTCAGCCCCATCACAAATTTACGACATTTTTCCCTCTCGGTGGGCACTAAACTAGCCCCAAATCTGAGCAAACCCAAGAATTCTATCTCATACTCGGATACAGACATATCTCCCTGAGTCAATGTCCTGAATCGTTCTTGCATCTGCCTCATGTAACGCTCACCAACAAAGCGGCTCTTGAAGCGCTCCTTGAAAAAGTCCCAAGTCAAACGGGCCGCAGGAACACTACTAACCACAGATCAATGCAAATGCTCGGATGCATGCATGAGTTTACTAGTGACTACCCTCCAACCTTACACCAAATGCAGTCCCCCAGAACTGCATCCATAAGGACTTACCCTAGGCCCGATGGGCATAGGTGCCACCTAAGGGGATGCCTTAGGTCCATAAGGACTTACCCTAGGCCCGATGGGCATAGGTGCCACTCAAGGGGAGACCTTGAGTCCATAAGGACCTACCCTAGGCCCGATGGGCATAGGTGCCACTCAAGGGGAGACCTTGAGTCCATAAGGATTTACCAGCTTGATCAGGGCTGTACCAACAGAGACTTCACAACATAACCCAATAGTATACCCCAGATAGTAATCAGTGTCCAGATCTCAGATATGAATAACAGAGTACATGTGGCAGACATTCTATTCAGAATATCAGAAACAAAAAATTTATACTTTTGACAGATAATTGGGCATACCTATTGAGTAAAGCAGACATTCTCATCATTCAACATACAAACAGATTGTAACATCTCAGGTCAAGCTAACATGTCATATTTTCAAGTTCATCAGACAATCAGGCAATTCCATCACAGATCAAGAAATCATATTACAAGTATACGAATTGAGCAAACATACATCATGTCGGCAGAGAATGTCATTATATAACCAGTTCATCATTTCATCTCATTTCTAACATAGTGATGCAATCTCAACAACAATTAAGATATTAAACAAACATAGTATTGTTTATGATTAAATCATTAAGCAATTCATTCAACAGAATATAGCACACATGGAACACACCTCAAAGCTGGTCGGAGAAGGATCTAACGAACACCTGCCCCAGTACACTCAGATACGGGGTCGGATCCTAGATCAAGAAAGAGTAATGGTCATAATGTGAAATAAGAGTTAAACTTATTCTTATACACAGAGTTTGAATTCATACTGATATTTACTGAAGCGTGAGGATGAGCGGGTCGAGAGGAGTTAGGCTGAGCTGGTGAGTGGCCACACGAGTCTCGGGTACCTTTACACAATTAAAACACTATTTTAGTCACTTATTCGATTTACTATTATCTGAATAGAATAATTAAGTACATATGCATGATTTGGGTTTAAGGTCAGATTCGGGGGTCTTAGAGTCAAAATTTCGTAAAACGGGCTTCAAAAACGGAATCAGGACGTCGAAAAACATAAGATAGGGTCTTTTCAAAAAAATTTAACTTTTTGGTCAAAGTCAACGCTGACGTCAGCAAGTCAACGCTGACGTCAGCAAGTCAACGCTGACGGGGCCAGGTCAACTGATGACGTCATGATGACATCAGCAACCAACATGGGTCAACTGAGTTGACTCGGTGAGTTAACTCACTGAGTAAACTCGGGCGAGTTGACTCACTGAGTTGACTCAGCGAGTTGACTCGGACACGAGTCGGTTCGGGTCAGAGACGGGTCGGGTCGGGTCGGACTCGAGCGATGGGCTCGGGTTGACTGGGTTTGAGCTTTGGGCCAAACCGGTTCGGGTTTGGCTGATGGACCTCCCGGTTCATCCGGTTCAAGCTGGCTCGAGCCGGTTCACTTACCCAACCGATCTGGTCACCGGACGACCCACGGAGAAGTCACCAGAGTTGCCGAAATCACCGTTTTTCACCTGAAAAAAATATACATCACCGATAATACCTTTTAATCAAGCAAAACTCAACCGAGGAGGACTGAATTCTCGCCGGAAAACTACGAATAGCAAAAGGGGTCGTCGGAACTTACGTTGCTCCACGAACGACTTCCTGACGGCGAATGGACGTCGGGCCGGCTGGGTTTTGCTTGGCTCGACGCGGGGAGCACGGTGGTGGCAACAACACACCGAACGGACAACTGACGGAGGCTGAACGGCGAGCAAAAGCTGA
This sequence comes from Hibiscus tridactylites, assembly GCA_958450335.1. NCBI lineage: Eukaryota > Viridiplantae > Streptophyta > Magnoliopsida > Malvales > Malvaceae > Hibiscus > Hibiscus tridactylites. The sequence goes on from OY288284.1 coordinate 67,592,625, forward strand.
CGAAATTCAGGGTAGGGTTCGTCGAACCTTCTGCCCTCGAATCACGACGATGGCGGCGGGGGAAAGGCGAGTGACTACCGGAGATGAGCTCAGGGAAGAACGGCGCACACGCCGCCGGCGGCGGTGTTGCGCACGAAGCGACAGTGGAGGGGGAAGCAACGGTGGCCGGTCGGGGTAGGTAGGAGCGTTGGGAGAGGGAATGTTTCTCGAAGCTTGAAAGAGGGAAAAAGAGCATTCAATTTGGTAGGTGAAGAGACGCGTCTTCAATTAAATGCAGATGTAAAACAAAATTTCGTTAATCTTAAGGACAAAAAGGGGGAGGTAAAATCAGAAATGAGCCTTGGCTCAGATGGTTAACACGTTGGATGGTGAGGGCTGAGGTCTCGGGTTTGAGCCTCCACACCCTCACCTTCATTTCCCCATTTTTATTTTTTTTTTATATTTTACCGGGTGTTACAAATTTACTAGTTTAATTATATATAATACGATTCTATGAATTATTAAATGATGATGTACCTTTGTTTAAAGCAGATAATACGAATAAAAGATTTTAAAATTGTGTAAACTTTTTAATTATTTGTAAACTTGGTTTAATTTTAGGTATATTTTAATAAATTTAGTTAAAAATTTCTCTTGATTTGATATTATATTGATCATAATATTCTCAACATCTATCTAACTAACATAAACTCAAATAAAAACATAAAATTAGACCAAAAAATGTTAAAATTCGAACTTATACAAGATAAAACAATATGGGCATCTTTAATCACTCGGCTAATTAGTAAATTTTAACTAATTTATTTTTTAACGGCGAGAGAAATAATTTACTTATTTAGTGGTGTTTTAAGTATTTTAAACACTGTAATGTAAAACTTTTTGGTTCTAATTAAACTCCAGTTACACCTAAAGTATATATATTGTCAACCTTAAATTGTGGTGCAATGTCTTCGCGTTCGATGGCTTTTCTAATAGACCTAGGTTTGAATCTTTGGTTTGACTTTAACGTTTCATTTTCTCTTTTATCATTTAAATGGATGAGGTAGTGATGAGTGTTTAAATTTAAATATATTTTTTTGGTTATTATTTTTTGTTGTCGATTTATTATTACTGATTTGGTTCTGTTTTATTAATTTTTAGTGCAGAAACATATTTTTCAGAACCAACAGTAAGAAGGGCGCATTTTGTATTTTTTTTATTTTGGGATCGTGGTCAGAGTCATGGGCACGAAATTTTCTAACCTAACAAATTTAGATCGTCCAGTCAACAACTTCTAAAAAGTAAATCATCATTATCTCATAATTAAGTTTGGAATTTTCTTAGTGATAAAGGCATGGGAGATAAATATAAAAATATTCAGAAGATAAAACAGAATTCAACCTGAGCTACATGATTCAAATTTATTATCTTTATCTTTTGTGATAAAGATTTGATTTTAGATATTTAGTTTAAATATTGAGTAAAGTACACAGACGGTCACTGAACTTTGGTAAAAAAACAAAATGGTAACCAAACTTTCAAAAATCATAAAATGGCAATTAAACTTTATGTTTTATAACAAAATGGTAACTAGACGTTAAATGTTGTTAACTGACTGTTATAAACTTTGGTATAATAACACATTTAGTCCTTCATATTTATATATTCAATCAATTTAGTCCTAATTCGAAACAATTCACTAAATTTAGCCCTCATTATTTACGCATTCTTTCAATTTGGTCCTTAAAGCAAAATTCCAAAGTATGGTAACATGATAAATAATTACAATTAAATTTTTATAGGAACTTGAAAACTCGACTCGAGTACTTGAATCGAAAAATTTCAAATAAAGTTTGAGTTGTAAAATATGACACGTCAACTCGAATAACTCGAAGTTTTTTTACTCTACTTGATCGAACGCTTATCTCTATCTTAAGATATGACGCGTCAACTCGAATAACTTGAAATATTCGAATATTTTAAATCATTATTTTCCTTTTAAATCGAATATTTTTTAAAATAGAATATTCAATATTTTCATATTTAAATCACATCGAATATTTAATAGCTACTTTAAATATTCAATTTAATTTAAAAAATATTCGATTTAAATGAAAAAAATGATTTAAAATATTCGAATATTTAAATCACATCGAATATTTAGTAACTACTTTAAATATTTATTAAATATTCGAATATTTTAAATCATTTTTTCTTGTAAATCGAATATTTTTAAATTAAATCGAATATTTAAAGTAGTTATTAAATATTCGATGTGATTTAAAAGAAAAAATGATTTAAATATTCGAATATTTTGAGTTATTCGAGTTGACGCGTCATATCTTAAGATAGAGGTGAGCGTTCGATCGAGTCGAGTCAAAAAAATTTGAGTTATTCGAGTTGACGCATCATATTTTACAACTCAAACTTTATTTGAAATTTTTTCGATTCGAGTCGAGTCAAGTTTTCGAGTTCCTATAAAAATTTAATTAAATATTCAGATATTTTAAATCATTTTTTCTTTTAAATCGAATATTTTTAAATTAAATTAAATATTTAAAGTAGTTATTAAATATTCGATGTGATTTGAATATGAAAATATTAAATATTCTATTTTAAAAAATATTTGATTTAAAAGAAAAAAAGATTTAAAATATTCGAATATTACGAGTTGACGCGTCATATCTTAAGATAGAGGTGAGCGTTCGATCGAGTCGAGTCAAAAAATTTCGAGTTATTCGAGTTTACGCGTCATATTTTACAAGTCATACTTTATTTGAATTTTTTTCGATTCGAGTCGAGTTTTCGAGTTCCTATAAAAATTTAATTAAATATTCGAATATTTTAAATCAATTTTTTTCTTTTAAATCGAATATTTAAAGTTGTTATTAAATAATCGATGTGATTTAAATATGAAAATATTAAATATTTGATTTAAAAGAAAAAAATGATTTAAAATATTCGAATATTTCAAGTTATTCGAGTTGACGCGTCATATCTTAAGATAGAGATGAGCGTTCGATCGAGTCGGGTCAAAAAAAATTGAGTTATTCGAGTTGACGCGTCATATTTTACAACTCAAACTTTATTTGAAATTTTTTCAATTCGAGTCGAGTTTTCGAGTACCTATAAAAATTTATTGTAATTATTTATCATGTTACCATACTTTGGAATTTTACCTTAGGACCAAATTGAAAGAATGCATAAATTACGAGGGCTAAATTTAGTGAATTGTTTTGAATTAGGATTAAATTGATTGAATGTTTAAATATGAAGGACTAAATGTGTTATTATACCAAAATTTATAACAGTCAGTTAACGACATTTAACGTATAGTTACCATTTTGTTATAAAACATAAAGTTTAATTGCCATTTTGTGATTTTTGAAAGTTTGGTTACCATTTTGTTTTTTTTACCAAAGTTCAGTGACCGTCTATGTACTTTACCCTTAAATATTTTAACTTTATCTTTTATATTTTTAGTTGTTTTACATTGTTAGGATTTTCGAGTATCCTTTTAAGATTCAACCTTTGAACTCATATTGAAATTTGTATTTTCCCTTGGTGAATTCTATAACATCTTATTAATCGAAGAGAAGAGTTACCAGCAGGGGTTGGGCTCTCTATTGATTGTAACTGATGCACTATTTAGAAGTGAAAAACTATTTTGATGATCGATCTAAATTGAGACTAGCAAAGTTTAGGGCTAAATCATCATCATTCATTTTTTTTTCTTTACAATTTATTGTTTCACTCATACTTTATTTTTACTCCGTTAGTATCTCAAACCCTCTCTTTTATTTTTGCAGTTAAATTAAGGTTGAAATAAAAGTCAAATTTTCTAAGTACTTGCGGATTGACCCTACTTCTCTATATTACTTTCACTATTTAATTTGTATAAATTAAGATTGTTTATTTGACAAAATCGGCATTTGTCAGGTAGTGACATGTGTTATCACTAAGAAAAGCACGTGAATGTGATCAAAATGAAAAGAAAACTAAATATTGGTGACTTGTTTGCAAAACGAAAATATAGTGATCAAAATAAAAAATTAAAGTTTAGTGATCATCTATGTAATTTGCCCAAAAATAAAAAGAAATCTTACCAAAATAACAAATACCAAGTATGGGCCAAATTAATGCAATATCGTACGAAAGAGGCAATCGAATAACATTTTTTTTCCTTTTCTTTGTTGTGTCGTTGTTGCATTTATGGGCCGACAAGCTCTAATAATGTATATACACAATTTGTGGATTTAGTCTTTATCTTTTGATTTAGTCACTTTTAATCTTTATATTTTGTTTTTCAAATTTTAAAATTTCTGTTATGACTCAAACATTTTATTAGAACTAAAGATGTTATTCTATAAATGCAAGTTGAGGCTTTGATGCCCCAGGTTCGAGTTCCATTATGCGTAAATTTACGCAATTGTAGGTTCTCAATCCATATTTTGTTATAACTTAAGTCCTACCATATGTGGACCTTATTGGTATATATATTATAGTTGTTAGTCTGATTATGCTTTGTAATTAAGGACAAAGCCAAATGGAAGGTGGCCCTCCCCAATCTTTTTTGGTTAATCTAATTCTAGACCCTTAGTAATTTAAATATTAATTAAATTAGGACATGGTCCCAAATATTTTGATTTAAATATTTCTTTGCTCTCTAAGCTTTTTGGTCCTTAATATTCAATCTCAGTCCAGTCATTGTTTATAAAATTAATTCTTGTGATACTATTCAAAGAAAAATGATTCTTGTGATAGTTATTCAAATATGTTTATTTGTATTTCAATTTTGATTGTGATTATAAATTGAACTTGCAACCTCCGTAGGGGAGCAAATTTTTGGTCCACCCCTTAGAGCGTTTAATAATTTTAGCTCGGAAAAACTCTTAACACAACAATCTTATTTTTCTCGACTAACAATGGCATTCCTAGATATAAGTTGTTGTCGGTGATCTAAAGGCTTGTGTGGACTAAAATAGACCGAAGATTTCTCATAATTCACCTTTTTCCCTGATGATGTAGTATAAATATCCAACACCTCTTTAATAGGCTCGTTTTTGTGATTTTTGTGGCCTAATAGCAAACTTCATAATATTAAGTATTGAAAAATAAATTTTAGGAGTATGCTCATAATAACAAGTATTAGAAAAAATTGATCCCTTAATAATAAGTTTTGAAAAAAATGAGACACTAAAAAATTGAATTTTAAGAGTACGCCTCTAATAAATAATACTGAAAATATCAGGTCCCTAATAACATGCATTGAAAAGAATTAAGCCTCTAATAAGTATTAGAAAAACTAGTCCCCTAATAACAAATATTAAAAAAATTACTTCTAAAAATATAAGTATGGTAAAAAATTGAGCCCTGCCCATGTGCTCTTTCTGCCCGGGCTCAGGGGAGAGATTGCTCTTTAAACCGGCTAATTTACCAAATTTAATGATGAATTCATGGATGGAAATCGTTTGCCCCCTTATCATGTCCTTTTTACGCTCTCACTTTAAAATAGCGGATTTAGGGTTTAAGGTTAGGAGTTGTAGTTAGGGTTTAGGGAATTAGGGGTATGGTGTAATTTTGTAGGGTATATGGTTTAAGGTTTAGGAAGTGAAAATTAATGTTAGAGTTTAAAATTTAATTTTCAAATAAATTTTAGTGTGAGACATAGAAGGAGACACGATCAGGGACAGAAAATTTTTACCCTGAATTCATAGGTTTTGATCAGACCAAATATACCAGAGTTTGAAACCAAGATCAATGATCAAAGCTTACATACATGTATGATGTACATATATTATATTGATATAAAAGAGACAAAAGCTTGATTGATATTTTTTTCAAATAAAATAAAAAAGACTACATGAACTAAGTTGAATTTGGGTCATATATATATTATTTTTGTTTCCTTATTTTCTTCTTCTTGATTTCCTCATTACCAACGTTGTTCTTCATTGTATTGGTTAGATTCTCCACAAGCACCTCGTACACTTTTCCTACCATACTCCCAACTGGCTTAATTCGATCCCCATGGTTTGCCACCATCACAGGAACTGTTGTACCTGTCATAACAACTGCAAAACACCACAAATTATTGACATTTCAATTAATTCAGACCAAACTGGAAATTGTCGACATACATATCTTACCTCCACAAAGTGTTGGGAGATCAAAGAAGCTCCCGACATAAGCGAAAAGTAGAAGACAGGCAATGGTTTGTGGAAATACAGACCATTTTGCCTCAACATCAGTCGCCTCAAATATCCATCTTGTTACTTTATCGGTCACTTCCCAACAAGCGTTTGAAATCTCCATGACTAACTGCTCTCGGAGTTTGTCCAAACTTTGCTTGCTTGCTTCTTCTCTGATCCAGATTAATTAAAGTGAAGCAAGAGTAAGATAGAACAGATTCGGGACCAATTAATTAATCAAACTTTAGAAATGAAATTACTTACCGATCAAGAAACCGGTTCACATATCTCCAAATGAACAACGAAGCAACAACGAAAATGGCTACCCATGAAGCAACAGTGAGAAAGTTGTATTCATAAACTTGCTGCAATAGCCATGTTGCTGTTGAGCTTACGAGAAGCGATCCGCTTATCTTCTTTCTCTTCCATAAAGCTATGTCGTTTACAACCTCTGCAACAAAACAGAAAAGGTTGTAAAAGGCACTTAAATATTTATGTACCCCCAAAGAGTAAATAATATCAGGTACTGATACCTGCAGGCTGAGAATGTACAAGTTTCTCCCGAAACAGATCGAACATAACACCACCAGTATTTTTAGCACCTGACTGAAGATGTTCAAGCATAATATAAAAGAAAATTGAAAACATCAGCTTCAGTTCATCAACAGAATCCAGGATCTTTCTAGTATCTCCATATATCATAACCGGAAAGAATACGTCCAACGTTGTACGAATCGAATTATCCAGTTCAATGAGCTCTTTGGCGAATTTGTACTTCTTGCTAATATTCCAGGAGCTGACCCTAGAGGATTTATCAACTGTGACCTTGGCTTGATTCAAAAGATTCATCAGCCTCTGGATTTCATGAGAATTAGTGGACCGACTTATCTCCTCCACCCTTGGTGTAATCCAGTTAACTGTATCCTTGAGATGATTGAGAAGGGGTTTAAATCTTTTGGCTGTCTTTCTTGCATTTCTTATGGATTCCAATAACAGGCTAACTACGTTTGATATAACAACATTTGGAAGAGCGTTGACAACTTGATTCATATTTCTGTAAATATGATCACGGGGGAGTTTACTTTTCTTGTACGTAAACTTTGGAGAACGTAAGTATTATATATAGGGTAGGAATAATCTATTGAACGCAGTTTGCTTCTTGGAATCTGCTGTGCGTGTTCTTCCCCAGGAACTGATGATTTCATGTTTATTTAACCGGTTCTGGTAGTGTATCTGCCGGGAAACTTTCCCCCTTATATTTAATTACAAGTCGGGCTTGCTAGTTCTAAAGTCTAGCTCAATAAATCATATGAAGATTGCAGAAAACAACCCCGCTTATATAAATATAGTATTAATATTGAATGGGCAAAATATATTGATCATGTTCACAAGTATGAGTCATCCTCTTATATTAAATGTTTCTAGAACCACTGAAACTTTTCCTATGAGTCTTCCTCTTATATTAAATGTATTCATAGAGAGAGAGAATTAGGGAGTGCTCCTAGTAGGTCTAGAATATATGACTTGAGAGAATATGAGGAATAAAGATGAGCAACTTGGTCAACTGACCAAATGTGCTTAAATATGTCAATATTATTTGGACATTTCCTCATCCATAAATTTAATAATATTGAGCACTTAAATATGTACGATCTCACGCCATCTTTTGTATTGTACTAACCATCATGTCAATAAAACTAAGCTCAATCAACAAAGCAATTTTTACATTTTAAATTTGATTTTTTTCCCTTAATATATTCTTTTAACTTTGTTTTGTTCTATATTAGTCTCTGAATTTGATATAATATATTTAATTTAAGGGCCAAAGCAGTATAAAATTTCAAGTCAATTCCTAACTAACATTTTTTTTCTAACAAACAACTTGTGGAAATTAAAAGATGGATCCTGTTATTGAACAGTGGGCGGGTCATTGTGAAGCTGAAATTAGGCCGCTGGATGCTATGGAATCGGACTTAAGTTAAGGGTGGGGCAGAGAAAATTATTAGGGCTTCGAGCGGATGATTACGACGGTGCAGTTGTAATAATACTCAAATAATTTATAATTATAATTATAATAATATTATAAAGTCAACGTCAATTCAATGTGGCATTTACACAAATACAATTGGTTGGTTGGTCAAGCTGTTCATATTTATTGATTTATATTTTTTTAGGTCATAAGTTCTAAACTCATTAGAATTATCCTTTTATTTCCCTGTAGGTAGGATTACGATTTGTCAAAAAAAAATTCAATGTGACATTTAATTTATATTTCTATTATTATTGGTATCCAACTCATTAGCGGACTAATTCGGATCAAATACTGCAGAGACTTATTAAGGGAGTAACCCTCCAAACTAAAATTGCTCCATTCACAATGTCAAGACTCGAATCATTGACCTTGCATAAGAGATCTAATATCTCATCCCACTTAACCAACTTTTTTTAATACAATAATTAAATCAACTATAATCTTTTTTAAATCTCTAAATCGAATCAATTGTACCTGAATTTATTTGATCACGGTCTTAAAATTGTTTCAACTAAAGTAAGACTTTTTTTTTTGAACCAGAACTAAAGTAAGACTTTTTTTTTTTGAACCAGAACTAAAGTAAGACTTAGTTGAGAATGGAAAAGTTTATTTATTTTTCCTATTGTCTTAACTAATTTTCTGTTTATATTTTGTTAGGCTTTGTCAATTATAAATGTAGTAAGGAACTTATATAGGAATCTATTAGTTTTTTAGTTTGATTTTTTACGGAAATTAAAATATTGTTTAAACTACTTGTAACCTTTTAATCTCTAAATAAAAAATATTTTTTGAATATGCTGGTGTGATTAAAAAGTAATATCTATTAAATTTTCTTAGCACGTTAATAATGCACACACACTGTGCACACATAATATTCGAACTCGAATCACTTGGATGAAATACATCATTCTTTACTACTGAGACCACTCCACAAGTTCTTAAATAAAAAATAATTACGTTTAAACGTAGCAAAAAGTATTCCCTCCTAAATGTTGCAACAATAATAGTGTAAATGAAGCTAATGTTCAATCGATAATCTTGAGTTTGATTTTAAAGTAATGGTTTTTTTTAAGATTATTGGCTTAGGGCTACTTTTATCTATGTAGTAGACTTAATTTATCGATTTCGACCCTATGGTATTTTCACATCAATTTGACCCATTAAATAGTCGAACTACATCATCGTTTTCCCCTTGGCTGACACTCTAACCATAATTTCTAAATCTCAAACCCTAAATCTTAAACTATAATAAAAAAATTTATCAATCTAAAGTGATTATGAAACATAAAAATATTCCTAAACCCTAAACGGTAATGCAATTCGACTACTTCAAAAGATAAATTGATGTAAAATTATAAAGGCGAAATCAATAAATTAAAATAACTACATAAAAAGAGTAGCTATTAAGCCAATGTTATATAAATATATGAAAAGATAAAAACACGTGCATTTGGAAAATCACATAATAATTTAATTTGGATATAATTACGTACATGTAATTATCACATATGAGACATTGTTGGACGACCATCATAATTTGTGGATCTAGTTGATATAAGTGCAAATGAAGGCTCTAATTACGCTATTTAATTCTTAGGAGGAGGGACGATAGTTGATATGACTATGAGTTTATAATCAATAGTATTATTTAAAATTTAAACTTAAGTAACTAACATAATACAGAAAATTTAAAGCACATATAAAACTATGGATAATCAAACCTACGAAAATCAAGTGTAAAATACCCATTTTTTCCAACCCAGACCAAAATAAAATATAATGAGTTTAGAAGAAAGAATTCATTGATGACAAGTCAAATAAGTAAAAATCAAAGTAAAGGAGAAGTTACCTTGAAAGCTTTGCTTGGATGTAAGACTTGAGTCAATAGAATAGTGAAAATGCGGTTTTGAAGAAGGTAACGTGAAATGAGCCTTTTTGAAAGATGATGATATTTTCAAAATCATTTTTTTTTAATTTCAAAATTTTCTTTTTACCCATTTTCTTTAAAGGCCTTAAAATTTGTTTATTAAAGATGTTTCTATAAAATTAGTTTAACCTGAACCGGTTTAACCAACCCCAATTATCTCTCGGGCGTTACAACAAGACAAAGCCCAAAACGCACCTGTTCTAAATTTAGAGCAGGCCCCATTAGTTAACAAAAATCTACTGAGGTCGAAGTTATGCGGCCTAGAACCTTAAAGTCTCGATGCAATCAAAAAAATTGATTAAGTCGAGTAAAAAATTTTGAGTTATTCGAGTTTGTAAGTCATATTTTACGATTCAAACTTTATTTGATTTTTTTTCGAATAGAGTCGAGTTTTTGAGTTTCTGTACAAATTTAATTGTACATATATATATTTCTTCATATATATATATATTTCTATATGCATATACGTAGCGGTGCACATATATATTTCTATATGCATATACTTAGGATTGGGTGGTGGACATATCGATTCCAATTTTAACGATTTTCTATATTCATATATAATATACATATATATTTCTTCATATTTTCACATGTGGTATACATAATATATCACGCAGAATTGACAAACTCGACCGAATATGAAAACTAATCAACTAATTAATAAAAATTTCGAGTTATTCGAATTTCCATTTCATAACTCAAACTTTATTTGAAATTTTTTCGAGTCGATTCGAGTGAAAACGAGTCAGTTTTTTCGCCTCGAGTGGAGTCAGATAATTCATTTTTTTCGAGTCGAGTCGAGTTTTACCCACCCTAAACGTATATATAGCGTTACTAACTCCATCTTACTTAACTAGACCGAACCAATATTCATCAACTAACTTTTCTCATTTGTAGTTTCAGATTTATCATCTGTATGGTCATGACATGTCCACGTATAAAAAAAACCTTGATTAAGCATGCATAATTTCAAACTTTCAAATAGCCTGAAATACTTTTGGATAATTAACACTTGCAAAAACATATTTAAACACCAAATTATGCGGAGGCAAAAACATTTACTATGCTCCCTGGCCCCTGCAATCAGCTCTAAATCTCAAGACCAAGATCTTGAGAACATAATTCAGTTAAAATTTATATAAACATTTAGTCAATTTCCATCTTCATGGTACACACTATCGACTGAAAACTATGGGAGAGCAACCGAGTTTTTCGATTTCCATCAAAATTTTCAACTAAATTGATTTAACCATCGGGCTTAGGCTATCTCAGAAATTTTCGAGGCCCTGGATGAAAACTAAAATGTAGACTGATATATAATAAAAGTATATCTCATTACTTTAAATAATTAATTTAATATTTTATTAATAAACTATAGAAATATGCTTAAACTTTGTCAAACACATATTTTTATTGTTAGATTAATTTATTTAGGAAAGATAATTAATTTTTTACTATTAAATTAATTTATTTATTTAATAAATTAAAAAATAAAATTTTAAAATATAAATAATTAAATTTTAGAGGCCATAAGCGGTCGCTCAGGGGCTCCCATTGTAGACAGCTCTATTAACCATTATAATCTATAAAAACCGACTTGATTAATTTTTGTTACAAATACATAGAAGAAAGGATAAATAAACAATTACAAAGAAAAAAACGAACAAACATATATACTTGGAAACCACTAAAGAGAAAAAATTACTGAGTTGAAGAGAAAAATCATTATAATATCGAAATTACAAGAAATTTATGGCTACGAATATAGTTAAAGAATTTTTTAGTAAAAAGAGTATGGTTAAAGAACATCATACAGAAGTGTTATCATAAGTCTCATTAAAAATTTTTTTTAATCTAAATAGAGAAAAAAATATAAGTGATAACACAAAGTAACAATGAAACAAAAGCGAACCAGACAAACAAAAGAAAGACATTAATCCTAATTACCGGTACCACTCGGGATAATTTGGTAGATAATCCAAAATGGATTATTAATTAGGGATATAGGGGAGTTTGGGGGATATTTTAGCATCTAGGCCAAAATCTACAGGACCACGCCACCTCCTTATGGCGTGGTCTACTTTTTGCCCAACCTTGCCATAAGGAGGTGGCGAGGTGCTTGGTGGCTCCCTTATGGCCGGCTGCTCGGCTCCAATCGTGGTTGGTGGCTGGCTGGTGGCTGGTGTGATTGAGGTAAGGGTGACCTCGCCATAAGGAGGTGGCGAGGTCACATGGGCCATGCAACTCCCGTACAAACATAGTAATTTGGTTTAGGGGTTAGATAATTTGTTAGTATTGTTTAGGGTTTCAAGTTTATGTAGATTAGGGTTCGGGCCATGCACATTACATATCAACCATGGTTAATATGGTTTAGGGGTTAGGTAATTGATTAGGGTTGTTTAGGGTTTTGAGTTTGTATAGAGTAGGGTTTAGGGCTTATGTTAAGGGTGAGGGTTTGGAATTAGTTTAGGGTTATAGATTGTGTTTTAAATAAGTTAATTAAAATTTTACGTAGGGTTGATGCATGGCGAGGTCACATGGCCCATGCATTTTACATAGGGTTCATAGCTTATGTTTAGGGTTTGGAATTAGTGCAGGACGAGTGTTTGGAATTGGTTTAGGGTTATAGCTTATGTTTTAATTAAATTTATTAAAATTTTACGTAGGGTTGATGCATGACGTGGTCATTTTACGTAGTGTTCATGCATGGTAAGCATGGTCTAGGGTTTAGGGTTTGCAAAAATTTTAAATAATAACCCTACATCCCTAAGCCCTAAAACTTTTTCTCTCTCATTTATATTAAAACTTTTTATTATTATAATTTTTCATTTAGAGTTTGCAAAAATCTCTTTTATCTATAACGTTTGAAATTTATTTCAAATTCAATTGCGATCAAAACCATAGATTATATAAGTATTTATATGCAACCATACCAGCACACACAAGATGGATTCAAAAATATTTTTTTAGAGTGAGTACACATCAAATTTCAAAATCTCAAGGTGAACACAATTGATAAAGATTAAAAAAAATATGAAGGACCGATTCATAAAAGTTAAAAAATTAAAATTAAATATGTGGGGTTTAAAAAGAAGATGATATCTAATGAATTTAAGTTTTTTAAATTTAATTTTAATCGTTAAATTCAAAATTGATACGTGTGTAACAACATACAAACAACAAAGAAATTAAAGGTTCCAATACGATGAATCTAATTGCTTTGTTCAACTCATTAGACGCCTCTGGGAAAGGAACATCAAAATATAGTATACAAATTTGCCAGAGTTTTCAGTAAATTCATGTATTTTCTAAAATAATAATGTCCCTACTAAAAAAATATAGTTTAATGATTATTTTGTAATAATTGAAAGTTTAGTGACCAAGTTGAAAATTAAGAAAAGAATTGGTATAAATATTGGTAACTCGTACACAAATAAATGTTGGAGATTGTGCTCTTTCACATAAAAAAACACTTTAATTCTAAAAGATAAAAATATAAAAAATATTTTAAAAAAACACTCAATTTTTACAATTAAATAAAAATATTTACAATTAAATAAATATAATCTATTTCTTACGGGTTCTTGGTAACACTTGCCGGTGGAAGGATGATGTTCGATCGTACCATTCCGGGAGTCGAACTTGTCTTCGTTGTCGAATCGGAGTCTGCTCATTCGGATTTTGCTCATTCGGAGTCTGCTCATTCGGAGTCTGCTCATCGTTGTCACATTGGTCACCCATCATTTGCATAGAAGGTGGAGTACTATACATGCCTTGCAAATCTAATGGCGAGTTACTGATCGTGGTAGTCGACAACAAGGATGTCATAGTACCAACAGTCATACCTTCCCCATAGAAGGGTGTTTGAGGACACTGAAATTGTGGAATGTATCCTTCATCATCGTTGTAAGCAGGCTGGTAAGATGAGCTTTCTCCAAACTGTGGTTGAGATTGGTCCGAAAAATGCCAACTTGTTGAACCCTCCAAGTTTGGTTGATGAGAGCTCTGACCAAATTCGTACGGAAGTTGTACGCGTCTTGAGCACCGTGGATCTTGAAGCCATTGATTTGCCTCTTCTAGAGGTACTATGAACGGTTTTCCATTTGATGAAAACCATGAATAGTACTCTGAATTAAAGTCAAAATCATCGGCTTGAATTGGACTCAAGTTGGCATACCAATACCTCCGTCTTTCCCGCCACAGTTGGATGAACTCCGCTTGTTTTGCAATCCAATTCTCGTTGAATCGACCTCTATGAACAGTATGAATTTGTTGAGGTAGAGCTCTAGGAATGGGTTGATGGTAGTTAAACTGCCGCAACACTCTGTCAGCGCAATGAAACTCAACAATAGAAAAATGTATCAAAGGCACAACCGCACCCCACATTGATGACATTTGCCGAAAATTTAGTGGTATAATGTCCCAGATCGTGCTAGTCACGTACGGCTGCCAAAAGAACTGCAAAAGAAAATGATTAATATGCATACACAAACAAACAAACAAACAAACAAACAAACAAACGTGTTATTTTAATAAATTATAAAGCCAAAATAAAAGCCAAAAAATAAAATTATGATACCTGATCTTTCCCTATTGTTTGGATTTTTAGTCTTATTTCTCTGACAGTGTTGTACACCACACCCGCATTTGTCATCCTATGTCTTCATCTGCCAAAATTTAAAACATATATTTTTAAGTCTTTGCAAAAAAAAATTAATCAATAAAATTAATATACAACTGTAATCACAATATTAGTACGTTCCAGCAAGCGAAAACTCCATCGGTACTTCTACAATTGGCGTAAGATAAGGTAGTCTATACCATGCCCAGAACTGCAATAAGATTTGGCATCCACCCATATCTGATAACTTTCTCGAACCATACATTATTAAAACTCTGCACATTTCATGGTACAAGAATGCCAATATTGCAGATCCCTAACTGTATGTAGAAGCTGTGTCAAAATTTTCCAAGAACGGTAGATACTGAGTGTGAACCATATTACCAGATGTATCTGGCATCAATACCCCGCCAATAAGTTGGAGTATATACGCTCGAGTTGCACACTCAATTTCTCGCTCATCAGATTCATCTGTTAAAATAAATTCTCGTTGCAACCAAGAAATCTTGATACGAAGACCGTCCACACAATCTGAAGGAGGAATTTTGTCCAGATACTGCAAACAAAGGTCATCTGCTATACGGTTATTTTGTCTAACCACAGGCTTCCCATTTGTTGGGACACCAAGTTGTAGTGCTACATCCTCCAGAGTTATTGTGCATTCACCAAATGGGAAATGAAATGTGTGTATCTCTGGTCTCCACCGTTCAATCAATGCAGTAATCAATCCAGGGATAATTTTAAATCCACGGAGAAATGAAGCATTATAAAAACCTGAACGCTGCAGAAAATAAGTTATGCGTTCATCAGCTTCCTTAATCTTCAGTCCTCGACGCCGGATAGTATGCTCGACACCCTATAAATATAATAAAAGCCGTAAATAAAAAATTTTTAAATCATAAATTATAGTAGTAAATAAAAAAAATTACACGATCCGAACTTACCCCTTCTTCGTGAATATGAGAGGAAATGTGCTCGTGGTCACGGTACAACAAAACTCTTTCGGAATCCATTCGAATATAAAAATCAGAAATGATGATTTGTGCTAAAACTCTGTAATTTCAACAAAAATTTTCTCTTCTCCCTTCTCAAGTGGCAATAATAGACACCAATCTATCGAATATTTATAGGGGCAGAAAAAAAAGCATGTGACCAGGCCATGTTTATATGGCCTGTTGATTCACGGGCACATGGGGCAGGCTGCAGTGCGGCAGTGGCCAAGCCTGGCTTGGCAGAGTGTAGGCCTGTGACCTCGCCATAAGCACATGGCGTGGTCACTGTTGAAGCACATGACGTGGCAGAGGGCAGCATGCATGCATGGCGTCAGTGGGGCATTGACCAGCCTTGGTTCACGTGGGTTGGCATGGATGCATGCATGGCTCATGCAGAGTAGGGTAAGGACAGTGGGCAGTGGATAGGGGCATTTAAATTCGAATATTTAATTCGAATAAAATATATAAATTAGTTCGAATAAAAAATAAAAAAAATGAATTTTGTATTTAAATTTGAAATTCGTAATTCGAATAATCTGGAATTTATTAAAATAAATTTTAAATGCGACTAAAATAAAAAAAAATTATATTTGTTGATTCGAATAATCACGAATTTATTAAATTACATTTGATATATTAAATCCTTGTAATAGTAATGTACGATTAAAATATAAAAAAATTAAAATTTATCTGTACTAATTTGAACCCCTAGACTAGGCTAACCTACTCTAAAAGATAAATGATGTCTCATGCATGACATGCATGCAGGCTGATTGACAAGGAGCAGCTTTATTCACCTAAAAATCAAGAATATTTAATTCGAATAAAATATATAAATTAGTTCAAATAAAAAATAAAAAAATGAATTTTGTATTTAAATTTGAAATTCGTGATTCGAATAATCCGAAATTTATTAAAATAAATTTTAAATGCGACTAAAATAAAAATAATTATATTTGTTGATTCGAATAATCATGAATTTATTAAATTACATTTGATATATTAAATTCATGTAATAGTAATGTACGATTAAAATATAAAAAAATTAAAATTTATCTGTACTAATTTGAACCCCTAGACTAGACTTACCTACTCTAAAACATAAATGATGTCTCATGCATGACATGCATGCAGGCTGATTGACAAGGAGCAGCTTTATTCACCTAAAAATCAAGAATATTTAATTTGAATAAAATATATAAATTAGTTCGAATAAAAAATAAAAAAATGAATTTTGTATTTAAATTTGAAATTCGTGATTCGAATAATCCGGAATTTATTAAAATAAATTTTAAATGCGACTAAAATAAAAATAATTATATTTGTTGATTCGAATAATCATGAATTTATTAAATTACATTTGATATATTAAATTCATGTAATAGTAATGTACGATTAAAATATAAAAAAATTAAAATTTATTTGTACTAATTTGAACCCCTAGACTAGACTTACCTGCTCTAAAACATAAATGATGTCTCATGCATGACATGCATGCATGCTGATTGACAAGGAGCAGCTTTATTCACCTAAAAATCAAGAATATTTAATTCGAATAAAATATATAAATTAGTTCGAATAAAAATAAAAAAATGAATTTTGTATTTAAATTTGAAATTCGTGATTCGAATAATCCGGAATTTATTAAAATAAATTTTAAATGCGACTAAAATAAAAAAAATTATATTTGTTGATTCGAATAATCACGAATTTATTAAATTACATTTGATATATTAAATCTCTGTAATAGTAATGTACGATTAAAATATAAAAAAATAAAAAAGTGATGTCTCATGCATGACATGCATGTAGGCTGATTGACAAGGAGCAGGCTGATGGTCAGGTTAGAAAAGTGATCTCGCCATTCCTTATGGCGAGGTGGCGTTGAGAAATTTTTCTATCTATATATTTAGTTTTGCCACTTCAGAAGGCATAAGAGAGAAGATAAAAATTTTGATATTGAAAATTTCAGAGAGTTAATCACAGTTGTTTGAGCATATTGTTTTGTTCGATTACTTCAAATTTGTCAGAGAATGAGTTCATCAACAAATTGGGACACCGAACCCTTAGTCGGTCGTTTTGGCGAATCACTTGCAGACTTCAGTGATGATGAAGAAAATATTGTTCCTATGGAAGACGACGACGTACGTTTACTCGACAGAGATGATGTTGAGGCTATTATGTCAGTTGTGTCAATGGGCAACGATATTGATGTTGAAGATGATGTTTGGGTCGCGGCTGTTGCTAAGCTCGGGTTGGGAAATAACCAACCAGCTTGGGGTTATGTTCAACCGGAGCCCGAACAAGCGCAACCAGTTTTATCCAGCATATAAAGCTCCAGCAGCTCGTATGTATGAGGTCGACTATTCTGCAATGCACGATGCTGAATATCAAGCTCATGTGTTTGGTTCTTCATCGCATTCTGAGTTTGGAGAATTGGCATTGAGAGCTGAATTTGACACAAAAAAAGCTGCCCAATTGGCAACTCAAGAGTACTGCGTCAAACGCCATACATCATGTCTTGTTAATGAGTCCAATCAAAGTACCTATTGTGTAAAGTGTATAAATTGGAAGAGCAACTGTCCTTGGTGGGTAAGAGCTTCATACACGAAGATGACTGACAACTGGGTAGTGACACGGTTCATTGATGAGCACACTTGTTCAAATAGAGTTTTATCCCAAGATCACATTAATTTAAACATTGATCTAATTTGTACTTACACTAGGGGATTGGTGGAACAGGACCCAAGAATTTCAATTGCAGTCTTAGTGGCATCAATTCGGAGTCAGTTTGGATATAGTCCATCTTACTACAAGACGTGGATGGCAAAGCAGAAGATGATGGCGCAAGTGTATGGTAATTGGGATACATCATATAATGACCTACCAACTCTTTTACGAGCAATGCAAATATTCATCCCAGGAACCAAGGTGGAATACGAAACAAAGGTCGCGGTCAACGCACAAGGCGAAATACTCCATGGTAAAAGAATATTTAGTAAGTTGTTTTGGGCGTTCAATGCGTGCATCGAAGGGTTCCCATTCTGTAAACAGATGATTCAAGTGGATGGTACTTGGTTATATGGGAAGTACGGTCATATATTACTCGTGGTCGTTGCACAAGATGGAGACAGTAATATATTTCCAATTGCCTTTTCCATTGTTGAAAAAGAAGACGCGGAAGGATGGGAATTCTTTTTGAAGCATTTATGTTGAGTGTGTAAAAGTCCTATTATTTACACCCTTTTAACCCATATTTCTGCTGCATTCAAGCATCATTGCATTGCATTTAGGTTAGTTTTCAATTAAATATCACAATTATATAAAAGGCACGGATTCTACTAAAAGATGGTGTATTTTGCAGGTAGCTGCCTTGGTTGACGATGAAGGCAGGCGAAGGGCAGATAAGCAGGAAGGCGGAACTGAACAAGCAGCTGAAGGAGACGAACCTGTCATTGACCCGTCACGACAGCATGGTGACAGCAGATTATTAAAGAGGAAAAATGAAGTGGACATCGATGGATAGAGAAAAATCTGCTCGTCTGTCGTGAGGCAGCCAAATAATTTTCCAAGCCCCGGATCAAAAGATATGTCAAGCCAAAGCTCAAAAGAGAGGAAATCCCTAAAAGCAAGGAGGCGGCTAGAAAGTAGGATACTTTAGAGATTTAATCTTTATTAGAGTCTTACTTTTAATTAAAGTTGTAATCCTTGTTACCTTAGATAACTTGAGCCCAAAGCTTATATAAAGGGCATAGATTAAACCTAGGGCATAGCCGACTACCCCATAACCGAAACCAAAACCCTGCCGATTACCTGTCACCAATATGTTCTAAATTCCCCCTAAGGCTACGGGTTGTTTTGTAAAGTAGTTGCAAGGGTTGCTTTGTTTTAGGATTTTTCAAGTTCAATAAAATAAACTTCAAGTTCTTTTATCTTGGTTTTAATATCTTGCAAGAGTATCGGGAGAGCATTGTGAGGTTATCCATTTACTTAGCATCGGGAGAGTTAAGTATACGAAAGAGATAAAAGCGCGTTCTCTAGTTTATAGTTGAACCATCTCGTGCTTAGGGATAAGGCGAGGTTAAGTGGCTAAGGAAGAATTCATACACATCGGTGTTCATCCTTCGATTCACGCCGGGAGGTATCATCAAAGACGTGATCATCGACAGACTTGTGCCTAGGGATAGGGCAAGGCAGATCTGGGATTCTTGCCAAGCTTGAAGTACGGAGTTAGTGTTCGCTGCCGCGACAACTAACGGACAGACGCCGCGACAGGTGCTGTCGGCGACGGGTGCGACGACAGAACTGGAGATCCTAAGCAATTCAATACCTACACTACTGAGCAACTCAATACCAGCCCATTCTCTCTATCTTGATATCTCAATTCCTTTTATTTACGTTTTTACTTTATTATTCGTGACAATTCTCTCAAACTATTTCTTTTACTTCGTGCAGTGAAATTAGGTGAAGCTATTAGCCCAATCCCTGTGGAGACGATATCCGATACTTTGTATCACTTTACTACTTGCGTCGTGTATACTTGCACTACAATTGCGATAGACTATTTTACACGCAACAAGTTTTTGGCGCCGTTGCCGGGGATTGGCAACATAACTACACTTTTCTTTCCTTGCACTTTTTGTTTCTATTTTCGTTCTTGTTTTTGTTTTTATTTTTATTTTCTTTCGCGTTTTAAACTCTTGCTTTTCACAAGGTTTTCTTGTTTATGCGCAGATCGAAAAGAGGTGAAGATCCTGAGTATAAATTAGATCCGGAGATTGAACGTTCCTTTAATCTCAAGAAACAGATTCGCCACCTCTTAGACCGAAACGAATACCTTGAAGAACAGCTAGAGCAGATGGCCCGTAATCAGCCTGCCGGTGAAGATATACCGCCTGTCGGTGACCCGCCCGCGGCAGGTGGACGACGGTCATGTCGTGACTACATGCTGAACGATCATGTAGAGCTGGAGACCACGCTGCCGGATATTGACGTTGACAACTTCGAGCTTAAACCTGTCATGTTTAGTATGATCAACAACGCCGGGCAGTTTGGTGGCTCTGCGACAGAAGATGCCAGGGAGCATCTCAAAACGTTCCAGGAGATCTGTGGTTCGTTTAGACTGCCAGGAGTTAGTCCGGAGATACTGAGGCTTCGGTTATTCCCCCATTCATTGAGGGACAGAGCTAAAACTTGGTGGAATAAACTTACACCGGGTTCTATTATGACTTGGGCAGATCTAACTCGTGAATTTTTGTCTCGTTTTAATCCTTCTCATTTAGCCGAGCGATTACGTAATGAAATTGCTACTTTTCAACAGGAAGATGACGAGCCAATGCATGAGGCCTGGGACAGATTCACAACTCTTCTTCGAAACTGCCCAATGCATGGATTCCCCGTCTGGAATCAGGTAACTAAGTTTTATAATGCTGCCAACTTACAAACTCGCATTCGAATTGATTCTGCAGCAAATGGACTATTATTGGACAAAGATCCAGACGAGGCTCTGCAAGTTCTGAAACATCTGGCTAAAAATGAGGAGCAGTTTCCAACCGCTAGAAGAGGAGGTAAACGGGTACTTGCTGTCAAGGATTATGAGGCCGACAGCACTATGAAATCTCAGGTAGCATTCCTCACTAAAGCCATGAAACACTTATTGAGTGAAGAGGAAGTACGAGGGTTTGCTGTCGAGGAAGTTTGTGCTACATGTGAGGGAAACCATAGTAGGGATGAGTGCCCCATAAATATAGAAGAAGGAAAATATGTTGGAAATTACAAGCCAAACTACAATTCCAACAATTACAACCCTAATTGGAGGAAAGACCCCAAATTTTCCTGGAGTAACCCCAACAATGCTCTAAATCCGCAAGCATATAATCAGAATCAGGGGGGTCCGAGATTGTTGACGCGACAGCAGCCACAGCCGCAAAACCTGCCGCAGAACCTGCCGCCTCAGCAACAACAGCAGCCACCACCTGCCACGAGTAGTATATTGGAGCAGACTCTGGCCACCTTTATGTCTCAGACTGGCACGTATATGGATAACATCAATAAGTTTGTCAAGAAAACGGAAGACTTTATGGATGAGACTAAGATGAGAATGACAAACCATGAGGCCACCTTGAAATCTCTAGAGACACAAATGGGTCAGGTGTCGCAGCATATTAAGCCACGGCAGAATGGAGGTTTCCCTAGCAATACTGAAAATGCTAGAACGCCCCCTCATGAGCAATGTAAGGCGATTACTACTAGGAGTGGGAAAAAGTTACCAGGGTCGGAAAAAGAAGCTGAAAAAGAAAGGGAACCGACCTTGGAAAAACCTGCCGAGGAAACTGCCCCGACAGGTGACAAACAGACTGCTGCCGATGAGCCTGTCACGACAGCAGAAGCGACAGAGGAGAAAAAGGAAGATTATCGTCCTCAGATTCGCATGCAGTGGGAAGGACGCATTGCTGATTACCGTCCTCCACCACCTTTTCCGCAACGGATACAGCAAGCTAAGCATGAATCTCAACTTAAAAAGATTTATGATATTTTTAAACAGGTTCATATTAACATTCCGTTGCTAGATGCTGTTAGGGAAATGCCCGGTTATGCTAAATTTCTCAAGGATGTCATGTCTAAAAAATCTAAACTTGGGGAATTTGAAACGGTAAGGATGCAAGAAGGTTGCATGAGTATTCTTCATCGACAACCACCCCAGAAAAAGAAGGATCCAGGGAGCTTCCTCATACCTTGCGTAATCGGAGATAAATTTGTGGGTAAGGCATTATGTGATCTTGGTGCTAGTGTTAATCTAATGCCCAAATCTGTTTTTCAGAAATTAGGTATTGGCAAGGCGCGGCCCACGACAGTTACCCTACAGCTAGCCGACCGCTCTTACGTTCACCCCGAGGGAAAAATTGAAGACATCTTGGTAAGAGTGGATAAGCTTATATTTCCTGCTGACTTTCTTATTTTAGATTGTGAGGCAGATGAGAACGCACCAGTCATCCTTGGGCGACCCTTCTTAGCCACAGGAAGATCATTGATTGATGTGGAAAAAGGAGAACTCACCATGCGCGTAAACGATCAAGAAATTAAGTTGAATGTTCTCCAAGCAATGAAACATGCTGATGTGGATGAAGAATGCAAGGCCATCATTGAGGTGACCTTTGATCAACCCTGCATCAGGTCGGGCTGCCAGGATATAAAATTTGGTCACTGCTGCGACAGCCATTTACAAGCCTGTCACGACAGCAACGACGACAGCACCGACGACAGCGACTCCTCTGAATCCAATTCATCTGATACTGAAGGTCATGAGGAGATAGACTGGTTAGACCATCGCCCAGGTAAGTTATTCGAACCCTTAAATTACACTTCGGATAACCATTTAATTCAAAAGCCATCTATTGTCGAACCACCTGTCTTAGAACTTAAGCCCCTGCCAGGGCAGCTTAAATATGCTTATCTTGGTAGTGATAAAACACTACCCGTAATCATCTCTGCTAAGCTGCCACAGGAACAGGAACGACAACTGATCGACATGTTGAGGCAGCACAAAAGGGCGATAGGATGGACCATAGCAGACATTCAGGGCATTAGTCCGGCAATCTGTATGCACAAAATCCTCTTAGAGGAAGATCATAAGCCGACTATTGATGCCCAAAGGCGGTTAAACCTTGCAATGAAGGAGGTAGTGCGTAAAGAAATAATTAAATGGTTAGACGCTGGTATCATTTACGCCATCTCCGATAGCAAATGGGTAAGCCCGGTGCAATGTGTTCCCAAGAAAGGAGGCATGACTGTGATAACCAATGAAAACAACGAGTTAATCCCAACCAGGACTGTGACCGGTTGAAGGGTTTGTATGGACTATCGGAAGCTTAATAAAGCTACCCGAAAAGACCACTTTCCTTTACCCTTTATTGATCAAATGCTTGATAGATTAGCGGGTAAACCTTACTATTGTTTTCTTGATGGTTATTCAGGATATAATCAAATTGCTATTGCACCGGAGGACCAAGAGAAAACGACTTTCACATGCCCTTATGGAACATACGCATTTAGGAGGATGCCGTTTGGACTCTGTAACGCACCTGCCACCTTCCAAAGGTGCATGATGGCAATATTCTCCGACATGGTAGAGGACTTCCTTGAGATCTTCATGGATGATTTTTCTGTCTTTGGAGACGATTTTAAGAGCTGCCTTGGCAACCTTCAAAAGGTACTTGAAAGATGTGAAAAAGCTAATCTTGTTCTTAATTGGGAAAAATGCCATTTTATGGTAGATGAGGGAATAGTTTTAGGCCATAAGATTAGCTGCTGTGGGATAGAAGTCGACAGGGCAAAGATTGAAGTCATAGAGAAGCTGCCGCCGCCAACCACAGTCAAGGGCATTAGGAGTTTTTTAGGGCATGCTGGTTTTTATAGGCGATTTATTGCAAATTTCTCAAAAATCACAAAGCCCCTATGTCATCTCTTAGAGCAGAACCGACCCTTTGACTTTAATGAAGAATGTACTGAAGCATTCAAGGTTCTAAAGGAAAAACTAGTGACAGCCCCCATAGTACAGCCACCAGACTGGACGCAGTCATTTGAAATTATGTGTGATGCTAGTGACTATGCTGTCGGGGCAGCACTTGGGCAGCGCAAGGACATGCTATTTCATGTCATATATTATGCCAGCAAAACATTGAATGATGCCCAAGTGAATTATACCACCACGGAAAAGGAGCTGTTAGCTGTGGTGTTTTCCATCGACAAGTTTCGTTCTTACATACTTGGAACGAAGGTTATAATCCACACCGACCACTCTGCCCTCAAGTATCTATTTGCAAAAAAAGATGCTAAACCTAGGTTGATACGATGGATATTACTATTACAAGAATTCGACCTTGAAATCAAAGATAAAAAGGGGACAGAAAATCAGGTGGCAGACCACTTGTCGAGGTTGGAATTGGGACAAAGTCTACCTGTAGATGAGACACACATACTAGAGACCTTCCCAGATGAACAGCTCTTTGCTGCCGCAATAGCTGTCGCGACAGCCATGGCGGCAGGTAAGTCTTCTAACCTTCCTTGGTATGCTGATTTCGTTAATTTTATAGTTAGCGGAATATTACCTTCTGATCTTACTTACCAAGCCAGGAAGAGGTTTCAAAATGATGTTAAACATTATTATTGGGACGAACCTCTTCTCTTCAAATTATGCGCAGATCAGGTTATAAGGAGATGTATACCACAAGAAGAACAAGAGGACATTCTCCATCACTGTCATGCTTCATAATATGGAGGACACTTAGGAGGCAACAAAACTGCTGCCAAGGTGCTGCAGTCAGGTTTTTACTGGCCGACACTGTATAAGGACGCACAGGAATTTTACAAAAACTGTGACAGGTGCCAGCGGACAGGTAACATCTCAAGGAGAAACGAGATGCCACTGCAGAATATCCTAGAAGTCGAGATCTTCGACGTATGGGGGATTGATTTTATGGGACCGTTTCCATCCTCATGTGGAAATCTTTACATCCTCCTAGCAGTAGATTATGTCTCCAAGTGGGTAGAAGCAATCGCAACTCAAAAGAATGATGCCAAAACAGTCCAAAAGTTTTTGCACAAAAACATTTTTTCTAGATTTGGCATCCCTAGGGCGATTATCAGTGATGAAGGGAGACATTTTGACAACAGGGTAATTGCTGCCGCCTTGAGAAAATATGGTGTCAAGCACAAGATCGCGACAGCATACCACCCACAGACCAATGGACAGGCTGAGATTTCCAACAGGGAAGTAAAGAACATTCTTGAAAAAATGGTCAAACCAACTAGGAAAGATTGGTCTTTACTTCTGAATGATGCATTATGGGCATACAGGACAACTTTCAAGACTCCATTGGGCATGTCTCCATTTCGATTGATCTATGGGAAAACCTGTCACCTGCCTGTCGAGATAGAGCACAAGGCATATTGGGCAATCAAGGCAGTGAACATGGACTTGGACAAGGCAGGTCAGAAAAGGCTGTTAGATTTGAATGAAATCGAGGAAATACGGACAATGGCCTACGACAACGCAAGAATATACAAGGAGAAAACAAAGAAGTGGCATGACAAGAAGTTGCTGCCGCGACAGTTCTGCCCAGGGCAGCTTGTGTTGTTGTTTAATTCGAGGTTGAAACTCTTTCCAGGAAAGCTCAAATCTAGATGGTCTGGACCATTTCAAGTAATTCAAGTTTTCCCCCATGGTGCCATTACAATTCAATCATTAAAAGACGGGCACCAATTCAAAGTCAATGGACAACGCCTCAAGCACTATCAAGGGACTGAAGCCCCAGGAATACAGGAAGTGGTTACTTTAGGTGATGCCCCACAAGGCATCCCTAATTTAACCTAATTCTTTTATTTTTATTTTTATTATTATTAATATTATTTATTAGGAATTAGATTTATTTTAATAATATTTTGTTTTTAATTTCAGTTTTTAGGAAATAAAGGAGGCAAGTGAGAAAGAAGAAGTGGCCCAAGCCCACCGCCCATCCATCAGCCCAAATAAAGTCCATTTATAATAACATGTCGTTTCGGCTGCCGGCGCAGACGGAGTTGACAGGCTGTCAACAGACGCACAGCAGACGAAGAATCGTGCGGCAGACGCAGCATTAATGTCCGTCAGACGTGTCAGACGCAACATTCAATCTGCCGCTCCGTTATTCCCGCCTGCCGTTGCGGCATTAAATGGGCAGCCCCCGACAGCTATATAAACCCCTTCTCCTTTTCATTTTTCCTCACTTCAGATTTTCTCTCTTGTTATTCTCTTCTAGTTTAATCTCTTTTCTTTCATTTTCAGCCCTTGCAACCAAACATGTCTTCACGACAAACCCGACAGAACGCTGCTGCCGCTTCCTCTTCCGCAGCAGCATCTCCGTTCGCCAACAAGGAACTTTGGGAGGAACGAAGCTTCATTTACAACAGAGATGCCCCTCTTTTTGGCCTCCGGCCGTTCATCATGAAAGCTATCACGGCGCAACTCTGGGAAGACTTTGCCGAGCAGCCGGCAGAGCTTAATGACACCCTGGTAAGGGAGTTCTATGCGGCGATCGAGAGCAAGACGGCAACATCTGTCACCGTCAGAGGAGTGACAGTCCCTTTTACCGCCAGCAGCATCAATCATGTCTTCGGCCTCTTCTTTGGCCCCAATGATGACGCTCATCAACAGTTTTGGGACTCTCTCGACGCTGTCGGCCACGATGCTGTCATGAGGGAATTGACGGAAAGGGGCACAACATGGAGCACCAGCAAAAAGAATCCCAACTCCGTCAACCGGGCACAGCTGCTCCCCGAGGCTAAACTATGGAACGCTTTTATTAAAAAGCGTATCCTGCCCTCATCCCACCACACGACAGTCAACAGGCAGCGGCTTGCCCTCATCCACTCTATCATGCATGACAGGCCGATCAACGTGGGCAGGTACATGCGAGAAAGCATTCTCGATTGTGCTTTCAGAACGGACTCACGTCTATGCCTGCCCTTCACCATCACGGCCCTCTGCCGCTGCGCTGCCGTACCGGAGGACCCTTCAGACAAAATCAAGAAGGGCAGCGGCTGGACCGACAGCAACATCTCCAGCCTTATGGAAATCATCGTCGTAACGCCCCTCAACGCCTTCGATCCAAACGCCCCACCTGCTGAATCTGATGATGAACCTGCCACCGAGCCTGCCTCAGAAGCTGCGACCAACACCGCTCCGGCAGGTCAGAACACCGACATCTTAGCTGCCATCTTGAGGATAGAGGAGCGGCAGATGGGATTAATGACATTCATCCGCGACTTCTCCAACGCCACGGTAAACTTTATTACCAATACTTTGAATTTTTCGGATGTCTTTTTCCCTACCTTCCCCGCCCATTATTTCAATATCCCGTCCCCTACTCCCACACCACCTGTCTCTCCCCATGGAGAATCTGCCTCCTCCACACCTTCCCCGACGGCAGCCGGCAGCCCACCAGCAGACACCTCCCCTCGAGGAACAAAGCGAGCTGCCACTGACGACAGCCCCCTTGTCCGGAGGAACTTGGACAGCGCCTTCACACGGGTGAAGCGTATCAAGCATGTGGCCAACAAGAGGATGCTGTCCAAGGCCATCACGAGTAACAGCTGGGATAGCAGCGGCAGTTCTGATGTTCGACTAGTGGAGCCACCTGCCCTTCAACCTGCTGACGACCCTGTCCACCAACCGGAGGAGGAATCTGCACCTCAACAGGCCGAGGAACCTGTTGATCCACCTGCCCAGGAACCTGCCCAGCCACCTCCCCAACGCAGACGCTACCATCAGATCCGCGTCAGCAGCAGTGATGAGGACAGCACTTAAAATTTAAGTTTTTATTTCTTTTTCCTCTCTTATTTGCTGCCTGCCTTTATATATTTGTGATGTACTTTTCTTTTTTTTCTTTAATTGTTTTTAGTGTCATCTTGCATTGAGGGCAATGCAACCCTCGAGTTTGGGGGTGGCAGCCCTCCATATTTAATGGAGTCCTTAGCACATCTTTTGTTTAATTGTTATGTCTAATTAGTTTGTTAATTTTTTTTTTCTTTAAAAAAAATAATAATAATATTTAAACTGTTGGCTTAAAACTGTGAAATTAACTTACCTGTCATGACGTCTCTGTCGTGGCAGCATCTATAGGACAGGTTAAGGAAAAGTTTAGAGCCTTTCTATAGTTCTGAAAATTTAAACACTTTTGTGACTGTTATCTTGCTTAGACTTATTTTAGCCAAACTAGAATAGGATGCTTAGAGCTTGAAAAGCCCCTAGAGGTGCCTAACACTGGCTCTAGGAAAGAAGTTTAGCAAAAATCAAAAATAAACCTAGAGGTGCCCGAAACTGGCTCTAGGAAGCTAACTAGAGGTGCCCAAAACTGGCTCTAGAAAAACTTAGCTTGAAAATAGAAGAAAAAGCATGAAAATGTGCCTTCTAAAAGAAAGTAAACTTTGGCATAAAATTCAAGTTAAGAAGTTGAATATTCTAGTGAAACTAAGAGGGTCTTAGCATATAATTGTTCACAAGCATGCACACACTGCACGAGAGCTATAGGGAGATTCCGGACAGATCCTAACCCTTCCGACAGGTTGCTGCCACCATAGAGAATGAGCGACGGGTAAGGGACAGTTCACTTTTTGAAAGCCAACACAAAAAATTTTCATTTTTCTTTAGGTTTAATTGCTTGAGGGCAAGCAAAGACTTGAGTTTGGGGGTGTGTTGAGTGTGTAAAAGTCCTATTATTTACACCCTTTTAACCCATATTTCTGCTGCATTCAAGCATCATTGCATTGCATTTAGGTTAGTTTTCAATTAAATATCACAATTATATAAAAGGCACGGATTCTACTAAAAGATGGTGTATTTTGCAGGTAGCTGCCTTGGTTGACGATGAAGGCAGGCGAAGGGCAGATAAGCAGGAAGGCGGAACTGAACAAGCAGCTGAAGGAGACGAACCTGTCATGGACCCGTCACGACAGCATGGTGACAGCAGATTATTAAAGAGGAAAAATGAAGTGGACATCGATGGATAGAGAAAAATCTGCTCGTCTGTCGTGAGGCAGCCAAATAATTTTCCAAGCCCCGGATCAAAAGATATGTCAAGCCAAAGCTCAAAAGAGAGGAAATCCCTAAAAGCAAGGAGGCGGCTAGAAAGTAGGATACTTTAGAGATTTAATCTTTATTAGAGTCTTACTTTTAATTAAAGTTGTAATCCTTGTTACCTTAGATAACTTGAGCCCAAAGCTTATATAAAGGGCATAGATTAAACCTAGGGCATAGCCGACTACCCCATAACCGAAACCAAAACCCTGCCGATTACCTGTCACCAATATGTTCTAAATTCCCCCTAAGGCTACGGGTTGTTTTGTAAAGTAGTTGCAAGGGTTGCTTTGTTTTAGGATTTTTCAAGTTCAATAAAATAAACTTCAAGTTCTTTTATCTTGGTTTTAATATCTTGCAAGAGTATCGGGAGAACATTGTGAGG
This sequence comes from Hibiscus tridactylites, assembly GCA_958450335.1. Taxonomy (NCBI): domain Eukaryota; kingdom Viridiplantae; phylum Streptophyta; class Magnoliopsida; order Malvales; family Malvaceae; genus Hibiscus; species Hibiscus tridactylites. The sequence goes on from OY288284.1 coordinate 67,622,367, forward strand.
TTATCCATTTACTTAGCATCGGGAGAGTTAAGTATACGAAAGAGATAAAAGCGCGTTCTCTAGTTTATAGTTGAACCATCTCGTGCTTAGGGATAAGGCGAGGTTAAGTGGCTAAGGAAGAATTCATACACATCGGTGTTCATCCTTCGATTCACGCCGGGAGGTATCATCAAAGACGTGATCATCGACAGACTTGTGCCTAGGGATAGGGCAAGGCAGATCTGGGATTCTTGCCAAGCTTGAAGTACGGAGTTAGTGTTCGCTGCCGCGACAACTAACGGACAGACGCCGCGACAGGTGCTGTCGGCGACGGGTGCGACGACAGAACTGGAGATCCTAAGCAATTCAATACCTACACTACTGAGCAACTCAATACCAGCCCATTCTCTCTATCTTGATATCTCAATTCCTTTTATTTACGTTTTTACTTTATTATTCGTGACAATTCTCTCAAACTATTTCTTTTACTTCGTGCAGTGAAATTAGGTGAAGCTATTAGCCCAATCCCTGTGGAGACGATATCCGATACTTTGTATCACTTTACTACTTGCGTCGTGTATACTTGCACTACAATTGCGATAGACTATTTTACACGCAACAATCTACGCAACCATGTAGTGAAGAAAGATGGGATTTGCATGATTTTTTATAGGGAGACTGTGTTGTTATCAATAATTGACAGAGATAACAGTTTATGGAAGCCTCCACATGCATATCCAGCCTATTGTATCCGACATATTATGTCAAATGCGAAGCAGCGTTTCGGACACAATCAAATCCGAAGAGAGATTTATAACGCGGTTAAGTTCTTATTTGTTGTTTATAAAAAAATAGTTAACGTAAATCTTTTAAACTGATCATGCTGACTTATTTAATTTCTTTTTAATAGGGAACGAACTAGTTCAACCAAAATTTGTCGCGAGGATAAATAGGTTGAAGCGGTATGGTCCGGATGTTTTTGATTTTGCAAACGACATACCCAGAGAAAGATGGGCACAAGCATATGATGAAGGTCGACGTTATGGCCATATGACAACGAACCTTGCAGAGGCTATAAACGCAGTGCTTAAAGGAACACGCCATCTGCCAATTGCAAGCATTGTGTGGGAGACTTATTTCAGATTGGGTAAAGTGTGGGCCGACAAAGGCCAGGAAGTGAACGCCCGGATAAACAACGGGTTCAGTTGGTCTGAAACCCTACAAAAAAAATGCTCGAACTTCAAGCCATAGCCACCTCTATGAGAGTCAGAACATTCGACCCAGATGGTTATCAATTTACGGTCGAAGCTAAGGTCCGAGGTGAGCACAAAATGTACACTTTAAACCTTGCTCGGAGATGGTGTGATTGTGGTGCATTCCAAGCATTTAGATACCCCTGCTCTCACGCACACGCCGCATACTTGCATTTTCGTCTCGACCCTTATGAATTTGCGGATCAATGTTATAAGCTGGAGAATATTGCAAATATTTACAGAAATCAGTTTAACACGATCCCGAACAAAGACTATTGGCTGGTATAGCCAATATACGAAGAATGGTTACCAAATTCAGAGCTTCGTAGAAAGTTGAAGGGTCGACCGAAGTCCACTCGAATTCATACGAATATGGATGATGCGGAGAATAATAGTGAGGGGGGAGTTCTAGTTAAGCATTGTACTCTTTGTAGGGCACCGGGTCATAATAGAACCAAATATCCGAACAAACACAATTTTTCAAACTATCTTGTCGGACCATCAAACTAATGTAATTTGCAATTTGTGTTAATGCAAGTACTTTTTTTTATCTCCTAAATTATTATTTACCTAACCCCTAAATTATTATTTTTTCATTCACATGTCTGTGAGATTATTTAAATTATTTAAAATATCAGAAAATTATTATTTTTTCATTCACATGTCTGTGAGACTATTGGATTTTGGTATTTTCATCCACTTTTGACAGTTGACATGACCGTATAGATAAAAGAGAAAGCATTGGAGTTTGGGCGTGTTTGGCTATTGAAATTATTGGATTTTGGGCAGGGTGAATAAAATTTGTCTCGAATCGAGTCACTCAATTTTATCTTATATATATATTATATAAAAAATATGAATAAATATATATGGATATCATGTATAGTTATAGAGTGTCGTTTAAATTGTAACAAAATATTATTATAATTTATAACATTATAAATATTTACAATTAAAATTAAATTTAAACAGAAATTCAAATATCTCGACTTAAATTTACCCGACTCGAATATCATAAACTCGACTAAAAAATTTAAATAAAATTTGATTTATAAAATAAGACTCACTAACTCAATTAACTCAATCTTTTTATTCGACTCACCCCTAAAATTAAATAATACGATCTTATAATTCTATTTGTAAAAAGTTTAGATAGATTTATAAAATAATATAATCTTACAATCTCATACTCACCCGCAAATGAGCCCCGAACCCCGAAATTATTTTAACCATGCATGGATAGCATGTACTTTACGTGCATGGCCCATGTGACCTCGCCACCTCCTTATGGCGAGGTCACCCTTACCTCAATCACACCAGCCACCAGCCAGCCATCAACCACGATTGGAGCCGAGCAGCCGGCCATAAGGGAGCCACCAAGGACCTCGCCACCTCCTTATGGCGAGGTTGGGCAAAAAGTAGACCACGCCATAAGGAGGTGGCGTGGTCCTGTAGATTTTGGCCTAGATGCCAAAATATCCCCCAAACTCCCCTATATCCCTAATTAATAATCCATTTTGAATTATCTACCAAAATAACTCGGTACCACTCATTAATTTCTATTATCTATTTATACTAGAGCTAATTATTTGATGAGAAAAAATCTTAAATTACAAAGAGTCATATTCACTACAAATTTCTACTTCTAATTAAAAATTAATATAAGTATAATCGTGTATGAATTGGATATGAGCCTCTACGGCTATCATAGATCTCCATTTTCATCAATCAAGTCACTGCTAATTTTATATATGGTCTAAATCGAAATTTAAGTTATAAATTCTAATCATTTTTTACCCTAAACTGACATAACCAGAGCAGCTTAAATGAAATATATAATTTATATAATATAATTATTATATAATTATAGGTATATTTAAATTTGTTACACAAGTAGATTTTCCAGTTAAGTTGGTTTGAAAATTGAAAAATAGATAACTGTTCAAAATAACCGAAAATTAGACCACATAACCTAAAAAACGACCAAACCATTCAAAATTGAGTTGAATTAACTAAGTGTCGATTTTGTCACTTTAAACAAGGAAATGTTCTATTCCAACTGCAACACGTGAAAGTAGCCAAATAAATAAAATACATAACAACAAATTTAATTCTCAATCTTTGTACATTTTATCAATTTATGTTTATCCTTACCCATAATTAACAGTTTTGTCCATGATTGTATATATGTATTAAATCACCACAACCCCACCATGTGCACGCGCACATACTCTGTTACTCATACATATATATGAATTAGGATCTTCTTGCTTTTTTATCATAAAGGGAGAAATTTATTAAAACAGAAACATTACATCAGACTTCTTAAACTAGAAGGATCTTATATATAAATTAATATCATCTTACACTATATAATTTTTTTTAGTTTTACATTAGTTTAAGATCATTAGATGAATGTAAATTAATGATTAAGATTAAAAGTAGGATAGCAACGAGGCGGGGCGTGCTATTGGTCACCTCGATCCCAACCCAAAATTTAAACTATTCGCCCGCCTGACCCCCAATTTTAATATATTATATCTCCGCCCCGCCCCGAAATAATAAAAAACATAACCGACTCTGATCCAACCGCGATATTTTAATATAAAAACCCAACTAAACATGACTTGTTCTGGAAAAAATTAATAAAAATATTATATATTATATAAAAATATAATAAATATATCATGTAAGCAATTTTTACCCTAATTCTGAACCCGTCCCATCCCGATTTTATTTTTTCATAACTCATCTCCTCTCGTCCCAAACTCGATTTTTAATAAATAAATCCTCTCTTATGAGGTCGGGTCGGTAACAGACGATGATGAATTATTTTGCCATCCTTGTGTTGACGTATGAAGAAACGTTGCAAATGATGTGCATGTTGTGCATGGTATGCATGAGATAATACTCAACGATGAGTATGCACCTCTGCATGAGCTGGAGGTTGTTACCAAAGTTGTTAGGAAATGCCTTGTTGTTATACAAGCTGGCAACACTGCAATTAGGGTTTACCGTCTGTAAAACCATTATATATAGTACTCCATGCTTTGTAAATGAATAAATCAATGCAATCTATCCTTCTTCATTTGTAATATTCAACATGGTATCATTCGCTAGGCGATTTCCTGGTCTTTCTTTGCTTTCTTCTTGATTTTCTTCCTCCTTCCTTATGGCTCCTTCCACCGACAACTCCACCATTGCTGCCACTGTTTTCGAGGGCTCCTCTTCCACCAAAACTTTCACTAACAAAAAGGTGAATATTGTCCTCGATGAAAACAACTTCCTAATGCGGAAGCAGCAAGTTCTTTTAGCTGTTAAGAGTCTGAGACTGGAGAAACTGCTTACTGGCAATCTCAAACCACTCCCGGCAACCGTCATTGCTTCTGATGGCACTTTCGTTGAGAATGAAGCCTATGAGATCTTTGTTGCTCAGGACAGTGCCTTAGCCTCCTGGCTCTTATTCACCGTTAGCCCTTCCCTTCTTTCTCTATTTGTTGGCTCAGAAACTGCTTCTGAGATTTGGTCAGCTATACTTCAATATTTCTCCAGTAAGTCTACTACAACCATAATGAGCCTCCATTACAAGCTTAGATCTATGAAGAAAGGAGATTCTAGTATGCGAGCATTTGTTTCTCAAGTCTACTACCAACCGTTTGTTGTTGTGATCACTGCCAGTCGAGAGGCATTCACCCTAGATGCGGCTATTTCTGTGTTGTTTGATGCTGAAACTCAGCTCAATACGTTCAATCCACTTGGTGATCTTCATTCCTCCCTTAATACAGTGCAAGCCTATCCTGATGTCAATCGTACCTCCAACTCCCACTTCACTCGTCCTTATAGAGCATCCTCCAGTCGTGGTGGTCGTGGAGGCAGATCTGGTCGCTCCCGTCTTCGATGTCAGCTTTGTGGAAAGCTGGGACACCTAGTTGATCGCTGCTGGCACCGATTTGATGAGGATTTTATTCCTATCACTGCTCGTTCTACTTCTCAGTCTAAGGACGAACCTCATACTGCAAATCTTTGCACCATTGATTCTGGACATTCCTGTTGCTCTCATCACTGTGGCATGACACAATCGGATGTTCCCCCCTCTCAACCTACTGCTCAAGCCAATCTTACCACTGCCAACAGGGGATCATGGTTTGTTGACTTAGGAGCATCCCATCATGTTTCCCCAGATGCTTCAGCTCTTATAGATGGCAATGATTACACCGGTCCTGGTAAGCTCGTTGTCGGTAATGGGATCCCTCTTCCTATTTCTAAATTGGGTCATTCTACATTGCCATCTTCCTCTATGCATCGTGTGTTACTTCTAAATGTTGTGCTTCATGTTCCCAGCATAACCAAGAATTTGGTTTCTGTTTCAAAGCTAGCTAAGGACAACAATGTTTTCTTGGAATTCCATGCTCGCTCGTGTGTGGTTCGTGATGAAATACTGGCTCAGTGTTGCTTACTAGAGAAGAGAATGATGGTCTTTATAGTTTTAATTCTAGTTTACAGTCTTGTAATAATCATCATACTGCTCAAGTTCATATTGCTTTTGCCTCCCCTGTATTGTATAAACTATGGCATCGACGTTTAGGTCATCCATCATATGAAACCTTGTTACGAGTCTGTGATTCATGTGATGTTCATTTTCAATCGGATGTAAACAAATCCTTGTCTAAGTGTGTTGCTTGTCAAATGGGAAAATCACATCGATTACCATTTTCTTCTTCTGAAACATGCTATATTGCTCCATTTGAATTGGTTTACACTGACCTCTGGGGTCCTGCACCCATTGCCTCTCAAGGATTTCTTTACTACTTGTCTATTGTTGATGCATACTCCAGACACAGCTGGGTTTATCTCCTCAAGCTTAAGTTCCAAGCCACTGATGTGTTTCAGTCATTTCTTGCCTTCGTTCAAACTCAATTTCACACCACAGTTAAAGTCGTTCAAAGCGACTGGGGAGGTGAATATCGAAGCTTGCATCCCAAGCTACTTCAGGAAGGCATATCTCATCGTGTTACATGCCCTCATACCTCTCAACAAAACGGTGTTGTTGAGAGGAAACACCGACACATCATTGAGTCGGCTTTAACTCTACTTGCCCAGGTATCTCTCCCACTGCGTTTCTGGTCCTTTGCAGTTATATCTGTCGTATATCTCATCAACTGTCTTCCCACCAAAATTCTTGAAGGCTTGTCACCATTTGAGAGACTGTATACCAAGAAACCATCCTAAGATATGCTCAGGGTATTTGGCTGCAGGTGTTTTCCATATCTTCGACCTTTCAACACATAAACTCGACTACAGATCCCAACCCTCTACATTTATGGGCTACAGTTCCTTACACAAGGGGTATCAATGTCTTGCACCCAATGGTAGAGCCTATGTTTCTAGACATGTAACATTTGATGAAAATGTTTTCCTATTTGCAGAAACTAAGTGTATTGACAATGCTGGCAACAAGTCCACACTCCCTCAGACATCATCATCCATCCCTATAATCCATGGAGCTGAAGGTATACTCCACCATCCTAATTCTATTTAATTTATTCCCCTCCCTGAACAGGCCACACATACATCGATTCCCTCCACTCCCGCTACTACAACATCCCATGATATAGCTCCCCTTTCTCCTACATCTTCCACTAGACCATCGAACATACCTTCCTTACAAACCAATCCCATACACACACTTACACCAACTACCTCCCCACCTGAATCTCCTCCACCTACTACCTCTATCACACCTAATCCACCTATTCCAGATATCATACATCATCCCTCTATTGATCTACAAAATCCACCTACATCCTCCTCAACCCAACCCACCTCACCTACCCAAAATCCTACCACAAGACACTCCATGATCACCAGAAGCAAAGTTGGCACGTTTAAACCAAAACTCTACCATGTTGATGTCTCCCCTGACTCAAGTATACCTTCAACAATATATGAAGCTCTTTCATCTCCTCATTGGCGAGATGCAGCTGTTGTTGAGTTCACTGCTCTTCAACAAAACAACACATGGACCTTAGTTCCTCTCCCTGAAGGTCGAACACCTGTTGGATGCAAGTGGATATTCAAAGTTAAACAACATTTTGATGGCACTGTAGCTCGTTTTAAAGCCAGGCTTGTGGCTAAGGGCTTCTCTCAAGTCCCTCGAAGAGATTTTATAGAAACTTTCAGCCCAGTTGTGAAGTTCACAACAGTAAATGTGGTCCTATCTATTGCAATCTCTAATGGTTGGGCATTGAGGCATGTTGACATCAACAATGCCTTTCTTCATGGTGATCTAGAAGAAGAGGTATTCATGGAACAGCCACCTGGCTTTGAGATACATAGTGAAGATGGAATTCAACTTGTTTGCAAATTGACCAAGGCCATTTATGGTCTGAAATAGGCACCACGAAATTGGTACGCGAAGATTCGAGATTGTCTACACACAATTGGCTTTCGCAGCTCTGGGGCTGACTCATCCCTTTTTATTCTTCAGCAAATGGATGTTGTTGTTTATATACTCCTATATGTAGATGACATAATAATCACCTTGAGTTCAGACACACAAACAACAGAAGTGGTACAACTTTTGAGCAAGCAATTCTCTTTAAAAGATTTGGGAAGTCTTAGCTACTTCCTGGGAATTGAAGTACACAGAAGCAAAGAAGGCCTGTTTCTGAGCCAGAGAAAATATATTATCGAACTGCTTGCTAAATCAAAGATGGACAAAGCCAACAACACCTCTACACCAATGCTTGTCTCTGAAAAACTTGCCCGAAACTCAGGGTCTCCTCTAGCTGATGCTCAAACATACCGAAGTATAGTTGGGTCCCTATTGTATCTATGTCACACCAGGCCCGACATCACCTACAACGTTCATCGTGCAGCACAATACATGTACAATCCCTGTGAGAAACACTTAGCTGCTGTGAAACGAATTCTCAGGTACCTTAGTGGTACCTTGAACCATGGTTTGCTTCTCCCTCCCTCGGAACCAAATGTCAGTCTCATTCCCTTTGCTGATGCTGATTGGGGTAGTTCACCTGATGATCGGAGATCCACCTCTGGTAATTGTATCTACTTAGGGAATTCTCTTCTCTCATGGTCTTGCAAGAAACAGAAAGTTGTAGCTCGTTCTACCATGGAAGCGGAATATCGAAGTATAGCAGAAACTACTTCTGAACTCACCTGACTATGTGCATTACTATCAGACATGGGAGTTATTCACAAGGACCCACCAATCATTTGGAGTGATAGCAGCAGTGTTGTGGCACTAAGCACCAACCCTGTGTTTCATGCTCAATCCAAGCATGTTGACTTGGACATTCACTTTGTAAGGGAAAAAATATCTGACAAAAAGCTACAAGTCAATTTTGTACCAGCCTTGTTTCAAACTGCGGATGGATTTACCAAGGCTCTCTCCAGTCCTCTTTTTACTTTGTTTCGACAACGATTGAATGTTACCAACTTAGATGAAATCCAACAACAACAACAAGAAAAGAAAAGGGAGAATGTTGACGTATGAAGAAACGTTGCAAATGCTGTGCATGGTATGCATGAGATAATACTCAACGATGAGTATGCACCTCTGCATGAGCTGGAGGTTGTTACCAAAGTTGTTAGGAAATGCCTTGCTGTTATGCAAGCTGGCAACACTGTAATTAGGGTTTACCGTTTATAAAACCATTATATATAGTACTCCATGCTTTGTAAATGAATAAATCAATGAAATCTATCCTTCTTCTTCATTTGTAATATTCAACACCCTGGAAATGTAGAGATTTTTAAAGAAAAAAATATAAGATCCATGGCAGAATCATAGGATGGAATGCAAAAGGCCAACTTATGCCTCCATTGCCTTTAAAAACGCAGCCTCCAAAGCTGACTCGTCGCACTTAACACATCTCTATCTGTCATTAAATCAAGTACCATCGGATGGTTGCTAATTGCTATCACACAAATCTGACATGAATGGTCAAATCCTTCCAATAGCTAGAAAATTTATTCCATTATAATCTCCACACAAACTCCACACCTACAGAAATCAAAGCGACATAACCTCTTCCCACTCTCCTCTATATATTTCCTTTATTTGTGCTGAACCGAGTAAAAGCACTAATTGAACTCTAATATGGCTAGGAAACCAAAACGCAGCCCTTCTTTCTTCAAGGTTCTCATAGGAGATTTTGGCAACAAGTTGGTACGTTCAAATTCTTCCAGCATGCATTTTATACTTTTTGAGAGCTCCAGGTTTATGTAATGTATATAGGTAATAAATGCCTTCTTTTGTTTTTTTTTTTCAGAGAATTCCGCCGGCCTTTGTCAAGTATATTTTCAAAGGAAATGTTCCCTCCATGTTCACCTTGTATTCCGACTACGGAAACTTATGGCGTGCTAGAGTCGAAATCGAGCAAGGAAACTACTTCATCAGCGGTGGCTGGTCTAAATTTGCCAAACATCACCGCCTGGAAACAGGGGATTTTCTAGTTTTCTTTTTGGTCGACAGTTCAATGTTCGACGTGGTCATTTATAACCGAACAGCATGCGAAAAGAACGTCACACAAAATGGAGAAACGCCAAGCAAAAGATCTTCTACCGTCTCCAAGAACGCTCGTCCAGTTTCTCGTGGGGCAACTTTTTCATTTCCATTTAATGTATAACTCTTAATGTTCATTTTTGTTTTCAGTTTCAGTACTAATCATTTCAACGTTTCATTATCAAACATGTTTAGGTGTGAGAAATGTTAGCGAGGAGGAGGTTTCTTTTACAATGGTTGTGAAGGATTACCAGAAATACTATATCGTAAGAACAATACTACACTTATTCAATGTTGTCAATTGCTTTCTACTTCATGTAAATATATATTTCAAATTTCAGTTTATTCCGAGACGTTTCGCCAGAGAAGCAGGCATCGGAAAGGAAAACACAACGATTGTTAAGGGCCCTAGAGGCGACATGTGGCCAATGAACACAACTTTGAATGGGGGGCAGTTTCGGTTGGGCGGTGGATGGTCCCAGTTTGTTCATGAACATGGAATAGTTGTTGGAGATACGCTTCTGTTTCAGCACATTCCAAATACGGGCAATTCAGTTGTAGTTCACGTCCAGATTGTTAACAACAAAGCTGATGCCCCTGGAAAGAGCACTAAGCTTGCTTCTAAGCGAGGAAGAGGTCGACCTCGTAGCCAAACGGAAGAAGCGCCAAGTAAACAATGTGCTCCAAGTTCGACGAGAACCAAAGGTCTTTTAACTTCAATTTCATATGTGAACATTTTGATTTTTCTTTTCGTTTTTTAGTATCATTTTAATCACCCATGCTTGGTTTAGGTGTAAACATTGGAGGGGTGAGAGATGTTACATCGAACGATGAGATAATTATCTCGGAGCAAGCTTCATTTTCTATGGTTTTGAAGAAATACCAGGCGTACACTGTTGTAAGAACCACCGCTTGATTGTTATTACTCAACTAAAAGCTGTTTTTTCGTTTCAAGTTTCAACAACCCCCGTTATATATGTTTTTCATAAATTTGAGGTTGTTCCAAGTGATTTCGTTGAAGAAATGGGGTTGGCAGAGAAGCGGAGCACGGTGCTGAAGGACTCGAAAGGGAGAACGTGGCCATTAAACATCGTGGTGGTTTCTAAATCAAATGTTCGTCTAGGTGCCGGGTGGTCCGCGTTTGTTAAAGGAAATAAACTAGGTACCGGAGATACCCTTTGGTTTCACCACATTCCCAACACCGGTAATGTTATTCACTTCAAGCTTATCAGCAAGGCCGGGGGTGGGAATAGCAGGAAAAGAAACAAGCGGGCAAATGTCTTCTAAAATGTTGTGGTATTTTTTGGAATCCCTTTTTGAAACTCGAAAGCAAAGGCCTGCCAAAAAAACTTCTGTATTAGTCTCGAGCAAGGCTCACAAATTCAATTAAAAGGAGCTTTTGGTTATGTTATAGACCCCCTACTGCTCTGTGATCAACTCTTTGTCATTAATATATATTTCTATTTATACTTCTTGCTTTAGACTAAAGATTTTTTTACTGATCTTGCACCTTGAACTCGTCGAACTAGTATGATAAGTTTTTCATAAATCTCCACGACACTATCCCGGAGTTGTGTTACTCCACGCCACTCAAGTGGGAAAAGTTGGATTGCTACAGACTATAGAGAAATAGGGAAAAAAGCTAAATTCAAATGTATGAACTGGTTGGGATACTTTTGTCCTGGATAACAATATCCAAGTTGTTGGTATTTGTGCCTTTGAGCTGATAAACGACGTCGAGAAAACGTTCAAAGTAAGTAGTTATTTAACTGGGCCAGAATGCAAACAGTCATCACTCACTAGCTTCAACTCATTTCTTTCATCCCGTGGTTATGGCTGAAGGCGACGCCAGATGAAGGTGAAATGCAACAATTTAAGGTTGTAAGGGAGAAAAATGAAGACAAAGAGAAAAACAAAAGTAAACTGTAATATAAAAATTTGGGATTGATTTCTTGCATGTGAGATAAAAAAAAAATTAAGATACTAATTTAGATAATTTTTATTAAAAAATTGAAACATGTTAATGGATGGTATTCATTTTTCTTAAATTAGAATGAAAACTTTAAACACAAAACCGAAAAATCAATAAAATTTAAAGACTAATCTTATCATCATGTCTTTGATAAATAATTTTTAAATATCATTTTTTACAACATGCTGGTGTTCTATTTAGATAAAACAAATAATACGTAGCAACGAAGAAGGAAAATAGAGAGGAAGAACTATTGGGAAAACAAAATCTCATGGACAACGATATAAACAAGAAAAAAAAAACAGTTATTAAAAATAAAATACCAACACAAATTAGAAACAAAAGGAAGACATACAATCACAAACAGGGAGACCCATCAACAAGCACAAACGACAAAGAAACAGAGACATGAACAACCAACAAATTCAAACTCCACTGCATGTCACTTTTAAAGGCATAGGAGTATAGAGACGGTTGCAAGAATGCAGAGAGGAAGCCAATTTATCATCATGTCAAGATCTTATAATCATCAGTGTTAAATTGAGAGGAAGAATCAGAGCCAGAAGTTTCAAGCCACCGATTTTTCTGACCAAACACCACCGAAAGCGATGTCGAGAGCCACTATTACTTCTACCAAAATCTCCTTCAACGGAGAGATGCATCCAAATCAACCGTTTGATGTCTTCTTTTAAAACGAAAATTTGGGCCAAAGGAGAAAAGCTACCAACGAATAAATCAAGAGTCAAAACAGAAAGGATAACAAACCCAAAGAAAAGTGGTGTAATCGGACGAGAAAAATGAAAAAAAAAAAAACAACAGTTAAAATAATATAAACATTCTTAATCACAAACATTTTTAATCACAAAATCAGTTAGTGAATTTTTGAATGCGTTTAATATCAAAATTTTTTTAACAATAACATCTGAATTTTATTAATCACCATAAAAGATAGTACAATACAATTCATTAAAAAGAGAAAAAAAACAAGTCCACTAAAAATCTTTTACAATGGTGCAAAACAAAAAAACAAACACTTCTATCAAAATTAATAGCATACCAAAACTGAAAAAAAAGTGGTGAATGAACCAAACTATCAGTCAGATTACTCCGCTACCCAAGTCAAATTATATCGGCAACCAACCATCAACCGAGTGGGGATTTGTCTTTTTAAGACCACCAATAGAATTATTTAGCGTCGTAAAAATCTCTGTAGGAACATCAACCGACTGCTAAAGTATGTTAAAATCATGTCACAAGAACAAATGAAACAAACTAAAAAAATTCAAAAAAAAGTGTCACGTGGACAGAGAAACGTGTGACACAAAAACAAATTTTTATTAAAATATGCAAAAAAAAATTAATAATAAATATGATATACGATAATTAATATAAAATTAATTGTTCACTGAAAACCGAAGAAATAAAAACAAAATTACAAGCGATACAAATTTGAATGACCAACCACTCACATATTAGATTTCGTTGCAGATATAAATCCATTACCAAACTGACGTTTGTGGTTAATAGATACCAAAAAAAGTCTGTGGTTAATACAGTAACTTCGTCCATCCTCCATCTATTCCGTTACTCTTTTTTTCTTAAACCCTAAACCCTCCCATTATTATCTACCAACCCAACGCCAAGGTTTGGTGGGAAAATCCACATACATCCCTGCATTCCATCGTCCCCAATTTCTCATGCAATCCACTATTTACTACAAACCTTCTACTTCTCCCAATTTCCAATTCCCATGGAAATCCTCAAAAAACCCTGCTTGCAAAACCTCAAAAATCCCGACTTTGGCCAATTCACTTAGAGCCCAAATTACCTACGAGCTTGAAGAAGGTGTAAACAACGATGGGTTTGACTCATCAAATCCTACTAAGCTCCCGGTGGTGATACGGAGGCACGGAAAAGTTTTAAGGTACTTTTGGGATGGGAATCGTGTTCGGTTGCTTAGTCTCGACGGCGGCGCCGGCTCTGGGGCGTCGTTTTGTTTCAATTTGGATAAGGTGGCTGAAGCTTCTATCTTGGCCGTTAGGAACTTTTTTATTCCTAAGCAAGTCAGTGAGAATTATATCGGCTACGTAAAGTGGAAGTTTTTGCACAGGGTTTTTAGCTCTGCTCTTCAAGTTCTTGCTACTCAGGTAAATGATTTTTTTTAATTCAACTTTTTAAATGGAATTCTTTTCTTTTTAAAAAATTTGAAGTTAATGTTATGAGATCAATGGGGGGAAATGGGGTATAAATGTCTGGGGACTCATTTTACACAGGAAAGAGTATCTATGGAAGGGTACTAGGGGAAGAACTTATGAATGCTTTATGTTGTATTATACATCCGGGTTTTGACAGTTCGAGGGGGAAAAGTATTTCTATTTTCTAGTAGTTAGATATTGATTGCCATTTTCACAAAACCTTGTTTAACTTATTTTAGACAGAATGTGGTGAAAACAGGCAATGTTTCGGGCTATAGGAATCGGGTATTCTCGATCACTTACATCAGCTGCTGCACTTAACTGGGTATTGAAGGATGGACTTGGACGACTAAGCAGGTGTATTTATACAGCTAGTTTGGCATCTGCTTTTGATACCAATTTGAAGGTAAGAATTCCAGATTTTGGGTTGCATTTTACATCTTCTTCGGCTCGTACTTGTGTTTTTATGATTCTTTGTTTCACTAATCACAGTTGTGCAGTTACCACATTCTTATTTGTTGTCTTATCTCCTTTGAAGAGAGTTAGGTTTTCAACCTCCCTACTATTCACTTTGAGCATTGGAGTTGAACTGCTCACTCCTGTATTTCCTCGGCACTTCTTGCTTCTCGCATCATTGGCCAACGTTGCAAAACAAATGAGTTTGGCGGGCTATATGGCAACCAGTGTAAGGATTCAGTTTTTATTAAGTGTAGCATCTTTTTAACTTCTTTTTTTTAATTTCTGGAATATTTATATCAGTCTGGTTTTTTTACACAATATATGCGTTAGATGTTTTAATGTTTTCCAACCTGTACAAACAGCCTTCCATTCATCGAAGCTTTGCAATAGCTGATAACCTTGCTGAAGTTTCTGCGAAGTCACAGGTTACAGTTATTCCTTCAAATTCATGGCATTATTGATACTTTTTGTGTGGGAAGTGCTCTGATCTTGGAATTGGTTTCAGATTCAATCAGTATGCTTTGATAACCTTGGTCTCATGCTTGCTGCTGTTTTGAATTTGTTTCTCAAGAACAATCAAAGGTTTGTACTCTTTAATATCGCTGCTGTTTAAATTATGCTGCTCAAGAAACAATGAAAGGTCTATACCTGTTTTACTGTTTGCTATTTCTGGTATACTCATTCTGTAATGGCAATTCGGTGCCATTGATTAGGCTGATGCTTATCTAAAGGCTTATTTAAATATGGACTCAGTTCCTACTAGTGCAGAATATTGCAGTTAGCTGCATAGAAGTTAAGTTGGAGTCGGGATTTAGTTATTCTATTTCTTCTTTCCTTTTTGGAAAAGGTTAAATATCTTGATCTGTCAACTTAGTTTGTTGTGCAACTGAATCTATACTGCTTTCTTGATTGTCTTTATTGCGCTAGGCTACAAGCTGGACTACCTTTCATTCTATACCCTATTTTCTCGGCAGTTGACCTCTTCGGAATATATCAAGGGCTCAAGTACGTCCATCTGCAAACCTTAACTAAGGTGGAATATTTATTTCCAGTACATTTTCAGCTATCTCTATTTTAGTTGTTATTCTGAAGAAACAAAAAACTTCGCATGTCTTAGCTCATGGTTTGGTATATGCCAACCCTATACAATATTCATTCCCTGGCGCATGCAGGCAGTTGAATCGTGAGACAGGTTTTTTTTTATAAAGTCGACAATCTGAATTTCCTCCTCAATTGTTCAGTTTCTTATTTGTTTCTGTTTCTCTTTTCCAACATTCAGGATAGAATAGAAATTATAATTGATACATGGATTTCAGTTGGATATGTACCTTCGCCTGAAGAAGTGAGTAAAGATGAAGAAATCAATTTTTTGTGGACCAAAGGTAAACTTTTTCATGGTTGTGCTTTACCATTTAGTTCACCATTTACCTGAGCTGTTGTAGAACTAACCATTGATCATGGATGAAACATTTGGATTAGGCAAGGAGCCATGGCGCATCAGAATAGGGTGTATGAATCCCAAGGGTCAATTACCCAAGTTATCGGTGATGGCAATGCAGTCTGTAGGCAACGGGGATTATTATTTCATATGCACGGAAATTTTTTACCGAGGATTAGCAAGGAACAGAGAGGTGCATATAAAATGCAATATTCACTAGCTGTTTTACTAAACTACCATGCTTACATAAAATGATCATCTCTCTTATATCATCTGTTTTTCTGTTCATTTTTTCACTTATGAAACTCTAGCAAGGTGTCCTTCTTTGCATACGTGAAGGGGCTCGCACAGTCGATGTTATAATGGGATTATTGCAGGTGAACCAAATAACTATGCAAATAGGAATTGAATTTGTATACACAAGCTTATGCTTATAGTTGCCAAGCTTAAGTTTGAAGCTAAATGTTTGTGTTGTTCCAGGCCTGCTATGTTCGGAAGGTCCTCCGTTCCAGTATGTGGGAAAGCATGATGAAGGCTAGTGATTGCTCAGACTTGGTTATCAAAGAGTGGTTTAAACTGGTCGACGATAGCAAGCAATATGTAAAACGGGAGTTTGGGCCGTTGAATGAACAAATGGTGGCACAAGGTTGGGTAATTAAAAACATTTTATTGAACGCAGAGGAGCAAACAAGATATAGTTACATGGATGACTGAAATATACATTTTCTCCTCCGGTTGCTCTTCTCAAACCATTGAAGAGTTTTGGGGTTTGATTGGTTCGATTCTTTTCATGTAAGAAAATCGAACAACACAACCATTTACATAATCTCATGTTTTGTTGTAATATTGAACAATTATTCTCATTTAATTCAAATGTAAATAGAAAGATATCCCTTGTTGGCCAACTATCAATCACTGAATCATGCATTTCCATCATATATAACAAATGAATGTAATGAATTGCGTACATAGAAGAAGCTACACAGCATTGTACAAAAATACATCTGGAATTGCTGTATAAGATGTGGAAATTTACTATATAACTTGTATGCTCGTACCTAATAAAGCACCCTTATGTACACTGGCATTAATGACCAAATAGAGACCTTTTCTGATCTAGAAATTAGACATCAATGAGAGAAGGAACTTGCTTCTGTGCTGTAAAATGAGTGCTCACTTAAGCTGAAGTTGACTCTCTCTTCATCCCATTTTAGAATCTCCCTCGCGTACTTAAGAGCAGCGTCAACGCTGTTGGGTTCCAGTCCTTTCACATGGGAAACATACAATTTCCGCCCGGTGAGTGAAGAATAAAGCCTCTTGAACTTGACAGCGACGTAATGGAACGCTAGCTGTCCCACGGTAGGATTATTGTTAATGCTGTTGCTATTAGAATTTGTACGATGACGACTGATCAGGGGGTGAAAATCATCAAACCACTCGCACCGAGTCAATGGAACCCGTTCTATCTTTTCCTCAAACATATCGAATTTGTTCAATATTAAAAGGAAGTCCATCTGATCAAATGTTGGATGAGTAACAATGGTTTCGAAGAATTTCCTGCTCAGTAGCATCTTATTAGTCCCATCAGCAGTGAACTGGTCATAGTCACTCAAGGCAACACAAAAGATGACCATTCCAACATCTTCAAACATCTCTAGCCACTTGCAATTTTCTCCAAAGCCTCTTGCTTGCACTCTGATTAATTGGTACCTGAGACCCGGACAGAAACTTTAAGGATAAAATTCATTTGACAATAACCTAACGAGTTCTAAAATGAGCAGTGTAGATCACCATAGAGTGATGTTTTAACAAGTTATTCAAGTACCAATTGCTTGATACCATCAATAAGAATCACTGCCTCGCAAAGTACAGATAACTTCATTTGAAAATGCACGTGTTTAATATTGGTAATGGTACCTACCTGAGCAAGGAGTCATGTTGATCAGCGGTGTCCCTATTTTCATCAGGTGAAGATTGGGGAAACGAAAAGTCGACACAGGCCAGACCATTTGATGAAGTAACACCTTCAGCATAGAGGATATCTAAATCTGAAGGTTCATAATCTGTTTTCAATATCTCAACAACCTGGAGAATAGTAAAAAAAGTATTTAGAGATAAATTAAGACAAGCACGGGTAGTAGAGGTTATACTGGCACAAGAGTTCAAAACAGAAAATGTAGGGCCATACAAACAACCATTTGTACTAGTTGAGATTGCTTGACAGATCCGTGTTGAGAATGATGACCACTTTCTGAGGTCACCCAACATTATGGAGTAGCCTAAATATAAGGCAAGTTTATAACTAAATGAGTCAAATTAGGGAACTTCTAGGTCTGCTTATTAAGGACATAAGAACCTCAAAAGACAAGAATGTGTCATTATCTACTTGCCTGGTGAATCTAGCTTGTGGACCATGCAAGATTCTTTGTTAAACTGACATGATTCTCCGTTAGGAGGTTTTTATTTTCTTCAGAAGAATTAAACCTGGTGTTGCACAAACCCTTCACTTACTAGTAGCACAATTATAACACCATATCTTCAACCAAATGGTGTTACTGTTTTTCTGTTCATTATGCAAACAAAGCCTTACAGCCTATATGCTTCACAGTGAAACACAAACAAGTCGGCAATGTCTTTTGAGCCAATTAATGTTTTTCCTCTAAACACATTCTGAGGGTACAATTCTTCATTAAACCAAACTCTCGTATTATCCAGTTACATCAAGGAAATTTAGTTATAGGCAACAAGTTGGAAAGATGGAAGGAGTATTCAAGTAACCTTCAAAATTCAGATAAGTAAAACTAGTTATATATAAATCAAAGCTTTCTGACAAGTTGCAACAAATTTAAACAGGAACTTCTCTATCAAGCACAATCTTACCCGCTCCAGGTAATAACTAGCAACACTGGGTAGCATTTCCAATTCACTTCTCCTGTTATAAGTTTCCTGAATGGCTGTGTGCTTCCACAGCTCCTCGACTAATGGAGCATACTCACGAGTAGCAGCTGGAAATATGGCTTCTAAATTGCCAGACACCATAGTCTTAAGAAGCCAGTCAGAGAAAGATTTGAGCCTCGGACCAATGGAATAGATAGTTTTGCTATCAGCATCATCGCTACTTCCTGCTAAAAAAATACGGAAGAAATAATTACATGCTTCAAATAGAAATACTACTAATCAATTCATTATGCTCTTGCTGGGTATGAAATGCTAAATGGCCCTTCAAAAAATTACATGGGTGGGGAAATCTGAAGACTTGAATTCTTAAAGATATCCATAAAGAAGCTACTTACAAAGAAGTTTTCTATTCTTTGAACATCCAGCAAGGGATGGGTATGAAATAATTTCTAGCTATAACAAGATTGCTCCTTTCAAAGTACAATCATTTTTTAATGACGGTAAAAAGGGTGATTTGGAGAATAAAATCAATATGCAGCCTCACCTTCAGGTTCAGTGTCCTTGGAACTCGTTTTCCACATTTCAGCCAAACTCTCTTCCTCAAAACGTTCCCGGCCCTCAAGAAGCATGCCAAGATAACCATACACATTGGTTTGGATTGTCAACTTAATACTTTCACGCTCATCCTCTGAGAATGGTACATCTTTATAAAGAATTTTTGCCTGAAACAATCCATTCATTTAAAAGACCAATTAACTAATCAGTTATTCTTGTTTCTATTGAGCATTCCATCTTTAAGCAGTTCTCTTACATTAGCACATAAACCTAAGAAAACACTAATTAGTTGAATGCAGGCATGATGGTAAACACAAACCTGAAGTCAAGGATTCATGAAAATTCAAGAATAATTTCCTATGCGCAAAGTTAGGAATCTAGATTGTGCTTTCATCATGAACTTGATAATATTACAACACATGAACCTGATTGTCTATTCGCGCTATTATCTATGTGAACTATGGTGTACTAAGTACCAATCATTCAAATAATTAAACTTTATAGAACCGTTAGAGGTTTATAGCCAAACATAAAGCATCCGGATGCTGGATGAATAAATTTGATTGATGCAATTAAATATCTTTTTTTAAAACCAATATGTATCTCCTTCAGTAAAAGAGAATGCAAGGCTTTTACACAAGTGGTTTTTAGTGAAGAAAAGCTATCTGCACACTAGTACAACCAGAAAGCAATGGAAGTTAATATGTGATTTCCAATAATTTTTACCTGCTTAAATATGATACTTGACCCAGATCCAGAAGATCCAACCAAAAGAATCTTCTGTAATGCATGATGCTCAAGATAGTCAGGAACAGATCTGCTATTCAAGCTGTTAAGTGACTCTCCACAAGGAATAGAAGATTTAGAAGGAACAGGCAGTGACAATACAGCACAGACAAGCTTCGTTCCAGCCTAAATTAAATTTGAACAATAAATGAAAGCTTAATACGAGTATCTCATCCAAAAAAATGGCAAAGAGCATACTAAAAAATACATATATTACATACCTTTCCCCATATATATCCTTTAGTATTTTTTTGTCCCTCTTCTTGGTATGAACCATCCTCATTCACCCAAAAGTGTGGGTTGCCTGCAACTTGAACTCCTGCCAACTGCAATGATCACCAAAATGGTCATTGACAATCTTGCACAATAATAACCATCTTAACAACATTACATGTTTAGAAATTTAAACCTGCAACATCCGAAGTTCAACTTTTGTGATTTCTCGACCATTTATGAAAACTTGTGTGTTTCCGTTGCTAGCATCTGGCCTGATAGAACCACCAACATTTAAATGGGGACTAATTATCTTTGAAGGTTTCTGTCCTTCCTGTCGATTGCAGAAGAACTGTCAGTTTCCCTAACAATACAAATGAATTATAGCAAAGAATATCGACGTCAATCAAAGATTACTTATTCACCTTTCCCCAAAGACCAGATACTTTATCATACCAATAGTTTCCGGGCTTTAGCTTCTTGGGTGGGTTAGGGCAACTCTGCAATAGAGCCAGTTCCTCGTAACAAAGAGGTTGCTCATTCACACAAATATACTCAGGAGGCAGCTGATTTGCCTCACACAACTTTTCAGCTTTCATTATCTGTCTTACCTCCAAATCATTAAGCAACCGTTTAAGCATTCGAGAACACTTTCCCAAACCCCCACGTTTCGACTCATCAATTGGAAATCCAATACAGGTAACACATTTCCTTCCTTCAGGCATAGACCCCATAGCTCTAAGCACACAATTACTACAATACTTGGCATCACAAACAATACAAACCTCCTTCTCTGTAAACCTATTCCCCTTAAAACATCGATAACACGACCCTTTCTTCCCTTTTGTTTGTGGCTCTCTTTTAACTCTAACAACCTGAGCTTGCACCTCATCTTGACTAAACTCCTCATCAAGTCCATCATCTGATTCAATATCTCGAAAAGTAACAACCTGAGGTCTCCTAACATCACCATTGGACTCATTATTACAGTCCCCAGTCTTAAGAGAAGAAACCCGCGAAGACGGGTAATCCAAACTCAAAACAGACTCGTTTGAACCCCAATCAGGTTGATTCAAATCATCATCATCATCATTCGAAATCCTTGCTCGCGACGAGCTTCCCCTCGATTTATCAAAGCTATCACAAGAATCAAGCTTACTCGAATGCTCATTACTAACAGAACAAGCCGCTAAACGCCTGGAAGAAGTATCATTATTGTTAATCAATTCAGCTAATTCCCCAGACTCGTAACTACTCAACTCCCCAGATAGCAAACAGTTATTAGTATCCTCAGAAACCCTTTCTTCAAAAGCAATAACCGAAGTTGGTGAAACAGTGGGTTGAAGAAGCAATTCCTTAGAGAACTTGTTACGATCCGGTGCTAAAATAGGGGGTACAACCGGTATATGGAGTTCGGAATGAAGTGGTACCTTTGCAACGACGGCGGCAACTGGGATTTTCTCGACGTTGATTGGAACAGCTCGTGGAAGATCGTACGTTACGGGAGGGCCAGTGTATTCCACCGCGAAAGAGTAGTGTTGGTCTTCATCATTTTCTTCGCTTGGAAAAACTACAGCTTCCTTGGGTGGCATTTTTTGGGGTTTTCGGAATAATTGTTTAAATTCGGGGAAGGAGAAGAAAAAGGGTAAGGGCGGGTGTGGGAAAATGACGGCAGAAACAAGAGAAGAAAATGGGGGATTTAGTGGGATTGGCTTAGAATTGGAATCTAATTATTTTATTTAAATCGTTTCCAAGTTTTGGAAAAAAGAGAGCATGTGGGGTATGCGCTGGGGAAGAACTTTCGTCTTTTTATGTGCTGTATTGGAATTGGAGCTATCAATTGGAAATAGAGAAAGCAACCATGGCGGAATTTGGATTTCGCTCTGGATTTTTCCTTTGAATTTGTTTGGTTTAAATGATTCAACTGATGGAAGTTTCACTCAGAATTTTTTCTTTAACTTCAATAATATTATACAAAATCCGATACACACAAATTTATGAAGCAACTCGAGAAAAAAAAAAGAGTTAGTTGTAAAATATTCATGTGGCTTAGACAAAGTTGCATTACAAAGGAATTAAAATTTGGGAAAACTACACCAGTGACCACCGAAGATATTGGAGATACCTATTTGAACCACCGAACTAAAAAAAACGTCAATCACTTCACCAAACTTATTAAATCAACCTATTTTGACCACCGTCGTTAAAAAATTAACGGTGGAGTGACGGAACTGCCACGTGGCAGTTGATGTATATATTTAAAAATTACACATTTGGTCCCTGTTATTTACATATTCTTTCAATTTAGTCCTAATTTTCAATTAATAAAATAATAAATTATTTAATTAGGTAGTGACCCTCCAATTAGGTGGTGATGTCACCACCTATTTAGAGGAGGAAAACGAAATTGAGCATAAATGGCACCCAGGGGATTTAAACCTGGGTGGTGTAGGTGGAAAGGTAGTGGTTATGCCACTGCACCAAGCCCAACATTGTACTTTAAAACACCCAACTTAATATATAACTCTTATTGGTTTCTACATTTATAACCCAAAAGCTCAAACCCTAAACACTAATTTCACATATATAAATCTTAAACCATAACCCTAAATATTTCAAATTAAACCTCAAACCCTAAAATTTTCAAATTAATTTTACGCTAAATATTTTAAATTAAACCCTAAACTCAAACCCTAAAAATTTCAAATTAATTCCATGCTAAATATTTTAAATTAAGCCTTAAACCCTAAACCCTAAATATTTCAAATTAAACACCAAACCCTAACCTTAAACCATAAATTTCAAATAAATTACACGATAAATATTTAGGGTTTAATTTGAAATATTTAGCATGAAATTAATTTGAAATATTTAGGGTTTAGGGTTTAAATTAATTTCACGTTAAATATTTCAAATTAAACCCTAAATATTTATCGTGTGATTAATTTGAAATTTATGGTTTAAGGTTAGGGTTTGGGGTTTAATTTGAAATATTTAGGGTTTAGGGTTTAAGGTTTAATTTGAAATATTTAATATGGAATTAACTTGAAATTTTTAGGGTTTGAGTTTAGGGTTTAATTTAAAATATTTAGCATGTAATTAATTTGAAATTTTAGGGTTTGAGGTTTAATTTGAAATATTTAGGGTTAGGGTTTAGGATTTATATATGTGAAATTGATGTTTAGGGTTTGAGCTTTTGGGTTATAAATGTAGAAACCAATAAGAGTTATATATTAAGTTGGGTGTTTTAAAGTACAATGTTGGGTTTGGTGCAGTGGCTTAACCACTGCCTTTTCACTTACACCACCTAGGTTCGAATCTCCTGGTGCCATTTATGCTCAATTTCGTTTTCCTCCTCCAATCAAGTGGTGACAAAATAAATTAATAAAATTAAATCTAAATAATTAAAGTCCTCCAATAAGGTGTTGACACGTGTCACTACCTAATTAAATAATTTATTATTTTATTAATTGAAAGTTAGGACTAAATTGAAAGAATGTATAAATAACAGGGACCAAATATGTAATTTTTAAATATATCCATCAACTGCCACGTGGCAGTTTCGTCACTCGACCGTTACTTTTTTAACGGCGGTGGTCAAAATAGGTTGATTTAATAAGTTTAGTTGTGTGATTGACATTTTTTTTAGTTCGGTGATTCAAATAAGTATCTCCAATATCTTCGGTGGTCACTGGTGTAATTTTCCCTTAAAATTTAAAACACCCATATTTTTTTCACAAATTGTTTGTTTGTCGGCATACAATAACTGACTAAAGTTGCTTTTACCAAATCATGCTTCGACACCAAGCACGGTTGTAGAATTGATCACTTTTCTCTTCTTGTTCTAATTTCATTTTTCCAGTTTAATTCTTGACGACTAATATTTTCTTCGGTAAACTATGGCAAATGGCAATGATCACTTATCATTATCTCGCATATATTTTTAGTCACTGATTTTAAAAATTAACAATTATGGTTATTTATGTTTTTATTTTTTAAAATATTTTGTCACTTGAGTGTTAATTATAGTTAGACACTAACGGCGTACTGATTTAATACAATAAAAAATAATAATTTACTTAAATAGTCCTTAAATTATTACTTTACTCCTATTTTAACCATCAAAATAAAAATAATTTGTATAATTACACATTTCATCCTCCATATTTATAACTTTTTATTTCTTCTCTCATCCACCATCTTCCATATTCTTCTTTATCTAACTCAATCCTTAATTTTCTACTATATTAATCCTCAATTCACACCATATATTTTTTTCTACTTTCCTTTTTTTTCTACAAATCTTGGCTCCAACTCCGGTCCCCTTAAAAACAATTATTAATTGAAAAATTCTTCAACGTGCGACGAACATCGATGAACACCACTAATGATGAACATAGATGAACACTATTAAATTAATTAATAAAGATTTAAAATTTCAAGGACCCATCATACAATTAATAATTATTTTAAAAATTCAATTAAATTATTATATATATATATATTAAAATTTTATTTTTTTAATAAGGGTAAACTATATATTTAGTACCTCACTTATTTATGTATTTCTATTAAACTCTTATTATTTAAATATTATTTCAATTTGACACTATTCTTTATAAAAAAAATAATTTAACCCTCAACCTAAAACCCTAAACTATTAAACCTTAAACCTTTAAACTCTTAAACATATACCATAAACCATATACCATTAAAAATAATTTCACCATCATCGATTCAATTCAATTCAATGAATCGTTGAATTCTCCTTAAAAAAAAATTTAATTAAATTATTTTTTATATATATCAAAATTAATTAAACTCGAATCTTCTAGAATTAACATTATCATCTTCCACAAAAATGTCGGATATAACTTAGATCAAAATCGAAAACATGTACTCATTCGGTAATTGCACTCCGGGCTGGCTTCGGTCTCCGTCGAAGCAAACTGAACACCACAAAATGTCGGATATATAACTCATTAATCTTTGATGGAAGTTTGACAGACAAACTTTACCATTGTTTTTCCAATAAGTCCACCGTAAGAACTCTTATAATATCATTGGTTTCATCTTCGAGTAGAACTACCTTTTGGACGAAAATATGATCAAAATCAAAATAATTTAATTAAATCTTTTAGGAGAATTTAACGATTCATTGAATTGAATTGAATCGATGATGGTGAAATTATTTTTAATGGTATATGGTTTAGGGTATATGTTTAAGAGATTAAGGGATTAAGGTTTAATAGTTTAGGGTTTTAGGTTGAGGGTTAAATTATGTTTTTATAAAGAATATGGTCAAATTGAAATAATATTTAAATAATGAGGGTTCAATAAAAATACAGAAATAAGTGAGGTACTAAATATATAGTTTACCCTTATTAAAAAATAAAATTTTAATATATATATAAAATAATTTAATTGAATTTTTTAAAATAATTATTAATTGTATGATGGGTCCTTAAAATTTTAAATCTTTATTAATTAATTTAATGATACTCATCGGTATTTATCATTAGTGGTGTTCATCGATGTTCGTCGCACGTGTTAGACTCATCCTTCTTAATTAGGAGCATTTGACATAATGCTTTGTCTGAAAACAATTTTCTTATCCTTTTAGTAGAAAGAATGCACATTCTTATTCAAAAGATTGTTCTAGAATAAAATGGCATACCTCCATCTGCATTCCCCACTCCGGTCCTCATTGACATTTGTATCGTTCATGTTAAAACAATGGGACAAACTGCCATTATTTGTCCTTTCTCCAAATCCCTAAGCTGAAAACCTCGTATCATAATCATAAAATTGTATAACCTCCATTAGAGCATGTTATGATGCCTTATAAAGTGCTATCCCCTTACTTGTTGGTAAGAATTCAATCGGCCTGAAGGATCAATGCAGTGCAAGGAATCCTCATGTCGAGGATTCCCATTTGAAGCTGGACAAGTAAAATATGTAAATTTGAACCAGAACGTAAAAATCAGGACTGGGAAAACAAAAATGTTTGGGACAAGCATATTAAAGATCACAATGATTATACGGAAAATTAAATATGTAATTATACAAATTAGAGATTAATATAGTAGAAAATTAAATATGGAAGGGGAGAAAAAATAAAAAAAATGTAAATATGGAAGATTAAATGTGTAATTATACGAATTGTTTTTATTTCGGTGGTCATAATAAGAGTAAAGTAATAGTTTAGAGAATATCTAAGTAATTTATCATCTTTTACCATGCCAAGTCAGCATATCGTTGGTGTCTAACGACAATTAACATTCAAATAATCAAATGTTTAAAAAAAATGAAAACATAAATAACCATAACGGTCAATTTTCAAAATCGATAGCCAAAAATTTACGCGGGAAAAAAATAAGTAACCATTGCAATAGTTTAATCTAGTTTCTTTCAAGTTTGAAACTCCCTTACAAAACTGAGATTTTTAAGTCGAGATGATTGTCGGAAATCTTCCTCTATTTTTATGGTTTCATTCCTTTAAATATATTTCATGACTTCAATTAATGTTAGAATAAACTACACAAATAATCACTTAATTATAGAGTTTGTGTCAATTTGGTCACTATACTTTTAATTTAGGTAATTTTATCACGAAACTATTTAAATGATTCCAATAAAAGCACTAAGCGTTAAAGAACAAAAAAGTTGACATATCTATTAAATAAACTGATAGCTATAGGAAGATTTGAACCAAGGTATCTTAAGTAGGACTGGCATGCGTTTGTCACTAGGCCAAGCATGTTTTTATAATATGAAATACAAAATGTAATATATGTGTTATATGATTGTTAATGCCTAGAAAAAGGAAGTAAATGTGGTTTTAATGAACTCGAACATGACATTTATGATGCATAAAAATATCTAACACAATTAAATAAATATAATAATTAAATTAAATTTAACAATATTTTGTACATATTTTAAATTATTGTTAGTGCACAATCTGAAATTAAAAATTTAAAATTATATTAAATTCATCTAGCAAATCCAAACCCGTGAACATAATTCAAAATTATATTATGTTCGTGAGTTTAGATTCCCTAAATAAATTTAATATAAATTTTAATTTTTAACATAATTATATATATAATTCTAGATTTATTTTTATTATTTTATGTATGTAATCATTGAATTTGTTTTTAACTTAATTAATAATTCTAATATTTATTAAAAATAATTAAATTGTTATATATATAATTATATTAAAAATCAAAATTTTAAAATATATTAAATTCTTTTCAAATATATATATATATATATTAAACCATAAACACTAAAATCTAAGCTCAAACCCTAAACTCTAATTCTAACCCAAAATTCTAAATCTTACATCATAAAACCCTAAAATATAAACCTTAAAACTAAACTCTAAACCCTACAACATAAAACTCTAAACACTAAACCCTACAACATAAAGTTCTAAATTTTAAACCTAAGCTTTAAACTCTAAATCTATCAAGGTTGTGCAAACTTGTATATCAAATTTTTTCATTATTTAAAGGGTTATTTTTTTATACACAGAAAATAAAACTAAATCACTAACTACACCCTAAATTATATAGTCTAAATTTTAATCCTAAACCACAAACTAACCCTCTAAACTTCTAAAATTAAAAGATTTGTGTAAATTAAACTTTATACGTGTTTGTGTATCAAAGTATTTTTTGTATTTAAATTTTATAAATTCAAATAAAAATTCGTTTAGATTAAGCTCATGATTTAGGTGAAATTCATTAACGCTCGTATTTAAGATTGAAAAGTAAAAACAAACTTGGTTACATTGGTTTACAAAGCCAAACCTAACATTGAACTAAACTGAAATTTAGGTCTTTGGTAAAAGGAAAAGATGAGCCATTACATATCTTGGACATGACAATCTTAAATGCCTAAGTATTCAAGTTGACGTTAACAATCCAAATCTAAGTAGATTAGGCCATCATCTGAGATTGAGTCGAGCCCTGGGGTCCTGTGCTCTTTACTATTGCTTACTAAGGCTACTCTGGGGAGGATGTGGACAGGATGTCTGATGAATCGGTCTCGTCGGGGCTTTGTGTCGGCGCTGTTCGGTCCGCTATCCGCCAAATTTTCACAGACTTATCTAGGCTACCACTGTAAAGAATCCATTGATTTTCACCTGATGTTGATTCATGATCCTTTTCAATCGCCAAGCACTTGATGGGATCGCTGTGGCCTGTTAATCTTGTCAACAAGAAGTGGTCGTTCCGACATCTTTTCCATACCAAAATATCCTTATCAGCCGATCCACTGATGACAAGATTCCCGGCTGTTACCATACAGAGAATAGCCAATTTATGGCCTCTGAAAGAGCCACCGTGGGAGAGACTGTTTTCACAGTCCCAAAAGTTGATCAGCCCATCCGACGACCCACAGTAAACAAAAGACGCATCAGGGCTCAACGCTAATGCTGTAATAGCAAAGTCTTGTTTGAGCAATGACCGGGACAGTGAATGTCTGGTCCCTTTCCCTTCTAACTCTCGTCTCCATACCTTAAGCGATCCATCAGCTGAACCTGTGAACACCAAGCCATCACACCCTGCAACAATGGAGTTAACCGCGTCGTCGTGAGCTCGAATCGATTCCAAGCATTTCCAATCCGAAATTCTCCAGACTTTGAATGTTTTATCCCAAGAACCCGAGTAAAGCAACGTTTTGTCTTCATTGAAACACAGGCAAGATATAGCATCCAAATGTCTGAGCCAATGACCGTTACGACAGCCCTTCACATCAAAAAAGCTTGTAGGTACAAACGAGTTTTTAAAATTATCTTTCAAAGTCGGCAATGTCCCAAGTCGTCTATGAACCCTCGAGTTTTTGCTCGAAACCCTCCAGACTCGAATCTTCCCGTCTCGATGACCCGTAAAGATCTTCTCTCCAGCAATGACGATAGCTTTCACCAACCCGCCACGCGATTTAAACCCACCGTGTGCCTTTTGATTCATCCAGACCCTAATGTTTTTGCTATCGGAGCCGGTATACAACAAATCCCCGGAGACCGCCAAGGAATATACATGCCCTTCTTTACGTACCAATGAACCTATCAACTCTTTAGGAGGACTTGCATTGGTTTCTTCATCAGAAGGAGAACAGAGAAGGCTATTACCGGCTGCCGAAGATGACCAGGGTGATTTTCTGAAAGATGGTAGTGGTGAATCATTAGGAGAGGTTGCCAATGAAGAGAAATCTTGGATGCTTGAAGAAGAGTTAATTGACGCCGGAGAACCATCTTTGACATCTTCTTCACTGGAGATCGATTTCCTTATCCTCGCAACCTTCCGACCGACGGCGGAGCCTGTTTCTTCAAACCATATGCTGAAACCACCCCTTCTCTTAAGCCTAATGGTTTCCATGCAGAAGAAGCAGGCAAAAATGAAAAGGTAAATAACCCAATGAAAGGGCAAACCGTATAACAAAGAGATTCCAAGATGAAGGAGAAAAATAAACGAGGGAAGGCAAGAGAAATGCAGCATTTGCCTCACCTCCCCTCCAAAAATAAAAATATACAAGGAAGTGAAAGTAACTACAAGGCCTTCCAAGTATCAAGCAACAAAGAATTGGTTTCATTTTTTTTCCCATTTGCTTGCAAGATTTGATGAATGTTCCGTTGGAATTGTTTCTATTTTTGGACTGAAGCTAATATATTTGTTGTTGTTGTTTTCAAAAAAAATATTGGAGAACAGATTATGTAGTTTTTTCTTTGTTAAGGTTTGAGATTGTGGTTACGAAAGTTTGTAGGGAATAAGTTTCATCAATTTGAGTTGGCATTATCAGTATTTTTCATGTTAAAAAATTCCAAATTTGGGGTGAATGTTGGTTTTCCTAAATGGATAGTTCTTATGTAATCAGTTTATTTTTAACAATTAATAAAACTCACACCCTACATTCAAAACTGTTCAAACTCAGGTTGGGTACAGTTCTAAATAGCATTGAATGAATTAAAATAAATTAAAAATGTTCGAATGGTTAAACTCGATATGATATCTATTACATAGGAAAAAAAACACTCTAAGGCCTTCAATAATATGTAATGCCATAAGGACAAATTAACAACACAGAAGTTCAAAATGGAAGATAATGGCATTCATAAAGAGGTGGCTTACAAATAAGAGACATCATTCTCCTCTTCATTTCCTTCAGAAACCACAACTGGAATAGGCTACTTCGAACCTCTTTAGAAATATCAGAGTGATCTCAGGCTTAAAGAGACCCTAGAGAGCTTTATTACAACCTTTTACAGCTTTCGTGTAACCCGGATGTAGAAAGGGCACAACTAAGGCGGAGTACTTGGTTGGAGTTCTTTAAAACCGAAGACGACCTTGGAACCTGCATTTTCCTTTTCTTCAAGAACTCTATGGAACTTTGTAAGCATGGCGGAGGTGGTATGTCCTTCAAAATAACAGGTTCTAGCCTGCAGATAACAATGCAGAAGCTTACTTATTATCTTTCAAAAGCCTTGTTGCGGATGCTTCTTCTGTTATATCAAAGAAGGAAAAAATATTGCTTTTCATTAACGAGAAAAGTAATCCCTCACCCTGAGTTTTTCTTCTTTCTCTTTTTCGGAGTGGGATCAACCTTATCCTTCTCATCCTCAGAGTCGGATAAGAAAACTTGTCTGCAAAAAGAACATGTTTTTCTTAAACTTGAACTACACAAGCAGAAGTATAGATGGATGGATGGATGGATAGATAAATATTCATACTTTTCACGAGACGCAAGCATTTCAACGATGTTAGTAGGAAGCATCCCCTTCTTGGCCTGGGATTCCTCATCAATTTCAGCTTCTACATCTTCTTGGCTGTTTTCAACTTTAGCAGATTGACGCTGTGTTTTCCTCTGAGCCCAAAGCCTGCGAAGTTCTTTTCCCTCACGAAGAACCCTGTATAAAATAGAGCAGATTAAGTTCTATTAAAAAGTAAAACTTGATGCATTTAACATAAGTAGAACTTGATATAATCAAAAGGTCAACATGTTAATTACAAAGCAGAATGGCATATGCACTCAATTCAATACCAACACTTCGCCGTCCAGAATGTTATTCATTAGATTCATTTTTTCCAAAGTCATAAAGTTAGATTACTAAAATTCCTTCTCAGCAATCAGCATATCAATCCTTGTCTTGCTGATTCCTTCAAAACAACCCCCTTCTGAAGATACAGTTACACCACCTCTACACTAACATCCAATAAGCTAATGCACAGCCACAAATCATAGCAAGTGCATGACTACTGCACTTTTGAGACAATCCCATGAACCATGGGGAGCTCAATAAAATAATAAACTGATAACTCAGAGTCGCCATATCTAAACTCTAGAGTCCCTTACTTCATAAGTAAAGTAATTTATCTTCATCTTCAAAACATAGTTGTTATGAAAAGACCAAAACTTGAACGGGAAACTAAGTATCAATGTCTTAAGCGCAAAATAGACTAAAACTTGGGCAGTTCAATCATACCCAGAGCTACAAATTCCTCCCCTCTTTGCTTTTAGTCAATCAACAAGGGGGTGAACCTCAACTAGCAAACTAATTTTACGCGAAATAAAAAAAATTACCAAATTTTCTCGGGAAAAAAAGAAATATAAATAGCAAATGATCAATTAACTACCTGGCCTTATTTTCTTTCTGGATTTTACTTATATTCTCATCCTGCTTTATCCCCTGCAATCCAAACAAATTTTAGTAAAGAAAATTACAACTTCCTTTTTCTGTACGTGAAATTTTCGATAATAAAAAAAATTAGATTTTCAATAAACCTGCTGGTTTGTGAACTCTTCGGGTGCATCGGAGTCGTAATCTTCTCTTTCCGACATGTTAGCAGTGTAGATTGTTTGGGGTTCAGGGTGTTTAACAATGCTGTCTGCCTCTCTACTTCTAGGGTTTAAGCTTAAGGTACTGCGTTTTAAAACCAGAACCTGTGAAAATATATGCCCCGAAAGAGACTCAAAATGGAGAGGCCCAAACTTTTATAGGCTTGGACCGAAAGGCAATGGGCCTATTTCTAATGAGTTTCTCCTTTTATTTTTATTCTCCCATTTGTTTCATTTTCATAAATCGATTGGGCAAAGGCAATAAAAGCATCCGCTCATGATCCACTGGTTAGGAAAACTAAATACTATATGTATCTTTTTTGGATTATATTTATTATTAGGGATTTATTTTTAATACTTATTGATATGGGTTAAATTTTTTTTAATATTTATTATTAGGGGTCTACTCTTAATATTCATTTTTTTCTAATAATTGTTATTAGGGTTTTTTTTTTTAATATTTGTTATTATAGACATGGTCTTAAAATTCATTTTTTCAATATTTATTATTATGGTCCAAATATTTTCAATACTTCTTATTATGAACCTTCTCTTAAAATTTATTTATTTTTCATCACTTGCTATTAGAGATAGAGATTTAAATAGTGATATACAATCACAACAACGACCGTTAATGAAGATAGTAGCACCATCTGAAACCGCAATTTCTGCAACCGTTATGTCCACAATAGCGTATGTTATTAGAAAAAAATCACAGCCGCGGTACTCGCAATGACCGAAAATTTTTATCTGCAATCGCGATAAATATAACACAACCGAAAATACAACTGCAACTACAATTGCAATTCCAGATCCACCAAAAAACAGTCTGGCCCTAATCGGGGTGGACCATATTATAAATATTAGTATAATAACCGAATGGTTAATTTTGATTAGGGTTGGGCGTTCAATCAAGTCGAGTCAAGTCAAGTAAAAAAATTGAATTATTCGAGTTTACAAGTCTTGTTTTACAATTCAAAATTTATTTGAATTTTTTAAATCGAGTATAGTTTATGAAATTCGAGTCGAGTTTTCGAGTTCCTATACAAATTTAATTGTAATTATTTATAATATTATAATACACATTGATTTCAATTTAAACGGTTTTCTATATTCATATACGTTATACATAATATATTTCTTAATATTTCCACACGTGATATACATAATATATCAGACAGAATTGAGAGACTCGACTCGAAGTTGAAAATGGATCAACTAATTATTATAAATTTCGAGTTATTCGAATTTCTATTTTATAACTTAAACTTTATTTGATTTTTTTTAATCGACTTGAATAATTTTTTTGAGTCGAGTTTTGCCCATCCATAATTTAGATAGTTTAGTTTTATAATTTAATTTTTCAATGTTTTTTAGTGAGTGACATAAAAAAAGACATACTTTGAGATAGAAAATTTTTGTTCACCATTTTCTAAAAAAATTTGAATTTGTCATTGCATGAATTTAATTTAAACATCGATGATTTGTGTCTTCTTTTAAGGATATCACTTGTGTAGATACATTTGTATGGAGTGGAGTCTTGATACATAATTTCTGGTTGTGGTATTGAGTTGTAAAGATTATTGGGTTCGGCTTTGTATTTGGAGCACTTTTCTGCCATTGTGGATAAATATATGCTAAAATGTTATATTTAAGAGATAAAAAAAAACAGTATCTAACTGATGTGGGGATTTGCATTACGTCACATTAGATAGATATTTTTTTTCAAGTACTTAAATATAGTTTTTTGACATACACTTATTGTGTTTGTGTGATTGAACAGAAGGCCTAAACATAATATTTTTACCGTTGCTCAACTTCTTTTTTGTTTTTAAGACATTTATTGTGTGCATTGCACCTTTTTAAGACAAAATTCATTTTTTTTTGGTTAGTTTCCATTTTCTTGTTTATATTTTTAAGGGTAAAATACAAAAATCATGACTCAACTTTTGTCTCTCTCCTATTTTACTCACTCATCTTTAATTTGAGTCAATTTAATGACTCAACTTCTAACATTGGGTATCAATCATCACCCAACCGTTATATGGTGGATGTCGTTACTGATGTGGCATTTTTTATTGATTTGGCCGTCACGTAAGCAAACGCACGTTTTAAAATACCAAACCAAAACGACATAATATTTGCTCGTTTAACCTAAACTCATTTTAATGTGTTTTCTTCTTCAGACAAATCGTAATGTTTAGGTTTAAAAAATCAGAGAATTTGAAAAGTTTTCAGAGCGTAAACATGAAATCCTCTGAGTAAATCGTGTGGGTTAATCGTTTGGGGGAATTTTCGTTGTGTTTGAAAGAGTTTTCATCATCAGAAAATCGTAAGGGTGTTTTACTGTGCAACATTTACAAACGGCTACAAAAAGGTAAGTCTGAATTTACGAAATTATTTGGGTTAAGAAATTGAAAGGGTGAATGGCCTTGGATCAAATTTTCGGAAAGCATTTCGAAAATCATTTGGGTTAGGAAATTGAAAGGGTGAATGGCATTAGATCAAATTTTCGAAAAGCATTTCGGAAATTATTTGGGTTAGGAAATTGAAAGGGTGAATGGCATTGGATTAAATTGTTGGAGTTTCAGTTTTGTTTTCTTCTCTTTCAACTTAATTTTATAGGGTAAAATATTGAACCAATTCAGTTTTGTTTTAGTTTACTTGTTGAAAGGGTATGACAAGGGTGCTGTTTTTAAATTGTTTCAGTTTCAGTTTACTTGGATTAAATTGATTCTAATATGGTGCCGTTTTTAAATTCAGTTTAGTCATGGAGAAACGTGTGTTGCGTTCGAAGGGGATGACAAGAGTGCATTATGGTAAGTTTTATATTTCTATACACTTGTTTGAGTAGTTTAGGGATGCAACAATGGTGAATTACTTTCTGGATTAAATTGTTCGAGTACTTTAGGGATGCAACAATGCTAATTTAATGTATGTTTGATGGTTAAAGTGTATTTGAGTAGTTTAGGGATGCAACTGGTTTGAGTAGTTTAGGGATGAAACAATGAATGGCCTTATATGCTAGTTTAAAGTCTGAAAATGAATAAAATAAGTGGATGACCTTATATGCTAGTTTAAAGTATACATGTTCGAATGACTTGTTCAAAATGTGGCAATGCAGGACACAACAAAAGGTCTTGCAGGGGACAAGTTGGTGGCAACAACCCCTTGTCTTCTAATAACAATGTGAGAAGACCTAGAAGAAATGGTCCAAAGGCTTCAATTCCCAATGTCTCTCAGCAAACATCAAGTTCAAATGCAGCAGGTCCACCTATGAATTCATCCACTGTCCAACTTATGAATTCATCCACTGCATATGTTCCACCAATACAGAGGCCTAAACTTGCTGTAAGTTTAGACATATTTTAATTTGTTGTTCTTTACAATCTATATTTTATACAATAAACTGACTGCACATGTTTCATTTGTATTTATTTTAGGTTAAAAGAGCACCAACTTCAAATGCAACAGGTCTAAGCAGTCAAGGCTCAGTCACCACTGTCATATGGGTGCCTTCTCAAAGCACTCAAGGCTCAGTCCAGAATCAATCACAAGAAGACCCTGCTTCAAAAAGGACTAGATGGAGATGAACTTCAGAATACAACTTCTTTTGTTAATGGTGTTTTAGGTCACTGTCAATAGTGGATATTTTGTTACACAATTGTGATCACTAATGGTGATATTTTGTTAATGCTTCAAACACTGTTCTTGTGATCATATTTGGGAAAATCTCATGATTTAATGTTGCTTTAGGTCACTAGTGAATGACACCATTTTTTGTGTAGGTGTTTGTGTATATGTGACCAAAGAAATCAGTAAGTTTAGGTCACTCACAGTCATGGTCACTAGTGGATATTTTGTTACACAATTGTGATCACTAATGGTGATATTTAACAAAGGCAGAAAGCCAAAATTTGCCCCTAACGTTTACATTTTTTGTCATTTTGGCCCTAAACCTGACTTACACCGGTGTAAGACAGTGTTAAGGGGAAAGATTAAGAGTTTGAAGGGGAAAACAAAATCACTGAGGAAAAAATTTTTTTATAAAGGAATGCTCATTTGTGCTTTGTTATGTATTGCAAGTATTCTGTTGGCAATGGTGTAAGTCAGTTTTTAATGTATTAAACAATCAACACTATCTTACACCGGTGTAAATCAGTTCTTTAATTTACTAAACAATCAACACTGTCTTACACTAGTGTAAATCAGTTCTATAATTTACTAAACAATCAACACTGTCTTACACCGGTGTAAATCAACTCTATAATTTACTAAACAATCAAACGACACGTGGCAACCTATGAGTGGTTGCGCGAAAAATTTATCTAATTAAACAACTGCCATAAACACCCATCATTTTCCATAAACACCAATTCTACATATCACCAATTCACAAAATAGTCAGTCACAAAATACACAAATTCATACTCAAAATACCATCAACATCCGAATTCCATCAACATATCACCAATTCTACATTCGAAATACCCATTCTTCCTAAGAAATAGTTTCTCTAATCTTCCTTCATTTGATACCCATAAAAAACGCAGTCAAAACAATAGAACATATGACTGCACAAAACCAAACAAAGCTTTCATTTCT
Organism: Hibiscus tridactylites; assembly: GCA_958450335.1. NCBI lineage: Eukaryota > Viridiplantae > Streptophyta > Magnoliopsida > Malvales > Malvaceae > Hibiscus > Hibiscus tridactylites. The sequence continues at coordinate 67,659,091 of OY288284.1, forward strand.
TCTCTCCCTGTCCTTCGCTTTGATTTTGTTTAGCAGACCAATAAGAAGAACCTTTGTACGAGAATCCAATGGAGGATCGTACCATTCAAAAAAATGACAATCCTTGTAAAATCGGTTACCGTAATTCGAACACCCATAAAATCGTCGACCTGAGTTGTTGTTAGTCCATGCAGTCTTCAATACTGCTTCCTTACCACACCAGCAACAAATAGGGATGTCGTTCCCCCCATCCCCTATAACCTCTCCTTTCAACCTTCTCATTCCCCTGTTAACCCAACTCAAAAATTCAATTCAGAACGCAAGCAAAGAAAATTAGGGATTCATTTGAGTAAAGGGGATTTTTTATAACGTTAGATTTTGAGTTAAACGAGCAAATATAATGTCGTTTTGGTTTGGTATTTTAAAACATGCGTTTGCTTACGTGGCGGCCAAATCAATAAAAAATGCCACATCAGTAACGGCATCTACCATATAACGGTTGGGTGATGATTGATACCCAATGTTAGAAGTTGAGTCATTAAATTGACTCAAATTAAAGATGAGTGAGTAAAATAGGAGAGAGGCAAAAGTTGAGTCATGATTTTTGTATTTTACCCTATTTTTAATCGTGTAAAATTTACTTTAAAACCTAATAAATGTGAGTTTCATTGGCCATGTCTTCCCAAAATCGTACCGCGCAAACGAAAACGCGTTTTGACAATCACCGAAATTTTAAAATGCTTTTAAAATATTTTCATTTTAATCACTGAAATTTTAAAATTTTTATTAGAGTCACCAATTTTTGTTTCATTTTAAAGCAACTTCATTGGTTTAAGAAAAAACTCTTTCAATGTATTAAACAAAAGTAAGAAGTAGATTTTACCTTAAGATTATTATGGGTGTTAAAAAAATACCCGGCCCGCCGACCCGAACCTTTAAAAATTAGGTAATTCTTTTAAAAAATGCCCCAACCCAAGTTTTTTCCGGGAAGTTGGGTCGGGTATGGGCCAAAATTTTTGTGTAGTCGGGTACCCGACCCAATACTTTTAATATATTTATTTTTTTTAGTTTTAAATTATATTTTTATTTTTGGTTCCTTAATATTTTTACCCTCGAACTAAATTTGAATCTCTAAATTTTTTCTAAGTTTGAATTATGTATTATGAACTTTTTAAATTTTTGTGTGTTGGTAGTTGATTTAGAAATATAAAAAATCAAGTTGTTGTAAGAAAACGTAGTTAAAATTATTGAATAATAAGGATGGCGTTTTATTGGTTTCTCTACTGAAATTAATACAATAAGCAATTATCAAAAGCATTTAAATTCAAACCAACGGGGTTGGTCCAAGTGGTAAGCAACTTGGTTCCGCTTAAGTAGGTGTTGAGTTTGAGGCGTTATGTCTGCAGAAAGTTCTCGCTAGGAGACTCAGCGACCAAAATAAGGTGTGCAACACGGGTCAATCCGAATTAGTCAAGGTGAAGCCTAGAAAACGGAAGGACAACAAAAAAAAACAGTTAAATTCATTTGTGCAGGAAATAAAAATTAAAGCTGACCAATTACAAAACTATTTAATTTTTTAAAAAATGTTAATCTAAGTATTAATTTATGTACCGAGTCAAAATTTAGAGAATTTAAATTTAGTTTGAGGGTAAAAATATTAAGGAACTTAAAATAAAAATATAATTTAAAACTAATAAATAAATATATGAAAAATACTGGGTTGTATCGAGTACCCGACTACACAAAATTTTAGGCCCAGACCTGACCCAACTACTCGGAAAAATATCGGGTTGAGTAATTTTTTAAAAGAATTACCCGATTTTTAAAGGTTCAGGTCGGCGGGTCGGGTCAACCAGGTCAAGTATTTTTTCTTAATCATAAGGTAAAATCTACTTCTTACTTTTGTTTTTAGTACATTGAAAGAGTTTTTTTTCTTAAACCAATGAGGTTGCTTTAAAGCAAAACAAAAGTTGGGTGACTCCAATGAAAGTTTTAAAATTCGGTTACCGAAATGAAAGCATTTTAAAAGATCGGTGACCATTTATATAATTTACCCTTGAAGAAAATGAAAATTAACGGGCCACGTTAGTATTTTCTAACGAAGGTAACGGGAGAGACCAAAACGAAATTGAAGTAAAAGTTGAGGGACCAAAATGAAAATAAAATAAAAGTTGAGTGACCTCAATAAAAATTTTAAAAGTTCGGTGACCAAAATGAATGCGCCCTAAAAGTTCAGTGACCATTGGTGTATTTTACCCTATTTATAAATATATTCTTATAATACTTTATAATTTATGTTGTAATTAATATATATTTTTATTTTTTAGTTATATAACTAAAATATATTTTTTATTATAAAAAACATGTTTTGATTGATGTTAAAACTTATGTTATAAATATAGTATATAATAGTTTGTGATATAATTAATATATTTTTATGTTATAAATATCTGTTCATTATATTTGATCGGTTGGTCAATCGTAACAATCTATATTTTACTTGTCAATAAGGTTGTGGCCCTAGCCTTGACAATTTATATTTTTATTTTTTTTACAACTAATAAGGTGGTTATGTGCAACATAATCTTATCGAAGAGCATTAATTTATTAAAAATGACTCACCAAAATGATGACTTGCGTATCATTAATGATTGAAATAAAAATATTCAGAACCCAACAAGTGTTTCAGTGAAAAAGCGGATGATGTTTTTCATAAGAGACACAAGTTTAAATCGCTTTGTTTACAAGGTGCATGCACATTGTCAAAAGAGCTAAGAATATGTATGAGCAGATATTACCTTGTAATGACCTTTAGACCATTAAAAAATAAAAATATGCATTAACTACAATGACTAAATAAAAGTTATGTGACCAAATTGCAAACTACATAGGAACTTGATGATCATAGTTGTAGTTTACCCTTTCAAAAATATCCTTAAGCTAGCCATCCACTTGAAACGCTGCCGTCTTATGTTTTGGCTCATGAATCTCCAATTTTATGTGATTTTCCAACGTGAAGGGTTTGTTGAATCGGAGTCCACTCGCAACCTTCAAAACTAAAAATCCCTCCTAAGATTTAGGCTTAGTTTGTGGTTGTTTTTAAAAAGTATGGTGAAAAAAGTGATTTTCAAACTAGCTGTTGAAAAGTAATTTTGAAAAACTGGTTAGTGTTTATCACTAAAGTCAAAAAGTGATTTTCATGAGATAAAAAGTCTATTTTAGACATAATATTAAAAAGTAAAAGTAAATTTGGGTGATTGTTCAAATTAATTAATGTTATGATTTATGAAATAAATCAATTTCAATTATAATAAAAAAAATATTTTTTTATAAAATTTAATTTGAAAACATAAATTACATTCTAGATTATATACGGACATACCACTTACACATTAATAATAAATATAAAATAAAGTACAAATAAAACAATTTTATTCTCAATATAAATATTATAAAATATATATTATTTTACAATTATGTATGCATAAACATTATTTTAATAATAAATTATAATTAAATAATAAAGGTAAAAAAGTAATTTTATTTTTAAACTAGCTTTTCCACCCAAGAAACTATAAAATCTAGCTTCTTGGTTTGGGTGGAAAAGTTAGTTTTAAAAGCAACAAAAAACAGCACGTTTTAACTAAAAGCACTTAAAAAAGTGATTTTTAGTTGCGAAACGCAACCAAAAACAAGCCCTAAGAGTAGAGTGACCGAAATGAGAGTACTTTTTAATGGTAGTAATAAAATATATTTTTATTTAGAATGACCAAAGTGTCAACTACTTAAAAGTTGGGTGATTATTATTGTAGTTTACCCTTTCGAAATTATCCTTCAGCTAGCAATCACACGAAACGCTGTCGTCTTATAGTTTGGTCTTCCCTCCTGAATCTCCAATTTTATGTGATTTTCCGCCACAAAGGGATTTTCGAAAAGAAGCACTAGAGAAACCCCCAAAGCTAAAAACCTTTATTTATCTTCATTTTTGCATTTTCGGGAAACCAGTAAAGCAAAAGAGTGATGGCTAAAGAAGGTACGGCGGCGGCATCAGAGGTGACAGCGACAGAGACGGAGCAAACTCAAGGGGCGAAAATAGGTGGAACCCTAGAAACGCCAGGCTCAATCGAAGCCACTGTCGAATCTACGGCTCAAGGAGGCACCGAGTCTACGTGCAACAATAACGACAATGCTAACAGTTGTGGACTTGCTTCGGATGTTGATCGAGAGAAGACGCTGGAGTTCGCAGATGAGTTGACGGATAAAGGATCCAATGCTTTTAAAGAAAATGATTTCGCCGAAGCTGCTGATTGCTTTAGCCGCGCCCTTGAAATTAGGTTTTAAACCTTTGTCTTCTGTTTCATTTTATATCGTTTTGAATTTTATAAATATTTCCCACCTTTTTAATTCTTTCTAGGGTTTACATGAGGAAATGGAACTGGATTATTGCAACTATTACATACAATTTCATGATTTAGGGCTGGATTTTTACTCTATGTTTTAGAATTCTTTCTTGATTTTAAAAGTAAAATGTTGAACTTTTACTAGAACATGCCTAATCTTTTATTATGTGAAGTAATTAAAAATTGGATGAACATTTGTGCGGAAGTAAAATGCCATTAGGAAAAACAACCGATGGTTTAGAGAGCTTCCATAAGTGGTTTAATTTATTTATGTTTCAAAATTGTTTATTTCTGCTTAGAATTATGTTTGTTTCTCACTAGGGTTGGACATCATGGTGAACTTGCCATCGAATGTCTCAAGGCGTACTATCTTTATGGTCGTGCACTGCTGTATAAAGCACAAGAGGAGGCTGATCCTTTGGTTTCTGTTCCAAAGAAGGAGGGTGAGACTCAGCAAGAATCAAATAAAGATGAGCCTAATAAAAGTGCTGTAACTCGTGAATCGTCAATTGCTTCTGTATCAAGTAGTACTGTACCAGATGGCGGTATGTATTCATAAAGGGAGTGTTTAACTCTGTTGAATTGAGCATATATACATAGAGTGTAGTTGAATAGTTTTTGCTGTCTTGGTAACTTTGCCATTGCTTACAGATTGTTATCAATTGTAGACTTGTAGTTAGCTTTGTTGCTCCACCATCAACGTTATAGTTATTGTTTTATTTGCTGCCAATAAACTAAAATGTTATCCATTCTTTACCCATATATAAGTTATATGCATATGTACTTCAGGTGGAAAAGATGAGGAGGGAAGTGATGATAGCGACAGCGAAGCTGAAGATGTAGCTGAAGCAGATGAGGATGCAGATGAGTCTGACCTGGATTTGGCATGGAAAATGCTGGATGTTGCCAGGGCAATTGCTGAAAAACAACAGCTGGGTGACACTATGGAGAAAGTGGATATTTTATCAGCATTGGCTGAGGTTGCACTGGAAAGAGGTCAGTACATGATTACTTATTATTGTTTTGATGCATGTGCTTGTTGGGGGTTGGTGGGGGGCATGGTGAACCTTCTTCATGAATTTTTGACAGTGGCTTTTTCTCGAAGCATCTTATTTCACCTAAATTGTCAATTTTCTTTTTGTTATGCTTCTTTAGAGGATATTGAATCTTCACTTGGCGACTACCAGAAAGCTCTATCCATTTTGCAAGGGCTGGTTGAACCTGATAACCGACAAATAGCCGAACTGTATCCTTGATATATTTGAAATATCTTTTATTATTTAGCTTGTTACTCTTTATGTGATATGTAATAGTCAATCCCGGGTTCAATTAAATAGTGTTCTATCTTGGTTGGTCAGCGCATGCTAGTCAAAATAGAAATGTAAATCCCCCCCCCAATTCTGGCCCTTTAATTTCATTCGGGTTCTATTTATGTTACTTAACCCTATAATTTAGAAATTTTCGAATATGTATATGTTTGGAGATTGGCTCAAAACCCGCAGAAGCAATTCCATACTGTCAGAAGGCCATCTCCGTTTGCAAGGCTCGGCTGCAGCGGCTTAGAGATGAAGTAAAGACTTGCTCAGATCCAGCATCATCTTCAGCTGCATCTGAATTGGATGATGGTGTACAACAGTCCTCCACTGGCTCTCAAAATGTTATATCTGTTAAAGATAAAGAAGAAGAAATTGAAACCCTTGCTGGACTTGCTGAAGACCTGGAAAAGAAGGCAAGTACATTTGCATTAACTAATTTGAACTAAAACCTTGGTTTATAACTTCACAATTCTGTCTATTTCCGCATTTGCAGCTTGAAGATCTACAACAGCTGGTTGCCAATCCAAAGTCTATTATTGCAGAGATCCTGGGAATGGCGTCTGCAAAGGCAAGGGGCGGTGAGAAGAGTGCATCTCCTGCCGTGGGTAGCTCATCGCAGATGGCTACTGTTAACAGCAATGGAGGTTTTGATTCTCCAACTGTTTCCACCGCTCATACAAATGGGGCCGCAGCAGTCACACATCTCGGTGTTGTAGGAAGAGGCGTGAAGCGTGTTTTGATGAGTTCGGGAGCTGTAGAAGGAAGCCCGGCAAAGAAACCAGCCACCAACCCATCATCTGATAAAGGAGATGGCAATAGTGCCTCTTGATGTTTTCGGTCCTAGATTCTGATAATGCATGCTTAGTAATTGCAAGTAGAAATGAATGGTCATTGGGGGTATGCAGTTCAACCAGTTAATGGATGCTTTTAAAACTCGAAATTTGTGATGCCATGAACTTGATTGCATTTTCCGTTTGTTGCTTTCTCTGAAGATCTATTAAACAGTGCAACCTAATTTTCTATTCATTAATCTTTGCTTAGCAATTACTTGTGGAACTAGATCCCCATAGATTACCTCCCGAATTTTTAAAATTAAAATTCCATAAAATATCTACATCTGGTTTATAGTGGGATTTTAGAGCTAAGCCAATTATTTGCCAGCGGAACATATATATACATAGAATTACTAATGAAGAATTAGTGTCTTAAATGCGAATTTAACCTCAATTAGTTAATATAATTATTTTTTGAATTAATATTTCAATTTTAATTGGTTCATTTAGTTTTATCTTTAAAATATTTTTGAGAATTTTCAGCATCTACTATTATTTGTCTTTATCTTCAAACTGCCAAAATCCAGAGAAAATGTCTTAAAGAATAATTCTTTTTTGAGACGCTATTAAATTAATAGTATTAATGGACAGATTATGTGCAGACATAAAAGGAAGACATTATCCTGTGTGTAATGATTAGCTACCAAACCTCACCTAACCTAACCATGTGAATAATACGGAAATCGAAGTGCTTCAATTAGTCTACTAATTCAATGGTTTTGTCTATCTTCCAATTCTCAGTCAAAGGCAATTATTATGAGAAGATTCAAGCTTTGAATAAATGCTTGTGTTTGACATCATCACCATTCACCACCACCGCCATCTTAACTTAATTACATGATCATTGTGTTAGCAGTCTAATCCCAATACCGGATGACACAGGGGCTAGAGGGGTGATTGTCCTCTTCTAAACATTTAAAATTCTTAGATGATTTAATTTTTAAGAAAAATTTTTATTAAAAATTTATTTTTATCCCACCTAAAATTTTATAAATTTACACTATATAAGCGAACACCCATTTAACATAAATTTTGCTCTGTCACTGTCTTCCTTGTCTCTGAGAAATTCTAATGAAAGTCGGACTAATAGACGGCTAAGAAACAGCGTTACCGGAAACATTGTTAGATAAATAATAAAATAGATAAAGCGCTACCGGATATGTTGATTTAAAATAATGTATCCGGTAGAAAACATGAAAAAATATTTAAAAAAATTGGTAACCGTCAAACTTAAGTTATCGGTAGGTATCGACACAAACATAACAAAATAGGTAAAATTTTACTTATTTTGTTGATAAGAGTATCAACATATTAGGTAGCGCCTATTATGTTATTAAAGTTTAAGCTGACGAGGCCTTGAAAATCCCACGATAACAAAATCGTTAAAATTACTTATTTTTTTGATAAGGGTATTAACATATTCGGTAGCGCTTTACCTATTTTGTTATTAAAGTTTAAGTTGATGAGGCTTTGGAAATCCGACGATAACAAAATAGGTAAAATTACATATTTTGTTGATAAGAGTATCAACATATCCAGTAAATTACTTATTTTAAGCTGATGGGGCCTTGAAAAGTATCTATACTTTTTGAGTAAATTACTTATTTTGTTGATACTTTCGAAAGTATCTATACTTTTTTAAAAGTATCGATACTTTCGAGCCACATTGTAACCGGTTACATTGCTTTTTAAAAAAGTATCAATACGTTTTGTTGATACTTTTTTAAAAGTATCGATACTTTCGAGTCACATTGCAACCGGTTACATTGCTTTTTAAAAAAGTATCGATACTTTTAAAAAATTATAGATACTTTCGAAAGTATTAACAAAATAAGTAATTTAGTCAAAAGTATCAACAAAATAGATAATTTTACTTGATATGTTGATACTCTTATCAACAAAATAGGTAATTTGCCCTATTTGTTATGTTTAACCAGTCACCTATTTAATCGGTCACGTCGTATTTTAACCGCCTCACAGCAGAACTACCCCTTGTCTCTCCCCCGTCTCCATTTACCCACATTGATGATTTCCCCCCAAATTGTTTGCTTTGGCATAGCTGCCAATTTTACTTGTGATTAATGTTACGTCTAAAAAGAGGTATAGTCATTAATTTTATATCGGAAAAAAATGTGTCATGAGATATAAAATGATAGCGTTGCACATCTTATCAGACATATTTTTTGAGAAAAGGATAATGGCCCCGTGATAAGTAGTATCGGAGTGACCTTTTATCTGCCTTATTTTCACGTTGAGTGCCCATGAGTGGAGTAGGCATGGTGGACAACCATGATAATTGACCAATTACGAGAGTGGAAACTCGTTACTAAGGTGTCACAAGGTTGAGTGGGAAAGAATGTCATGTCTGTAAAGAGACGGGATCACTAATCCCACATTAAAAAAAGAAAAGGAGGTCTTAAAATATAAAACAATAACACTATATATTATCAAACATATCTTTTAGGAAGTAGATAATGACCCAATGGCATTAACAAAATAATATTCTTAATTAGTTCCCTCATAAATGCAAAGCACGGAAGAAGGTACACAGCTTACAAGGGTGGGCATGTTGCTATTAATGAAAGCCAGCGCCATAACCTTTTGTTTTCAGACCTGAAATTTCCACACAAAAATTCAAAATGAGAAAAAGGGAAAAAATGGATTTGAAGCTTCAAATTGAAACTTCAAAAAACCAACCATTTTTAAGCTGTGGGGCTTTCTTTTATGTGGGTCACGTGCTTTGGAATGTGGCCAGTGCTCATTCATTTTCTTATAACACTATTAAATATACCAATGGCTGTATTACTTGTAGAGTTGAACACACAAAAGTTCAAAATTTTCCTCTCCTCTCAAGGGAAAAGTTTGAGGAAAAGCAATATCGGTTTCCTTTTCAACCAGTTGTTTCCTCTAAAGCATTCCAACAGGACAATTTTGTTCTCTTGCTTAAGGGATTTTGGTTTCTTGTAAACCTTGTACTAACTTTGATCAAGCCCCCACATAAGAAAATCAACTAAAACCCAATAATTTCTTACCTATGATGCAAAAGGAAATTAAAAAAAGGATTCCTAATCACAATATTTAGCAATGGCAAAAAACAAAAACAAAGAGTAGACACTACTCACGGTCTAAATGTCTATAATTCTGTTGATGATTCTATTAAGCAAACTTAGCTTTGAGTCAACTCTATCTAACCACAATAGTAAGGATTAAAAGGCCATTATTTATAAACTAAAACTAGTGTGCACTAATTACATCCAATAATTACATTATAATAAATTCTCACTTCCATTATTTTTTGTTCTTGGCACAATTATGTTAGGGTAAACTACATAAATGGTTTTCCGATTATGCTCCATTTATCTTTTGCGTCCCCTGACTATCATAAGTTACAAAATGATTATCTGACTTAAAAAAATAACAAATTGGTCCAACGACGTTAAAAATTTAACTGTCGGTGATGTGACAGTTAATATAAATTGATATAATTACATAATTAGCCCTCAAGTTCTACACTTATTTTAATTTGACCATAATTCTAAAAAATTAACCCATGTACTTTTAATAGTCTATCAATTTAATCTCATTTCACCCAACCCCTTTTCTTCTTACTTTTTCTCCATTTATATAACCCTATGAAACCACAAAGCTTTTCCAATCACACTCCCAATTTTTTTTTGGAAATGAAAGATACAATTGCATTGTGAAAATCTACACAAATTACATCAATAAATTCATTGGATGAAGTGTGGGTATCCTAACCAGAAACCTTACATTCACAAAATTTTGGAAGGCTTTTTTGCCCATAACAATCATGATTTCTACCCGCTTAAAATGAAAAGAGTTAATTTAATACATGGCACTAATCTACTGGGGCAAGAACAAATAAAATTCCCTCCCCAGCAGCAGGGAAAAGAGGGGAAGAAAGTACCAAGAGAACGAAAAAGATGCGAGTCATGTACAAATGCCTCTATATTCCGTCTTCATCCTTCCCAAAATTAGTCTCTATAGTCTTGATCGCTGCTAATATACATAACTTTTCGATAACCCCAAAAGAAGAAAAATGTCTATTTTTTCCTGTGAATTTCTAACCTGCAAATAGAAATCACCTCTTTCCACATTGCAATGCCCCGTAGATTAACCAACTATGTTTGTACACTGTTGTTACGGGGCATGCAACCCCAACTTAGCAGAACTCTTTGTTGTTGGAACTTATCCATCCACAAGATTACTTTATCTCTGTTGGTGAACAATTTTTTTACATTAGACTGTTTTCCAGATGTCGATGAGTGCAAGGAGAAGCTGGCCTGCCAATGTGTTGGACTATTTTTTATTTGAGAGTGAAATGAGACTAATTGATAGATTATTAAAATTATGTGGGTTGATTTTTTAGAATTAGAGTTAACTTATATTAATTTATATTAACTACCAAGTCATCAGCCGTTAAAATTTTAACGGCGTTGGACTAATTTATTATTTTTTTTAAGTTAAGAAACTAATTTGTAATTTTTGATAGTTAGAGAATTTAAAAGATAATTGAAACATAGTTGAGGATAGTTTACCCATTATGTTATTATTATATTAAAAATAATTAGTAATTATAAAATAAGTCAATAGTTATTCAAACGGGAAACAATGCGATACCAACCAAAAAGGGTTAATCACAGCTGCTCTTTTTTGACGTTTTAGACAGACGTCACGCGGAGAGTTGGAGTAGTTGGAAAAATTATATTATGGGTGATTTTTACCATGGGACCAACCAATGGAAACCACTCATTTTACCATGATTTTTCATGTTATTTTTTCCAACCAATGAATCTTTACTAAAGTTTTTTCACGTCATTTTAAAAATTGTTTTTTTAAGTTATTCTATTATTAGATTAATGACATGGGAAATAATAATTAAGTCGGTGGTTTTTATTGGTTGGTCACATAAATGACGTGGTGGGAATCACCTATGGTATAATTTCTCGAGTAGTTGAGACTTGAGATTCTGATGCAGTCATGCAGGGGAGTAATTTTGTTTGGTGAATTTATAAAATTTTAGGGTGAAAATAGAATTTTAATAAAAATATAATTTTTAAAAGTTTTTAAGTTATATACGAATTAAATTTTTAGTGAGTGGTCGTCCTTTTTCGTCCCCCTTAATCCATGCTTATTCTGATGTGATTTAAAAAAAAATTGTTTTGAGGGTAAAAGAATTTCTTATAAATTTTTTTGATCTTCCTTTTCCGAATTTTGTTTAAGTCTCAGTTGTCCCCATTAGGATTACCAATTCCCCACATTATTTTATTTTACTAATTGCTTTTCCTTTTATTTCTAAACCTAACTCCACTGTCTTCCATTCGTTTTTTCTGCTGTCTTCTCTGAACTGAAAAACTTGAAAAAAAAGGGAAAACAAGATGGATCTACTTTAGTTATTTTTCTTCTCTAGAAGCCAAATCATTTAAAACTTATCTGAAAGAAAAATGGCAGCTGACAGACCTAGCTCTAAAGGCCAAGCATGGTTAGATTTTGACTTCCGTTTTCATTTCATTCATTTTCACAAAAAATGTAAGCATTTTTTGTTTATTCTTATTTTGGATTTACAGGTTTTGTGCCACTGGTTTACCCAGTGATATTATCATTGAAGTTGATGATATGACTTTCCATCTACACAAGGTTAGCATGGTTTTGATTTGTTTGGGCACTAAAACAAACCTATATTCTGATTACTGTTTTTTGTTTTGTTTTTTTAGTTTCCCTTGATATCCAAAAGCCGAAAGCTTGATCAGCTAATAGAAGAGCAAGGTCGGAAACCATCTACTGCAACCGTTACCAAACAGAAGAAACGTGAAACCGAGACTGAAATCGAAGAAGAAGAAGAAAAAAAAGAGGAATATCAAGAGCAGCATGAAGAAGAAGAAGATCGTTACCAGATATCTCTTCAGGATTTCCCCGGTGGTTCGGACACTTTTGAGGCCGCCGCCAAATTCTGTTACGGCGTTAAAATTGATCTCTCATCCTCTACCGTCGTTCCTCTACGTTGCGCCGCCGAGTTTCTCGAAATGACTGATGAGTACTCCGAGGATAACCTTATTTCCAAAACCGAAAGGTTCCTTTCTCAATCCGTTTTTAAAAGCCTTAAAGAATCGATCAAAGCGTTAAAATCATGCGAATCAGTGATGACTTTAGCGGACTCTTTAGGCATTGTTCAGAGATTGAGTGATTCGATTGCTTCGAGAGCTTCTTTTGTAGATCCAACTCTGTTTGGCTGGCCAGTGACTGACGGAGCGATTGAAGCTAAAGGAGCTTCGACTCAAGCTTTATGGAACGGATTCGAAACTGGTTTGAGAAGAAAAGCTCTAGCTCGAACAAACAATGTAGAGTCGTGGTTTGAAGATCTGGCATTGTTGAATTTGCCGCTGTTTAAACGCTTCATTTTAACGCTGAAAGGGCGAGATCTGAGTCCAGAGGTCATCGAAAGCTGCCTTATGTGTTACGCTAAGAAGTACATTCCCGGAACGTCTCGGTCAAATCGGAAACTGTCATCGTCCTCGGCTGCCTCTATTTCAGAGGGTGAACAGCGAGAGCTTTTGGAGACTATTATCTCGAACCTCCCGTTAGAAAAGAGTGGTTCAACAACCGCGACGCGGTTCTTATTCGGTTTGTTACGAACCGCTAACATTTTAAACGCATCGGAATCTAGCAAAACCGCGTTGGAGAAGAAGATCGGTTTCCAGCTCGAGCTAGCTACGCTAGACGATCTATTAATCCCTAGCTACTCGTATCTCAACGAAACGCTCTATGACGTTGATTGCATTGAGAGGATTCTAGGTTATTTTTTGGATGGATTAGAAGAGAGACACGCAGCAGGAATCGAAGCCGGAAACGAAGTTAACAACGATAACGTTATTAATAGCAGTAGTCTGCCTGCATTAATGCTCGTCGGAAAATTAATCGACGGTTACCTTTCCGAGATCGCTTCTGACGCCAATTTGAAGCCGGAGAAGTTTTATAATCTCGCAACTTCACTTCCTGATCAAGCTAGAAACTTCAACGACGGACTTTACAGAGCTGTTGACGTATACCTCAAGGTACTAAAAAGAGGATTAAAAATTTTAAAACATGATTGAAATTTGAAGTTAGTTAATTAAGCCTTTTTTTTTCTCTCTCTTTATTTTGCAGGCGCATCCTTGGATACCGGAATTGGAGCGGGAAAAGGTATGCGGAGTGTTAGACTGTCAAAAGCTTACACTAGAAGCATGCACCCACGCGGCACAAAACGAGCGGTTGCCTTTACGCGCGGTGGTCCAAGTGTTGTTTTTCGAGCAGTTGCAGCTACGCCACGCGATCGCCGGGACGTTGTTGGCGGCGGAAGCGGCGCCGACGAATGCGGGGAGGTTGTCGGAAGCGAGGAGAGAGGAGGAGGAGGAAGGAGAAGAGGAGAAAAGGGTGGGTGTGTGGCGTGGGGAGGAAGGAAGAAGTAGTAGTAGCACGTGGAGAGCAGCCGTGAGTGAGAATCAAGTGCTGCGACTGGACATGGACGGCATGAGGACGCGGGTACATCAGCTGGAGAGGGAATGTTCCACGATGAAGAAGGCGATCCAAAATATCGAGAAAGGAGGTACACGTGGCGGTGGTTGGAGAGGATCGTTGAATAAGAGGTTGGGGTGTAAGTTTAAGACTCAAGTTTGTGATTCCCAGGAATCAAGGGTTGCGGAGAGACGAAGGGGAAGGCATCATCATCAACAATAGAGGTTCCTGCACAAGAACACACGTAATTAAGAAACAATAATGTTGTTTTTTGAGACAATGGGACAAAGGCAGAGGAATGTAAATAATGAAAAGACCAAGGCCCTGTTTGGTAAATAGAGGTTTGGGCAAAAATTAGAGGTTTGAGGTATAATTAGAGGTTTGACTAGTCAAATCCGCTAATATTGATGTCTGGTAAATAGAGGATTGAAAGAGCGGATTGGGGTGAAAAAGCTAATTTTGAAAAGCTCCTAATATGAGCTTTTTGAGATTAGAGGTTTGATATTAGAGTTGTAATGACTCTTTTACCCTTAACAATTACCAAAAATCTCCAAATAACTTAAATTAAATAATAATTTTTTTAATATAAATAATAACATTAAATATTCGACTTATTTGTTGTTACTACTAATTTATATGGTGATATTTGTAAGTTAATTCTATTTTTATTATCACATATTTATATGTGCATATAATTTTTTTAATAATTATATAAATAATAAATTAATATATAAATCTTTCAAATATGTTTAGGAAATTTATATTAAAAATAATTTTTACAAATCTAATTAATATTTACTAGATACAAAATATTCATAACTGATAAATTATTCAAACAAGTATTGAATATAATCATGTCTTTATATGTCATTTTGCTTGTTTAAATAATCAAACAGCTATCAGCTATCAGTTAATTTTACCAAACACTTTTATACAATCAGCTAATACAATCCGCTAGTCAAATCAGCTAATACAATCAGCTATCAGCTATCAGCTAATGTAATCCGCTATCAGCTATCCGCTAATTGCCAAACAGGCCACAAGTGGAGAAGGGTTTTTAGTTTGTTGTGGTGGGGCCTGGGTGGAAGTTTGCTTTTGGAGTTATAGAAATTGGAAGCAGCATTGTTTTTGGGTGGGTTGGATCCGAGTAAGACTACACAAGCTTATTATTCCCTCTATTTTGTATTTTAAATTAAATATCAAATTCAATCCGTTGATGAACTTAAAAATCTCTGGGCTTTGGAGCTTAGGGGCAGTGGTTTTCAATTCTAAATTCTAGTTTATACAGAATCAAAATGGTATGTTTGGGAAATGAGTAGGAGTTTGGCGACATTCAGAAATATGGTTTGAAATCAATAAAATGAAATCGCTAGTTATTGAAGTCTTGCTTAGAATTCAAAGATAGGCAAAAATGTTTGAATGCCAGCGTTGTCTTCTTAGGTTTGGGTTGGCAAAGACGATTAATTAAATCAAACAAAAGCACAGCTCCTTTAAACCCTTTTTAAAGCTGTTCAATAAAAACGCATCACAACAGTTTTATTGGATTTTGTGTGTTTGGATAAAATAGTTAATATTGTACCAATGGATATTGTTTCTATGTAAAATTTGAATATACTAATATCTATGTATTTTGATGTACTATTTTGAGTTTATGCTTAATTTTTTAGTTAATTATTTGATACACTGGCGGTAAAAAAAATTATTTTCTACAAGTATTTTGTTTTGGTGAATAGAACTTAGGGTTATAATTTAAGGTTTATAGGTTAAAAGTTAAATCTTCAACATATTACCTCAAAACTTAAACTCTAACCCATAAATTCTAGCCATTACCCATAAATTCTAAACCCTTGCTCCTAAACCCCTAAACGGATGTGTGAAAACTAAAAGTTTCCACCGTCAATGTATTGAATATAAATTATATTTTTTTATATAAAAAATATGACTTGTATTTGTTAGAAATGCGCAGATATATCATATGTATTATATATATTATAAAGGGCTTCATTATAAAATAAGTTTTTAAATTATATATATATATATATTTGCTTTAGGTGTTTAAATTTTTGGGTCAAAATAAGCATTAATATTTTATTTCGTTATATTTTAAGGTTATCCACTAATAGAACAAAAAATCCGACATCCAATGAATGAATGTATGACATGTAATTTTTTAATTCCATTTATTTTTTAAAGAAAACTATATAATATTAAAAAAACTTAAAAATCTCATTTTTTACCCATAAACCTCCAAATCTTTAAATATGTCATATATCGTTGCCAAATGACCACTACCCACGCCTTCTGTCGATGGACCCCACTACTAATTACTTCATTTTCTATCCTTGTAAATCGACAAATGAGATGTTGATTGAACTTTGAACGACGAATGTGAAATGAGTTTCACAAACAACGAATACAATAACAAACAAATAACATTTGGGCTTTACGGTGAGAGACTTAACTAAATAATTATATTTTATTTTTTTGAATGTAATTATGAATAAAATGAAGATTGATTTAAAAATATTAGGTTTTTGTACAAACCAGTACTCATCGATATTTACTGAAATGATATAAGCACACTAAAATTTTAACTGGAACGATACCTAATTATTTAATTCCAATTAGAATTAATTAAAAAGGAAAGTTGAGAGCAAGAACCATTTTAATTGGATAGTTAGAAAGCTTCTGAAATTAAGACTTGAGGCCGCATAATATATAATTCAGTGGCAGAATGGGCAGTAGTGAAAACTTTCCGGATATGAATTATTGTCTAGGATTGGGCTAATGTATAGTTGTGTATAGATTGGGAGATACTGTACTGATTGTATTTGTTTTTTTGCGGCTACTTGGGTAATAAATCACACTTATCTAATATATATATATATATATATATATAATTATTACTTTTGTAATTAGAAGGAATTTTACGTTTCTAGGTATGTTTGACTGACATGGTGTAATTATATCTTAATTCTCGTTGTCGTGTTTTACTAACATAATTCCCACTGTAATAATATCTTATAGTAAAAATTATAATTATGTAGTTGCGTAAGTTTAAATTTTAGTACAATTTAAATTATAAATACCAATTATCAGGCTAAAAATTGAAGAGCGTAATTAAGGTGTCAAACGAGATATACAAATAATAATATTAGTCAAATATGTCATATTTGTGAAATTTACACGTAAATAATAGGAAGCTACGAAAAGAGCAATCTTTGAGTATTTTAGTTCATGGTGAGGTATTTCTTGTTAAATCCAGAGGTGGTTCAAAAGTTTACGGAACCCTATACAATTTGTTAAAACGAAATCATTTAATTTATAATCCCAAAAATATATAAAGTTTTTTAAATTTATTTTTATCTTAGTAAAAAATATATTATAGGGTACTCTTTAAAGTCATTTTTTTCTTATAATTTATTAAAACAAAACATTTTTATTTTTCCTTTATAAACATTTAATTCAACTCATTTGAGACTCCTCTTTTCTTGAAGGCCATGTGCGGCCGCTCATCTTGCACATGTTCAAAGCCCTCACCGGTTAAATTGATGTATAAATAAGAGTTTTCACTAATAATTTTAATAAGATGATGAGTCCGAATCCGACTTTCAAACCGTGACGATAAATTGAGGCATTTGAGAGTAATCACCCTACTATTTTTTTTGCTTATTTTTTTAACATCAAAATTTATTTTTCAACTTGCTCTTGTATTTTAAAAGCATAATGATGATGAATTTATGAACAAAAAAAACTGACCCCAAAATAATAATGACAATATACATATTGGATAATATAATTTAAGATCAAAATTTTGGAAATGTTTTAAAGATTTAAGTTTAGAATCCTGGCTGTTCAATCAGCACGTGTGAGTAGGCCTTGTGCTTTCTGCTTAAGTTTCATAATTTTCACCATTTTCAACTGCAAACCACATGAGAGACAGAGAGCTACGATGGGCCTTATTAGTTGGGCTGGAATTGAAAATAGATTGGATCGTGCTTATATTTGGGCTTTGAGCTTCCCCCTCATTTGTGTTACCTTTCAAAGGTTCATTAGTCATAACCATCAATTTAGGATCAAAACTCGCATGAAATTTTGATTTGATTAAACTAGGCCAATTGTCCATGTAATATCTATAAATATACTCGCTTCGTGTATTTTAATTTGATCGATTTTAATAATTATATTTTTCAAAATTGATGTTTTAGTACCGCTCCAAACAATATAAAGATTATGACTAAACTGCAAAGACTTAAAATGATCGAATATTAGCACGAACCAACTTGACTCAGTGGTTAAGGGAACGGTTGTTGTTCTTAGAGGTTACAAGTTCGAGCACCAGCAGCTGCAACAGGGTGATTGAGCGTTCATTGTCAAATGGTTGAGAGTATATTTAGAACAGATACTACTTGTAATCATTTTAGCTTTCATAAAAAAATGATCGAATATTAGAACTAGAACTAAATTTATTATTTTTCGAGTTTAATTATTTAATTTCCTTTTAAGGGGAGCAAGCGCTTGAAAGGTTTCAAAAGAGACTAACTTATAAATTATAATGGAATACATGTTAAATATTTATCCAAATTTTG
Source organism: Hibiscus tridactylites (assembly GCA_958450335.1). NCBI lineage: Eukaryota > Viridiplantae > Streptophyta > Magnoliopsida > Malvales > Malvaceae > Hibiscus > Hibiscus tridactylites. The sequence continues at coordinate 67,677,720 of OY288284.1, forward strand.
TTTGGGCTTAAATTTGGATTGATGTACAATTCTTTTGACCGAAGATTCCTTGGAAACTAAATTTATTTCATAAATAAATATTATATTAGAAATATGAGTGAATGAGAATTCTTAATAATCAAGTAATGTGCCTACAATTAAAGGATATGTTTTAACTTTTATAATAAAATGGAAAATTCATATATATTTTGGCCCAACTTGACCCACACCCTTGATGGAATCGAGGGACCTTTTGATAAACTTTCAAGGTAAAACTGTCAATTATCCACACAGATGAATAGACCGACTACAACATACATATTATGATAAAGTTGTGCATCAACAAGTGAATCCCTACCGACAAGCGGTGGGTGCATTGACAAAGTATCTTGCACTTCTAAAAAAAAATACAGAATTTAAACTTTAAAAATATATTGTTAGAAAAAATAATTTTATACTTTAAACATAAATCGTAAAATGGATATATATATTACAAGAAAAAACAAGTGAAATATCTTATTTTACTATAAAAGTTGCTTTTACACATTATTCATGGATCCCTAATGTTATAATATGCAAAACAGATTGAGTTGCTTGGACATAATTGTGACAACGATGGTAGTTAACTTCTAATTCATGGCCAATCCAGTGTTGGTAAAATGAACTGCAAAAAAGCTGTTAGCACTGACTGGAAACTATAAGCAAAAACAGAACGTAAATTCGTTGACCGTGTCGTGGTATGGTGGCCACTGCCTTAGAAACAAAACTGCCCCGAACAGTGTAGTCGCTTCACGGGCAGGCTGTCCCCCGAGGTGCACACGGACGCTCCTGGAATCGTACACTCGACTCTCGGAGTGAACAACAGTGGAACTGCTCGAACAAGTGGAGAAAACAGAGAGAAACTGGAATGCTTTGTGAATGTGTTTGATGATGTAAAATGCTGCATGCAACATCTCTATTTATAGGCTGTATAACATGTCTATAATAGACATTTCACTGGCACAAATAATTACAGAATTAAATCTGTATAACAGCCATCTTAAATCTGCTGTAACAGATTCTTATAAACACCATTTTAATTCTGTAATAATCATGTCATTACAGTGCTGTTACACCATGAATTTGACTGAAAAACAGTCTAAATTCATCCACTGAACAGATTGTACATATTCGAATAAATTCGAATAATCTGCACTGGAATCAAACCGTTCTGAACGTTCGAATTAAATCAAATAAAATTCTGAACGTTCGAATCAATTAAATTCGGATGATTCAAACAGTTTTATCAAGAGCATATAAATAAGAAAAAATTCTTTCACATATAGTCTTTTATTCATAAGAAAATTCCTACGAATTTTCTCCAAAAAGAATATATACGCGCGCGTACGTGTCGAAGACACGTGTTACCCGAGCCCGAGCCCGAGCCCAGGCACGAGCCGAGCCGACCGGCCGGACGGCGGCGCGCGAGGACTTCCCTTGTTCTTTCCCACTCAACAAGGGAGGGAGGAAGTAAGGGTATAAATACCCTTCCCTAGCTATTTTCCCAACCAATGTGGGATATAGCTTTGGTAACTTTCTTGAAGCATTACCAACATCCAGTTCATGTAAGGAGCTGCTGATAGCGTCGGTCCTAGACTCCTAGTCTTTTGGCGGTCTAGGACGAATATAAAATGTAGGCCTCGAATTAAAAATTTAAATTTAAATTGCGGTTGCGATTGTATTTACAATCATGTTAGGTTTTATTGTGGGTGTAGCATTATATATGATACTTCGGTCTCTGCAAGTATCGCGGTTGTGAAATCTCTTAATAACATATGTTATTGTGGACATAACAGTTGTGAGTATCGCAGTTTCAGATGGTGCCGCTACCCACAAGAGGATGTAGCATATAAATTGGGGTTGCAATTGACCCCACTTGATTTGTTGGAGTACAAGGTTTTCAATGAGGTAATATAGATTTTTTCATAAGAAATATTAGATTTGACCTCACTTAATTTGTTGGGGTATGAGAATAACAATGCTTATTCTAATGGTATAGAAATCATCAATACCTCATGTTTCACTCATGAACCCACTATAAGAAAATCATAACTCCACCACTACCGCTATCGTCATGTAACGATCGTTGTTGCGGTTGCATACCGTTATTTAAATCTCTGTCCCTAATAGCAAGTAACAAAAAAATTAATTTAAGAGTATATCCATAATAACAAGTATTGAAAATTTAGGCTCTTAATAACAAAAATTGAATAAATCGAATTTTAAGAGTATGCCTAAAATGACAAATATTAAAATAATCAGGCCCCTAATAACAAGTATTAGAAAAAGTTAAATTTTTTAGAGTAGCCTCATAATAATAAATATTAAAAAAATTAAACTTCTATTAATAAATATTAAAAAATTAGGCCTCTACTAACATATATTAAAAAAATAAGACCATTAAAAATAAATACAATTCGAATAAAATTAAAAATATGTAATTCCCTTAAACGGTGAGCTCTAGGCAGGTGCCTTGTTGCCCCTGCCCAGGGTCGGGCCTGCTGACTTATAATAATTGTTTATATAAACAATCAAGAAAAGCATATGGATCTTTTCATAACATAACGAAAAAATATCAGTAGTAAATGACGTTGGGAATAAAAATTTAAGGAATTAATCTTAATTATCCATTAAATTTTATTTAACAATTAAAAAAAATTACATATATAAGTGAGTCCTAACAAAACTTTTCATTTCAATTATCGTGTACAAAAAGACCAGTGCGGCCAATCAAACAAAATATGAATTTAAGACATAAATTAAAATTTTTGTCGACCTTTCATAACTTTAAATCAAAACCCAATAATTTGATTTACATGAAAGGGCCTACCAGATGTGCATGACAACCTTACATCATTATCATTAGTATTGCCAAAAAAAAAAAAGCTTCATGTTCTCGACAATGGAGGAAGCTTCATGGGAAAGCTCCAATGGTAACCTTTTTCAATGATCCCCACATGATTGAAATCAAAGATCCTATGGAGAAAAGTTGTCTGGAGCCACTCAAATCCTATTAACAAATCCACGAGATCTATTATGTTAAATTAAATTAAATTCAGATTCAGATTTATTTTAATGGCTGTTTTAAAACTACATAATTATCACTGCAATGTGTTGGTGCCGGTTGTTGGGGTTTATTTTCTTCTTTGCCAACTACTTCTGCTCGTGTAATCCAATGGATTAAGCAAAAACATGTATACCAGAATGTCACATATCAAATCCTTGTCGACTATTGAATATTTGTATGGACATTGTCCTCATTTGTGGAAGCTTCCAGCATGGTCTCTCCTAACTTAGTTTTCCATTATTATTAATATTTGTACAATTACCTAAGTTAGGCGAGCTAATTACTCTCAAATTGCACTTAGAATTTTATGATTTCAAGCAATATACAAGTTGATAGGCATTTAAATGTGAACCTAACTGATCAAATAGATTAATGTGGTGCAACTTCTTCGTATTAAAGTAATTGGGATTTATGTTGATTATGGATTTTTTAAATAAAAATGAAAGGGGTAAATATGTAGTATTTTGGTGTCTAAATTTGATTTCAAGGTGCAGTTTGGTACTTTGAATTTTTTTTTGGCCCAATTAGGTACATGAATTTGGTTTTTAGGTTTAACTTAGCACCTAAACTTGGCTGCATGAAGTTCAAATATCAATTTGAACCAACAAATCAAATTTATGTATCCAATTGGCCAAAAAAAAATAGATGCCAAAGTAAGCCTTAAAACAAAGTTCAAGTGCCTAATAGGACCAAAATATTTTATATAATAAATTAAACCTTGAAATTAAATTTAGATGTCAAAATATGTATTTACCTAAATTAAAAAAAATGATAGTTGGTCTAAGTGGCAAGCAGTTTGATATCGTTTAAACAGGTCACGAGTTCGAGCCTTGTGTATGCATAAAATCCTCGCTGAGACTCGTTCACCAAAATTAAGTGTGCGATTCAAGCCGATCTAATTTAGTCATAACACAACCTTCAAAATATCGAAAAGACAATTAAAAATAGAAAAAGTAGACCGGTTTTGTTTGAAGAAAGTCAGAAAGAGAGGAAATAAAAAGGTGGACCAATAAAACAAGAAACTAACGTAGTTTGGGGATTAAAGAAACGAAAAGCATTCGTGTGAGGCCCCCTCTTTTATATAAATGTGAAGAGAAATACAGTGAATTCAATTATTGAGTTGCTTTTGAAGTAGCCAGGTTGAGTGTTTTCGGTGGATGGAGTGGGGGAGAGAGAGGATCCCCATGAAGGTTCGTAGAAAGGATTACAATGGGACATCACCTTCATTCCTCAACCTCAATTATTACCCATATTCGCCCAACAAGTTATCACTTCACTTCAGCGGTAATAATGTACGTGGATTCAAATTCGATTAATATGGGGCTTTACTACTCAAATACTTAAATAATATACTTTTTTAATGAAATGATATTAAAAATGTTATTTACATTAAGTGTTTCAGTAGAAAAGTGAATGATATTCATCCTAAAAGATTCGAGTTCAATTTGTTTTGTCTACAAAGTGTATGTATATTGTCAAAAGATTAAAAGAATATATATAAACAAATATTACCTTATAATCAACTTTAGACCAATAAAAAAATGTTACATAAATAACATTCTTCACTCATGTGACATAATTGCAGTGGTTGAAGGAAAAGCACCACTAAGTAAATATATTTTTTTTCGTTTCGAGGTTTATTCTAGACAAAAAAGAAGAAAAAAGAAAAATAATGGTGGTCAAGAATTAAATTATACGATTTTTCAAAAAAAAATTATATGTGGTATGTGTCGAAAACACTGGTTAGCATGAGCACAAGCCAAGCAATGGTGACGATACACATGTATGAACTTTATCTTCAATCACTCAATGAGTGTGTGTTTAAAATAATGTATTAAAACACTTGAAAAAATAATCAATATCTAACAAACAACGTGGGCTTAATGTAAATTTCACAGCTACGTCGTTTATTAGATGTTGATTTTAAATGTTTAAATACAACCTTCTAAACATATATTTATTGAGTTATTGAAGATAATTCATACACAAATATTGTTGATGCTCGACCCGTATTTGTGCCAACACATTTCCTTGAGATATATAACATGTGATTCTTCTTTCTGGACAAAATTTACATATTTTTTCCTCACGTCTTTGTTTTACGTGACATTGGAAGTGTGTTATTATAAATAATTTTTTAGACGTAGTTTTATTAAATAATTAAAAAAATATTATTTAAATAAAAAAAGTCTAATATGAGTTTCAAACTTCAATAACTATACATAACTCTTCTCCTTCATCTTTAAATGTAACATGATCTTTGGTCGTAAAAAATGAGTTAATTTAATGAATAATGAATATGAAAAGAAAACACAATAAGAGGTCTTCCTACCTTGAACTTGGATTACAAATATCATTCAATGAACTTTGTTGACACTAAAACCTTTTGATTAATTGGTATGCAACCCTTGTTAAAAAAAGTGGGATTGAATAGATTTTAAACTTGAATCATAATATTTGTAACTTATTTATCTCAAACTGCTTGATAGGTTTTTTTTGACAAATCTTAAATTTAATCCTAACCATACCTAAAGAGATGGGAAGGGGACTTTAGGGGAAGAAAGGAGGGTGTTCCGAGTAGGCCTAGAACCCATAACCTAATAGAATATGAAGGAACAAAGATGAAGAATTTGTCCAACCATCCAAATGTGCTTACTCCAAACTGCTTGATATGTAGGAGATAAAAATAATAATTATTTTATGATTCCAGACTCAATGTTTTGAAAATAAAATTTAAGTTTTAACTTTAAAATATAAGATTAGCTACGAATTCAAGTTGAAAAATGAAAAGGTTTCGAGATCCACTAATTGACTTAGTGACTAAGGATGCTTATCTTGTTCCATCTTATATGAGTTCGAATCCCGACATAAAATGTATCTCTATTTAATCAAAAAATGAAAAGGTTTCAAAGTTATAAATGACACCACTAGTTTAATGTTAAATAATATGGTAAATTATTTTATTTTATTAGTTATAGTTTTTAATAATGTTAAATTCAAAGCTTGAAATCTATGATCCCACCATTTAGACCATGGTTAATAAGGACAAGTTGACAATTCCCATAAATCAATTAATTTGATGATCAAGTTGTGAATTTATGCTGTTGTCGCCCATGAATTCAAATCTGATTGTCCACGCTTCAACAACAAGGAAAGGGTATAGAATAATAAAATGAGCTGTGGGAAACAGGGACATGACCGGCGTGAGAGGAGGCTTTGCCGCTTTGGGGTCTAACCCACGGCAGCCCAGCAGCGGCACACCCAGATCATATGTCGGATTGTTGGGGTTTCTCTTTTCTGCCCCCACGTGTTTTTTCTGTTGCCAATGCATACTTGCATATTGAATATTCTCTACTTCTCCATTTACCCTTCTTTTTCAATAAAACTACATTTCTATCGACCATGTCACAAATATACAAGTGTATGAATTAGTAATTAATTTTAAATTGTATAAATAAAATATTTTTAATACAAATATAATTTGAAAAAAATATATACAACAACACTTCAAGAATTGGAGAATGTAATCACCGTTTAGGCTGCCTTTGTATTAAGTAATTATTTGAATTTAAAATACTAATAATTATGATATATTTTTTTCTTCTGTCTTAAATATTTTATTGATCAAAATTAATAAATATATTTATCTTTTATCTTATATATTTGTCTCTTAAATAAACATCATTCGTTTTTTTTTACTAAAACACTTGTTAAATTCAGGTATAGTTCTCTTTTATCTCTTTATATTTTTCCTTTACATATTTGTTTTTTTTTCGCCTTTTCTATTTGATCTCTCCGGAATTTATTTTACATGTATTTTTTTTTGTTTAATAAATCTTCTCATTCTCTTACGAAAGTTATGAATATTTTTTGTCCGTTCTTAAAACACATTTAGTCTTACTTTTGTAAGTCTTTTAATTCTTTCAGGATTGGGTCCGTTACCATCTATTTTCTTACACGATCTTATTTTATAAGATGAATGAATTATATTTTAAAAACTAATAAATGATGATGAATACGATAATTTTATCAAAAATAAATATGAATCAAACTCAACAAAAATGCATATAAATCTGAAAATTCTTGAAGTCTTAATTTTTACCATCAAGATGGTACCGAAATAACTTAGATAGTTCGGTCGTATTTAAATTCTTCAAATTGCCTCAATTAAGTTTAGAAGTAGCAATTTGATAGACTCATCAATTGTAATATCATATCTAAAAATTATATTGACCAGATGGGAGCTGTAGCATTCAAGATAGTATGACTCGATTAAAAGCACACTGAAAAGGTAAAACGAAAAAAAAAAGAGTCAATTACCCATAAAAAAGAAAAATCAAGATTCAAAGTATGACTCGAGCTGATTAAAAAGACTTTAACATTAGATAATTAAATTATACTAAGAATTAATCCTAATTAACTCTATCGGCATTGTTCATAAACAGTTATACTAAGAATTAATGCTAACCCTATTGGCATTGTTCAGAAACCTGTTAATAATAAATCATTTAGTTTGAAAATACATTCATAGAAAAAGAAGACACTACAGTGAAAACTGCAAAATAAAAATAAAAAATAAATATACTATGACAATTCTATCCAAAAATCTCATTTTTGTATTATTTACTAATGTGACACTTTAAAAAAATTAATTATCGATCTAGCACCATTTACAAGAACTCGTTTGATTGATATGGCTGAGTTTCATTTTTTTAATTTTTAATAAAACTTCCCTTACGTGTATGTCAAATTTCATAGGTTTAAATTTTTTTTTTAACTAGAGAATGGAACTTTTAAGCCTTAAAAGAAATAAAAATTTATGAAATATGTCATAAATATCAAAGAAATTCCATTAAAAAAACATAAAACTTATCATACGAGTATGACGAATACTTACAAGAAATATTAGACAGGTAATTAATAAAAAAATCATCATAATTGGGTACTTTCCCCCAAGCGTTATATAATGTTGAAACTAGGGTTGATATGTCAAGGACACTGATCCTCGATACATATACAACCTGTCACCCCCAGCTTACAGCCTGGCAACCCATGCTCACTTTCCCCATAAAAAATGCTTATTACCACGTCACGACAAAATCCTACGTGGCAACATGGTCCAATTTCCTCGGCCCCTTGTTTCTCTCCTCTATTTAAACTCTCCCGACTTGCCTTTTCCTCTTCACCAACAATTTCAAAGCAAACTCCAAAAACAAAACAAAAAACCACGAATTTTAGTTCCAAAAACAACAACAACAAGAGATTATTAAAATCTAGGAATCCGAAAATGGGTATTTGCAGTTCGTGCGATTCAACTCATGTAGCAACGGCTAAGGTGATTCTTCAGGACGGAAGGCTGCAAGAGTTTCCTTATCCTGTCAAGGTTTCTTATGTATTGCAAAGGAACCCCATGTGCTTCATCTGCAACTCAGATGATATGGACTTCGACGACGTCGCATCAGCCATCGAGGAAGACGAGGAGCTTCAGCCCGGTCAACTTTACTTCGCCTTGCCCTTGAGTTGGCTCAAACATCCTTTACAAGCCGAAGAGATGGCCGCATTGGCTGTCAAAGCTAGCTCCGCTTTGATGAGAGCTGGTGCGGCTGAAAGATCCGGGTCTAGACGTAAAACTGTTATTCCTTTTGCGTTTTCCGACGACTCTCCTCGCCGGAAAGTTGCCTCCCCCGTCGGTGGCAGTGGTAGTGAGAAGAGAGGGAGAGCCGGGAGAGGGAGGAGAAAGTTCAAGGCTATGTTGAGTGCTATTCCAGAATAGGGAGGGGACATGTTGGGAAAGAAGGGTGGTATATTTGTAAATATATAATGATATTGAGTTTATTTTAGTCAAATCACCAGTGGAAATAGAGGTGGTTCATGGTTGACCTGTCTTTCTTCACATTCTTCGGATGCCCATGCGAGGGTCTTGTTACAATTTTACCCTATTTGAGTATAAGAGAATACGATAAATTTGGATTAGTGCATTGTGTCCGATCACAATTTTTATTTTAACATATATTTTGATGCAATATTCATATCAACTAGATCTCTTTCTATTTATAAATCAAAAGTTATTAAATGTTTAACAATATTTGATTATATGTCTTCAATTTCATTTTCATGTCTCTACTTAAGCTTTACGCTAAAAAATAAATTTAAAGTTAAGATTAAAGTTTAGAGTTAGAGTTTATAATTAGAGTTTATGTCATTATGAATATGATGTATTTTTTAAGGTTTATAATCTACAATTCATGGTTATAATTTAGAAGTTAATTTTTTAGTCTTGAAGCACATGTACAAGCAGTGACGGAGCCACAGCTCCAATGGGAGGGGCTGTGGCCCCCCTAAAAAGGGACAATTTTTTTAATTCATATATGTGTACTTATAAGTTATATTGATAATGATATCTATCAAGTTAAACTCAATCTACTCTAACCACATATTTTAAACAAACAAATTATACATGATAAATTTTGTCACATAAAAAATATTTAAGTGGAAGTTCTTTTTATAAAAAAATTAATTGTTTAATAAATATAGATGTATAGTATCTATTCAAAAAAAATATAAAGTAGAAAATTTGAATAGGAATTTATCAGTTTCGAACATTTAAAGATTATACAAATATTATGAACATATACTACTTTGTAATCACCTTCATACTATTAAAAATGATTATCAAATAATTTTGAATATTAAAACATATGATTTTTCTATCTTCTTTTAGTTTTAAATATATTTTTAAAAAATTAATATAATAACAAATTTAACGAAAACATTCAATAGAAAACTAAAAGAATAAATAAAAACCTTGAATTATTGTGTTCGTTATCATAAATCATAAATGAAAAGAAGTTGAGTAAAAAAGTGAGTTTAAAAACCGTTTATTATACACATATTGAATTAGACTATAACCAAGTAAGTTTTAAGTGAAATATTATTTCAATCGAGTTTTATTTAAAAAATTAAATAAGTTTATAAAATTTAACCATAAAAGGGATATTGGGTCAGCAATATTGTATGTGGGGGAACTTGAGATTCACTCTGCTCAAGGCTGATGTATGGTTGCCATATCCGTATAAAATTTGTTATCTTGGTGAACAAAGAAACAGGGGAACGGGTAAGATTCTTGTTTGAAATTTTCAGATTCACGAGGAGGAAGCCGGTGAAAATGACATAAGAAGACCACGAAAACATAAAAAAATATTTTATCCATTATTTAATGTCATTGTATTCCTAAGAAATTGAACCCGATACCTTGAGTAAAACAATACCATAGAGTAGTTTTTTAAATAGTGTTAAATAATCACAACGTATTATTTATTTATATTTTTGTAAACCTTTGATAAGACAAACACTTACGGACAAAGTTAATTGAATACGGGTCAATATCATTTTCTTTTCTACTTGATCAACTCGTTGGGTTCTAATACGGTACTAACAAGTAATAGTTTGTACTGTTAGAAAAAAGGCGTTAATCCAAGAATAAATAATAAGATAAATAATATTATTTAAATGAACAATACAAAATTAAGAACAATACAACAATATATAAATCAAACCGATTTGGAACCAAAAGAAACGTGTTGAGGCCTGCACGAACGCAGTTTCCTTAAGACAGATTTTCGGCCACTTCTATGGTGCTCGAGTTCATTGGTCGTCTGTCTCCCAGGATACAACAACATAAGATCAACCACAGTTGCACTACTGTGGAGATCACGAACTGACCCTTGCCTTCGCCTATCACCGAAAACCACTTGTAAAATCCACAGAGTAAAACAAAGAAAATTTTCTGTGGTTTTGAGTTATGTAAAACTTAGAAGGTTTACTCCCTATTTATAGGAGTGTCATGAGGGTATAAGAGGAAATTTTGACCTAATGGAGCATTCAATATTGAGAATCAATTGATTCTCCTATAAAGCAATTTCCAAAATTATTATCTGAATTAAAGGTAACTTCTAATATTTACCCTTTTAATTTCAAGATAAAATTTGGCAAATTTATGCTTTTATTTGAGGAAAATTCATTTTAAATTTGGGTCAAAATATCTGCAAGCCCGCGAAGGACCAGACCGGTTCAGACATTTGCGTTACCCACGTCGTGCACGTCTGCACATTTACGAACCAACAATTGGTTCCACATTTTCCTCAACAACATTTGAATCAATTTCTTATTCAAAGCTCCAAAATTATCAAATTTTCCAACAATCCCCCACATGAATGAAATTGATTTAATCAAAAACATTTTGACTCGATGTGGTGATAGATTCTACGATCGATAGCTGCATAGGATAGGTAGGTGTCCACCCTTGAACCTTCCCTTGTGAAAGTATATTTACTTTACTAGCTGACCAGTAGACGTAATGTCCTTGAACTGTTCTGCCGTTTGTGTAAACGATGATATACTTCACACAACTACCTCTCTGACAAGAGTATTAGTTCTCATGGGTATGTCCATATGGCCGTGGACATCGCCTGGTTCTGCAAGAGTTTGAAAGAACTATGCCTAATAGTCTCATTGAAGCGGCCCCACTTCACTCTCACATAGGTGACTTATGTTGCTTGACTCACAAAAGCACACAATAGTCATTAAAAGCATTGCTTAGCCTAAACCACTTTGATCACCGTTTACATCATAGGAATGGACTTGGGGATAAGAGCCCCTACAGTGACCGCACAGGTCTATGCAATTAGGTTGTCCCTTTGAACCTAGATCTTGGGATCTCCAGTCAACTAGGTAGGGTTTTCCTTCACATAGCACCTTAAATTTACATGGGCTTTAGTCTCATTCCTTTAGATGTTTTCTCAACTTGATCTCAATTTAACCCTTTGGTTAATGGATTCACAACGTTATTCTTTGATTTCAAAAAATCAATAGAGATAACTTCATTTGAGATAAGTTGTCTAACGATATTATGTCGACAACGCATATGTCTCGACTTACCATTATACACAAAGCTCTATGTCCTACCTATTGTGGGCATTGGCTTTGGTCGTTCAAGAATATCCTCCAAGAAATTTCTAAAGCCATTCGACTTCTTTTCTAGACTTGTCTAGAACTTCAAAATCAGATTCTATTATGGATTTGATTATAACCATTTTTCTTGAGGATTTCCATGACACGGTTCCTTCTCCCAAAGTGAAGACATATCCACTTATGCCTTTGATATCTTGAATATCAGATATCCAATCGCATCGGAGTATCCTTCTAAATAGAAGAATCTCTAGAATAATGCAATTCATAATCTTGAGTAAATCTAAGATATCTCAATGCCCTCACAATTGCTTTCCAGTGATTTTCACTTGAATTGCTTGTGAATCTACTTGAACTGCTCATAGTAGAAACAATATCTGGTCTATTGAATCTACTTGGTCAACACTTTGGTTTTTGTTCTTGGAAAAAAGTTGGCATGTATTTATTGGAGTTCTGGCTATGCCGGAAACATCCTTGCCAAACTTCTTTTGCCCGCGTAGTGTGACTACGTCAATATGAGACCTTCAAGTGATCGTTTGATTTGGATGCCCAAACTCAAATATGTTAATCTCATATTTTTCATGTCAATCTTAAATTTGACAAGTCTTTGGTACGTTTACCATTTTATTGTTGCTTCCAACAATGAATATGTTATTAACATACAAACATAGAATAATATATCCAATGTTAGTAGTTTTGACATATACACATTTGTCACACTCATTTATCTTGAAGTCGTTTGTCATCATGACATTATCGAACTTCTCATGTCTTTACTTTGGTGCTTGTTTAAGTCTATACAAGGACTTCACCAACCTACATACTTTTCTCTCTTGACTTGAAACTACATAACCCTCAGGTTGTTTCATGTATATTTCTTCATCAAGATCTTCATTTAGAAAAGTCCTTTTATCATCTATTCGATGTACGTCTAGATTTCGCAAAGCGACAATTGTAATTATCATACTTATGGAGGTTATCTTTGATACATGAGATTATGTATCGAAATAGTCAAGACATTTGGTAACCTTTTATTACCAATCTGGCCTTATACTTATCAATTATTCCATCTACTTTCATTATTCATTTGAAATTCATTCAAAACTTAGTGGTTTAATTCACGGAGAAAGATCCACTAATTCCCCACGTATAGCTTTGCATGATGGAATCAATTTTACTCTTAACGGCATCCTTCCATAAGGTGCCTTCAGATGAATGTATAACATCATTATACATTTGAGATTCAACCTCTAGCATAAAGTTTAGAAAAATGATCTAAAGAAATTTTCTACCCTTGCTCGTTTACTTCTTTGTGGCTCTATTTCAAGCTCAAACCTTTGTTGATCATTTGAGTCATCTTTATCGATAATCTTCGAAGTTCGTTTTATTGAACTTTGACCAACTTCCCTAGCTTTACAAGGGAATACATCTTCCATTATCGTATGCTTGTGAATCTCAGGGTTCTTCGATTCATACACAAGAAATCGATATACATTGCTATGTTTTATATAGCCAATAAAAATACAATCCACAATTTTTAGGGATCTATTCTCAGTTGCTTTAGTAATGGGTCATTCTTTTGCAAGACACCCCCACATTTTCAAGTAGCTGTAGGAAGGTTTAATTACCTTCCATAACTTATATGGTGTCTAGTCTCTTTAATTTCAGGGAATCTTGTTTAAAAGGTAATTAGCTTATAGAATAGCTTCCCCCACATATTAAGCACATTATAGTACCAACGTTACTCATATAGAGCTTCTCCCTATCTTAAACATTTAATTAAGTTTGGGATTCAACATCATGCTCATAGAGAACAATTTTCACTATAGCTTCATCTTTACATTATTTTTATGTTATCGTCAATGAAGGTAATAAACATATTCCTTCAACCAATATGTTAATGAATCAATTGGTATGACAATAACATTGCCCTCGTTTGAAAGTCTATAGTCCAAAGACTTGTTCCTCATCTTATGGCAATTGAAGCATTTTTTTTCCATAAAATTTTGCTTCTAGAACACACCGTCCAATTTATGGTTTGAAGTCGTTTTTGACTTCTACTACGTTTGCCATGATAATATTTATCTTAGCAATATTTACCTTAGTAACATTTGAAGGTGATAACAATATTTATCTTATCCTCTCTAATAATAGGAGGATCGTCCTTCAGATATTTAACTAGGTTTATCATGGTCAATTATGCAACATCTTTTGTTGCCATGTATGAAATTCTTTCTAATAAATTTCACTAATTTTTCCATTGTGTCACGTAGACACAATCCAGAACCAAGATTTATGAATCTGTTAAACGTTAGGAATTTAGTCAAAGACTAAAACCAGAAACAGAAACATAATTTCTAACTTTTGTTAGACGACGGAGATTTAGTAAACTAAACCCAAACAAAAGTTCACACGGTATTAATAGAAAAAACAATAATAAACAATGTACCAGGTAGGTAACTTGTGAAAGAGAGGTGGTGCACTAGGCACGCTTAAATACCAAGTCTCTCAAAGAACCAATCCTAGACATGCATTTTTTAAATTTTCTTTCAATCACCGTTTATGGATTTTATTCTTGAAATCATTCCAAGCATGGATGATCAATCGGAATCACTACCTTTGATTCACAACAATTTGGAATCTTCCATTTATGTTCCAACGACCCTCTCGATTCTTTAGCTATTTTTAAACACTGTGCACTTCATAGCATGCATCAGAATAGGCTTTAAGAATTTAATTTTGACATAGAGAATCAAGTTCTTCTATGCTTTGATTCGAGACCTCAGTCAGAATCAATGCTCTAAATTTGGTAACCAATGTTACTTTCCGAAATAAATTCACCAATTTATTTCCAAAACAAAATCATACTTGATAATAAATTTGAGTTAATTTTTTTTTAAAAATAAATTCACCAATTTATTTTAAGGTTGAATCATTCTAGATTCTCACAAAATTAAATCCAACGATTTATTTCCCTTAACAAGTTTGAATCAACACATGATTCTAGTACAGAAAATAAATTTAATAATTTATTTCCTTTTACACAAATTTAATCATATTTGATTCTTACGGAAATAAATTCCATGATTTATTTTCCTTAACAAGTTAGAATCAACGCATGATTCTAGCATAGAAATAAATTTAATGATTTATTTCCTTTTTTCAAAAAATTGAATCATACTTGATTCTTACGGAAATAAATTCAATGATTTATTTTCCTTGCAACGTTAGAATCATACAAGATTCTCTTGAAAATAAATTCAATGATTTATTTCCTTTTCCAAAATTAGAATCAACACAAGATTCTAACGAAGAAATAAATTTAGTAATTTATTTCCATTATATCTTCTGTTAATCAAGAGAGATATCAATTCAACTTGATTCTGTTTAACCAACAGAAATCAAAAGGAATTAATCCTTTGATTTTAATTCCATTTCTTGTTTGGAAGATCAAGTAAACCCGTTAAAACGGCAGAAATTAAATTCCCGAAACGAATTATTTACAAGATCTTTTATTTCCAAAACAAAATACGACTTCGCCTGGATATCATATTTTTCCTACAAAATTTCTCAAAAGAAATTGTTAGTACGAAATAAAATTCACAGTGTTTCTAAAAAACACAAATAATGATAATTATCACATAAATAATAATTATACATAGTAAATTACGACACAAAATATTCCATATTTAATGTCATATTTAAAACACCAAACTTATTAAGGAATATAAAGAATTACCTTAATAAACATGTCGTAATAATACCATAAAATTAAGGTATTAAAATTACCATATTTCAAACACGAATTGCCGATTATAAAGGAAAGTACCGATTATTAAACATTATAATGGTGAGTACTTGTCTTATTAATATCATGTTTAATGATCAATCGTTATTTTGAATTTAATAAAAATTCAAATCATATCAACAAACAGACAATAATCCAATAGCAAAATAAATATACAAATTTACCTTTTTACCTTATAGACATGCGAGGCAGCACAATGCCTTTCCCGTTAATGCCCCACAATCCGAGTTACAAGCCCACGTTACCGATTCACAATTATACATGAATCATGGTAAAATACCTTTTTTAATTTTTCCCTAAAGTAAGTTGTTCATCTAAGCATAATCAGTGGACAAATTATGCTTCAGCCGTGGGTTGCTTTACCAGCAATAATCGATTTGTACACTTGTTGTATTACTCTTTAGATTAAAGCTCGAATCTGTCTTAAGATTGTTAGAAAAAAGGCGTTAATCCAAGAATAAATAATAAGATAAATAATATTATTTAAATGAACAATACAAAATTAAGAACAATACAACAATATATAAATTAAACCGATTTGGAACCAAAAGAAACGTGTTGAGGCCTGCACGAACGCAGTTTCCTTAAGACAGATTTTCGGCCACTTCTATGGTGCTCGAGTTCATTGGTCGTCTGTCTCCCAGGATACAACAACATAAGATCAACCACAGTTGCACTACTGTGGAGATCACGAACTGACCCTTGCCTTCGCCTATCACCGAAAACCACTTGTAAAATCCACAGAGTAAAACAAAGAAAATTTTCTGTGGTTTTGAGTTATGTAAAACTTAGAAGGTTTACTCCCTATTTATAGGAGTGTCATGAGGGTATAAGAGGAAATTTTGACCTAATGGAGCATTCAATATTGAGAATCAATTGATTCTCCTATAAAGCAATTTCCAAAATTATTATCTGAATTAAAGGTAACTTCTAATATTTACCCTTTTAATTTCAAGATAAAATTTGGCAAATTTATGCTTTTATTTGAGGAAAATTCATTTTAAATTTGGGTCAAAATATCTGCAAGCCCGCGAAGGACCAGACCGGTTCAGACATTTGCGTTACCCACGTCGTGCACGTCTGCACATTTACGAACCAACAATTGGTTCCACATTTTCCTCAACAACATTTGAATCAATTTCTTATTCAAAGCTCCAAAATTATCAAATTTTCCAACATGTACTCGATGTATTGATGATACTATGCATGTAATAATTGGAGTTAAGTTCTAAAAAGTAATAATTGGAGAACATTTGAGTTAGTTTGAAAAGAATGATCATTTGAGTTAGTTTTACCCTAATGTACAATCCAACTTCTCCTTTAACTTGTCTGAAGCTGTGGCTTAAAATGGAGGACATGTATTAGCCACATTTGTATTTAAAGGTTACTTAAATGAAGCTAACTCTATAATTGGAGACGCCAGCTTGGAAGAACCCAATGGCAAATCATGGTGAAGAACAGGAATAATTGTTTTTAAGTAAACAGAATAGAATAGCGTTTGTTAGATTAAAAAAACTGGCATGCATGTGATGATTTAACAAGTGGGATAAGAAATTTGTATTATTATTTTGAAACAAACGCCCCGAAAGTAAGTTGCCATCATTTCATATGCAACTTGGTGTGGTCCTGCATGATACTACTTATCCACATCATCGTTAGTTTTTCAAGTCAATTTCAATTATTAGTATTTAGTATTGTGTTTCGATTTACACTCTCTAATTCGATCATTTTTAGTCCATGTAATTTAGTAATACTGTTTCACCAACATTATGTCCTCCTCATGAATTGTGCCCAATTTACTGTTTCTTACACCAAAGTCTAAAACAGCAGGCACATTTGAGTGAAAGACAACTAAAGGAAGATGCCAGCCCTGCAAGAAATGTAAAGTAAAAGAGTTGAATATGCGAGAACCTTTTTTTTCCTTTCAAATTTGGACAGATTAGCAGAGCTCCAATTAATTATCCAACTTAATCCAAGCATTGTCCCCTCACCAGTTTTCTTTTGCTGATTGACTGTGTTATTGTTATTCATGGGTTCAACTGCATTGAGTTTGGATCCAGCTGGTTCTCAAATTATTTCCACCCCCTCAACAGTTTCAGTATATTCCATGCTTTCTTTTTATGTATAGCCCCTTGCAACTTCCCATGGAATTTGTTTGTTTTAATGTAGGATGGTGGAGTTGATAAAGTTGGAGTTATCCAGCAATCAAACCCATTGTGCTTTTATAAACTGAAATGAATAGGAATTCAATGCCCAAGTTCACAAACAGATTCAATCACAAGGCTACACACTGTAGATGTTATTGTCTGAAACAAACACATCCAAACCTTGAATTTCGTGAAAAATAGGAACATGGCCTTTAAACGAGGAATGGAACAGACCAAAGGGAAGGATGACATATAGAAGTGGGCATATATTGGAGAAAATGAGCACAGTAATATGAAACAGTTGGTGCTGGAAATAGGAGGAATAGAAAGTTTCTCACTTTTTGGTGTTACTATTTATGTTCCACACTCAAAATTATATTTAGGATTTAAATTTAAGGTTAGGGTTTAGGAAATTATAAGTAGGTATATTTTTAAGGTTTAGGATTTGAAATTTAAGATTAGAGCTTTGAATTTAATATTTAGTGTCGGGGCATAAAAAGAGACAAAATATTTTTATTCGAAAAAGAGACAAGGGTCATCGGCAATCTAGATTGCATGTTCCTAGTGTGCTCTTGTTCATCCAACCTAAAAAGGAATAGTGAGCTTTAGTTTTCATTTTTGCCTTGTTGAGTTGGAAATCTCGTTAATAAAAAGGCTTATTAATTATGTGTATGAACATATTAGTTAGTGGGAGCATTGGATAATTGTGTTCACTATATTTATATCAAAAATCATTCTTCTCGAGCCAACAATCAATTAGTCTAGCAAGATGAGATGCAAAATATTTTAAATAAGGTCAGAAATTCGAAATCAACGGCGTGAATAGAAAAAAAATTAAGTTGAAAAGATCGTCTCATAATGAGCCTATATAAAATCCGATTTAAATCAGTATGCTAATAAATCGGATACCAATAATTAAATAAAAAAATCATTTTTCTCAGAGTTTCATACAATAATATAAAGCATTGTAACTTGATATAATTTACACTACAAGAATAATAATTGAGAAGCAATGAGCTTGACATAGCATTTGTTGACGTGTGAACCTCGTATGTGTGGGCGCATAACTACAGAAAGAAAAGCCGGTGAGTGCCTTTTCCGCCGATTAGGACTTTTCTTAATGATAATGTGCCTTTTCGCGACTTGCTATTTTGACCAACAACAAGAAGGATACAATTTAGATTCTACACTCTAAAAAAAGTTAACATCATACATTCGTACTCTTTAGTTTGTGCAGTTTAACTTAAGAATGGTAAACTATCTTTCTACTACTCACTCAATTTTGATCATATTTCTGTTTTTAAAAATTTCGATATAATCATTTAACTTTTTAAATTTGTTTTCAATTTTCAACCACTCTTTGACTTAATGTTTAAAAGGAATATATTTAAATATAACAATTTTTTTTTGATAAATTACATGTCTATTTTATATTTCATGTTTGAGATTCATGCCTCTCCCTCCCAATAATGTCTTTTCTAAGGTTCAAACTCGGATCCTCTCTTTAGGAGAGCAATGTGTCTTGTCATTGCACTCAATCCTTAATAGTAGTATCCCGTATTTTTTTAATGCAAAGAAACATTTTTTTTTTCATTTTGGTCATTGAAATGCAAAGTTAAATTGGAATCAAACCAATTCCACCAATATCATCGGTAATTATCGACGACTTTAGCCCCGATTTTTTAACCGCAACGAAGGAAAATATTATCAAAGTCGTCTACATCTCGGGAAGGCTTTAGAAATTACTATAGAAATTATCACAATTTCCTAAAATAATTTCCAACTAACAACAATCCCCTATTTTTTTTCAACAATAATTCCCTAGTTTAGCCTGTTGACATGGCATCCAATTTTTTCTAATTATTTATTTGGGTAAACTATTATGGATGTCATTTTTATTTCTATCTTATTTTGATCAATAAATTAAAAAAAATGTATTTTGATCTCAAACGTTATCAATTTGTCATGATTTAGTCACAAAGTTGACCTATACTCAAGTAATTGACTAATATTATTGGGTATAGATATGAGTGTGCTTTCGATGAATTCGGATTTTATACATCAATAATTAAATTAAAGATTAATATCCTATACACTAGCGGTGGAAATTTTTTATTTCCACAAGCGCCTCAATTATAGGGTTTAGGGTTAGGGCGTAGAGTTTAGAGTTTAGGGGTTTTAATGTAAATGTTTAGAATTTATGGTTCATGTTTAGAATTTAAAATTTAGGGTTAGAATTTAGGGTTTAGGGTTAGGGTTTAGTTTTAGGGTAATATGTGTAGGGATTTAGGTTTAAACCTATAAACCCTAAATTTTAACCCTAAACCTAAAATTTTATCAACAATCCCTAAATTCAAAACTACTACACTTATACCCTTAAATTTTAAACCCTAAACGGAGTCTCTAACCCCTAAAATTAAGACGCTTGTGTAAAAAAATTTCCACAAGCGCTTGTGTATAGAACAATTACCCTTAAATTAATCTATTTAATTATCAAAACAAAATAACACAAACCTACTTAAAACCAAAATAATTAAACCGAATCGGAAAAAATTGAATTGTACATTTTTTCTTTTTAATATTTTTATAAAAAATATTATTAAATCATTATTTCATATTTTAATATTTAATTTCATATTAATTTTAAATTAATTAAATATATACTTGTAATTAATTAATTAATTCAATTTCAATATCTAAAACTAATAACCAAATCGAATTAACCATTTAAATCTAATAAATTAACTGAATGAATTAAATTTTTTATTAAATGAGTTCGATTTAGCCAATTAATTCGGTTGTACCAAATTTTTACTCTCTCAAAATATGGAGGGTAAAAGTCGGCGGTTTTAGGAAGTAGCCAAGCCGAGACCAACTTGACACGGTAGCCTGGGAGGAATTTCTATTCCTTTTCAGTGCTCTATTTATGTGCCACTAAAAAATAAGTTTAAGGTTAGGATTTAAAGAATTAGGAGTAGAATATACTTTTTAAGATTTGAGATTTAGAATTTAGAATTAAATTTAAAATTTAATTTTTTTAATGTTGAGATATAAAAAGGGACACCAAAAAGGACGGAAGATTTTGTAATTTGATTACTGCAAAATTATTGTTTTAATGTAAACTCCAAAATGTAAAATTATCAGTTGTCACGTGCCCCTTTGGTTGCTTGTTTCAGTGTCCATAAATATGGAGTAGAGGTTTGCAAGAAATGTTCGGACCTGGACTGCATGACAAAGGACCAGACTACTTTAACCATTTGTTTCTATAATCCTCCAGGAAATTTAATCTTCTTCCAATTGCATGACAAAGGATAATAACAATTGCATTACAAAAGATCACGCTCCATTGTTATATCCTAACATTTTTTCCTTTTCATCTCTACTTTGTACAAGGAAATATCTAAAATCTTCCGAAAAAGAAATACTGCAAAACGCATTGTGCCTACAGACAATCATCTTAGTAATTCTTTTGATATTAGATACCTAAAGCTAAAATTGTGAGGAATCCATGCTATGTTCTTGCGTGGTTTTCCTAACCTGCATTTTCTAATGCTCCTACCAAGTGATTCGGGTAAAGAGTGTTGGATCATTTCGATGACACCGGCTGGACACAAACTTGAGTCCTTCACAAATGACTCTACAATCTTTGGTAACACAATTTTCTGGTCTTTGCGGACACCAAATGTAGCACGGATGTACTCTTCTTTTGCAGTTTCCAACTCTTGAAATACTCTCTTTGGTGTGTAGGCACGGATCTAAACAAAAAGATTAAATATAATTACAAGGCTGATAAAACTTTATTCAAGGCAAACTCCAAAATTAACATCTTTCAACTGGTTCATAAACATACCATCGAAAACATAGATGAAAGATGAAATCGTACCGCGGGATCGGAATGGTTTCCCGAGCTGAGGGCAAAGTGTAAAAGAGGCTCTGGATGTTCAATTGCATATGCTTGCCTCTCATCTCCACTTTTAAACTTTGTCCTGGAAGAGAGTAATAACCGAAGCCACTACAAGCAGGAAAGCTTTATCAGCAATCATCTTAAAACATGAGTTAAATCAATCTCAATGGCCATTTTGAACTAGAGTTCTTTTTCTACAATGTCTTTAACAATTTTAAGAAATTATAAAGAATCAAAACTGAGGAAAGGAAAGATGAGGCTTGAGATTTACCTGTCCGGGACGAGATACACGACATCCAAGGATAGAACTCTGTATCGTATCTGCACTGATGGTGTGACCCCCGATGTTATATGCAGCCTGAACAGTAAAGAGTATAAGATAACACATACCGATCTAGTTTCATCGTTCGAGAGATGTAACAACGAGACAAGTTATGCTTACCCTCAACAGCAGAAAGAGTCTCTTCACATTATTTTGTGGGATACCATAAGCCAAAAAAGCCTATCATGGAGGAAATGAAGGACATGATACAATCTATTTCATTAAAATTGGAGCCAACACTACTAATCTACTATATCAGATTCTTTTTATCGTTGAGAACACTCACGTGCATCGCTAATGAATTGTGTATGTTTATCCAGAATGCCAGCTTCTCTTCATGTTTCAACTTCCTCGGATCAATCTCTTCCAGTCGACAGATAAGTGACCTATAACAAAACAATTCGATGAACGCATGGGAAAGTTGTGACATTTCAATGTCGGAAAGACGCACCTGAAATTTTGTAGCAAGTGTTCAACATCAACTAGTTTCTGACTATCTCTAAAAATCCATGGCACTTCAACCATAGTGCTATATGGTCCACTAAACTCTTTGAGTCCTTCCACCTGAAAAGGGTTATCTAACCGAACATCAAAAGATGAATTATTTATGAACCCGGGACTCCACATGTCATGCTGCTCCGGTAGGGAAAGGGCACTGGCTGATGACATGGATGAATTGGGAGATGATAATCCATTTTGGATCGGTGGCTCTGCAAGCTTGCAATATATAGCAGCCATGCACTTTATCATATCCTCAGAAAGCTTGTTTGGAGTCTCTGGAACATGGTCAGAAATGCGAGTGCCAAGATGTTCAGCCAGACTGATTATATTCGATGCGTTCTGAGCATACTGCAGAGAACCAAGCAAAAGTTACAACCACAAGAAAAAAAAAAGATCCTTAAATTGTAGTACCTATTATATGAGAGATCGTTCTCCCATAAATCGAACTTGTTCCTCTTCTTGATGCAATCATGGGATGATGATTGAATTAATTTTTGATTATTTATCTCAAAATCAACTAAAAGTAAACTACATATGCTGTTAACAATCAGTTTTCCAGAATTAAATAACTGTAATGGTTTATTGTGATGTAATGTAACAGGCAAGTAGCAACCAACCAAAAAGGTAAAGTACAACGAAATACAAATTTTCTGAGAAGATTACATGCTAAAAGTAAGTTACCTCCATCATGGACACGGGTTGTGATTGGCAGGTCCTTATAGCTTTAGCCAAATTCTTTTCTGCAGGTGAAGTTCTACTTGAATATGCTGAATGCTGGCATAGTGAGGAATGAGAGCGATTTACACCAGAATCTAATAGTTTTTCTTCTTCAAAGCCACTAGGCTCCTTGCATGAATTGTCATGGTAACCGGATCGTAGAGCTGAATTTTCATCCCTTTTAGATGGCGATATAGAAGTCCTTTGTTGATCAAAGGCTTTCCTATACAACGAGAGAAGGTACTGTTCCAAATATACAACTTCCAATTCTAACACAGCAATTTCCTTGATTAACTCGGTAGCTGGCTGTAGAAAAGCAGCATCAAGAGTCGGGCTTGAAGAACGTATAATGGAAGGGCTAAAAGTAGAGTCAGAAACTAAATTCTAAGGTAAAAGTTGGCATAAATGAAAATTCATGTCCACTAAGGTTAGAAGCAGTAAAATGTCTTAAACAATGAACTCCTGCCAGGAAAATAAGAGTTTAGAGGAACTACCTTAGTTGTGGACACTGATGTTTCATTTCTATCTTCATGGGAAGAAGTTCTATAGCCCAATGCTGTTTCCAATACACGACAAACCTCAAATTGATCTTGTAATCTTTTTTCAAGCTGTAAAATCTGCACAAGAGTTTTTTGAAACTCAAATTGATGTCTCAAAATTAGTAAAATGATACAAAAAAAACAGGTTCAGTTCCACACCTCTTGCTTCAAAGAGTTTTGTACCTCAGTGCTGGGAGTGGGAGATTGTTTCTTCTGGGTTTTGATAGAGTCCTTCAAGTGCCCCATGTTCTAGTACCCAGATATATAAATCAGACCCTTTGCCAATCCTAAAACATTCTATTGGAGCATAGTATTGATGACTAATTAGTCCATAGCAAGAATTATTCAGCTCCATTTTAATTCAGAGCTAAAATACTAATTTAAAACAAAGAGTTTGATTATATGATTCCTTCTTTGAACAACCAAGTTATAATGTTTTTTCATTCTCTCAAGTCTCAAACCAACTGTTGGAAAACAATAGCTTACAATTACCTTTTAAGAGTTAAAGGAAGAGGGGAATGCTTTACCAGCTTTATACGATTTGATGCTTCAAGAAAACTATCCATGCCATCTTCCTCAACTCTTTTCTTTCCAGGAAAGCTGCCATGTGACAAAATCCAAGAATCAATAGATAAAATTTCCAGAAGGCAGGATTTGAGGGCTGACATTGCAATTCGTAGCAAAAAAAGAGAACTTTCCCCCCTCATATTCATCAATGACTTATTAATTGCAACTTTTATGATAAAAAAAGAAAAAGAATAGTCAAGTATATTAAGTAAATTAGTGTTCAATGCCAGAAGCCAAATTTCAAGCATTTTCATGATTTATGAAGCTTCCCTTTGTTAGTCCATATTTACCAGTACCACAGCAGAACATTAATGACCGACCAAACCTAGGGAGTAGAGACATGGAGCCAAACTAATACAGGAGAATTGGCAAATGTTTCTTAAGGTTTTCTACTTCTGAAAATGCTCAAAGTTCCAAGTTTTCTCAAGCAAAGCCTCATCCCAGAAACGCTTCCAGTTAAAAAAAAAACTCTTTACATCAAAGTAAAACAAAGCTGTCCGCAAACTAACAAAACATATTTGAGTAGTCACCTTTTTGATCGCTTGTGCATTAATGATGTCACTCTCAATCCCAACATGTTACTTTCTCCGCTGCCTTGAAATCCCATCACTGAGAAAATTTGTTCATAACAGAAAAACCGAAAACGTTTCTTTGAAACAAGGACAACAGAAAATGGAACAAAGTAGAGGACTTTACCAGTTAGGCTCTAAAAGAAGAAACAAAGAAGACCAGAAAAGGGTTCTGAGGAAATGAAGAAGGTAAACACTTGTGAAAAAAAAGGAGAGAGAACATGTGAGAAAGCGGAGACCCGTGATTATACTCCAAGACTAAACTTGTCTTGTTGCATTTTCAAGAGCACTGAGACTTCCAGCAACTACTCACAAAAACTTATCATTTTGCTGCTTAAAACATCCTGAAACTTAGCAGAGGACTGAAATTGCTTTGCATTAAAAACCCACTGATACGGCTCTACAAAAGATGAGACCTTTTTAGCTTTTGAGCAGTGTTTCTTACCCTTTTTTTCCAAGGTACGTAAATTCACTCACTTTATAAATCCTTTAGCTTATGCAATGAGGAAATTCTCTCTCCCTTTTTTTAACTGTAAAAAGAAGTAAAACCAGCGTGCGGGCCTTAGAAGATTAGTCTAAAGTCTAAACAAGCATTTAATAATTAACCCCTCAGTTTCCACATTGTCATTCTCTTGGTGGAAAGCAAGTGGGAGTTGGTGACCATCCCTGCTGCCCTGTCTCGTACATTCATTGTATGTGGTAAGATACTAACCATTCAGTCTCAAATTAGCTGATTATTTTGGCTAGTAATTTGCATTTGTTTATGAGATTAAACCTTTCCCATTATATATGCATTTTGATTATTTTTAGTGCAGTAGGATAAAGTTTTGACTCTGGCAAAACAAATACTAATAATTGGTAAATCAAGCAACTCAATTCAATTAACAAATTTATCATTTACTGTGTTAAAAAGCTAGTTTAACATAGGTGGAATGATGGGTTAGTTTGATTAATTGTTAAAATGTTTCAACTAAAGTGTCACAGGTAGCTTAATCCACTTGGGGAGAAGCTGGTATAAGTTGGTTTTCAACTAATCTGCAATAATACTCTCTAGCAAGTAGAAAATAATTTATGCTACCAGGAGACAAACTTTAATATCATCAAACATGCAACCCATTTAACATCCAATTATCCTTAAACAATCACATTTCTTTTAATGGTTTTATTTGATTAAACTAGTCAAGCTAGAAAAAGTCTGAGGCAAGTCCTTACAAACATAAAGGATTTTGAACACTAATCAAGAACATGTTTATGTCCAAAGGTAAGTTGTTAAGAATAATAACGTTAAAAACAAAAGCAAACTCTCTCCTCAAAAGGATGAAAACTGAAAAGAGAAGCTTAAATGAGACATCATGCCCTTAAAAGGAAATGAAGTTTTGTGGTTTCTCTTTGTCTAAATCTTCTTCTTCTTGTTTTGAGAGAATAGGCGCATAGCCAGATACCCAGATTGTCTTTCAGTATCAAAGAGACTAATGTTTGTCATAGAATCCACACACTAGAAATAAAATATTTTAAAAATGCTTATGGGGCTTGACCTTTTTCAAGGATCAATACAGTAAAGATTTAAAAAATAGAGGGTTGTGTGTAATTGTAAGTTGGCTTGGTTTCTCCTTTTGTCTTCATACTCAGTTTCTTAGGAAAAAAAAGTTTATTTTATCACTGCAACAAGAAAAAAAAGCCTAGTCTATAAACAAATGTAGCCTCAAGAAAATAGAAACGATGTTTTAATATGATTGAACTTGAGGATTCATGATGATTTGGATTAACTGAAACTTTTGGCTAATAAATTGGCTGCTGCCTTAATCTATAATGACAGATTAATATGGGATAATTCCCTTTGATATGCATTAATGCATATGAGATTATGGAACTGATTAACATAATCTGGGTGTTTAATATCATCATCAATTCAACAATATCATTTCCCTGTTCATATATTAGCTTTTCCAGGTGATTCTTCCATTGGGAGCAAAGGTTGAGTTTTTGGAGCTATCTGAATCTCTGATATTTTAAGCTCCATCAGCAAAGGTTTGAACTTTTTGCAATCCTTGTAAACAATAAACAAATGAAACTTTTATTTTATCTTATTATCTAGATTTTTTTTATAAACCAGATCATTGAGTAGCTTCTCAATGTCAAAGATTTGCATTACCAAGGAAACTTGGTATATATTTTTTCAAATGAAACTGACAGACATCCTTCATATAGATCAATGAAACTATCAAGCTGTATTAATGATATTCTTTAATTGAATTCGAGATTTTTCTCGAAAAAATTTGTCAGTTTATAAGCACAAGATGAGGGTTAGATTACCCAGATCTCTACAGAGTTTTTGAATCAAGTTTATATTGCCTCAATAATAGCCAAGGTTTATTTCAAAATCATTTCTTTCTGAATCATTAAACAAGGCCAAGATCCCTTAGGACCATGTTGCTTAATATGAAGTGTTGGAACTTGAGAATTGCAGGAAATTAACAGTTCTCAAAGAACCATTTACTATAATATTCAACTCTAAGTAATCAAAGAAGACAAATTAGAAATGAAAACAAAATATTTATGATTTCAAAGGAAGCTTGGAAAATTCAGGAACCTGATTCTAAGGACTCTGCTATTTAAGTGCTTCTTTGTTCTTTCTGCTACCATTGTTGCTTGTTTCATGTAGAAACAAGACTATAAACTCAATCTGTCCCGTTATTATATGTTGTTCATATATAGCATATTACAAAATCTCTAGCAACTGTTACTGTTACAGCTCATCATTAGCATATTCAAACATGAGTTTAAGGGCATGACCTCGAAATAAATGAAACAACTTAAAAAAAAATAAACATACTCCTATCCGACTTTGATCATTCTGCACACAAAACCAGCTTTTCCATTAGCTTTGATATGAGAAGAAATGGACAACGCAGATGAACAATAAAGAAGTGCCTTAATACACCATTTTTTCTTTCAAAAACATGATTCAGAATATAAAAGGCAATGGTCTGGTCTCCATCTGAGACTCTCGTGAATCTGTCAAAGCCTCAAAGAGTGGGGGGGGGGGGGGACTAGAACAGTGCTTTGAGTTGGCCAAAGAAACCCACAAAATCCATTAAAATAAAATGAAAATGTACACATCAATTTGACTAGTGGTGGGAAAGTGGACCTCATGGCCATATGGGGGTAGTTACAAAGGTGCGGCAATTTGGGACCGAGAAGAGGGAAGGGAAGGGAAGAATCTCACATTTGTGACAAGGAAATCTATGACAATCACAACCACTAAAAGTCGCCCCCTTCCCCGTTTCTGTCCCACTCCACAGAAAAATTATTATACAATCCCGGCTTACCACGTCATTTATGGTCTTATCCACTAAAAATTAACCAACTAATTTTTTTTTCTTCCATATCATTTTGTGGATGAGGACCATGGAAGGTGACGTGATGAGCGGGATTCATACAATAATTTCTCTACTCCACCTTTCTTTCTCTCTCCATCTCTTTCATATGGGATGGTCCAGAATATCACGATGGATACAAATAACAAAAACAATCCCCCATACTATTTAAATTCTTGATAAAGACTTGATGTATGTTTGATGTATGTGTGTTGTCATGGTCATAATCCCTCATGATGGTATACAATGCAGTGTAAATGAAGAACATTTAGGCAATGAAATTCTATTTACATCTAACCTCTGTTGGTTTTCTTTCTTGATTTGTCTCAGACAAATCTATGATGAAGAGAAATGAGATTGTGTCAAGAAAGAACAATTGAAAGTTTGCAGTCTGTAGTAAAATTGAAGAATTCTGAGAAAAGTTAATGTGCCTTTGGAAGAAGCAAATGAAAGGTTGACAACCTGGTATTGGTAATCTTCTTCACAACGACGAAGCTGTGTTTTAGGTGAGAGGGACAACAAGAGCCCCTCTCACCAACTTTTTTAAATACATTATTTATGATTTTAGCATCATTTCTATACATTTATATTTTTCCCTAACCCTTAACCCTAGTTCCGTCCATGCTTCTGCATTTACTTTACTAAAAGAACTCCTCTTTCCCAATAATTATCCAAAGGGAGGAAAAAAGAAGAAGCAAGATTTGTTCTTTATCTTTTTGCAGGTAAATGCTTTGTTATTACAAGAAGTTATATCAATGGAAAGAAACCTAGTACTAAAACACGTGTCTTGAAAACCCATATCATATCTGTTTTTGATGAAATGGAGAATAAAATCTAGTGTGACCTTCAACTCTTTTTAAGCAGATTTTTTTAAACTTTTTTTCCTCAAAGGAAGATAATAGAATAAAGGGGCTCAAAGGAATATACCTACCTTGACCTTTCTTAATTTGACATCTCATGATTCATTCAATAGCGTAAAGTAGCTAGAAAAAACATAAACAATTTTGCATTGCTTGTTTCAACAGGCAATAGGCTAGTACTTTTGGGTCTTGATTTTCTCTCAATGAATGTGTTTTGGTTGCACCAAATCATAGAAACTGGATACATGATCTTTCAACTAAGAGTCCATTTGTTTCACTAAAAACAATTTTTAAAAAATGAGTTACATTTTCTAGAAAGCAAATTTCAGAAAGCATTTTCTGGTGTTTGGATGATATTGTATAATTCATTTTCTGTTGTTTGGTAAATTTTCCTGAAAATAATTTTCGAAATCTATTTTTAGTGAAATAAATACATTAAATTTTATTGTTCTTATCTTTTTCATTGAGAGTTATATATTTTATAATTAAAAAAAAACTTCTTTTCATCAATTAAATTAATCCTTTTAAGAAATTTATGTAATGTATGTTACAAATTTGTAACAACAATCCACAATACCTATAGACTATTATAAAACTAGCTAGTTCATCAAATCATAAGAAAATATTTTATAGTTCACGTCAAACATAAACAATAAGAATTCTAAAATGTTCACTTTTCTTTTTAAACCACCATTTCTCATAACATTTTATATGTAAAGAATTGTCAATGTACAAATTGAAGAAAGGAATCAATGAAAAGCAAGTTAATATGAAACATAAAGAAATGTACAAAATATTTTTTGATGACATTCAACTACAACTAGAAGAGAAAAGTAAACAACATAATCCACAAACAAACATCGACAATGCTAAAATCAATTTCCAACCAAAACATAGAACAAATGAATGCTAAATAGGACCAAAGTTAAGACAATTATCAAAAGTATTCTCACACTCAAGCAGGTGTCACAGTTGTATAAATCATGTCAGGTAGAAAATAGAGTTGTATAAATCATGTCAGGTAGAAAATAAATAGAGTTGTATGAAATATATTGGGTAAGTCGTTTTACGGAGAGCCTTTGTTATTTTTTGTTTGACCGTAATTGAAACTAAGTTGACCGAATTTGGTTTCCACCAACCAAACGCCGGAAATGGGAGAAATGTTTTCCAGAAAATCAAATACTTCAAAACAATTTCTAATTTAGACCCCTCTAAGTAGGGAATATAATAGGTCAGAAAACTAATTAATAAGAGTTGAAAACAATTTCTAGTTTAAATCCTTTGAGTAAAAGATTTTCAAATTTAAATTTAGATCGGACATAATCGATTTGTTAACTTTTAAGTTTGAGGTAACATTGAATTGAATTATATCATATTTAAATTAGACATAATCAAAATGTTACTTTTTTTATAATCAAATAAGTTTAATTTTCGGGTTGAGGTGAAAGTTGGCTTGTATAATAATTTACATGGGCATGTAAAACACTTAAATAGTAGAAAATACATATAAAAAATGAAAAATAGTTTTTTTAGACAAAAAATGAAAAATAGTTAATTGTTAGTAAATTAGAGTATTTTAATAATAAACAAAAAATAAAAACTTATCGCAATTAATTTAGTTCATTTTCCCTCTAATTAAATATAAGATAAATATTCTATACACAGGCGGTGAAAACTGAAAGTTTCCACAAGCACTTTATTTTTAGGGTATAGGGAGTTAGTTTAGGGTATAGAGTTTAGGGATTTAAGTGTAGAGGGTTAGAATTTAGGGATAATTGTTTCAATTTAAGGTTTAGGTTTATAATTTAAGGTTTATAGGTTAAAACCTAAATCCTCACCATATTACCCTACAAACTAAATTATAACCTTAAACCTTAAATTATAACCTTAAACCTTAAATTGAAACAACTATCCCTAAATTTTAAACCAATGCACCTAAACCCCTAAACCCTATACCCTAAACTAACTATCTATACCCTAAAACTAAAGCGCTTATGGAAACTTTCAGTTTTCACCGCAAGTTTCCACCGTCAGTGTATAAAATATTAATCCTTAAATATATACATATATATAGAAAAATGTAATGGATTCTTGTTTTTTTTCTTAATTGGTAATTGGGCTGATATTTGAAGACCCAAAAGATTCATTTTAACAGGCCTTGGAATTCAGTAGAAATAGACTGTCCGATTCGGTTACTCAACTGTGAAAGCTTGGAAGCTGAAAGCCCAAAATCCCACATTTATCACTAATCCTTAACACTTGTAGACTGTACTACTCGAACATGAGTCAATTAAGAATCACGTTATCTTTTACTACCGAGACTACTCAATAAATTTCTTCCGTTTCATCTATTTCTATATCTATGCAATATTTTCCCTGTACGTTTTTTATTTAAAATCCATGTCATATAAATTATATGTATTTTTTACAATTATTATTTTGTTATATGTTAGTATCTTGTCATCATTGTCAATGCCACGTTAAATTTGCGTTGACAAACATGGTCCGTATCTATATTTTAGATAAATTTCATTAACACCGTTATCGATTTTACCAACTTGTGTATTTCCCCGTCACAACTTTTATTTCATTCGTATTTTAAAAGTATGTTGTTAGAACCAAATAATAATAGATATGAAATCTAAACTCCAAGATCTATCATGTCAAATCATCAAGAACAATAAACTGAATAAACCGAGTGCGGAAGCGTACCTGAATTCATTGATAGATTGAAAATCTTGAATCTTGATGTTGAAATCCCAAAACTTTGATATTGATCTTACAAGAAGATAGGTTATCTCTTGAAGTAAAACTCTCTGACGGGGAATGAGAGAAAAACAAGTTAACCTATTTCTTGGGGACCACTACCTCTTTTATATAGTTGATTTATTAAATCAACTATTAAATATTTATAACTCTGCCCCTCATTGAATTATAAATATATCTTACGGTATCTACACTTTTATTTCCATGACATTTTAGTACCTATGACACGCTTAACTTAATTGGTCATTTTATTTTGTGTTATACTTTATAATATCAACATACATTTTACATATGTGCCCACAATTGCGGATTTTAATCCAACAATCTCCCACTTGGGCAACATATGTTTCCTGATAAATGTACAACCTTATGAGCTCAAAATTTTGCTATTATATAATAGGTATTCTATAACAATCTCGTCCATCAACTATATCCACATAGGATCAAAGCGGTCTTCGCCATATCAATCATGACTGGACCCATCAATGGTCACGCATACAAATATAGTCAAATGACATAGATCAATCATGGATGTGTAGCATGGAAAATTACATGAAATGTGAACCATACATGTCTATTTCCAACTGGTCCTCCTAAACCTTAATGAGATCAACTTTACTGAATTCAGAGTGTACATAAACCAAAAGAACTTTATTTCTGCAGAAAATAATCTTAAATAACTTTAAACTAAAGTAACTGAAATTGTGTCTAAACCGAATGAGCATTTTTCAAAATTACAAACTCCCACTAAAACCGAATATCCTTAAATAACATTACACCCACATGAGTAGTGTGCTCATGAAAGACCTAAGGTGACAGTTTCTTAATATGCGCGCAATTATGGAGTTTGTACCAACATGCTCTATAGACACACAACCACTCTGAATTTTCTTTAACAACTAGGAACGTAATATTTATGTCCTTCAAGTTTAAAGTGTTCCTATTGTTTATAGAATAAATGAATGCATATTTATTGTCACAAAATAACTAAAGTGGTCTTTCTATTCAATATACAATTAGCAGTCCATGTGACAAAATTCTTTTTGCATCAATATTCTATTAGAATCGAAGTCTGTAAACCTAATGATCTCTAACTTACCAGAACTCCAACATGTGAGCAAGTAATTTTTGTTCTCTAAAGATATCTCATAACCCCATTGGCTGCTATCCAATGGTCCATAATATGATTCCTCAAATATCTGTTTAACATTTTAACAATGTACACAATTTCCGAGCGCATACATACTTAAGCATAAATTAGATTTTCTATAACTTATTCATAGAGAATCTTTTGAATTTTCTAAATTTCAAGGTTACTTTTAGGGCATTGAGTAAGACTAAATTTGTCTTCTTTAACAATATGAGTATCACTTGGTTTTACTCCCACTGAACTTGTAGTATATACAATTGCCAACCAAATTTATCTCAAAATCGAATGAGATAATCAACATGAAATTTATAATTTCATTAATGAGAGTCCTACTTAAGCTCATAGATGAATTTTTTTTAATTTACATATCATTAATTTTGTATCATTAGACACAAATCTATGATTGTACCATATAATTCATTTCTTCAATGTCGCCATTGAAAAACACAAGCTTAACATTCATCTTATGTAACTTAAGATTAAAATAAGCAATAAGCGTCATGAATATCCTGGAAGAGTCTTTCAATGAAACTTGAGAGAAGATCTCTACAAAATCAATGTCTTCTTTTAGAGTATATCCTTTAGATACAAGACGTACTTTATATTTATCTACATTATCATTTCTATCCCTATTGATTTTAAATATCCATTTACAACCAATTGGTTTGCACCTTAAGGAAATGAGATAAGTTCCTAAACTTTATTGTCTTGCATAAAATTATACTCTTCTTGAATGACATCAATCCACTTTTGAGAGTTAGAACTTTTTATGGTCTGATAAAAATGATTGTCATTTTCTATCATTCCATTGTTACCTTATTTTCTTAAAGAAATACAACATAATAATTCGGAATAGTATTTCATCTTCCTCTCGTGGACCTCTTTAATGACACTTGTTCTTTTTAAAGGTTGTTGAGTTTGTTCTTCTAAAACAATTACCTTATCTTGAATGAGAGTTATTCAACATTATTTTGTTGAGGTACTTGATTCACTTCTTGATTAATGATAGGTGTGAAAACCTAAACATCGTCAAAAGTGATAGTATGAACTAAATTATAATTCAATTTTCCCTCAATAGCAATGCATCTAACCTTATTTCTCCCTCCAAACTCAACATCCTAAAAAAAGTTATAAATCTCTCCTTAAAATAATCTTAATAATGGGATCATAAAATTTACAGCCCATGGATCACTCAAAATAACCGAAATAATTGCTCTCTTTTGAAGTTTAATTACTTCCCATATGTCCTAACTTATACAAAAGAATCAACACTTTGTAACTTATTGTTGTTTCTTTTGACTAGGATCTTTAGTAACTTTATTTTAATATTTTCTTTTATTGCCCTTATTCTTAGAGACACTAACTAAATGATCACTAATTAAATTAATACTTTTACACTTATAATGCTTCAGCTTTTCTTCCTCTAGAACATAATGAGAAATGAGCCCAAATAGAGCCTATTTCTCCCTTTGAAAATTGTAACTTGAATTGGTTAAACTGTATAGGAGGCAGTGCCAAAAACATAAGAACAAACAATTGTTAGAAAGTTCGATCTTATGTGCCTTAAATTTTGAAGCAATATAAAAAATTTATAATCTACTCTCTCACATTTCCTTGACCTTTATACTTCATAGACATCAAAGAAAGCATAAGTGATGTCATCTTAACCTTAATGTTTTAGGTAAAACATTTCTTAATTTCGTCAAGAAAACCCTTAGTATGAATAATCTCTTTAGATTTGTGCTCCTAAAGACATATAGAATGTTGTGTTTTATGATCATTAGACTCATGCGATTCGAACGATCTCACCTCTCAAAATACCTTTTATGGGTGCTTACCGCAGTGAGAGGTGCAAGTTGTTCATTCCTTAGTGCAAAGTCTATGTTCATACATCAAAATACTATATGTAAGTGTCTTTTCTATTCCTTGAAATTAGTTTCACTAAACATGAGTGTAGAATGTATTTAACAGATATTGTGACAACAAAAATAAATTACCTAAATATAGAACAAAAATAAGTAAATAAAATAGAAACAAGCTCACATAAATATTCATAAGTAAACAAATAAATTCAAAATAATGACTAATTCCCCTCAAGATACCAAGCACAACATTAATATCAAGTCTTTGGACAGTAATATTAACTGTAAGCGGTACTCTTGTTGTAGCAATCAAACATTGACAATAAACTATGTCAAACAATAGGCTAATCTTTGGACTAACGTATTGCTCACATAAAATACCTTATAATTGTCACACATTTATCGCCACAGTTGTCATTGTAATTCTGCCAAATATTAACTTTCCTTTGGGCCAATTAATAAACGCATGAATTACAAAAACCCATAATCATCTTAATATTTTAAATAAACTAATCTACACAAAAGCGGTCACTTTGGTGACATTATGTTTTAATTAATCCATTAAAATATTAGACATCCGAAGCCAAAATATAAATTTATTTGTTTCAAAATATTTGTCTTAATTTTCTTTAATAAACTTAAAAGATAACAAAAATAATAATAAATTTGAATAAAGGTAAACCTCATATCAAGATATCGAACACTCCATTAATGTTTCATCTTTGGACAAAACATTAACTTGCAAGTGATATCTTGGTATAGTAATCAAACATTGATAATAAGAACATGTCAAACAGAAATCTTCCTTTGGGCCGATTTATTGCTCACATATAAAACTGAATAATTATCACATATTTATTACCACAGTTGCACATGTAATAATGTTAATTATTAACCTTCCTTTGGGCCGATTAATACTAACATAATCCGACTTACATGCACAAAATCTTCTATATTTTAAAATAAAATAATTTTCACAATAGAGGTCACTTTGGTGACTTAATGTTTCAATTAAATTATTTTAAAATATATACAATAAATATACCGATATCCAAATTTAAAATTTTGTAGCAGTCAAAACTGAAATTTCTGATAACACTTGAGTTTTCTGAAATAACCCAAAATAAGGTTGTCTGAATGGGGCTATCAGAAATCAAAAACTTAAATCTTTAACTGTCTCTTAACAAAAAATGTCTTAAACCTTAAGCATGCATTTCCCAAAATCGAAATCGAATTCAAAACATTCAATCTTTAACTAAAAGCTAAAATCAAAAAAAGTATCACATCAATAAATAACTCATATAATGATCACATAAAACTTTAGTATATCCATAATAACCTAATGATCAAAATTGAAATTATTGATCAAACCAAATCAAATATGAATTTCCTAAAAATAATGACATACTTTCCAAAATCAATACATGTATCACTGGCAAACATAAACAGGGGAGTGATTCAACGCCAAACAATTGAAACCAAACTACAACAACCAAAAAGTATATCCCTAATTAATTTTGCATAAAGATTAAGACCCTTAATTATGCATTTAAACTTTTCAAACTTGAATTTAAAAAGTATTGCCCTTAACGTGTAATAAACCTAATTTTAAACAGAATTTCAAGAGTTGAGTTTGCAAATATACATTGTCATTCAACACTCAAGAAACTGAAATATCAATTGCTTTAATGTTAAATCACCGCACCATCGCCAAGGAACAGATAGGCAATTGCTTAACACTTAGTTAAAATAAGCATAATCGAATTCTAACTATTGGCAAAAATACAAATCTGATCCAAAACAAACATTAATCGAATAAAAAAAGCAGTGATAAATAGAAGGAGACAAGAACAAAATTAGATCACTGTATCTTTACCGATTTGTGCACCATTATCAATAATAAATATGGTCACATAAAATTACAGCATGAAAAAAAAACCCTAATAATTGAATTTTAAATTTTAAAAACAAATATACTTTATTGTCGTAAAACCCTAAAAGTCAAAAACTAGAATGGTTTTAACTTTTAAGAATTCGAATACATAAAGCCTTAAGGAAAAATCAAAAAAAAATCTCAATGATTCAACATGACAAGGCTCTGATGCCACTTGTTAGAATCAAACCATAATAGATATGAAATCTAAAACCCATAATCTATCATGTCAAATCATCAAGAACAATAAACTGAAATAATCTGAATGCGGAAGCGTACCTGAATTCATTGATAGATTGAAAATCTTGAATCTTGATGTGGAAATCCCAAAACTTTGGTATTGATCTTACAAGAAGATAGGTTATCTCTTGAAGTAAAACTCTCTGACGGGGAAGGAGAGAAAAACAAGTTAACCTATTTCTTGGGGACCACTACCTCTTTTATATAGTTGATTTATTAAATCAACTATTAAATATTTATAACTCTGCCCCTCATTGAATTATAAATATATCTTACGGTATCTACACTTTTATTTCCATGACATTTTAGTACCTATGACACGCTTAACTTAATTGGTCATTTTATTTTGTGTTATACTTTATAATAGCAACATACATTTTACATATGTGCCCAGAATTGCGGATTTTAATCCAACATATGTGACCAAAATGCATTTGGTGCTATTGAGAGGAAGCATGAAGCTATGAAATGCTTCTCAACTTCTCATCCTATAACCATGGGCGAGGCCATTATAATACAAGGGTGTCACATGACATCTTAAAAATTAAAAAAAAAAATCACTATAAATTAATATAAAATATGTTAGAAATAAAATTAATATAACTTAAAATGATTATTTTTAGACTTATTCAAACATTACAAAAATAATTCAAAGTTTATTCTAACTTGAAAAATACACCGAGGAGTTAAAAGGGACCTTATGTAGAAAAACAACTAGTAAAGCTAATACCAACATTCATATATAAAGAAATTAGTTTTTGGTCTTACAAGTCTACTTTATTTGTAAAACAGAGCTTCATTGTCAATTTACTCAAATGTTCTTTGAGTGGTACTTTAGTGTGCAAATATTTAACTTTGTCATGAGATTTATTAAGTTTATTTTATTTGTATTCTCTTTGAGAAAGAGTAAAGATAAAGTTTTACGTATAAACATTGTGTGTCGTAAGGTTATTTTTTTATCTTCAAAAGAAAGTAAATCTAGTGGATTTAAGAAATCCTTAGCGGTGGTAAGCTAAGGTAGCGGATATAGACTTAATTTAGAAGTAAAAACACTCTAATATTATTGCGTCAAATTTTATTCTTTAGCATTTCTTTCCACAATTTAAAAAAAATCAATTCACTCCCTCTTGATAATTCATTTAATCATATCAAACCCAACACTTTTTCCTACCGTGGTTGTCGAACTTTTTCTCAAAAGCTTTGTGTTTTTTTTCTTCTAGGAATATGTTTAACCCTCCTTTTCTAACCCAACATTGATTGATATCAACACAATTAATTAAGTTTTCCATCAGAAAACAACATTTGAATCTGCATCAATAAACATATTGAATTGCAAATTGCAAATATAGAGCTAGCCGGGCAACCTTAATAATTTACTACTTGGTACTATATTGAAATAGTAAAATTGTGGTACCCTCTAATCTCTATCTAGTTTATAGGTACCAGGCTAAGGCAGCCTAAGTAAGTAAGCCTATGAAGAGTTATGACCCATTGCGTGAATGGTTGAAGCCTTAAAAGTAGGGATGGGTACGGTGGGTTTGGGTTCTACCAACCCGACCCGACACATTATAATTTTTCACCCACTCAAATTCAATTTAAATTTTATGAATAAGATTCGCCAATCCGAAATATATAAATTTTCTTATTTTTATTAAAAATAAAGGGTATAATAGTAAACAATATATAAAGAAGGGTATTTATAGTAATTATATCTATTCTCATCTTTGTTATTTAATAAAATTAAGGATTTAATTGAAAAATATATATAAAGAGAAGGACCAGAGACATTATAGCAATTACCCTTACATATATAGAAAATTATACAAATATTTTGAGTCAAACTAGGGGTGAGCAATATTCCATTTTAACTGAATTAAATGACGGAATCAAAATTTCTTCAGTTAATCGGTCAGTTAATTTTAGGTATGATCAGTTAATAGTTAAGAGTTTTTTAAACTTTATTTATCGATTAATTCGGTTTGAAACCAATTAATTAATCGAAATTATTATAAATTGAATATTATATATTACATATATATATATATATATATTATCTCTAAATTTTAAAAAACTATAAAATGATAATTAATTTTTTTGTTATGTTAAAAAATGGTCATTAAATTTTATTAATTAATATAAAATGATCATTAAATTTATTAAATTATTACAAAATAATCTTAATTTGTCCTACGACAGCTTGCCTTATGCACAGCCATTTTGTGCTAAATGGAGAGGTTCTTTTTTTTTTTTTTTTTTCATTTATTTATGTTTTTCCTAGATCATAAATGGAAATTCAAAGCACTCATACAAACTTTTCGTCTGTTTCCTTTGGCATTGAATTTGTAAATTTATGTATCATAAAGAAGAAAAAGAAAGCATTGTGGAGAGTCATATTGAATGAGTCCTCATACAATATGTATGGGAATTGGGATCACCCCTCTTCCTCTCCCTCGCCAACGGCTAAAAAGGTAACTTTTATCAGACATTCAACGCTAAATTGTAAAATAAAGGCTTAAATTATAATTTTTGTTTCATATAGGTGTTTATAATATTTTTTGGTTAAATAAGTACCTAACAATTTCACGTTATCCGTTTAGGTGTCGACTGTTAACTAATTTTTAAAAAATTCATGTGTTTCTTAAAATTCACATATTAATTTCAAAATTCTTAAATTCCAAAATTCGATCACTGTTGTCTCCGTTCATCACGTTGCCGGCGACAGAATGAAGCCTCCTTCTCTTGTTGCAAGACTCGAACGTCGTTCGTCGGTCGATCGGCTCCCGTTTACCGTCGATCGTTTTTTTTTCCCGAGTTAAATTTTATTTCGACGACAAGCACGTCGTCCGTCAACTATCGGCGACGGAAGGATAAGGGAAATAATCGTGGGGTCCAGTGATTGAAGTGGTGGGCACATTGTCGGCAATTGACGGCGACAACGACTGAAATTCATATTTGGGACTTAAAAGTTTAGAAATTTGTACTATTTTGAGAATTTTTTAAAATTTTAGGATATTTTTAAAAATAAAACATGCCACGTGTATGTTTTTATTGGCTAACGAATTTTTTTAACGGTTGTTAACGGGAAGGCACCTAAATAGAAATTTTGAAAACATTAGGCATCTATTCAGTCCGAAAAATATTTTAAACACTTATGGAACAAAAGGTACAATCTGGTCGCTTATTTATCTATTAGGCCGACATTGAATGTAAGGTAAAAACATAAAATGAACAAAACCCAAACAAAACTAAGTATCATCATACATTCTAATGGTATAGTCATAATGGTCCCCTCTTTTTAAGGGTCGATTTTAAACCTTTTTTCGTTCAATCAACCTCAGTTAAATGCTCTGACATCAAGGAAAAAACATACTCAATGCCCTTGCTTTTGCATTTCTTTTTTCTGGTATTGACTGCAGGGTTAATTTTCACAAGTTTGCTTCAAAAACATTCAGTAAATCATACAAATGTGGTTGCAGTCATTGTTTTTTTCTTCAACAAATACTTTGTTTCTTAGCATCTCGAATCAAGAAAATAGAACTGAAAGTGACATTGCTTTGCTATACTTGTCTTGTTTGTGACAGTAAAACGTTATGAGAGACCGATAAGGTTTTGTATTTTTGCAGCTTTAGATAGCCGTTGGAATCTTATATCAAAAGCCCATTTTTATGATAAAAAATTCTTTCTTATTTAATTATTGGCTAAAATCCACAAATAGTCACTAAATTATTTCAAAATAATCATCTGTTATTAAATTTAGTTTTTTTACCAAAATAGAAATATGTTAGATGTCTTTAACAGCTTAACAATGAGCTGACTGGACAATTAAAGTAATGTATTAGTTGTTACAAAATAGTCATTCAATTATTTAATTATTACATAATGTAGTTTACTTTTTCACTACAACAAAATAAGTTTTTTGTGGTACTTGTAACGTCGTTTTTAGAGTAAGCGTCGTTAATTTTTTACATTTAGTAGCGTTTTTTTAATAAACGCCGCGATAGACTGGTATATGGTGGCGTTTTGGGGAAAACGCAATTACAGGTGCGTACTTTGTAGCGTTTGTTAGACAAACGCCGCAATATGATTTAAATGTTTAAATCCTGCATCGACTCTATTTATATCTTACTGAAACTTTATAAAGGAGCGAAGCGCAAGTATAGATCGTCGAGCTAAGTAATGAGTTGAGGGTTCAAAGCACGGAAGATACATAGTCAACAGTGGCGTTTTGAGGAACAAATGCTATTAAAGACAATGTATATGGCGGTGTATTGAGGAGCAAACGCTATTACAGACAAGGAATATAGCGACGTTTCGAGGAACAAACGCCACGACCAAAGACAATGTATACAACAACGTCGCCGCCTCCAAACGCCGCTATATAATTCGACCTTTTGTGGCATTTTTTTGTTCGCAAACACCGCTAATTGTTGCGGGGCATCTGATCTAGCAGCGCTTCTTGCGACGTTCTTTCTAGCGTT
Source organism: Hibiscus tridactylites (assembly GCA_958450335.1). Lineage (NCBI taxonomy): Eukaryota > Viridiplantae > Streptophyta > Magnoliopsida > Malvales > Malvaceae > Hibiscus > Hibiscus tridactylites. Next base: position 67,719,512 of record OY288284.1, read on the forward strand.
GAGAGGATTTTTAGTGGGGCTTAAAAACACCGTTATAGAGTTAAAAACGCCTCTAAAAATTTATTTTCATGTAGTGTTTGATTATTACAAAATAATCATTGAATTATTTAGTTATTACAAAATAGTTAGTTATTACCTGTTATACTGCAATTTTTTACAATTAAAGATATTTTATTTTTTTAAAACATTTTAAACGAAGGAATGAAATTATCTATTTTTCCATAAACATTTCAAATAAAGGAGTTACAGTAAAAAAATTACATTTGAACGCTTCTGGAATGAATTGCAAAAAAAAGCGTTTCAAATAAAGAAACATTTCAAATGTTTCTGGAAATAAATAATATTAAATTATAAATATTATTATTTAATATATTTGTTGATTTGATCACACAATTGCAAATGGCCAAGAGGGAGTGAATTGACAATTAAAAATTTGGTGGAAGGTATGAGTGAAAAATAAAAGATGACACAAGTGATTAGAGTGGTTCAAGTTCTCCAAATGAACTCTACATCCACTACCTTAGTTCCCACTAAGGATTTTCAACCAATTCACTACTTGAATTCTTCCCCTTTTCTTGGATGAGGAGGTAACCTTACAAATTGATTAAGCTTTCTACTCAAAGCTTAATCCACTCACTTTTACAAAGAGATGGATTTGGTAAACTCAAACAATTCCTCTGATAAATGTTTACCCAAATACAATTTCAAACACCCCAAACTCACAAAATAAGATAACAATAAAATCACTAGAGTTGGGTACAAGAATTTGACTATGAAGAACACTAGGGTTTGGATTTTTGCTTTGATGTTGCTTGTAGGTTCAATAGTTGTTGCTTGATCAATTGAAGCATGTTTTTATACCCTTGCATTGAATTCTATCCGTTTGGGTAGTTGGGATCATCAATAGAGCCGTTGGGAGCAATTTTCCCGCATTAAATGCAGCTCTACAACATACCGTATCAGTACTCGGGAAGGGCGTATCGATACCTGCATCAAAGAGGAAAGAGTCGTTGTGTCTGAAAATAGAGCGTATCGATACACATAGAAGGCGTACCGGTACGGTTTTAAGGGGCGTATCGGTACGGATGGTCGTATCGATACGATGTTTGCTCACTGGAATCCCAAGTCTGATTTTTATAAAAAGCGTATCGATACGCATACCAAGCGTATCGGTACGGTATAACGGTCTTTTAAAAATTGGGAAACCAACCAACTGACAAGTAACGGTCGAAAAATTAAATGCTAAGATTTTTCAAAGATATGCTTATCGTATCGATACGGTTGCAAAGCGTATCAGCACGGTTTCATTAAAAGAGTTGCCTAGATGAATATCGTATCGATACGGTTGCAAAGCGTATCAGTACGGTAAGTCTATTAAAATTTCAGTGGCAAAAGCCCGTATCGATACGCATAAGGGTATCGATACGCCTGGGCGTTCTTGTATACTTTGGTTTGAAAATTAAAATTTCAGTAGCAAAAGAGGGTATCGATACGCCTAAGGGTATCGATACGCCTGAGCGTTTTTGCATAGTTAAGCTTGAAAAACATAGGAAAAGACTTAGAAAATTTTCATATATTTAAGAGTTTGTCTTGAGATATTATTTTGTTTAAAATACTTGTCAATTGTGAGACTTTAAAGAGTACTTAAAAATTTATTATTTTACAAATTGGTCCTTAAGTTTATATGTTATATCAAAATCAATTTTGGTTTCACAATATTATTATATTTAAAATATGTTTTAATATCACATAATTAATTACAATTTATCATATGTAAAATTTTACAGCGCTCGACGAGCACCGATGAACATCATTAATTCAATTTATAAAGATTTAAAACCTAAAGGACTCACCATATAATTATAAATTATTTAAAAATTAAAAGAAAAATTAATTAAAATATATCATATTATTTTTAATTTTCTTTTAAACACAGATCAAAATATTTATCTACCATAAATTAAAAAACCCTAATTTTTGTTCATTTAAAATTGTCGCCGCCCCTGCCACCTCCGTCACTATTGTCCATCAATAATGAAAGCTACGGTAGAAATACAGGGATTAATTTAATTTTTTAATTTTAAATCTGAGTTTTTTTCCCTTTTTCTTTGCCGGGGTTTAATTTAATTTTTGTTTTGAACGAGATTACAGGGATTCAAAGATTAAAGGAGGAAGGAATATAGTGCAAGGAAATGAATGGTGGATCCGTGTTGCCACTGAAGGGAAATACTGAGAAAAATAGAAAGGAGATTATGGAAAACGACCCGAAGCAACCATTGGTGGAGGTAGGCACAAATATTCAATTAAATGATTTCTCGGAGCAACCATTGGTGGAGGAGACAGCGACGGTGATGGCTTGAATTTCAAATGAACAAAAATTAGGATTTTGTAATTTAGGGGTAGATAGATATTTTGATCTATATTTAAAAGAAAATTAAAAATAAAATAATATATTTTAATTAATTTACCTCTTGATTATTAAATAATTTATAATTATATGAGGAGTCCTTTAGATTTTTAAACTTTATAAATTGAATTAATGGTGCTCATCGTTAGTGGTGCTCATCGGTGTTCGTCGAGCGCTGTAGACTCGTCCTTATCATATAGAGTATATTGTTTTCATTTTGAATCAAAGATTTGCTTTAGCACAGTGGTTAGGCATGCTCCCAATTCCTCACACAAAAATTAAATTTTAAGTCTTAATTCTAAATCTTAGATTATAAATCATATACTTTACCTCTAATTCCCTAACTTTAAACTTATTTTTTAGTGTAATGATATAAATATGAGCACCGAAAAGAGAGGTAAATTTTCTATTACGATTCCCCTCTCTTTTCTTTCACTTATTTTTCAACATTAAGAGACAATAGAATATATCTGTTGCTTATTTGTAACCAAAGAAAGCTTTAGGCTTAGTGGTCAAATGCATTCAATTCTTCCTACACTAGCTAGGTTCGATCCCACACTCTTCAAATTGAATGAACCTCAGTTATAAGGACTAAATAACCATTGTGTAAAAACCAAAGTAGTTGGTGGACCAACAGGGTAGTTTATTCTTATTATTCTAATTTTTTTTGTCCAACAATATTGATTTTTCACCCATGAAATTATATATATGATTAAAACGGATCTGATGGTTGCAGCAGAACAAACAACTTGGTGAATCCAACTGTAGAGATGTGTAAATTATATTTGCTTTCTCAAAGGAAAAGCAACTTATTAGGTAAAAAGTACTTGTTGCTTTGCATATTAGTTGTTTTGGATTCCAAGTAACCAAAATCCAACCTTTTTTTTCATATAGTTAGCGTTGATATGATATGTATTAGATACTAATATGTTGGAGATTTTGGGTACATAAAATAATGAAAAATCATGATAACACTGCAGCAGCAGCAACAACAAAACCTACCAGTCTGCTTAGCTGGTAGGCTTTGCACAGTGTGCAAATTGGTTTGGGGCTGTATATTAACAATGGCTTGAACAAGCCAATTCCTTTCTAGGTAAAACAAATCATGTATCGTTTTCTTTGTTATTGTCATTTATCCAGTCAACCGACCAAACAAGGAATTATTATGTAATGACTGTGTCTCCTGAGAGTTCTGTCAGAATTTGCTGATAGAAAATGCACTTCCCTTCGGTTCTAATTCAAACATACGATGAGACACAAATAATATTTTTTACCCAGTTTTTGTAGTAGTTTGGGACGGGACTAACATAATTCGAGCACAAGTTGAAGTTAACAAAGATTACTTCAGGGGCAGCTTGTTGCACCCCTTTTCAAGGCTTAATTCCTTAGAAAGACAAGAACCCTTCTCACAGCAGATTCCTACAAGTGATGTTTGGACTTCATTTTGTTATGACTTGATAATTTGAGGCTGCGTAGGGAGTGAGATTTGATTATTGGATTTTAGAGCTGTTATACCTCGGTCAAAGTTTTAAATTTTTAATCCTAACCTCAGTATTGCCTCGGAAAGATACCTGTGCTTTTGGAACCCCAGGATTAAACTTGGTATTGCCTCCGGAAAGATGCTTATGTCTTTGGAACCTCCTGTTTCTAGGTCACCGATTCCCAGACACACTGATAGACATAACTATTGTCCCATCAGTCGAATTTTTGTCGATCCATCAGTAGTTATTATGACATTAAGCCTAACACTGCCCGCTAATGAGGACTTCGAAAGCTACAACATAATAAAAGTGTCAGAAGCGCACACGCACACGCACATTGTACTTCATCACATCTAACTGCTTTTAGATCAAAATTAAAAGATAATATTTAAACATGTACATCGTGAAGGTAATAAACTCGTAAATGATATGACAAAACTAGCGGTTGTGGATAATTTAGAGTGTCGGACTTTCCATTTCCCTCTAGACGTTGTATTCGCTATATTACATAATAACGGTAGCACGTAGGGACTTATAATTATAGGTCTCGTTAATCTGATTTTCATAAAAAAATTATTTAATTAAATTAATAAATTTTATATACAATATTATTAGGAAATACAATCACAAACTTCAAATATAGGACATAATTTTTTTACCTAATTAATTACAAAATCATTATTGGAACTTAGAAGCAATCAACGATCATTGACAAAACCTTATTGTTTACTCCGATTAATCTAGACCGTCCCGTGTTGTACACTTAGTTTTGGGTGAGTCTTCTAATAAAATTTTTCTTGTACATATAAAGATTCAAATTCGAAACTTGCTTAAGTGATATCAAAATATTTACTATTTGGACCAACAAACAATATTTATTTTAAGAGGTAGACGGGAAACGTTTGAAATGATCAGATCATTAATACACCCAATGTACATACCTAACTAAGGTGAGCAAAATTGACGTGCCTTAAATTCATGTTCATCAATTGCAATCCATAGGTTCCAGTTTCGCCACGTGATTGAATGTGACACCTATATCCGTCATAGATGGGTTGCTATCACTTGTCTGAATAATACATAATCCAAAAAGTTTTTGCATATTGTGTATGTGTTATGTATATATAAAAAGGTAGGTGATAAATGGCGAATCAGTGTCACTATAGGTTTGTCGTTATAGTAAAAATTACAAAAATGGAAGAACATATAGGATAATCTATCGTCTTCCGTTACCTAACAATTAAAAAAGAGCAGTCCTAATCATATGCCTCCTTTCTATCCCTCAAAAACATCAAGATTTTCACGTTATACTCCATAAAGGTACAAAATCTTATGTTTATTTATATAGATGAGTAAAGTGTAAAAGCAAATTACTATACAATTATAATAAAAAAGCCCAAATACACAGCTAGCTAGCTTGATGCTACGTTATGCAAATTTTGTTTGAAATGAGAATGGGATTAATGGTGTTTTTGTATTTCAAGAGAATACTATGGAATATGTGTTTGAAATTAACAGCCCCCAAAGTCTGTAACCGAGAAAGAAGAAGCATTATCGGGCATGTTCCCAGCATGGCGTAGCCCCAGAGTGAGAGATACATCACCAGCCGTGGTCCCGAACCTTATTACAGTTGAACCAATGTCAGTGTTACCAGTACTGATGGTCCCATAATCTTCTGCAACAATGCTGCTGCCACGGTCGCATGTGTCATCGACGCCAGCTAATAATCTTTGGTGGATATCCGAGTCATGATGGGTTGTGGTGGTGAAAGGCTGGGAGACGGGTGGCGCCACCTCCGTTGCAGTGGTGTTGGTGGTGGAGGTGTTAGTAGTAGTAGTAGTACCGGTGGTGGTGGGAGGAGTACTACTAATAATGGCGTTGGTGGCTTGGTTTTGCGAGAAGCATTGTTTACTGATTGCGACGAGTGAAGAATATTGGTCATTTTCCATGGCATTGATTTCGGATCTTTTGGTTGCTAGTGCCGTCGTTGTCGAAGCTGTAGGTGGTGGTGGTGGTGTTGATGTGCCACCTGCCGCGCCTACTGTGGTTGTTGAAGGCGTTGATGTGTGTGCAATATTGTTGCTGTCCTTTGGGTTCCTTTCTTTATTATCTCCCTCTTCCTCTTTAGACTCTTGCTGGTACATCTCTTCCACCATGGGTTTCCACAACCGAACCCTGGCATTTATGAACCAATTTGAAACCTGAAAATAAAAACATACATTTTCATCACATTGCACACCACATGCATTTAAAATCCCAGACAATTAAAAACAACAATCCAATTCCCTGTCTAACATAACAAGACAAAACTGATACACATTACTTGCAAACCATGTGTATTAAGTGGTTCCAACATCATTAGCTTAATGTTCTAAATTATGAACCAGTCCAAAAACAAAACACAAGAAAGGAATTCCAAGAAACAATAAGAAATAAACAATTAAGTGGACTATTCATCGGCTAGCTATTATAATATCTTTCCTCACATGTTGCTCAATGATGTCTATTTCTTACAGATATCACCAAAAAACAGTGATGGTTAGGGGGGGACTCCATTCCCTACAGTCACTGAATTTATTACCGAGTTATAAATTACAAGAGACATACGGCTAGAATTAGGTGTTTGTCTTTCATATCACACTTTGTACCCCTCACGTTTTTCCAATTAATTCGCCTTCCATGCAAACTAAAATACTACAAAAAGAAATAACCTAACTTACTAAGAGTGATCCCCCTTTAATTATCACTTAACTAACAATCTTATCAGATTCTAATTAGTATTAATTATAAGCAAACTCTTCAAAATAGTAACTATGTATGTATTGTATATATTTGGTGTATTTATGGTGTTTATGATGTGGTTGGAAGGTGTCATACTGAGTATTTGATATGAGAGAGAAAACCAGAGAGAGAGAGTGTGGCAAACTTTCATGTCTCATCTATTTGTGTACTTTACTGAATTTCTTCCCCATTCAGTATTTATTTCTTTCATTTCAGAAATCAGAATCTATGTCCCTGAGGGTAAATAATTATAATGAATTTTTTAATTGTTTTCTACATGGAACAATGTAAAACAATCATTTTTTTTCTCCTAGAAAAACACATCAGAGAAATAAAACCCTATTCCATGCAAGTTCTCCTGAACTTACTGATGGTTCCTTCATAAGGGTTTGCTTCTTTTCTTCTCTCATTTTCTTATGAATAAAGTTTTTTTTTTAACAAATGTATGTGTGTTTATGTGTAGGGAAAGTTGAGAAAAGACCAACCTGATTTCTCGATAAACCAGTCTGTCGAGCCAACAGATGTTTATCTGCATCGCTTGGGTACCTGAGAAAGAGACCAGAAAATGACATCAGAGTCATTGCCTAGAACCGTATAAAGAGACAATCATCTTTATGTACCGCCATAGATGCGATTGAACCTTTCTTTATTTACCATGCATGGGCGTGAGAATCTAAGAGAAACAAAGATCATCAAACAGCAGCAGCAGTTTTTGCAGAAGTAAAGAAGACGACAGAAACTTCCAACAACTCTCTTATATAACACTTTTTCATTAACATCAAAAAGAGAGAAAAATGAAGGTCTTTTAAGTTTTAACAGCTCTCTGGCTGACGAGACGTGCATCTCAAGGACACTGCAGTACTGTTTTTCTCTAGACACAAACCAGAAAGTATGACAAAGTAGGAAACAAAAGCTTGGATTTTGTGAGGCTAATAAAGTGTCATTATATGGTATACTTAATTATATATGATAGCTTGTCTTTCAACACTTTTAGCTTCCTTTTTCTGTACATTTTTTAATATCCACTGAATTAAGAAAGATGCAGTTTCTATTGTTAGACTAGTGTCAGATGGTATAGGTAAAGGGTAAACGTACGGGTGGAGGAAATGTTCGAAAAGCCAGGCCCTCAAAATGTTGACAGATCGTTCAGGCAGGCCCCTTTGGGGTCTCCAAGCTTCATGTTCCATCATACCCATTTGATGGAACGCTCTTTGTTGTCTCAAGCTTTGTTCTAACACCCTTAGCCTCGGTGTCTCTCCTTTGGTTATGCTGGATGGTCCAGCTCCATCTTTTTCACCCAACAGCTCACAGACATGCTTCAGTTGTCCGGATATTGAATCTTTCAAGCACCTAAAATGCCTCGACATCGCCTTCTGAGCTAGGGCGGTGTAAGGCACCGCTGCACCAAACCCCATCACCAGATCAAATGAGTTCACCACCGTTTGCATTTGTTCACAGTAATGGTTGTATCTCCTGTCCACCTGCGCAGCCGGATCATTGTTGTTAATCACAGTTCACGATGAAGTATTGACATGACTTGACATTGGAAGAGAAGAGAATGGCAAGTTCCACTTTGAGAATTTTACAACACCCAAAAAATCATTTTAACATTACTTAGTTGCTGTTTAAGGAAACCCACCAGAAGAATAAATGCATGAATCAAAGATTGCTATAGGGTGAAATGATTGTCATTCCTACACTTTTTTTTTCTCCCAGTATAGGCTACAACCAATTGATGGCAAAGGAAAATGTGCCTAAACAAAAAACAAACATGGAAAAAGGGAAGGGAAAATGAGACTGAGTCAACCGAGTTATAATACATCAACGGCTTTCCTTGCAATATTACTATTTGCAGTAGCTTCACATTTTTTTTGTTCAAACAGTAGCTTCACATTAAGTTTGTATGTAATATGGTGGGCTAATAATCACCAAAGCATAACCCCAGAATTTTGGAATAGAAAAATCAAAGTGAAAAGGCTTATTCAAACTCTACCGAATAGATCCTATTGAGTACTGGACTGCACCAGCCGGCTTTGCTCTATCTGGGTTTTGTTTATTTGAAAAATAAATGGTGACTATAGGTTAAAAAATATGATTATTGGGTCATTGACTCTTGAAGGAGAGAGAGAAAAGAAAAGAGATTAGAATACATGCCTCATCAAGCATGGATAAAAGTTTGACCTTCCTTCTTTGATGTTCAATTCTACCGGCTGCTGATAAAGGAGGGAGATCCTTTGTCGATGAAGAAGAACCATCGCCGCCGCCAGCACCACCGTCGCCAGCACTACCCGGATTAGAACTAGGGTTTGTGTTGTTTCTGCCGAGTTTTTTCTTCTTGAACTGGCCTCTTCCCACGCTACAGAACTCTTCTAACAATTCCTGAGCGGCTTTTCCGTACTTTGAATTCCTCAACACATTGACCATCCCCAATGAGGAACCGTATCCAACGTGGAGCTGATGGTTTTGTTCCACTCCACCTTGCAAATGCAGTTGCTGATGGCTACCCAAATGCTTGTACTGGAACTGAGGTGTAGCAGTAGCAGAAGAGCCTCCTCCTTGGTTATAGTACAGTAAGCTGCCATCTCCCATCCTCAATTCTTCGGCTTTGGCGGCTTCCAAGTGTTGCAAAGATGATAAAGATAGTGAAAGGCCTTGGGCTTCTACAACTGTTCCTCCAATTTCACTTGGGTTACCTCCTTCATGGGAACTGTCGGGAACCCAAGTGAAATGAGGTTGAAAATTCCCTCCAGGACCTGATACATTAAACCCTTGAAGAGAAGTTGATGGAGGAGGAGATGGTGACCTTGGCTGTGGATTCATCAGGAAAAGATGCATGGCAGCTGCTGAGTCGGTATTAATGCTAGGTAAGTGCTGTTGAGCTAAACTGTCACGGTTATTGTGGCTCTTCGATTCACCTAACTGTCCCAAATCCCCAACAACAACACCTTGCCTGTTGCTGTACCACTCGTTGGTACTACCCGGTGGTTTTTGTCCTCGATAATTTGCCTGTAAAGGCTGGTCTAATAACTCAGTTGAGGCGGCGGTGGCAGCCACGCCCGGATGGAAATAGAACATTTCCGATGATAACATGCCTGGTGTTTCGTAAACAGGAAGAGCATTTGAGTCTTCCTCTTCGATCCCTACTAATGGCGGAGGTTGTGGCTCAAAGCCTTCAACTCTCAGTTTATCTCTCCGGATCTGATGTGCTAAGTGAAGTTGCTGCTGCTGCTGCTGCTGCTCCTGCTGCTGCTGTTCTTGGTGGCTTATGGCCGCTGATCTCTCGAAGCCATTCGAGAAGCTGAAGATGCCATCTACTTGGTGGTTATTGTAATCTTGGGACATAGAATTTCGTATAATTTTTGCTCCTCCTGAATTGGAATTTAATAGCGAGCCTTGGTGTAGTTCTTAGGGAAAGAAAAAAACAATCGCTACTCCCATACCAATATCTTCTTCTTCATGATCTCTCTAGCAACACCATTTTCGCTGCTGAATAATGGATCCATAAGTTAACTCAGAATCAGAAATGAAAAATCAATAACACCCATGTTGAAAAGCAGTGTTGTTGTTGTTCATCATAAAAAGAAAGACAGAAGCAAAAGAGGATCAAATTCTCCCAGTTAAGTAAAGGAAAAGGAAAAGTTTATGAAATGGGTATTTGTTTATAAAACTTTTGGAATTTGTTGCAACCCTTTTCATCATTTTCAGCTTTGATTACATTTACACATAAAAAATAATAAAGTATAGGTGTGAGAAAGAGATTGTGTGAATATATAGGCAGACCGCAGACCTTGTTAGAGTTGCAGAGTATGAAAGCATGTAAAAGCCCTTAGACATCGTTGTCTCTTCTATGGTATTGAAAGCTTCTTCAATTCCTTGTTTTCTTTTCTTCCTCTTTTCTCAGTATATGTGTGTGTTTTGCCTCTCTGTCTCTCGTCTCTTTCTCTCCTTTGCAGCAGTGACCCCTTTTCTGTTATTTATTTCATTTTTTAATCAACTTGAAAACAAAAGGTGAAATATGAGGCAAATTAATTATACAAATATAAAATTAAAGGAATAGACTTAGCCTCTCCCCGAAGAGATGAGAAAATATCAGAAAAGAGAGAAGAGAAGGGGTCGCTATTTCACCGCTTTTTACTCTGCCAATGTTTTATATTCTAATATACTAGTGCGGTTTTTTCTGTTTTTTAATAATTGATAACTAAATAATTAATTAAATTATGATATTCACCTTTAAATAAATTATTTATTATTTTGGTATCTATGTAAAATTATTGCCCTACTTGTACTTTTGGAGTAGCTCGTCAGGTTAGCATGAGGATTTTTATTTTTGTTATTTTTATTGTGAATAATGAAGTTTTTAAATATTAAAATAAATAAATTTTAATGGAACTCATAAATTTTATTAAAAAATAAACAATTTTATATACCCATGTAATTGTTTTTTTATTTCGCTCGTAGGTGATATTATTGTTTTGATTTTAATCTATTACTTGAATTTCTGTTCCACTATTGATTAATTGTTTAGTTTTTAATATAATTAAAAGGTATGTATCGTAGGGGAAAAATTGTTGAAATTTAAAAAAAAACTTATTTCTTATAAAATAATAAAAATAGAGAAAAAAAAAAGACTTGAGCTTTAATTTATTAGATTTTTCAAAATTACCAAAGCAACCCTATCTAGAAATTTTAGATTTGAGTTTTATATTCTGATTTAAAATCATTCCACACAAGTTGGCATTTTCTAAAAATAATAAAAATAAATTATTGTTGTTTCATGGTCCATGGAGATTTAAAAAAATGATTTTAAATTTTGTTCAGTATTTCATTTTTTAATAGATTTAATAAACTTGAGTTGAAATGTGGGGTATTATGGTAATTTAAAACGGACGTCCTTTGGAAACTAACGCAAACTACCGAATAAAATAAAGATAAGGTCAGTACAAAGTCATTTCAATGATCCAAACTACCACCATCCTTTTATATGTTTAAATGACCAAAGTATTCTAGCTAATCATTGTATATATTCATCGATAGCAATAGTTGGTAAGGACAAAAAGGTCTTTCATGATTTTTTTGCATTAATTACAAAATAAAACTATACGGGGCAAAAGTTATGACGACGAACAAAAAAATTGAAAATTTTCTTATTACTAGAATTTTATTAAGAAAAAAATATTAACCCAAGGGCTAAGGCCGTACTTAAAAATCTATAATCAATGTATGAAAATTATTATAAACACGTCGTCTCTTATTAAATTTAAGAAATATAATATATTAAATAAAATATTTATCTAACCAACAAATATTGAGTGCATTGACAAGACACATTGTACGTTTGAGAAAAAATTTAAACTCGAACATTAGAGATGACATTATTACGAAGAATAGCTATAAATTTCCAACATAACCATAAAATGAATATAAATTATACGAAAAAAATAAAATATTTATTTAAAATTAATACTTTGAATGCATCATAACAATATTTTATCAATTAAGTCTGTAATGTAATGATAAAGAATAAGAATTTTGTTTTGATTTAATTGACATTAGACCCAATGTTTGATCTCGAACAATTTCTTTCTTCTTCTCATAAAAAAATAAATTTTCAAAAGATATCCTCATCTAACTTGGATTAATATAGCGATAATCACGAAGCATCACCTGATTAGGGAAGGTCGACAGTTTAATAAGGTTATATTATTTTGTGGTAGTTTGTAGATATAATCTAAATCGTTAGCGGGGCAATATACAAATTTTATTTTCTCGGTCTCCAATCATACATCAATATAGAGTATAGTTAAAAGAAACATGAAAATTTTCATAATAATTATTAGGTTTTATTTAAAAGATGAACGACGTATTTACGAGAATGTTTAATTTATTTTTCAAGACCTTTAGGTTACATAATTTTTTTTATTTCATGAGTATTCTGGGTGAACTTGTCCCAAGTTCTTTTTATTATTTGACGGCTCCCCTAAATTTGATTACACTTATTTTCTTAAGACGTCGAATTTAAATTGTCAATATTGTAGGTATACACACATTTACAGTTTTTTTAGCAAACATACATGTACAGTTTGATTAACATTTTTTAAATATGTTGAAAATCAAATTTAAACCAACATTTAATGCATAAGCTGTTTGCTAAATTGATGAAAGGATAAGTTATTTTGAAAATTCAATTAAAAATGTTTCGAAGTTCGTAAACTAGTTTTAAAGTTTAGACAGTAATTTAGAAATTTAAACAAATTAACTCTAATAAATAAAATATATGCACATAAAATCGTACGTGCTTAAACATGGATGAGCTAGAAGGGATAGGTAAGTAGCCTTGGCAACCTAAAATAAAATATATTTAGTTATGAATTAATTCAGTGAAAAAATTATGCTTTATTGCTCAAACATTTATAAATCTATTATAGTCATTAATAAAAAATGACTTCTTCTCGGTATTTAAGAATTTAAATTTCAAAGTTAGACTTTAACACTCATTAGTTTTTTTTACGAGTTTATCACGACGAGCACCACTAACGATGAGCATTGCTGAGTTCTATTAAATTAATTTATAAAGATTAAAAATTTATAAGTCTCAATGTATAATTATAAATTATTTAAACATATAATTATAAATTATAAAACAAAATATTAATTAAATTGTTTTTCATATATATAATATTTTTAAAAAATAATTAGATCAAATACAAACCTTAGTCAATTTAAAAAATAAAAACTCTAAACCATAAACTCTAAAACCTAAACCATAAATCGTAAAATCGTAAACTTGAAACATAAAACTCTAAACCATAAACATGCAACATAAGACCCTATACTTTAAATTTAAATATTGGGTTTAGACTTTAAGGTTTATGAATTATAGATTAGGGTTTATTATTTATGGTTTAGAGTTTATGATTTAGTGTTTTGAATTTTGGGTTTATGGTTTACTATTTAAGGTTTTAGGTTTATGGTTTTGAGTTTCGAGTTTTAGGTTTATGGTTTCGGGTTTGTAGTTTCGGGTTTTAGGTTTATGGTTCAAAGTTTAGGGTTTCAGGTTTAGAGTTTTTATTTTTTAAATTGACTAAAGTTGATATTTGATCCAATTATTTAAAAAACATTAAAATATTATATATATGGAAAATAATTTAATTAATATTTTATTTTAAATAATATATAATTATATATTTAAATAATTTATAATTATATGTTGAGCCTTTTAAATTGTTAATTTTTATAAATTAATTTAATGGTACTCAACAGTATTCATCGTTAGTGATGTTCAGAGTGCTCTTTGAGCGTTTGTAGAATTTTCTTTTCTTCTTTTTGTAAAAATATTTATGAAATAACATATAGTTTGTGTATGTTTTACAATCTATTTTTAGTTAGTGTTCGGTGTTTGTAATTTTATTTTCCAATTCTGTAGAACTAATGTTTTGATATAATAATTGAAAAATAATTTAGACTGATTTAAAAAGGATTTAAAACATTTCCAAAGTCCAAACATGTTTAGGGATGTCTTTAAAAAAAAGGTTTTTCATGTTTTCAAAGGCCATTTTTCACAAAACTGACCAAGTGTTTCGAAACACCTTAGGGCGTTTCGAAACAGGTGCCTCCAGTGGCTAAAACGTTTCGATACACGTATCGAAACGAGCCTTAGCGTTTCGAAACGGGCTAGGCCGTTCCGATACGCCCACGTGGCACTGACTACAACGGTCATAAACCCCAACAGCTCTTTCCCAACTAACTTTTGAATGCAGGTCGTTTCGATACGAGCTTATAGCGTTCCGATACGCGTTCCGAAACGGCAAGGGGGTGTTCCGAAACGGGTGCCCTGACAGACTGCAACGACTCTTTCTATATTAAGGGCGTTTCGAAACGACTTCGAGCGTTTCGAAACGGGGAGCTGCAGAACTGCATTTATGGAGGGAATTAAAGGCTCTAACGACTCTATTTCAACCCCAACGGTCCTAAACGACTATAAACTCAATTGGAAGTATAAAAGGGACCTCCAAGCATCAAGAGAAGACTAATGCTTCAATTGTCAATCAACAAATGATCAAGAATTGTCTTTGTACTTAAATTGTCATTTCTTTGTATAGACAAACACTAGTGAGCCAAAATTGTCAAATTTGCTCAAGTGTTTTAGGTTTTGGGTGAGTGTTTCATTGTGCAAACAAACACCTATTAGAGGGTTTAAGTTTGCTTTCATTGTCTCTTTGTAAAAGAGGGTTTTGATCAAGGCTTTGGGTAGAAGCTTGATCGGTTGTAAGGGTTTCCTCCTAATCCTAGAAAAGGGGACGAATCAATTAGTGGATTGATTGTGAAATCCTTAGTGGGGAGCTAAGGTAGTAGATGTAGACCTTGGTTAGAAGGCCGAACCACTATAAATCATTGTGTCTTTATTCTTTCTAGCTTCCTCAACCCTTCCACCCAAATATCCACCTCTCCACCACTTGGTGAGCAAAATCGGTTGAACGAATCGAGCCCCACACATCCCAACAATTGGTATCAGAGCTTGGCTCAATCGGTGAGGATTAACATCCTATTGAGAAGATCCGGCAAGCTCGATCACTAGTTCATCAACCGGCTCAAATGGCACAATCAATCGACAAACCGCCTTTCTTTGACGGAGACCACTACGCCCATTGGAAGACAAAGATGAAATTCTTCATCAAATCAAGAGATTATAAGCTATGGGATGTAGTTGAAGATGGTCCGTTCGTGCCTCAAAGAAGTAAAGCGGAATGGAGTGCCGACGATCGCAAGAAGATGGAGCTTAATTGCAAAGCCTTGCACATCTTGTTTTGTGCATTTGGTCCATCCATCTATGAGAAGATGTCTTCTTGTGAGAGTGCCAAGGAGGTATGGGACAAGCTTGAAGTCACATATGAAGGGACAAACGAAGTCAAGGAGACCAAGATTGGTCTTCTAACCTTAGAGTATGAGAACTTCAAAATGGATCCGGAAGAGAACATCGAAAAGATGTTTGATAGGTTCTCCACCATCACCAATGGTCTTAAAGGTTATGGAGAAGCCATCCCGGAGGAGAAGCTTGTTCGAAAGCTCATCTACTCACTTCCCGAGTCTTGGGACTCAAAGAGGACCGCCATCATCGAAGCCAAAAATTTGAAGACTTTGAAGCTTGATGAACTAATGGGGTCACTTCTTACTCATCAAATCATGAAGAAGAACAAGGAGGATGAGAAGAAGAGGGAAGAAATAAGAGCTATGGGAGAGAAGAAAATCAAAGGGCTTGGCATCAATGCAAGTGCCATGGCTCTCAAATCCTCCACTTGTCATCATGTCTACTCAAGTGAAGAGGAGGATGAAGATGAAGAGATAGTTCATCTCTTCAAGAAGTGTGCCCCTTTCATGAAGAAAGCCTTGAGAGAGCTTGAACGAGAACCTAAAAGAAAGGAGAGGGCAAGCACTTCAAGCCATAAGAAGAAGGCACAATTGGCTACTTGGAGTGATGAAGACTCCACCGACGATGAACAAGCCAACCTTTGCCTTATGGCCATCGAAGAAGATTCAAGGGTAACTTCTAATTCATCTACTTCATGTTCTTATTCCTTTGATGAATTACAAGATGCCTATGATGATTTGGTTTTAGATTTTAAAAGCCACATTTTGAAAAACAATAAATTGATTTCAAAGTTAAAAATTTAAAATGATTTGCTTTCTAAAACCAAACTTGAACTTGAAGCAAAACTTGAAGAGTTTGAGTTAAAATATCTTGATTTACAAAAATTGCTTCAAAATGTTCAAGTAGAAAAAGATTTGATTTCCAAAGAGCTTGAAAAGAAAAACAATTTTGGAAAATCAAATTTTTATGTTAGACAATCTAGTGCCCCTAGATTTATAAATGGTAAATGTTTTAGAAGTGTTTGGGTTCCAAAAGGACTTAATACTTCAATTAAAAAGGATGAAATTGAAAAATGGATTCCTAAGGGGACTAAATTTTGTGCAACTAACGTTTATGGATCCAAAGCAATTTGGATACCAAAAGTTACTTGATTGTCTATTGTAGGTGTGATGGAGATGTTCAACAAGTCAACCATTGAGGGGGAGCTCCATACACACAAGGAAGAACACTTGAAGAAGGAAGGTTTCACATCCTCCCTTGGGTTCAAGTGTTGGTAAAATTTCTAGTTGTTTTTGAATTTATTTGTCTTATTTTCTATTTAATTCAACTAGATGATCATATATGTTGGACTAACATTTCAATGATGCTTTGAGTAAGGGGGAGCCATTTTAAAACCAAATTTTCATTTTTATCAAAATTTTTACCTCTATTGTTATTTTTGAACTTCATGTTTTAAATTCTTTTTGATATAACAAAAAGGGGGAGAAATGGTTTGAAAAATTGATTTTTCAAATGAATAAGGGGGAGCTTTATTTGAATTAAAACTTTTAACCTCTTATTCACATTTTTAAAGTTAAAGGGGGAGAATCCCAAACAAATTTTCAAGTGGTTTTATTATATCAAAAATGGGGAGATTGTAGAACTAATGTTTTGATATAATAATTGAAAAATAATTTGGACTGATTTAAAAAGGATTTAAAACATTTCCAAAGTCCAAACATGTTTAGGGATGTCTTTAAAAAAGGTTTTTCATGTTTTCAAAGGCCATTTTTCACAAAACTGACCAAGTGTTTCGAAACACCTTAGGGCGTTTCGAAACAGGTGCCTCCAGTGGCTAAAACGTTTCGATACACGTATCGAAACGGGCCTTAGCGTTTCGAAACGGGCTAGGCCGTTCCGATACGCCCACGTGGCACTGACCACAACGGTCATAAACCCCAACGGCTCTTTCCCAACTAACTTTTGAATGCAGGTCGTTTCGATACGGGCTTATAGCGTTCCGATACGCGTTCCGAAACGGCAAGGGGGTGTTCCGAAACGGGTGCCCTGACAGACTGCAACGACTCTTTCTATATTAAGGGCGTTTCGAAACGGCTTCGAGCGTTTCGAAACGGGGAGCTGCAGAACTGCATTTATGGAGGGAATTAAAGGCTCCAACGACTCTATTTCAACCCCAACGGTCCTAAACGGCTATAAACTCAATTGGGAGTATAAAAGGGACCTCCAAGCATCAAGAGAAGACTAATGCTTCAATTGTCAATCAACAAATGATCAAGAATTGTCTTTGTACTTAAATTGTCATTTCTTTGTATAGACAAACACTAGTGAGCCAAAATTGTCAAATTTGCTCAAGTGTTTTAGGTTTTGGGTGAGTGCTTCATTGTGCAAACAAACACCTATTAGAGGGTTTAAGTTTGCTTTATTTATCTCTTTGTAAAAGAGGGTTTTGATCAAGGCTTGGGTAGAAGCTTGATCGGTTGTAAGGGTTTCCTCCTAATCCTAGAAAAGGGGACGAATCAATTAGTGGATTGATTGTGAAATCCTTAGTGGGGAGCTAAGGTAGTGGATGTAGGTGCTTGTTAGAAGGTCGAACCACTATAAATCTTTGTGTCAATATTCATTTTAGCTTCCACAACCCTTCCACCCAAAAATCCACCTCTCCACTACTTGGTGAGCTAAGTTTGGTTGATCGAATCGAGCCCACGCATTCCAACAAATTCAATTTTAGATTTTTACAACTCCACTCAACACTCATTAACTTTTTATCTTTTAATTTAAATTAACAATCAATACACAAAGCTACACCAATCTAACAAAAGCAACCTTAATTATCCAACCCCCAATTTAAGCCGATTCTTTTGTCAGCATAAAAACCATACAGTAATAAATTTTAAAATTATAATTAACAATAAATAACTTTCAATACACAACATCGAACAATTAGATAACAAGGATCAGTTTTTGAAACTAAAAATAATCATAAATTATAATAAAGAAGCGATGAAGTTAATTTATTACCAGGATACTGAGATTACGTTATATAATCTCTTTCAGATTAATTTATTACAATAATGTTTTTATTAGCCGTGACTATCTAGGCCAATAGTCATAATAGCTTACCATATAATAAAAGCATAATTAATCATTTTTTTCTAAACCTAAACTTTTTCTCTCAACTACAGCAGCAAACAATCTTTTCTTTCTCATTTATTTTTTGGCCGGTGGTTATAATCAATTTTAGTATTAGTTGTCGATCACCAGAGATCATTATTTTTTTTATTTTTTTATATTTTTAATAAGAATTTCTGCTTTTGTAGCACGCTTATCTCTACCTTTGTGGCACACTTATCTCTACTTTGATGGCACGCTTTTTCTTTGTTTTTAGTTCGTTTCATCTGTCGTTTTGACATGATTTCAGCATACCTTAGCGGTCGTTTGATGCTCATACCGAGATCTTCACGACGCTAGTTTCTGATTTTTAATTTTGTCGATGGTTATAGAAAGATAGATCCCCACTCGGTTGATGGTTGTTTGTCGATATAATCAGACATGGGTAACAGAGTAATCTGCCTGATAGTTTGGTTCGATCACCATTCCATTTTCACCCCGTAAAACGTCTCGTTTGGATAGAGGCAAAGAGATTCAAGAAAGCTTCTGAATTTTGACGGTATGCTAATTCTATGAAAGTATTATTTTTCTTTGCACCTTTAGGTTGTACTGAGATTTTAGTGGACTAGTCTATGTTATTCTCCCTTGATGCGTTGTACTTGTAATATTTTTTTATGATTTTTTAATAATATTATGTTGCCATTGTCAAAAAAAAAAGTTAATCAATATTTTATCATTATACAAAAAGTATATTATTTTAATTTCAAACACACAATCTCTTAGCATTGTGATTTAGATTAACTTGATAAATGGTACAACGTTAAATGTTATTTGCTTGTTAGAATAAATTCTGCAATTCGTAGTTTTATACATGACTTTTTTTTAGTTCACTAACTATAGAAGTAGTCTAAAATGAATAAACATAAAAAGTTTAAAATGAATGTATTGTTTGAAAATTTAAATTCTAATTTCTAATCATATTACAACTAATTTCATAGGTAATTTTACTTTTCTTGTATTTAAGATGTGATACTTCATGTTTTCAAAAAAAAATGTTATACTTCAATCAATCTTAATTTAAGTATTATCATTTAATTATATTTTTTGAAACAATTATATTATTATTATTATTAAAATACATTAAAAATAAAAATTTGAACGTACTTAAATATACATTAACCTCCTTTTTTTCTTAACCTAGCCGCTTAGGTTAGTTCTCGGCACGCGGCTTGTTTTTTTTTGTTTTCTCTTTGTTTTGACTGGCGGTAATATTAGTTTTGATACTGGTTGTCGATCGTTGGTATTCATTGTTTTCCCTTTACTTTTGTAATTTTTTTATTTGTTTCTCTCTTTTTTTTTTAAATTTTTTAATAAGAATGACTATGCGTTTATGACACATTTTCTGTGCCTGTATGACACTTTTTTTTTGTTTTTTTTATAAGTCTTTTGGTTGTTATTTTCGTTTACTTGTTTTTTAGGGTTGGATTGGACGTCGCCTCGGCTGATCAAGACGACACTTTTTTGTTATCATGTTGATCTTTCTTCGAATTGAATTTGGATATGCGGTTTTATATTCGTGGACAATTTTCTCACGACATTTGAATTTGAATTGCAATTGTCGGTGGTCTTTCGATAGTTTGATCCCATTTTATAGTACGCTTGTTGATGCAATCAGATTTGTTCGTATCTATTTTTTGTTTGAGTCTCTTGGTTGAATTTTTTATTCTTTTCCTTGTATGATCTTTGTATGATCTTAACTGGCTAGTTTAGTGTGTCAATAATCTTAAGAAAATATCCAAATTATATATTTTTTCTCAGCAATAATAGCTTAGTTTATTAAAATTAAAAAGCAACAAAACTGCCCTTACATAAACCAACAGAAAAATAAATAAATCCCCGAAATACAACATATCAACCGGTATTTAATTTACGATTATAGCTATAAACTTTCATTTGTAATTTTATATATTTTCTCTTTTAATAAAATTAACGTCTTCTATACAAACAATATACATTAACCTCCACCGGTTTCTCTTATATTATATGTATAATATATGTAAACAATATTAAATTTGAGTATATGACATCATTAATATAAAAACTGAATATCAAAATCTAAAATAGATTATATAAAATCGACCCGAAATAGGACGAATACTGTGGAGTTGTAATGTATGAAAAGCACACATAACTGCTTTCTGGTTTGATAATGTCAAGATGGGCATGTTTGATTAACCTTTTTCTTATTTTATTTTTTATGTAATGTATAGTTACTTTTCTTGTTTTCAATTCCTACTAGTTTTAATTTTGTCAAAATTTCCTTTTTTATATAAAAAATGTTTGAGATATATTTTGCAGTGGTGAGCAAAAAAATCCGATTACCCTGTCCCATTCCTAGGCCCGGTTGGACCTGGTGGATTTTTACCCGAAACTAGTTCCGGTGGGACTGGAACTGGATCCTAATTTTCTGTACCCGGTACTGGTTTGGTATCGAGTGACGTTGAAGAGATTGGAAACGATTGAAGGCGCTCCTTTATTTCTCCTCATCGATTTTTCTGGTGATCTTGCTTGCTATAGATAAAGTTCTTTAGTTTATTCTTTTTCTTTATGTATTAATATTATGAGTATGACTCGTTTTAAGACTTCAACCTTCAAGCCTACAATATTCTGACTTTGTTATTTAATATTATTATTGATGGTTGGAATTTTTTCCCCTACTGCTCAAACTTATCAATAGTAGACCAATTGATCGGGTACCTAATTTTCACTAGTACCGGGACCGATTCCTGAAATTTGAGACTGGTTCCAATTTTCAAGAACTGGTGGCTATTAGAACTGAGATTAATTCTGGGCAAATTAGCCAGGTACCCAATCCTACCCACCCCTAATATTTTTAACATAATAATACCAAGAAACTATATATGTACATATAATACCAAGCAAATTTTGAACAAATTATCTACACATATAAAAATGTTTCCCCCCAAAACTCATAATTATATATGTAGACATAATACCAAAGAATATTTACAGTCTAACAAAAAAGAAAAAGCAAAGGTTGTCAACCTACCTTGGGTTTCCGGTCATGTAAAATGATATTTCATGTAATCTTAGTTTTATGTCTAAACAAAACCATGTTATATATAATTAATTACCTTACACACCTACCACATATTATTTAGTATTTTAGGTAAGAATCAGCAATAACATGCGGAACTTAATTTTGTAGTGGCATTTTTTCTTTTTCTTTTTTTTTCTTTTTAGAATTGTAAAGATAAAGGAAACTAAGATTATTACATCAGGCCATGCATATCAAATTCCAAATGTTGAAGCAGTTGATTGGGCGGATCGTGGAAAATAAACATTGTCTGGTGAAGCAAATTTCCAAGTTTTGGAATAGCATCAGCGGTCTTATTTGCTTCACAGGGAATGCACTGAAATTCAATTACCCATCTTGCATCTCGCAGACCAACAATAACGGTTGCGTGTAAAAGTGTCTATCGCAATGTAGTGCAAGTGTACACGACACAAGTAGTAAAGTGATACTAAAGTATCGGATATCGTCTCCAAGGGACTGAGCTAATAGCTTCACCTTGAATTACTGCACGAAGGTAAAAATAATAATTTAAATTGTTGTCACGAAAGTAATAGAAAGAACTGAAATATAAGATTAAAGTAATCAAGATAGAGAGAATGGGCTGGTATTGAATTGCTCAGTAGTGTAGGTGTTGCTAAATCTTGGAAAATCTGTTCTGTCGTCGTCCCTGTCGCGGCAGCACCCGTCGCGGCAGCGGTCTGTTGATAGTCGCGGCAGCGAACACACAACTCTGTACTTCAAGCTTGGCAAGAATCCATGCTATGCCTTGGCCTATCCCTAGGTCCAAGTCTGTCGATAAACACGTCTTTGATGATACCTCCCGGCGTGAATCGAAGGATGAACACCGATGTTGTTGAATTCTTCCTTAGCCACTTAACCTCGTCCTATCCCTAGGTCCGAGACAATTCAACTATAAACTAGAGAACCCGCACTTATTCCTTTCGTATACTTAACTCTCCCGATATTAAGTAAATAGATAACCTCACAATGCTCTCCCGATACTCTTGCAAGATGTTAAAAACCATAATAAGTGAACTGAAAGTTTATTTTATTGAACAGAAATTTCCTAAAAACAAAGCAATCCTTGCAACTACTTAACAAATCAACCCGTGGCCCTAGGGGGAAGTTAGAACATGTTGAGAAGGGAAAACAACTAGGGTTTTGGGAAGAAGGCTAGAGATAGGTGATCTCCTCTCCTAGGTCGAATTACATGCCTTTATATAGGCCTTGGGTTCAAGTTTTCTAATATTGCAAGAATACAAGTTTAAATTAAAGTACAACTCTATTAAAGACTAAACCTTCAGAGCATAAGTCTTTAATTCGTCCTTCCTTCTTGCTTGGGTTTTCTTCCTTGAACTTTGACCTTGGCCTTCATTCTGATCCAGGGCTTGGAAAAATATGAGGGTGATCCACGACAGACCGGCGTAATTTTCTCTTTTTGTCGAGGCCCACTTTGCTTCTTCTCCTCAAAATTGCTGTCGTCCTTAGCTGCCACGGCAGCGGCTATGGCAGCATCGTCCTCTTCGTCTGCACATTCAGTTCCAGCTCTGCTGCATCACTGCCAGCGTCTGCTCCTCCAACAGCTACCTGCAAAAGCAACTAATTTCAGTAGAAACTATGCCATTTAATATATTTGTGATGTATAACTGAAATCTAACCTAAATGCAATGGATTATGCTTGAATGCAACAGAAATATGGGTTAAATATTGGGTAAATAATAGAACTTTTACACACTCAACACACCCCCAAACTAAAGTTTTTGCTTGCCCTTAAGCAATTCAGACCTAAATACAATATTTTTGTTTGGCTTAAAACAGTGAACTTTCCCTTACCCACCATTCATCCCCTATTGTGAGCAACACTTTGTCGGATACTTTAGGATTCGTCCGGAACCTTGCTATAATCCTCGTGCAGTGTGTGCATGCTTGTGAACAATTATATGCCAAGACTCCTTTAGTTTCACTAGAATATTTCAGCCTATAACTTGAATTTTATGCCAAAGTTTATCTTTTTGGAGGCAATTCTTAGGCTCATTTAAGTTTTATTTAGACTCGATTTTATTTTCTCAAGCTTAAGTTTGACTAGAGCCGGTTTCGGGCACCTCTAGGTGTATTGAGTCTATTTTGCTAAACTTCTTTTCCTAGAGCCAATGTTAGGCACCTCTAGGGGCTATTCAAGTGCTAAGCTTCCTATTCTAGTTTACTAGTAGAGTTCTAGGCAATATAACAGTCACAAATAATGTTTAAGTTTCAGAACTATAGAAAGGCTCTAAACTGTTCATGAAACTATCCTAAAGGCACTGCCACGACAGGGGCTGTCACGGCAGGTAAGTTTAGTTCAAAGACTTAAGCCAAAATTTTCATTTTTAGCAAAAATAAACTAATTAAAGACACAATTTTAAAACTTAATGAGGCTCCATTAATGGAGGGATGCCACCCCCAAACTCAAAGGTTGCATTGCCCTCAATGCAAATGACAACTAAAAGAAAAGAAAAAGTACATCACAAAATATCAAAAGGCAGACAACAATATAAGATAAGAACTTAAATTTTAGGTGCTGTCGTCGCTGCTGCTGCTAAGTTGGATCTGTCGGCGGGCAGGGGCCTTCTTGGCTGGTTGGCGGATGGGGGAGGTAGATGCATTTTTCGTTTTGGCCTCCCTCGGAGGTTGAAGACGGGTAGGGGAGATGTGAGGAGGTTTCTCCACTACCTGAACCTCGGAGCTGCTGCTGCTGCTACTGCTGTCGCTGCTGCTACCGGTACTACTGCCGCTATCTTTCTTGTTCTTGTCTGCCACCGTTTTCTGCCGCTTAACAGGGGTGAACTCTTTGGACAAATTCCTCTTGACAGAGGGTTCATTGTCGGATTCCTCCCAAATTGAGGAAGAGGAGAAACCCGCTATGAAGGCATCGAGTTCTTCTGAAGGCATCATTCTCTTGGTTCCTCGGGCAGAGGTGTCGGTTGCGCGGTTGTTGCCTGCAGCTGCTGTGGCAGGGGTTGGTGTGGACGCTGCAGAAGGCGTTTTGGGCGTGGCAGCAAGTGTAGGGATAGCAAAATACTGGTTTGGGAAGGCAGGAAATACAGCATCCGGGAAATTAAGAGAGGTTTGAATAAATTGTATCGTGGCTGTGGTGAAATCCCTGATAAAGCTCATGATGCCGAGTTGTCGTTCCTCCATTTTCTGTATGGCAGCAAGGATCTGGGAGGAGGTGTCGGCCGAAGGTGCTGCTGTTGTAGGCTGCCTGGGTTCTGTGGCAGCAGGCTCGGTGTCGGTTGGTTCTGTCATCTCTGCTGCTGTGGCAGTGGGGTCGAAAGATGACAGCAGGGTGACAGCAGTAAGTTCCATCAAGCTGAGTATATTTTTCTCAGTCCAACCCTTCCCTTGGACTCGTAAATCAATGGCAGCTTCTGGTACATGATGGCCGCGTCAGAGGGCTGTGATGAGTTAGGGGAAGTAGAGTGGTCCTGTCGGCCGGTGTGCACATTCCAAAATACTCTCCCGGATGTAGTTGCCCACGTTAATAGGCCTCTCATGTAGAATAGAATGAATGAGGGCTAACCTGGGTTGGTCTACGGTTGTATTGTGCGAAGATGGCATGATTCTCTTTTTGATGAAGACGTTCCATAGTTTGGCCTCCGGGGTGAGTTGCACTCTCTTCACCGTCCTCGGGTTCTTTGGATTAGTGTTCTACTGGGTACCTTCGTCCGTGAGCTCTGCCATGACAGCGTCGTAGGCAGCAGGGTCTAGGCTATCAAGAAATTGCTGGTGGCCATCCTCGTTGCTGCCCACATAAAATCCATAGAGAGTGTTGATGTATTCTGGCTCGAAGGGCACTTCTCTCCCTCTGACTTTGACCGCTGTCGCGTTCCTGCTGCTGATGGCAGCATAAAAATCTCGGACTAGAGACACATTCATCTCCTCTGGTTGTTTTACGAATATCTGCCACTGCAGGCCTTGATTTTCCTAGCTATAAACGGTTGCAGTCCCAGATTCCCCTCCTTGGAAGCGTAGATAAAGCCCTTCTCCTCCCACATGTCACGTATCTGGAAAGATCGTGGGGTTGATGCTGCCGGGGTAGAGCCTGAAGCAGCACTTCTACGAGTGTTTCTAGAAGACATGGTTGCAAGGATTGTGTAAGAAGAAATGAAAGCAAGTAAAAATTCTAGAGAATACAAGTAAGAAGAGTAGAAGTGAGTGAAAAATGAATAGTAAAGTGGGGTTTATATAGAGAAGAGTTTGTTGCCCGTTGGAGTTGTAACGGCAGGCGCGAATAACGGGGCCAGCTGTTACGCGGTTTCTGACGCGTCTGTCACGCGTTTCTGTGTCTGCTGCGCGTTTGTTACGTGTTTGCGTGTCTGTCACGACAGCATATCGATAGGCTGTATTTTCCGCGTCTGTCGTGGCAGCTGTAACGACAGGCTCCAAAGTTGGGTTTTTTGGGCTGATGGAAAGATGGTAGGCTGAATTCACTTCTCCTTTTCTTCTTGTCTCCTTTATTTCCTAAAAACAATAAAAATAAAGACGTTATTTCCTAAAAATAAACTAATTCTAATTTCCTAATATATATAAATAATAATAAAAAAATAAAAATAAAAACTTAGGTTAAATTAGGGATGCCGGGAGAGGCATCTCCTAAAGTAATCACTTCCTGCATTCTTGGGGCTTCAGTCCTCTGATAATGCTTCAATCGTTGTCCATTGACTTTGAATTGGTGCCCGTCTTTTAAAGATCTGATCGTGATGGCACCATGGGGAAAAACCTGCACCACTTGGAATGGGCCAGACCATCTAGATTTCAGCTTCCCTGGGAAGAGTTTCAACCTAGAGTTAAATAGCAACACAAGCTGCCCTGGGCAGAACTTCTTGTCATGCCACTTTTTGGTCTTGTCCTTGTAAATTCTTGCGTTATCATAGGCCATTGTTCGAATTTCTTTGATTTCGTTTAGATCAAGTAGCCTTTACTGCCCTGCTTTTTCCAAGTCTATATTAACTGCCTTGATTGCCCAATATGCTTTGTGCTCAATCTCGACAGGTAAATGGCGCGTTTTCCCGTAAATCAACCGATAGGGGACATTCCCAATGGAGTTTTGAACGTAGTCCTGTAGGCCCGTAATGCATCATTAAGGTGTAGAGACCAGTCTTTCCGAGTTGGCTTAACCATCTTTTCAAGAATGTTCTTGACCTCTCTATTAGATATTTCAGCCTGTCCATTGGTCTGAGGGTGGTATGCTGTTGCAATCTGGTGCTTGACACCATACTTTTTCAAGGCAGCAACTATAACCCTATTGTCAAAATGCCTCCCTTCATCACTGATTATCGCCTTAGGGATGCCGAATCTAGAAAAAATGTTTTTATGCAAAAACCTTTGAACCGTCTTGGCATCATTTTTTTGAGTGCCGATTGCTTCAACCCACTTGGACACACAATCCACTACCAGGAGGATATATAAGTTCCCACATGAAGATGGGAATGGTCCTATAAAATCTATCCCCCAAACATCGAAGATCTCGACTTCAAGAATATTTTGCAGTGGCATCTCGTGTCTCCTTGAGATGTTTCCCGTCCGTTGACACTTGTCACAGTTCTTATAAAATATTTGAGCATCTTTGTACAATGATGGCTAATAGAATCCTGACTGCAAAACCTTGGCAGCAGTTTTGTTACCTCCTAAGTGTCCTCCATATTGTGAAGCATGACAATGATGAAGTATATCCTCCTGTTCATCTTGTGGTGCACATCTCCTTATAACCTTATCTGCACAAATTTTGAAAAGAAGAGGTTCGTCCCAATAATAATGCTTAACATCATTTTGGAACCTCTTCCTAGCTTGATAATGAAGGTCAGGAGAGGTTATTCCGCTAACTAAAAAATTAATGAAATCAGCATACTAGGGGAGTTCAGAAGACTTACCTGCTGCCATTGTTGTCGCGATAGTTATTGTGGCAGCAAACAGCTGCTCATTAGGCAAAGGTCTCCAATATGTGTGTCTCATCTGTCGGTAGACTCTTTCCCTTCTCCAACCTTGACAAGTGATCTGCCACTTGATTCTCTGTCCCCTTTTTGTCCTTGATTTCAAGGTCGAACTCTTGCAGTAGCAGAATCCAACGTATCAGGCGAGGCTTTGCGTCCTTTTTGGTGAACAGATACTTCAATGCAGAGTGGTCTGTGTGAACTATGACCTTCGTCCCAATTATATAAGAATGAAACTTGTCAATGGAGAATACCACAGCTAATAGTTCTTTTTCTGTGGTGGTGTAGTTCACTTGGGCGTCGTTCATTGTTTTGTTGGCGTAGTATATGGCATGAAAGAGTTTGTCTTTCCTCTGCCCAAGTGCTGCCCCGACAGCATAGTCACTAGCATCACACATGATCTCAAACGGTAGTGTCCAATCTGGTGGCTGTACTATTGGGGCTGTTACCAGCTTTTCTTTTAGAACCTTGAATGCCTTAGTACATTCAATGTTAAAGTCGAAGGGACGGTTCTGCTCCAGAAGATGGCATAAGGGCTTGGTGATCTTTGAAAAGTTTGCGATGAACCTTAGGTAAAAACCAACATGTCCTAAGAAACTTCTGATTCCCTTGACTGTGGTGGGTAGCGGCAGCTTTTCGATTACTTCTATCTTAGCTCTGTCGACTTCTATGCCAGGACAGCTAATCTTATGGCCAAGGACTATCCCTTCATCCACCATGAAGTGACACTTTTCCCAGTTCAATACTAAGTTTGCTTTTTCACATCTCTCGAGCACCTTCTGTAGGTTGCCTAGGCAGCTTTCAAAGTTGTCTCCAAAGACTGAAAAGTCATCCATAAATATTTCTAGGAAATCCTCCACCATATCGGAGAATATTGCCATCATGCACCTTTGAAAGGTGGTTGGTGCATTACAAAGTCCAAATGGCATTCTCCTAAAAGCATATGTTCCGTAAGGGCATGTGAACGTCGTCTTTTCTTGATCTTCTGGTGCGATGGTTATTTGATTGTAACCTGAGTAACCATCAAGAAAACAATAGTAAGGTTTACCCGCTAATCTATCAAGCATTTGATCAATAAAGGGTAAAGGAAAGTGGTCCTTCCGGGTAGCTTTGTTAAGCTTCCGGTAGTCCATACAAACCCTCCAACCGATCACAGTCTTGGTTGGGATTAGCTCGTTTTCTTCATTGGTTACCACAGTTATTCCTCCTTTCTTTGGAACGCACTGCACCGGGCTCACCCATTTGCTATCCGAGATAGCATAGATTATTCCAGCATCTAGCCATTTGATTATCTCTTTGCGCACCACTTCTTGCATAGCATGGTTCAAACGTCTTTGTGCATCAATGGTCGGCTTATGATCATCTTCTAAAAGAATTTTATGCATGCATAATGCCGGACTGATGCCTTGGATATCAGCTATCGTCCATCCAATAACTTTCTTGTGCTGTTGCAGCATCTCTATCAGCTGCTGTTCCTGTTCCTGCATCAACTTGGAAGAGATGATTACGGGCAACGTATCATTTAAACCAAGGAAAATGTATTTTAGCTGCCCTGGCAGGGGCTTAAGATCTATAACAGGGGGCTCAACAGTTGATGGATTTTGAATTACATGGTTATCCGAGGTATAGTTTAAAGGTTCGAACAACTTACCTGGACGATTGCCTATCCAATTTACCTCCTCTCGATCTTCAGTATCGGATGTATCTGATTCTGAGGAGTTGCTGTCGTCGGTGCTGTCGTGACAGTCTTCTAAGTGACTGCCGAGGCAGTGACCAATTTTTATGTCGTGGCAGCCCGACCTGATGCAGGGTTGGTCAAGGGTAACTTCAGTGATAACCTTGCATTCTTCTTCTGCATCAGCATGCTTCATTGCTTGGAGAACATTCAACTTGATTTCTTGATCGTTCACTCTTATGGCGAGTTCTCCTTTTTCCACATCAATCAGTGATCTTCCTGTGGCTAAGAAGGGTCGCCCTAGGATGATTGGTGCGTTTTCATCTGCTTCATAATCTAAGACAAGAAACTCAGCATGAAAAATAAACTTATCCACTCTTACCAGAAAATCTTCAATTTTTCCTTCTGGATGAACGTAAGAGAGGTCTGCCAGCTGCAGCAATACTGTTGTGGGTCGAGCTTTTCCAATACCTAATTTCTGAAAAACAGATTTGGGCATTAAATTTATACTAGCACCAAGATCACAAAGTGCATTACCCACAAATTTGTCTCTGATTACGCATGGTATGATGAAGCTCCCAGGATCCTTCTTCTTCTGGGGTGGATGCTTGTGTAGAATACTCATGCATCCTTCTGTCATCTTAACCGTTTCAAATTCCCCAAGTCTGGATTTATTCGACATGGCATCTTTGAGAAATTTGGCATAACCGGGCATCTCCATAACGACATCTAACATCAGGATGTTGATATGAACCTGTTTAAAAATATCATAAATCTTCTTAAGCTGTGATTCCTGTTTCAATTTCTGTAACCGTTGAGGAAAAGGAGGTGGGGGACGATAATCAGCAATACGTCC
The DNA here is from genome assembly GCA_958450335.1 of Hibiscus tridactylites. Lineage (NCBI taxonomy): Eukaryota > Viridiplantae > Streptophyta > Magnoliopsida > Malvales > Malvaceae > Hibiscus > Hibiscus tridactylites. Next base: position 67,749,752 of record OY288284.1, read on the forward strand.
TTCCCACTGCATACGGATCTAAGGAGGTTTAGGTTCATCATCTTTCTCTTCTGTCCCTTCTACTGTCGTGACAGGCTCATCGGCATCAGGCTGTTTATTATCTGTTGAGGCAGCTTCCTCGACAGTCGATTCCAAGGCTAGTTTCTTTACTGATTCAGATTCCTTTTCAGGCCCTGGTAATTTCTTCCCACTCCTAGTAGTGATAGCTTTACACTGCTCATGTGTGAACTGTCTAGCGTTTTCAGTATCGCTAGGAAATCCTCCATTCTGCCTTGGTTTAATATGCTGGGAAACCTGACCCATCTGTGTCTCCAATGATTTGAGAGTAGCTTCATGATTGGTCATCTGCATCTCTGTTTTATCCATGAATGTTTCTGTCTTCTTGACAAAGTGATTTATGTTATCAATATAGGTTCCTATTTGAGACATAAATGTCGCCAAAGTCTGTTCCAGTATACTAGTTGTGGCAGCTGGTGGTTGTTGTTACTGTTGCTGCGATTGTTGCCGAGTCAGCAATCTAGGTCCTCCCTGGTTCTGTGTATTTTGTGCTTGAGGATTTAGGACATTATTAGGATTGCTCCAAGAGAACTTGGGATCCTTTCTCCAGTTGAGATTGTAGTTGTTGGAGTTATAATTCTGCTTATTGTAGTTCCCAACGTACATCCCTTCTTCTAACTGTATTGGACCTTCCTCCGAACTGTGATTTCCTTCACAAGTTTCGCATACCTCTTCAGTAGAGTAGACAAGCTGTGAATCTTCTTTTAAGAGCTTTTTCATTGCCTTAGTGAGATATGCCACCTGTGATTTTAATGAACTGTCGGCCTCATAATCTTTTACAACTAGAACCCGTTTACCCCCTCTTCTTGCTGTAGGAAACTGTTCCTCATTCTTTGCCAGATTTTTCAATACTGCCATCGCCTTATCTGGATCTTTGTCCAGCAGTAGTCCGTTTGCTGCTGAATCAATTCTAATGCGAGTTTGTAAATTGGCAGCGTTATAAAATTTTGTTACCTGGTTCCAAACGGGGAATCCATGCATTGGGCAGTTCCTTAGAAGAGTGGTAAATCTATCCCAGGCCTCGTGCATTGGCTCGTCATCTTCTTGTTGAAAAGTAGCAATTTCGTTACGTAATCGCTCAGATAAGTGTGAAGGATTAAAACGAGACAAAAATTCACGGGTTAAATCTGCCCAAGTTCGAATTGAACCCGACGTAAGTTTATTCCACCAAGTCTTTGCCCTGTCCCTCAATGAATGAGGAAATAATCGAAGCCTCAATATCTCCGGATTAACTCCTGGTAGTCTAAACGAACCACAGATTTCCTGAAACGTTTTTAGATGCTCCCTAGCATCCTCTGTAGTAGCACCACTAAATTGGCCAGCGTTATTGATCATACTGAACATTACAGGTTTCAGCTCAAAGTTGTCAACATCTACATCTGGCAGGGTGGTTTCTAGTTCTACATGATCGTTGAGCATGTAGTCTCGGCATGACCGGCGTGCGGCAGCGGCAGGAGGGTCGGCAGGTGGATCGTTCCCTCCATCTCCGGCAGGATTGTTATTATCCTGGAGATTCCTTTGGTTGTTCATGGTCTCTAACTGTTCTTCAAGGTATTCGTTTCTGGCTAGTACGTGGCGAAGTCGGTTCCTAAGATTGCACGAACGTTCTATTTCAAGATCTAATGGATACTCATGTTCCTTTCCTCGTCTCGATCTACGCATAAACAAGAAACCTTGTGAAAAGCACATGTTTGAACAATCCAAAATAAAACAGAAAAATAAAAAGAATGCAATAAAAGGTAGGGTAAAGTTATGTTGCCAGTCCCCGGTAACGGCGCCAAAAACTTGTTGTGTGTAAAAGTGTCTATCACAATGTAGTGCAAGTGTACACGACGCAAGTAGTAAAGTGATACTGAAGTATCAGATATCGTCTCCACATGGACTGGGCTAATAGCTTCACCTTGAATTACTGCACGAAGGTAAAAAGAATAGTTTAAATTGTTGTCACGAAAGTAATAGAAAGAACTGAAATATAAGATTAAAGTAATCAAGATAAAGAGAATGGGCTGGTATTGAATTGTTCAGTAGTGTAGGTGTTGCTAAATCTTGTAAAATATGTTCTGTCGTCGTCCCTGTCGTGGCAGCACCCGTCGCGGTAGCGGTCTGTTGATAGTCGCGGCAAGAATTCTTCCTTAGCCACTTAACCTCTGTACTTCAAGCTTGGCAAGAATCCCTGCTATGCCTTGGCCTATCCCTAGGTCCATGTCTGTCGATGAACACGTCTTTGATGATACCTCCCGGCGTGAATCGAAGGATGAACACTGATGTTGTTGAATTCTTCCTTAGCCACTTAACCTCGTCCTATCCCTAGGTCCGAGATAGTTCAACTATAAACTAGAGAACCCGCACTTATTCCTTTCGTATACTTAACTCTCCCGATATTAAGTAAATAGATAACCTCACAATGCTCTCCCGATACTCTTGCAAGATGTTAAAAACCAGAATAAGTGAACTTAAAGTTTATTTTATTGAACTGAAATTTCCTAAAACAAAGCAATCCTTGCAACTACTTTACAAATCAACCCGTGGCCCTAGGGGGAAGTTAGAACATGTTGAGAAGGGGAAACGGCTAGGGTTTTGGGAAGAAGGCTAGAGATAGGTGATCTCCTCTCCTAGGTCGAATTACATGCCTTTATATAGGCCTTGGGTTCAAGTTTTCTAATATGGCAAGAATACAAGTTTAAGTTAAAGTACAACTCTATTAAAGACTAAATCTTCAGAGCATAAGTCTTTAATTCGTCATTCCTTCTTGCTTGGGTTTTCTTCCTTGAACTTTGGGCTTGGTCATCATTTTGATCTAGGGCTTGGAAAAATATGAGGGTGATCTACGATAGACCGGCGTAATTTTCTCTTTCTGTCGAGGCCCATTTTGCTTCTTCTCCTCAAAACTGTTGTCGTCCTTGGCTGCCACGGCAGCGGCCGTGGCAGCATCGTCCTCTTCGTCTGCACATTCAGTTCCAGCTCTGCTGCATCACTGCCCAGCGTCTGCTCCTCCAACAGCTATCTGCAAAAGCAACCAATTTTAGTAGAAACCGTGCCATTTAATATATTTGTGATGTATAATTGAAATCGAACCTAAATGCAATGAATTATGATTGAATGCAGCAGAAATATGGGTTAAATAGGGGGTAAATAATAGAACTTTTACACACTCAATAATAACAAGAATAAGGGCATTTAGATCAGTTCTCCCCGTCAGTGAGTTTAAGCGTTTGATTGCTTTCAAACTATCAGATTGGACCAAAAGACGCTCAAACCCATTATCCCATGCGACTTTCAGACCTGAGTAGAGTGCCCAGAGCTCAGGTTGCAAAGGTTGTGTAATCCCAATTGTCTTACTGAAACCAAGAATCCAATTCAATCATCTGTACGAAAGACCCCACCAACGGATCCAATCCCTGTCGATGTAGATACTGCACCATCTGTATTGAGATAGACCCAACCAAGATTCGGACACTTCCAACGAGCTGATGTTGCCGAGCTTTGATATTTCGTAGCTACAAAAAGTCGAGACTCAACATAATATTTTGTCCATGTTAGACTTCGAAGGAAGATAGAATTAGTAGATGAAATACATCCATTAAAAATAGATCATTACGATTTTTCCAGATTTTCCAGATCATGGAAGCAAACAGCGATGGCCACAACAAGTCCAAAGCACAATGTATATATGTAGATTGCAAGTTAGACTGCAACTAATCATGGAGATTGAACTAAAAGAAACCTGCGACAATGTGAGTTGGTAACAGCTTCATCCAAATCTCACTAGCCACTGGACAATCGCGGAGAGCATAAAGAACAATTTCCTCACTAGTGTGACAGCAAGGACAAAACGAATGTTGGCCAATGGAACGACGACAACGCTCAACATTAGTCATTAACCTTTCCTTAAATTAAAGCCATAAAAAGAAACGTAGGCGCTGTGGTACCGACAACTCCCAAAACACCTTCCAGCAGGGTGATTTGGTTTCCTAAATGGAGTTCACCAACAAACAATAAGCAGATTTTATGTCAAAATATTGATTTTGAGTGAATGGCCAGATGGGCACATCGACAATATCAGATTGAGCAGGACATTTAATAGACAATATATGAGGAAGAACAATAGCAGTAGGCACTGATGAAAGTGCATCAATATTCCAGTTTTCACTGTCATCTATGAAATCTGAGAAAGAGAGCTCAGATGAAGCAACAAAATCGTCTAAAAGATCAGGACGTAAAGGGCCTAAAGTCGGAATCCAAATGTCATTAAGAAAAATCCTCTAAAAGATGAGGACGCAAAGGGCCTAAAGTCAGAATCCAAATGTCATCAAGAAAACTTACAGTCAAGCCATTGCCAATGGACCAAGCTATGTTAGATCAGAAATCACTCAAAGTTTTCGATATTGCCCTCCACAAAGGCGTGCAAATAGGATGATGCACCGTTGCAGGACAAGTCTCCACCATCCTATACTTTTGGCGTAGCAAGTTAACCTATAGGGCGTTGGTCTTGGATACTAGAGCAAAACAGATTTTTAAGACAAGTGCTACATTAAAATCATATATCCTCTTGAATCCAAGCCCTCCACAGTCTAGTGGTTGACATAGAGACTCCCAATTTACAAGGGATAGCTTGGAGACAGTAGCTGATGAACCCCAAATGAATTTTCTTATAATTGCCTCAATTGCATTGCAAACACGCTTAGGAAGGATGGATGTTTGCATGAAGAAAATTGGGATGGATGATAAAATAGATTTGGCTAAAGTCACACATCCCGCTAATGAGAGCGTACAACCAGCCCACTCATTCAGGCGTTCACAGATTTTGTCCAATATAAAATCACAATCTGAACATTTCACACGTTCATGCAAGGCAAGGACTCCCAAATATTTCCTTAATGATTCCACATGTTGATAGCCAAAGAATGAGCTTATCATTTCTTGAACAACAGGGGCAGTATTCGGTGAGAAATAAACTTGCGTCTTTCGCTGATTAACACGATGTCCCGAGAAATTACCAAACATTGTAAGGATGTTCTAAATAATTGTAGCTTGATTTAAGTCGGCTTTAGCATATAGGATGGGGTCATCCGCAAAGAATAAATGCGAAAGCGGAATACCATCCTTTATGAAACGAAATGGATGCCAAGTTCCATTGGATACGACATGTTTGATCAGATAACCCAAGCATTCCACGACGAGAACAAAAAGATAAGGTGATAGTGGGTCCCCCTGCCTAATGCCTCGTGACGGAAAGAACGACTGTGAGAGTCATCCATTCCATTGTATTTGAAAACTAGATGAGGTGACGGAATGCATGATGATGTGACGGATCATTGGAAGGAAACCCGCTTCAGCCAGAGAATCAGAAATAAAGTCCCAACGCACTCAGTCAAAGGCTTTCTCAAGGTTTACCTTGATTGCCATCCATCAATCTTTGCGTTTAGACTGCTTCATTGAATGCACCGCTTCTTGATTAATAATAATATTTTTCGTGATGTTCCTTCTAGAGATGAAACTTGTTTGATTTTGATCAATAAGTTGCGGGAAAAAAAGGTTTTAATCGCCTCACCACCATCTTGGACAAGAGTTTATATAAGACCGTACATAAGCTGATAGGCCTGAAATCAACAAATGTAGTCGAACTATCACACTTTGAAAGAAGCACAAGAATAGTTCTGTTGAGATCCAGTTCAATTTGATCTCCGCGGAAAATACCTTGAATCATATGTATTATCGAGTTCCCTACTATTGCCCATTGTTTCTATAAAAACTCGGCATGCAAACCATCCCATCCAGGTGATTTTAGAGGTTGCATTTCCATTAAAGCGGCATGGACTTCTTCACCGGTAAGAGGAGAGTCAAGAGAACTGAGAACATCACTTGATAAGATCGGGAAGGCACCAGTTAACGAAAACTTCCCTAATGAAGGGCTATCGTCCGTGAAGGGATTTTGGAAAAAATGTGCAACTTCCTCTTTTAGAATAGTTTCATCCTGACACCATGATCCATTCGACAGCATGAGCGAATTGATCTTGCCCCTTTGCCTACGGCATATCGCATGCCGATAGAAATACCGTGTATTACAGTCATGTAACACCTGGGTTCGGGGGTCGGGTGAAAATAATAATTTAATAATGGTTCGGGTTTCGGTTCCTAATTTTTAAATAATAAAATAATGGTTTGGGCCTCGGGTTTTAAGACAAATAAAATTAAGTTGGACCACTTTTAAAACAAGCCCAAATAGTCATGGGTGTCATCTATTGTGGTTTCCTTAATTCATTAAGGGTGTTTTGGTCTTTTGACTTCCCAATTTTAAACAAACATAAAATATTTGCTTTTGGCTCATCTTCTTCTCTCCACACCATCTTCTTCCAACGTCAAAACCCCCTCCTTAGGTTACTATTCCATCCCATGTCTTGCTCGTTTTGAAGGGTTTCGCAAAGGTAATCACGTTTTTGACTTACCCTCGTTATTCTCTACAAGCTAATACCTTTTATTTTCATTTTTATACATGTTTTTGAGATTTGAAATTTGGAAGATTTTGGATAAAAGTGTTACCTTTATGGTATTTAACTAAAGATTTTGGTTTGTTGTTGGTGTGGGGGTTGTTTGTTGTTCATGGGATTCAATATATATGATTTTTAAAGAATTTTATGCATATTCCCGGATTTGGGTTTTTGGGAGGTTTTGAGTTGAGATATGGGGGTGTTTTATGTGGAAATAAGAGAGCTGATGGATAGGCTATATGTAAGGGCTATTTTGGAGGCTTTAAGGAGTAATTTAAGGGTTGGAATCATTGGTTTTAGAGTGAGTTTAGGGGCTGCTCGGGATTATGGATTTTGGGTTTGTTTTTAATGGAAAATTTGATGTCTTGTGCTTGGTATGTAATCCGAGTTGAATATTTTGGAATATGGACTGATTTGGGGTTGTTTAAATTGTGTTGGAATGTTTAGAAGCAAGAATTTTGGTTGGTGAAGCTTCGAGGATAAATACGGGGACTTCGGAGTCTTAAGCTTGGTCTTCGGTCTTCACTTGGGTAACAACGGTGAGTAGAATTGTTGATTTTTGCATTGTGCTCGATATGGACCCTTTTAGGGTTTGGGTGGGACCTTGAGGGTTCACCTAAACCCGAGTGTAAGCCTCTCTACTCCTATGTTGTTGTGATGGATGAATGATTATGTGTTATGATTATCATGTGCATGTTAATGTGTAGTCGAGTTGAAGTCGTGCCTCACGTGATGGTGGTCTAAACTACGGTGATGTGTAGTCCCACCGGTAGTGACTAGTAGGAAAGTACTTTGATGTGTAGTCCTATTGGAAATCTACTAGTCGAAACGGTGATGTGTAGTCCCACCGTGTGTGTATGTTGGTCGTGCTTGTGCAAACCATGTGTTGTCGTTGAGATAGCCACTTCGTGCATCTATTACTTTTCTTGCGTATAAAATGTGTTTTGGAAAAACTGCATGTTGTGGATTGTAGAGCCTCTCTCACTAAGCTAGTTGGCTTACGCTCTCTTTGTTTCCAACATGCAGATCGTTAGAGTTCGGGAGGCAAGCGGGCGAGGGAGGAGCTTTTGGAGTTCTCAAGCTAACACAAGTATGATTTGTGTTTTGTAATAATGCCTAAACGATGGGGTATAGAGTTTTAGGAGTTGGTGTCAAACTCCTTAGGTGATTGTGTTTGAGTATGCTAAACTCATGGATGTGTTATGCTTTTGTTTCATGGATTGTGGACTATGCTTATCATGTTGCTTAATTGAACATGCCTAAACGTGTATGTTGTTGGCCTATGTATGCCTTATGTTTGGCTATCTTGTGTATGGGGCCTTATTCTCGCTAAGTATGTTCTCTTTGTGAAATTGCATGAAATATTTGATTTGTATGATCCTTGTTAGATTCAATGCCTTGTATGCTAAATTTTGGTTGTAGTTTTGATGTATGTATGTTTGTATGAGCTTAGGAGAGTCCGAAAATGCATCTAGAGTCGTGTTTGAGGTTGTTTAGTTAAAATTGGTGGAATTGCAGTGCAAGGCGTATCGGTACGCCTAAGGGCTATATCGATACGGCCTTGCCCAAAGGCCTCAGTTTTAGCTGGGCGTATCGATACACGGGGGTGTATCGATACGGTCCCAACTCTCTGGAATTCAGGTTGTACTGGGCGTATCGATGCACGAGGGTGTATCGATACCCTCTCAACTCTCTGGAATTTTGAGAAATGGGTGAGAGTAGGGCGTACCGATACGGGGTATACGCGTATCGATACGATCCTACTTCGTTGACCAAGTAGAGTTGACCGAGAAGGGCGTATCGATACGCTCAAGGGCTGTATCGATACGGTCTTCCCAGAGTTGACTCTTGGGTTGATCTTGGTCAAGGCGTATCGATACCCTCTGTAGGTGTATCGATACGGCCTGCTTGAAAAGGAAAAAATGGGCTGTTTAATTGCATGTCTTGTGGGTTCTTGTATCCATGTTTGTTGTTGCGCGCCCCAACACATAGGATTTAATAAAGGCATCTAGAAAAGAAAAAAAAAGAAATAGGGTTGCTAACCGAAGGGGAGCCTTAGCGGGTTTCACTTCAGTTTTCCCCGTGTGGCCCACTCGGACCGGTCATCCGGCCAGACCGGGACGAGGGGGTTACAAGTCACCTTGTGAATTCCAATTGGAACATGATTTTTGTTTCCAGAGAAGCTCCTCTTGGTCCAAAAGGTGTTCAAGTTCAATCAATAGCTCAGATTCTAAATTACTCAAGAAACGAGAAGGATGGCAACAAAGAGATTTCTGTATTCCTCGTAATCTAGCCATTAACATCCGTTTCTTAGTGCCCACGTAGCCAAAGACTGTCTTATTCCAATTGTCCGCAACCATTATGAAACGTCGTAGAGTTACAGGCATGGAATCATCCACAACCCAATTATTGGTAACCATGCGTGAAAAATCGTCATGTGTTTGCCAACCTGAAAAATACTTGAATGGTGTCGGACGTGTATTCTGAATAGAACTTCAAATGCTTAGAAGTATAGGTCGATGATCCAAACACATTCGATGTAGATGCTGGACTGCAGACTCCGGATAGGCCTCGTCATAATAGCATTACATATGAACCTATCCAACCTAACAGATGCGTAACCTCTATCCATGTATAAGCTGGTCCTTGATAACCCATGTCACACAAACCATAGTCAATGAGAAGATTTTGGAAAGCAGCACTCAGCTTGGAAGATTGTGCACAACCCGATCTATCCGCAGTTGTTAGAGTCGCATTGAAGTCCCCAAACAAAATCCACGGAGATCTAATGGACGATGCAATACGGCATAGATGAGGCCATAATAGTTTCCTACCGAAAGATGAAGGACTCGCATACATAGCCGTAGCAAGCATGGAAGAACCAATTCTCTTATTCGCGACACGCATGTGAAGAAATTGAAAATGAGTAATGATAATATCCACAATTATCGTATCATACCAAGCCACCTAAATTCCACCGGAAAAGCCAATTGCCTCAATTCAATAAGTATGTGGAAAACTTAAAGCAGAAATTACTGAATCCGCCCGTCGACCGCTAATTCTCGGCTCAACAAACACAACTAGGTCAGGCTTACAATCACGCAAGAATTGTTTAGTTGCAGATAAGAATTGTAAGTCCCCACAACATTGTACATTTTAACAGAATATTTTTAAATCCATAAAAATAAGGAGAAGAAGAAAGAAACTTATCACTCCATCATGGCCACTGTCTGGTCTCCACTAGAGATGTGACTATTATCATCCACGGTTTGTTCAATTGGTTTGGGTCAGATTTGAGTTGCTATCCGTTTGCTATCCGCATTTCTATGTTGTTGTTGAGTTGCATCAGGGGGATCACCCATAGGATGCATTGATGAAGGTACTACATTAGTGACATCAGGTACTTGTGAATGCTCCACAAAATTTGGATCAGCATTCTCTTTCATTATCGTTGCCGAATGTTTGGCCTTATCGAGTTGAACGTTGTGGTGATCTATTGTGAATGATCGTGATGTTGACGCTTTTTGAGACTGCCGGGATAAAACTGGAAAATCAGAGAAGTTGACAGTTAGAGGTTTTCAGACGGTTGTAGCTTTTTGATTTTTGCCTGAAACGGTCACCTTTTTCTTTGAAACTGACTTTGCTGCCAATGAGTTTGGAAACATGCGAGGCTGAGGAATAGCAGGTGTGTGATCTGTGGCCTGAGGTTGTTGGACAGTAGCATCATCAGAGATATGTTGAAATATAGGGTTAAATTGAGAGGCCTGGATAAAGCTGGTTGGAAGGGAAGTCCTTGAGGCATTCTGGTTTCTTAAGGGTTTGTGTGTGCGTCGTTTGGCAACCATCCAGGGACCGAAAGAGGTTGTGTCAACAGGATTAGTGGTTATGGTTGTGTCAACGGAATCAAAGACTGTTTCACCTGGCACGGTCGCAGCTCTCAGATCAAGACAATCATCTTGTGTGTGACCATATTTCCCACAATGAAAACAAACCACTAGCAACGATTCATACATAACCAATTGGATATTGCCATTAACTATTAGTTTTGGAATAAGAGGCTTCGACATGTCAACTAAGATTGCCATTCTATCGAAGCGACCCCTCCATCCCGGTTCAGTTTGATAATCCAATTTAATGACAGGTCCAATGGGTTCACCAATCTCTTCTATAATGCTTCTTTTGTACATTGTAACAGGTAAACCGGGAAGTCTGACCCATACCGTGACATTGGACGGATACGGGGTGCTCGTAGGAAAATCTGGAGTCCATTGTTGAACCGTGAGATAATGGCCAAAGATAGTCCAAGGGCCACCGGCTAGAGCGTCGAGATAATCTGATATGGATCGGAAAGACACAAAGAAGTAATCATTCTCTATGTCCATTAGCCTAATTGCTTGCTTAGGCTTCCAAAGCTCATGGAGTTTGGAGCTTAGGGTGGCATACCCAATTCTGCGACCGAGATATTTAATGACAAGAGTTTGATCGAGGCTTTTCTCGGTAATAGATTGAATGTGATCTGAGAAATCAATAGAGATTAACCCATCCAAAAGGGTACGAGTGACATCCCCTTTCTGGAGTTCTATATCATCATCATAAAAAAATCCACCGCCTCATGATCACCATTGGGACTATCTTTCATTAAGGATTCTTTATAAGAATGGACTAACGCAGAAGGATCAGTGCTGGGTGTGTGATTGGCACCACCACCATCAGGGGGATCATCATCCAAACGCCGATGTTTCCTAGGGTTACGGGGAGTATCCACTTCGGAGATAGAAGATTCTTTCATTCTTCGGAGACTTTAATTTCGACTCAATCGATATAATATTTTTTTTGAATGTGTGTCATTTTTTCTTTAAGTGGCATTTTATGCGTGGGTGGGTTTATTCAAATTTAAAATCAAACATAAATATTACAGTATAATCATATTATATTATTTAGTATTAGAAGTTCGAGTCTCGAGGCAAAGAACTTTAGACTTATATATTAGAAGATTTGAGCTCATTTTTATTTTTTTAACTTAAAGTAAGAAGATAGGCTATATTTCTGATGATTTAATTATATCAATACAAAGATCTTGGATGAATAAAGTTCATGATGATCATCAAAGGAAAGTTGGCGATCTCAAAGCTTCTCTAAGCAAAGTTGGAAAGTCAAGTTTTGAAAAAAGAAGTTCTTCAAAAACCCAACTATGTGAAGAGAAACTTTAATGGCTACAAACAAATAGGCTTCCCAAGGCCCTCTAGAGGTAAGAGGATTACGAGTGTTTGGATTCCTAAGGAATTTGTCACTTCTAACAATATTAGTGTTATTGCCTCTTGGATTCCTAAGGGAACCAAGTTTTAGAGAGCTAATACTCATGGGCCCAAAATAATTTGGGTACCAAAAATCAAGACTTAATCTTTGTTTGTAGGGGGAGCATTGCTACAAGGCTATAGCTTCATGTGCAAATTCATAGTACCTTGATAGTGGATGCTTGAGACACATGAACGGTGACAAGAGTCAATTCTTGGAGCTAAAACCAAAAGGTGGAGTAGTAGTAACTTGCGATGACAACTCCAAAGGCCACATTGAGGGAATTGGTTCCATTGGTAATCACTATTCTATTCTCGTTGACAATGTATTATATGTCAACGGTCTTAAACATAATCTTTTGAGTATAAGCCAACTTTGTGATAAAGGTTTTAAAGTTCTTTTTTATTTAAATGGTTGCAAAATTATCAATATTGAAACTAAAAAAATTGTGCTTATTGGTCATGACATAGGAAACATATACATGGTGCATTTAGATGGCATTCATATTTCAAATGCATGTTTTGTTGCTAGAGCATGATTCATGGTTATGGCATAGAAAACTAGGGCATGTAAGCATTGATGTTTTAGAAAAAATGATTTCAAAGGATCTTGTAAGAAGTTTGCCAAAAATAAAGTTTTCATATGACAATTTGTGATGCTTGTGCAAAAGACAACCACAAAAGAGGTTTTTTTAAACCTATTAATGATGTTTCTACAAGTAGAGTTTTACAATTGATCCACATTGATCTTTTTGACCCTATTAGGACTATGAGCTTGGGTGGAAAATCATATGCATTTGTATTAGTTAATGACTACTCTAATTTACTTGGGTTCTATTCTTAAGTACCAATGATGAGGCTTTAGAAAAACTCATCATGTTTTCAAAAATAACTCAAAATGATGTTGGTCACTCTATTTCTTACATTAGAAGTGATCATGGAACCGAATTTCAAAATCTAGGCATTGAGAATTTTTGCAACTCAAATGATATAAGCCATAATTTTTCCCCTCCTCACACTCCTCAAAAAATGGCATTGTTGAGAGGAAAATCGTAATTTAGAAGAAATGGCTAGAACCATGCTTCGTGAAAACAATTTGCCTAATTATTTTTTGGGCAGAAGCCACAAATACCGCATGCTATATTTTCAACCTAGTAACGATTAGGTCTATTTTAAAGAAAACACCTTATGAATTTCTTAAAACCAAAAAGCCTAACATTAGCTATTTTCACCCTTTTGGAGGTAAATGTTTTGTTTTAAACAATAGAAAAGAAAATTTGGGCAAATTTGATGCAAAAATTGATGAAGCAATTTTTCTAGGTTATTATTTAAACTCTAAAGTCTATCGAGTATTTAATAAAAGGTGGATGAAGTAGGGATTTTTGAAGAGTCTATTCATGTAGTTTTCGATGATAACCTCTTTTCGAGGAAGGATTCTTATGATGATGATGATGTAGGGATTTTTGAAGCCAATGATGGAGGACAAACATCAAAGGTGGATGAAGTTCCAACCAAAGAAGAAGCGCAAGATCTACCTCTAGAAGCATTGAAGGACATGACTCTAGAAGAAAAATGAGGTTACCTACTTAAGGGAGTTTGATGAGTGTTTTATTTTGTTAATATTTTTTCCGATAATTACTCCCTTTTGAATCTTTAATATTGATGATTTGGGTTGTTTTAATTCATTTATGCGCATGACTTCAAATTCTAGAATACAATATTAAAATAGCACATTCTGCAGTTATTTTATTTTCTGGAATCAAAGATGGATACATGGGCATGACTTAAGGCGTGACGATGTCTGACGTGGCAGAATCCGACAGTCCAATAAACAGAAGCTTCTAGAAGGAAATCCAGTTAACATTCTCTAGAAGAACGACGATCGAGATTTAATTAGAATTTTAGGATAAAGTTTGAATTTAAATATTTGAATGTTTTAGGAATTTATTTGAATGTTTTTAGAATTATCTTAGGTATTTTATTTTGAATATTTTTAGAGTTTTCTCAAGCTATAAATACCCCTTTAGGGTGAAGCTTGAGAAGCACACTTAGCTTTTATTTGTTCATAGGAAATTTTACTTTTATAAAGTTTTCTTTTTAGATTCATTTTTAATGACTCATATTCTATCGTGAGAATTGAAAAGCACTTTATATCTTCGAGTATAATTCTCAATTTTCTACAAACTTAGATTGACAATTGACCTTTCCTTTTAAAATCTTTACGCTTTCAAATTCAAAAGGGCTTGTTGATTTGAATGTTGTTTCAATTTACAGTTGGGAGGAAGGATTGACTTGTAGCACATTCGACTTCATGTGAAAAAACTTAGCGACAACCCACTAAGAGAATTGAGAACGAATTTGATTCTCATTGAGACAACATAGTTCAAGTCGGGGTTTTCCAAATTTTAAACCGTTTTATTCTAACAACGATAGTCGTGGTTAGTCTAGCCAAAAAACTGAAATTCAAAAATTGATTTTGGATTATCAGTTTACCGGAGAGAAAAACAAGTTACAAAGGTTGGACCTTATAGATTGTAACAGATATTTATCCGGAGTAAAATCCTATTCGATGATCGATTTGAAATGAGACAAAAAAGCTTGATGCTATTATATTTTATTGATTTTATTCTCAAAATTTACTTTCACAATTTTCTCTAAATTTATTTTATTCACTTTTATTATTTTACATTTACTTTATACTCTCTTGATCAACCCCTTATTTACTTTATTTTCTCACTAAAGTCAGAATCAAAACCTATATACATTAGAACTTCCAAAGTTCCTGTGGATCGAGCCTTCTTCTTTTTACTACACTATTTAATTATATCTTTAGAGATTAAGGATAATTATTTTGACAGTTAAGATGCTTGTCAAATTTGTGTCGTTGCCGGGGACTTCGGCAAAGTTACTGATATAATTTGTTTTGATCTATGACTAGGTCGTCGAGCTAAACGACATTAAATAAAGCGCTCTAATGGGAGGCAACCCATTTTATTTTACTATTCCTTTAATTTCTATTCATTTTCAATCTTATTTTATTTGTTTATTTCAGTTTCAATCTTATTTTATTTCTCTTTGAATTTTTAGATACCCTAAATATTTTGAATCAAACTAACATAGACTTTTGATCGAGCGTAATAACCAGTCCATGAAGGTTCTTTACGCATGTACTCGCAGTAGAATAACCATTTTAATTAGAGAGTGCATGTTAGCACATCCCTCCACCATCTCTAGGAGCACATTAGCCAAACCCAAGTCCTAGTCCTCTGCCACTGTCTCAACAACCCATTTCCCTATCATTATTTTTATCCCACTTTTCTTTTAAATTTTAGGGAAAACTACACCGGTGGTCTCCAAACTATTACTATTTTCTTATTTTGGTCCCCAAACTATATTTTTCGGCAAAATCGTCCCTTCTGTTACATAGTTCTCATGTTTTAGTCCCCGGCGTTAAATAGCTAACGATTTTGCTGACGTGTCATTTTTTTAAGAGGAGAGAGAAATGATTAAAAAATATTTAAAAATGCCACGTCAGCAAAACCGTTAGCTATTTAACGTCGGGGGACCAAAACAGGAGAACTATGTAACAGAAGGGACTGTTTTGCCGAAAAACATAGTTTAGGGACCAAAATAGGAAAACGGTAATAGTTTGGGGACCATCGATGTAGTTTTTCCTAAATTTTAAAACCCATAGACCCCACACCCGTTTAATAAACCATATCCCCTTTTTTACAAACAAACTCTTTCTTCCTTTCAAACTTCCCCACGTGACTTATTTCATACCACACCATTTCCAACCGCAAACTCTTTCTTTCTTTTCATCATTCGCATACCCTTCACCCTCAACCTCCAACGTCATCACAATTCCTCCATTTTTAACAATGGTGAGAACAAGACGCCAAGAGAATCAAGCTGATGTACCACCGGTTGTTCTCGGCGGTCGTCGTCGGTTTGCGTCACCACAGTTCGTCTAAGTACCCAACGACTACAATTCTGCACCGCCACTTTCTCATTCTCGCCGCTACCGTTATTAAACTTGGGGAGTATCTCTATTCCTTCTCTTGTTCTTTCAAATTTCATATTGGGATAATATGTTTTAAGTGAGGGGTGGAGATTTGAATCAAAATTTTCCTCGCTTGTATATATGTTTTGATTTAATTAGCCTTAGTTGATATTTGAGATTCTATGTTACCAATCCTAACTTTTGCTTTATTTTCATTGATTACCTTATGAGTCTATGATTTCGCTTTTATCGGAATTATGGTGCATTATAGTAAAATGGTATGATTATGTTGAGATGTGAGGTGCTCGATTCTTTCAACCAATGTTGCTCACTAAGAGGCGGAGAGGTGGAATTTTGGGTGGATGTTGTGAGGAAGCTAAAATATTAATGACACAATGATTTTAGAGTGGTTCAACCTTCTAACCAAGGTCTACATCCACTACCTTAGCTTCCCACTAAGGATTTCCAATCAATCCACTATTGATTCGTCCCCTTTTCTAGGCTTAGGAGGAAACCCTTATACACCGATCAAGCTTTCTACCCAAAGCCTTGATCAAACCCTCTTTACAAGAGAAAAAAATGCAAACTTAAATCCCTCTAATAGGTATTTGTTTGCTCATTAATGCACTCACCCAAAACCTAAATCACATGAGCAAATTTGACAATTTTGGCTCACTAGTGTTTGTCTATACAAGAATTGACAATTTAAGTACAAAGACACTTTTTGATAATTTGTTGATTGACAATTGAAGCATTGACCATATCTTGATGCTTGGAGGCCCCTTTTATACTCCTTGCTAAGTTTGTAGCTGTTACTAGCCGTTGGGATTGAATTGGAGCCGTTGAGGACTTTATTTCCCACCATAAATGCAGTTCTGCAGCTCACCGTTTCGAAACACTCGTGACCGTTTCGAAACACCCTTTAAGTAGAAAGAGTTATTGCAGTCTGATGCAGCACCCGTTTCGAAATGCCCTTGGCCGTTTCGAAACACCCGTATCAAAACGCCTGTCTCCGTATCGAAATGATCTGTATTTAAAAGTTAGTTGGGAAATAGCCGTTGGGGTTTATGACCATTGTGGTCGATGCCACGTAGGCGTATCGAAATGGCATGGACCGTATCGAAACGCTGGGCAAAATTCTCATCCAGGAAGTGCTCGTTTTGATACCAGTATCGAAACGTTTTTGCTACTGGAATACCCCGTATCGAAACACCTAAGGGTGTTTCGAAACACCTGGACGGTTTTTGTGTAGATTGACTTTTGAAAACATGTAAAACCCTTTTGAAAACATCCCTAAACATAGTTTCAAGTTATTTGGACTTTGGAAGAAGTTTTGAATTCTTTTTAAATTAGTCCAAACCATTTTTCAATTATTATATGAAAACATTAGTTCTACAGATTAGTATTTTTTTAATCTTTTGCTTGATATTTCATGAGTTCGTTGGTTGATATGTTTCTTGACTCAATACACTTTCTTATGTGATTTGAGCCTAGACGAGCATATTTTTTTTTTCCATTTTTGCTCATTTATTTGATCGAATGTGTCGGACTAATATTGACATTCTAGAACTTGTGAGTAAATGCACATCGAGACAACATGCTTTGAACTTGATGCTTTAATATGATAGAGGCACTTAGGATTAACCCACTTCTCTACCCAAAATTACCTACCCATCTATTTTCATTAGTGAACCATTTTTGTGCCTATACCCTTTCTTTGTTTTTACCATATTATAAACCCAAAGCACATTATTTTTACCCTTTTTGTCACCCTTGTCAAGACAAAGATTGATATGTTCCATGAAAAAAAACATATGAAAAAAATTCATCAAAGAAGAAATGTTTCGAAAAAAAGAAGAAAAAACTGGATCGAATAAAATTCAAATAGCAAAAAAGCAAGAAAAAGATTCGAAAAGAAAAAATGGGTTGTTTGATTTTTATTACACTTCTTTGCATTGGTTACTTTGTTTCGTGGCTTGAACTTATCTTTGCATCTCTTGTCTTGATGTTAAACCATATTTTTGGCATTTCCCTACCTTAACCTAAGCCTCGTTACAACCTTTAAAAACCCTTTGATTAATGCGTCTGGTTCATATTAGTGGTGGAGACTTGATTTCCTTAAAAGCATATGGTAGTGTCATGTTTAATTCCGGCTTGAGTGATTTCTTTTACCTTTAACACTTTGAGCGACAATGAGCAAACTCTTGTGAGGTATTGAGTTTTGTTACATTGAAATTAATGGAATATTGCTATATCTTGGTTTCGCTTGCATTTTTTCCTAATTATGCTTTTACTTGATTGTTTCTTTGTTTCTGATACTTGTTGAAATCTTGACCCATTTAGTTTTCTTTGATATATCGTGAGATGAAGGATGGTAACTTGTTTTCTCTTTTATTTTTACTAAGGCATGCTTGAGGACAAGCATTCAATGAGTGAGGGGGAATTTGATGAGTGTTTTATTTTGTTAATATTTTTCTGATAATTACTCTATATTGAATCTTTAATATTGCTGATTTGGATTGTTTTGATCCATTTCTGCGCAGAACTTCGAATTCTAGAATACAATATTAAAATAGCATGTTATGTTGTTATTTTATTTTCTGGAATCAAAGCTGGACACATGAGCATGACTTGGGACATGATGATGTCTGATGTGGCAAAATTTGACAGTCCAGTTAGCAGAAGCTTCTAAAAGGAAATCCAGTCACCATCATCTAGAAGAACGACGGTCGAGATTTAATTAGGATTTTAGGATAAAGTTTGAATTTAAATATTTAAGAATTATCACTTTATATTTGAATTACCATTTTAATAATTTATTTGAATGTTTTTAGAATTATCTTAGGTATTTTATTTTGAATATTTTTAGGGTTTTCTCAAGCTATAAATACCCCTTTAGGATGAAGCTTGAAAAGCACACTTAGATTTTATTTGTTCCTTGAAAATTTTACTTTTATAAAGTTTTCTTTTTTAGCTTCATTTTTTAATGACTCAATTTCGATCGTGAGAATTGAAAAACACTTTATATATTCGAATATAATTCTCAATTTTCTGCAAACTTGGATTGGCAATCAACCTTTCCTTTTAAAATTTTTACGCTTTCAAATTAAAAAAGGACCTGTTGATTTGAATGTTGTTTCAATTTACAGTTGGGAGGAAGGATTGACTTGTAGCACATTCGACTTCCTGTGAACACACTTAGCGACGATCTGCTAAGAGAAATTGAGATCGAATTTGATTCTCATTGAGACAACATAGTCTGAATCGGGTTTTTCTAGATTTTAAACTGTTTGTTTTCTAACGACGATATTCGTGGTTAGTCTAGCCAGAAAACTAAAATTCAAAAATTGATTTTGGATTATCGATTTACCTAAGAGAAAAAAAGTTACAAGGGTTGGGCTTTGTAGATTGTAACTGACATTTATCCGGAGTAAAATCCTATTCGATGTTCGATTGGAAATGAGTCAAAGCGAAGCTTGAAGCTATTCTATTTTATTGATTTTATTCTCAAAATTTACTTTCGCAATTTTCTCTAAATTTATTTTATTCACTTTTATTATTTCACATTTATTTTATACTATCTTGATCAAACCCCCATATTTACTTTATTTTCTCACTAAAGTCAGAATCAAAACCTCTATATATTAGAACTTTGAAAGTCCTTGTGGATTGACCCTTCTTCTTTTTACTACACTATTTAATTATTTCTTTAGAGATTAAAGATAATTATTTTCATAGCTTACGACACTTTTCAAAGTTTAACTATGTCAAAAGTGGTGAAATTTTGGGTGATCCATCCAAATGGGTAACCACTAGATCTTCTCTTAGAAATACTTGTATTTTTGTTGTATTTATCTCATGCATTGAGCCTAAAAATATCAAAGAAGTATTAAATGATGATTATTGGATATAGGCTATGCAAGTAGAGTTAAATCAATTTGAGGGAAGTCAAGTATGGACATTAGTTGATAGGCCTAGTAATTAATCTACCATAGGAACTAAATGGGTTTAAAAAAAAAACTAAATGAGAGTGATAACATAGTAAGAAACAAGGCTAGACTTGTTGTTGAAGGTTACACTCAAGAAGAAAGAATCAATTTTGATGAAACCTATGCACTCGTAGCTAGAATGGAAGCTATTAGGTTGCTTCTTGCATTTGCATGTTATCATGAAATCAAGCGTTTTCAAATGGATGTAAAAAGTGCTTTTCTAAATGGTTTTATAAATGAAGAAGTGTATGTAGAACAACCACCCGATTTTGAATATTCAAAATATCCAAACCATGTTTTTAAACTTTCAAAAGCCTTATATGGTTTGAAACAAGCTCCTAGAGCTTGGTATGAGGGATTGTCAAATTTTTTAATTGAAAAAGGTTTTAAAAAAGGAAAGATGGATACTACACTCTTTATTAAAAGAAAAGGCAAAGACATTTTAATAATACAAATATATGTTGATGATATTATTTTTAGTTCTACTAATAAGTTGCTTTGCCAAGATTTTACTAAGTTAACGCAAGGTGAATTTGAAATGAGCATGATGAGGGAGCTCTCATTCTTTTTGAGGCTCCAAATCAAATAAAGGAAAGATGTCATCTTCATCAATCAAGCTAAATACATCAAGGACATGCTTAAGAATTTTGGCTTGCAGAATGTGAAACCTCAAGCTACACCACGAGCTCTTCTAAAAAGCTTGACAAAGATGAAAGGGGTAAGTGTGTTGATTTAAAGCTTTATAGATCAATGATAGGATCTTTGCTTCATCTTACCGCAAGTAGATCAGATATAATGATTAGTGTTTGCTTGTGTGCTAGATTTCAAGCTAGTCCTAGAGAATCACACCTACAAGCTGTTAAGAGAATCTTTAGATACCTTAGAGACACACCTTGTTTAGGTCTTTGGTATCCTAGAGACTCACCCTTTAGTTTGCATGCTTATTCGGATGCAGATTATGGAGGTTGTAAGATAAATAGAAAAAGTACCTTTGTTACTTGTCAATTCCTAGGTAATATGCTTATATCGTGTTTTTCTAAGAAGCAAAATAGTATAGCATTATCTACCACTGAGGCGGAATACATTTTTAGCCGGAATTTGTTGTGCTCAAGTCCTTTGGATGAAGCAACAACTCTTAGATTATGAAATTGATGTAGGTACCATCCCTCTTATATGTGACAACACTAGTGCTATATGTCTTACTAAGAATTCCATCCAACATTCTAGAACTAGGCACATAGAAATAAGACATCATTTCATTAGAGATCATGTCTTGAAAAATGAGGTAGTTCTAGAATATACCTTGAACCAATTATCGAATATCTTCACCAAAGAGCAATTTTGGTCTCTTAGGAGAGAGCTAGGTTTAACTAGCCTAACTTGAACCTTAGAATCTTTTTGCTATTAAATTGTTGAGTGTGTAAAAGTTCTATATTTCACCCCTTATTTAAGCCATATTCCTGCTGCATTCAAGCATAATTCATTGCATTTAGGATATATTTCACATATACATCACAATTATATAAAATGGCACAGTTGCTACTGAATTTTGGTTACTTTTGCAGGTAGCTGTTGTAGCAGACTCAAGGCGGTGAAGAAGCAGAGTTGGAACACATGACTGAAGTCGAGAAGGACGACGCTGCCGAGTCCCCTGCCGTGGCAGCCAATGACGACAACAATGTTGAAGGGAAAAGTAAAGTGGAGCTCAACAGAAAGAGAAAATTAAGCCGGTTTGTCGTGGGTCACTCCTATATTTTTCTGAGCCCTAGATCAGAATGAAGGCCAAGCCCAAAGTTCAAGGAAGAAACCCAAAGCAAGAAAAGAGGACGAATTAAAGGCATCTACTCTGAAGATTTAGTCTTTAATAGAGTTGTACTTTAGTTTAAACTTGTATTCTTGCCATATTAGAAAACTTGAACCCAATGCCTATATAAAGGCATGTAATTCGACCTAGGGAGGGACATCTCATTCTCTAGCCGTCTTCCCCAAAACCCTAGTCATTTTCCCCTTCTCATCATGTTCTAAACTTCCCCTAGGGCTAAGGGTTGATTCTGTAAAGTAGTTGCAAGGATTGTATTGTTTTAGGATTTTTTCTGTTCAATAAAATAAACTTCAAGTTTGCTTATTCTGGTTTTTAACATCTTGCAAGAGTATCGGGAGAGCATTGTGAGATTATTCATTTACTTAATATCGAGAGAGTTGGGTATACGAAAGGAATAAGTACAGCTTCTCCAGTTTATGGTTGAACTATCTCGGACCTAGGGATAGGACGAGGTTAAGTGGCTAAGGAAGAATTCAACAACATCGATGTTCATCCTTCGATTCACGCCGGGAGGTATCATCTAAGACGTGTTCATCGACAGACTTGGACCTAGGGATAGGATAGGTCACAACAGGGATTTTTGCCAAGCTTGAAGTACAGAGTTGTGTGATCGCTGCCGAGACAACAACAGACTGCTGCCGCCGTAGGTGCTGCCGTGACAGGAGCGACGACAGAACATGAAGTTCTATACAATGCAACACATGCACTACTGAGCAATCAATACCGGCCTATTTCTTTACCTTGAATCCGTTAATCTTTTATCTTCAGTATTCTTCAATATTTCCCTACAAACAATTAAACTTTCTTTTTTCTCTTTTGTGCAGCAATCCAAGGATAAAGCTACTTCCAGTCCATGTGGATTCGACATCCGATATTTCGTGTATCACTTTACTACTTGCGTCGTGTACACTTGCACTCTATTGCGACAGACTCTTTTATACGCAACATAAATCTTGCTTGAATTTGGTTGATTTCATTGCTTATGTGTTTTTGCTCCTATATGCATCTATCTTTGTTACTAGGGGAGTATGCATCATACATGATTATCTCATATCATACTCATGCATTTCAATTCGATTAAAATCAAATTTTTGGGCTAATTACTGTCAAAAATGAAATTTTTGGCACAAGGATACCGATACGGGTTATCGTGTATCGGTACAGGTATCATGAGGTAGGATCGGTACATGCTAACCTGTACCAGTACGAGTGAGTGATCGATATAGTTGAACATCGTACTGGTATGCGGTTTTGGTACGCACAAATGGTGTACCGGTACTCATGGCCGCTAAGGTCTTTAAATGTCATTAAAAGAGGGTTTTCCAAATCAAACTCAAATTCTATTTTTTTTCTCTCTAAAACCCTAGGTCGACTTTCTACTATAAAAACCCTTCAAATCCTTTGTTTTTCTCACAAATACTCAAAAACTTTTTGGGAATCTTGGTTTTAACAAAAAAATCCAAGCAAAATCATCAAGCTTTGTGCACAATCATCTTATTATTCATCCATAATCTCATATTCTAGGTATAACCTCTTTTTATCTTATTTTTGTTTTATTCTACATTTGTATATTGTTTTCATCAAAAATTATATATATAACATAGTTTTCAAAGATTTTACAAAAATTCTTTCAAAACTAAATTTTTTTGTTCGAATATAAAATTATACTCATATATTTTTCAACACCATTTCACTTTTTTCTTTTACAAAAACTATTTTTATACTCCTATATGATTTAAACAATACAATATAGGTTTTTACAATACCTTGATCATTGTATTGCTTATTGGATTGATTGTGATGTTTATGCATACATTGTTTTTGTGGTTTGATTTTGTTTTCAAGATTTTATCGCAGGTCTTAAGAAAAGAGCAAGAGAAGAGATGACTACTAGCTCTTCAAATCCTTTCGAACCCAATCCCAAAAACAATGGTACAAAGCCAAACTTAGCCGCAATTTTTCAAAAGTATTTTAATGAGCCTCAATTTCCCTTAGCCATCAATCATTTTAAACAATTTCAAATTTATAAATCCGTAGAGAGCGTGTGGTTTCTATAACTTTCATGACTTTAGATGAATTTAATTTTCGCAATCTCAATTTAATGACTCAATGGAAGTTCATATCTTTTTGAGTATACCCAGAATTTGGTACAAAAATCTTATCATTGCTTTTTACTCAAATGCCTGTCGTCTTTACAACCGTGAGAGAACCGCAGTTGTTGCTTTAGAGTCATACCTTATTGGTAAAAAGTTTTTACTTGATTCTACCAAAACCGTCGATCTTTTGGGTTTAGATGATACGATTTTGGATGATGAAGATGACTTTCCTAAGCGATATAATGGCTTCGTTAATTGTCTCAATACTCATGAGCGTTTCCTTCATTTTCTCATCACTTGGTAGTTTCGGCCATCCGGTGGTAAGTGGTCTACCATACACTAAGTCAACGAATTTTGGCTTTATTGCTTTCGTGAGGGTTAGCGTCCTAACTTAGCTCAAATCATATTTTCCAAGCTTTTCCATTTGATTCAAAATCACCATACTTCTATTGTTTCATCCCACACCTATGGTGCTGCATTGAGTTTTATGTTCCACAAGCTTGAGATCGATTGCTCATATGACCTTCCCATGCCTCTCACTAATCCTATTAATGACAAGTCTCCTTGGAAGGCTAAGTTCACTATTTATAATAGAGAGTGGATTCACATTGGGGATCTTTTCGGTTATGCTCAACCCGATCCGGTAGAGGTTGCTCCACTTGCTTAAGATTTGGTCGCTCCACCTCTGCCTTCCCTTGATGCTCTTATGGCTTATCTTGATAGTAAGTTTGCTTCGTTGGATACGACCATGACCTCCGGCTTTACAACTCTTGACACTCGTTTGACATCATTGGAGGCTAAAGTTACTTTCATTGAAACCGTTCAAGCTTCGATGGATCTAACTCTCACCGCTTTTCATGGAAATTGGCGTAGACATTTTCTCAATCATGATGCCATGGAATATGATGAAGAGGATGGAGACGACGAGGACGCTCCTTAGGCTTTTGCATCTCATTCATGTCATATAATATTAGGATTTATGCAACTATGTTTTTTTGTTTTATGAACTCCTACGCTCTCTGCTTATTTGTTTAAAATTACGTTTTTAGGTTTAAGTTGGATTTTAATGTTGCTTTGAATTATATGCTTTGAAACTTAATGATATTTATGTTGTTTCCTTTATGCTTGGCGTACTTTATTGCTTATATCTTACTTTATCATATGCCATTGATTTTGATCTAACAAAAAGAGGAGAAGTAAATGAGATTAATTTTTTAAAAAGTTTTAAAAGATGCGCCTTTTAGCCCTAAATAAAGGGTGAGTTATTTTTAAAAAGTCTTAAAAATTTATTAGGGTTTTGTTATATCAAAAAGGGGGAGATTGTAAAACTAAATTTTATTTTTGATATAACAAAGAGTTTCAAGGACTTATTTGTAAAATTGAATAAATTTTTAAGTACTCAAAATTGCTCACAAAATGACAAGGATTTGAACTTAAAATTGTTTCTAAGACAAAAACTAAAACCCCAAATATTTTGTAAGTGTTTTCATACTCAAATAGCTAATTTGGTCCAGGAGTACTAGTACGCCTTTGGACGTACCGATACGACTTTTAGCTACTGGAAAATTGTTTTATACTTGATGGCTATTGGGTATCGGTACACGTATAGCTGTATCGGTACACCATTCATATTTGGGAAGCAAATATGCTTTGAGTATCGGTACGCATTCACTTGTACCGATACAAGGTGTTTAGATTTGACAAATCTTGCATTTAATGATATAGCAGTTACCTTGTTAGTTTTATTGGAACCATAAATTTGAAAATTGATTATACCGTGCCGATACGCATATAAGTACCGATACAATTTATCATGGACTTTTTCTTCAGATTCCAGTGAGGAAAAATGGTACCGATACAATACAGACTGCACCAGTATGCCTTTATAAAATATGCTTCTCGTACCGATACATCCTTTCGCGTATCAATACCCCTTTGTACAACGGCTCTTTCTTCTTATGGAAGGTATCGATACCATAGCTCGTGTACTGATACGGAGGGTAGACAGACTGCAATTATTGCCGGAAAAATAACCTCCAACGGCTATATATATTTATGATCCGAACTACCCAAACGGTTAGAAATCAATGAGTGAGTATAAATTCAAGTCTCCAAAGCTACAACAACAATTATTAAACAAGTCTTAAGCATTCAAGCACAAATCCAACATCTTTGAGCTTATTAGAGTCAAATCCTTGTAAACCACTTGAGTGATATTTATTGTAATCTTTTGTATTCAAGTTTGGGGTTGAGCGAACTTGTAAATTGGGCAAACACATTACCTTTTGAAAGGATTTTCAGTTTGAATTTATTTTCTTGTAAAAGAGAGAGTTCGACAAAGCTTTGAGTAGAAAGCTTTGATTGTGTAATGATTGCCTCTTTAGCCTAGAAAATGGGAAGAAATTCTTAGTGAATTTGTTGGAAATTCTTAGTGGGAAGCTAAGATAGTGGATGTAGACCTTGTTAGAAGGTTGAACCACTATAAATCCTCGTGTCTCAAATTTTTACCTTTCTATTTGCTTCCCTTCAACTTTTAAATTGTCAATTCACCCCCTCTTGAACATAATCCAATTGATTGATCATCCCAACAAATTCTACAAGGACGTAGAGGACTACATATCCCACACCGACCACATAAAATTCATAATTGTAATTTGAAACTTCAAAGTTAAAGTCTTCAAGTAAGACAAAAACATGCATAAATTGTAAATAATCTACAATAATATTCAAAGTTAAATTCTTCGAGTACGACAAAAACATGCAACTTCAAAGTTAAAGTCTTAAAGTTAACATGTTAGACAAAATAATATTCTTAAAATTCAACTGTCTTCAATAATCTTCGTAACAGTCTTCAACTTATATTCATGAACAATTGTCAATTCACCATCCATCTTGATCAGAACCAAACAAATGAAATTATATTAAATTAAATAAGTTATAACAAAAGTTGAAATAAATTAGCAAAGATATACCAATTCACTCATTCACATTCTTCAAGGAAGCTCAACAGATACAATATCCTCATTTTGCTACAACAAATAAAAAAAATAAAGTTATTAGTTATTGTAAAACCAAATCTATTAAAATTCAAATCGTAGAAAATACCTTGCTTTTCTCCAATTCATAGTATTGACGATACCAATCAGCTCCACAAATAAGTATATCTACAATCTTAGTTCCTAAAGAGGAACGATGTGGATCAATAACCCTCCCGCCAACACTGAAAGTAGATTCAAGCAACAATAGTAACCGGAATTGCCAAGATATCAACAACCATTTTGGAAAAAAATCATGAACTTAAGATTGTTCTCCTTCCACCACTCCAAGTGTTGAGAAAATATTTTGATATAACAAATTATATGAAAAATATTTTGGACTTGATTAAATATTTCAAAAATAATTCAAAAGTCCCCCAAACTTGAAAAATATATTTTAAATGTTTTCATAATGTTTTGACTTATCCCACTATGTTTATATACCTTAAAGAGTCAAAAGATAGCCAAATTTTCATATTTTTAAATAAGGTTTCGTTACCTCTATTTGATGGTTTCGAAACCTTTCGGGCATAATTGCCTGGAATTGAAACCTTTATCAAAGGTTTCAAAACCATGGCTCTGTAACGACTATTTTTTTTTAAATCCTTCTTAAGGTTTCGAAACCTCTGGTAAAGGTTTTGAAACCCCTGTGCATGTGAGAATTTAAAGCTCGACTTTATGACTTTCCAACGGCCATAAACGACTAGAATATCATTCCACACTATAAAAGCAAGCTTGAGACACTTGAAAATGGTTAGAGAATATATTCAATCTTCATGATTAAGAGAAATAACATTTAAGTCTTTTATTCTTCATTCCTCTTGTATTATATAGAGAGTGATTTTTATTGTTTTATTCTTTACACTCTTGTGAGCTTAATTCTTGTAAACACCCACATTGTGAGGTTTTCATTGTTTACACAAAATACCTTGTAAAAGGGAGAGATTCTAGTTTAAACACTCACCTTGTGAGGTTTTCATTGTTTGCACAAAATACCTTGTAAAAGGGAGAGATTCTAGTTTAGTCTAAGGAAAAACTAGAGTAGTTCTATCTTAGCCATTGAAAATATAGGGTTGTAAGGTTATCCATTTGGCCTCAAAAGGAAGAATTCATAGTAGTAAAATGGAAAATCCTTAGTGGTGTGCTAAGGTAGTGGATATAGACTCATTTGAGTAGTTGAACCACTCTAAAACAATCATGCGAATATTACCACTATTTTTCTATTTTAGCCAATTCATTCGGGTAGCAATTTTAACCCTCTTGACGAATTCGGTTGATCAATTTTGAGCCTAACAAGAAGTAAGTGAAAAATTAAGGGGGGCTTTTGTAGAAAACAGTTTTCAAAGAAGTTTTGTTATAACAAAAAGGGGAGATTGTTGAGCAAATATTTTGATATAACAAATTATGTGAAAAATATTTTGGACTTGTTTAAATATTTCAAAAATAATTCAAAAGTACTAAAAACTTGGAAAATGTGTTTTTAAATATTTTCATAATGTTTTGACTTATATCATTATGTTTATATACCTTAAAGAGTTAAAAGATAGCCAAATTTTCATGTTCTTAAAGAAGGTTCTGATACCTCTATTTGATGGTTTCGAAACCTTTCGGGCAGAATGACCTGGATTTGAAACCTTAGCAAAGGTTTCGAAACCATGGCTCTATAACAACTATGTTTTTCAAATCCTCCTTAAGGTTTCAAAATCTATGGTAAAGTTTTCGAACCCTCTGTGCAGGCAGAAATTTAAAGCTTGACTTTGTGACTTTCCAACGGCCATAAACGACTAGAATATCATTCCATACTATAAAAGCAAGCTTGATACACTTGGAGATGGTTAGAGACAATATCCAAGCTTCATGATCAAGAGAATTAACATTTAAGTCTTTTATTCTTCATTCTCTTGTATATATTGTATAGAAAGTGATTTTCATTGTTTTGTTCTTTACACTCTTGTGAGCTTAATTCTTGTAAACACCCACCTTGTGAGGTTTTCATTGTTTAAACAAATTACCTTATAAAAGGGAGATGTTCTAGTTTAGCCTAAAGAAAAACTAGAGTGATTCTATCTTAGCCATTGAAAAGACAAGGTTGTAAGGTTATCCCTTTGGCCACAAAAGGAAGAATTCATAGTAGTGAATTGGGAAATCCTTAGTGGTCTGCTAATGTAGTGGATGTAGACTCGGTTGAGTAGTCGAACCACTCTAAAATCATCTTGCAATATTGTCCACTATTTTTTTTTATTTTAGCCAATTCATCTGGGAAGAAAATTCAACCTTCTTGGCAATTCGGTTGATCGATTTCGAGCCCAATACTATGGCATCAAAATATACGCCATGCTCACCAATGTAAACTCATTCTTCCAAATAAGTGTCCACTTTTGACTTTACAGACGCAAATTTAACCTTCTAATATATTGATCATACTTAGCTGTGCCAGTTTTGATATTTTTACCAAACTGACTAGTTAAAGAGCTAAAACCACTCTTAGAAGTACCACAAGCAATAACACCTTGACTCCCATTAGTTCCAATAGATAAAACACCATTTACTACTTTATGAGCCTCAACATGTTCTTTGTACAACTCATATAAAATATCTCGAACTATTTGCATTTTTTTCGAAGCCTCGTCATGTGAATAAATAGCATTGAAAGAAAACTCAAGCAATTTTATTTCATACCCGGTTGAAAAAATGACAACAATTGAACTCAAATAAATAATGACATTAAAAGAAAATTTAAATAATTTAGTTTCATACCCGGTTGAAAAATGACAATAATTGAACTCAAATAAATAACGACATTAAAAGAAAATTTAAATAATTTAATTTTACACCTTGGATCTAAAATGACGACAATTGAAATCAAAAAATTACAGGTGCCCCTATGCTTGTCAAATTTTCTCTACATTTTTATAGCCATAGCTATCATGTAATCACTTTCCTTAAGAACTGCTGCATCCAATGCTTCTTTTATCCCAAACAATTCACTAAGAAATAAATTGGAAGTAAAATATTCAGAACCTATATTATAAAAAAATTAGTAGACCTTACATGAAAAATGACATGTATTAAAAAATCAACAAAAAAAATTAAGTAATACCTGAATTGATTTTTATGGCTCCATGAAAAAGTTTTAAAAATGAGCAAACCTCTTCAATTTTTTCCAGTCTTCTTCACTCAGTAAAGTAATGTCTATAGGCTCTCGATTGGCATAATTCACAAACAATCCAACAATACTTCAACTGATTTTACGTAACAATCGAAGTTGTTGAAGACTTGATAAAAATGCTTCAATAAATATTTGGCTTACTAAAAATTGAAGCTATTGATAACTTGAAGACCAATGATCGGATGAAAGTTGGATCAAGAGAGAAATTGTTACATAGTGACTCAAATTTTAATTGATCATTGATTTGAATTTTATTGTAATTGTAATGGTAGAATATTATTTGGTAATTAGATTTACTTAATAAGTAAATATTTATATACATGTAAGAAGTTTTATGAAATAATATTTTTTTGTGGCCAAATATTTGACTGTATAAATATAGGTTAGGTCTTAACCTTTATAAATATGAGAAAAATTATATTGGAGGGATGCAATCCTTTTTGTGATCTCAACGAATATTACAACTATATTTTATAGATATAAGCTGTATGAATATTAAAAGAGGTTTTGAAATATACTAAACTTTGGTAATATATATCAAGTAATATGATATAAGAAATTCTATGTGTTTGTGCTCTTCATGTTCTTTACGTTTATAGTAAATTATTGTTTCATCCATTATTGGTGGTAGACAATGCCAAACCGCATGAAATCTCATCCTTTGGGTGTGTCTTATTTTATGTTGATAACATATTATTTTCTTTTCCACTTATAAATTTCTAACAAGTGATATCAAAATTATGGTTCGAGTTGTGGAGTTTTGAAAGAATTTTTGTTGCAGATTTTGTTAATGATATTGGAGACATGTAAGAAATATTTAGTTGCAATGATTTTTAGTTGCATGGGAGTAAATATCAATCGATCTAGTGGTGCTTCAACGAATATTACTTAAGAATAGAAGTTGTTGAAGACTTGACAATGATGCTTCAACGAATATTTGATCTACACAAGAATTGAAGTTGTTGAAAACTTGAAGACCAATGATCAAATTAAATTGGTGTCAAAAGGGAGATTATTACGTACCGACTCACACTCTAATTTGTAATTAAGTTGTATTTTATTTTAATTTTAATGGTTGAAGATTACCTAATAATTAGGTTTACTTAATAAATAAATATTTATAGTTAGATAATAAGCCTTTGGAATAAGGTTTATTGATGACCAAGTATTTGACTATATAAATATAAAATTTATCTTAACCTTTAGAAATATAAAAGCAAATTATTTTGGAGATATGTAATCCCTTTATGATCTCTGCAACTATTGCAACTCTGTTGTAAAGATGATTTTGCAGGATATTAAAAGAGGTTTTGAGTACACCAATTATGATATATATACTTTTTGTGATATCTACTTTTATAATAACTTATTTTTCTTTTCATTCGAAGAGATATGCAAGACCTAACTACGTTAACCTTATCTTTTGCATGCATTTTATTTTATATTAGAGTTAATTGCACTACACGTTCCTAAACTATTATCTTCATTCTAAATTGATCCTTAAATTTTTAAACATATCAATTTCATCCCTAAATTATGACTCTTATCCTAAGTTTTTCCCCAAACTCTTAAGTGTTCTGATTTCATCCTTAAACTAAGACCTTCATTCTAAATTGGTCCCTCAAACTTTTGAAAGTTTCAATTTCATCCACAAATTATCGTTTATATCGCATCATATTATTACATAATACACATCTATGTTTACATGAAAGTTAACAATTTTTATAACGATTTTATTAACATGAGATATGATTAGTATATGTTGACAATTTGGGGATGAAATTATAATGTTTAAAAGTTTAGGGACTAATTTAGAAAGAGAGTTATAGTTTGGGGATGAAATTGGAATGCCCAAAAGTTTATGGATCAATTTAGAATAAGTGTCATAGTTTGAGGATGAAATTGAATTGTATAAAAGTTTGGAGATCAATTTAAAATGAGAGTTATAGATTGGGGGTGTGCGATGCAATGAACTCTTTATATTAATATCACATTTATTAATTTTCCACTTACAAATTCTTAACAGTTTTTTAATGACTTAAGGGTGTAAAAAGCCCTTGAACTTTTAAAAAATTAATTAAGCCCCTAATAATTTTTATATCCGACTAGGCCCTTGAACCAAAAATTTTGATCAATTAACCCCTTAACCATTTTTGACATTTTTTTCTTCAGGTATTACTGACACATGACACACTACAGTTCTATCATGTTGCAATTACAGTTTTTAAAACTTTTAAAGAATTTTTTTAAATAAAACAAAAAAATCTAAAAAAAAAGTCATGTGAAAACACTATGATATTGTACTGCACCAATAGATCTAAATAGCTGTCAAGATTTAATGATCAAAATTTATCAAAGGACTTAATTGTTTCAAAAAGCATAATTCTATGCCAAAAAAATCAAAAGGGTTAATTAATTGTTTTTCTAAAAAATTCAAGTGATTCTTACACACTTTGCTTTTTTTAATTAATATTTCGTGCTCTCCACACGTTTGAGATCTACTATTAATTTCTATTTAGTGCCACAAATTTATCTTGAATTATTAGTTTAAACTTTTAAAGTACTATATCTCTGATCTCATCCCGCAACTAATATTTTCTGCAATCCTTTTTAACTTTTCATTTTCATACAAGATTTATGAGGAAGTATTACTGAGTAATAATTAACATTTTAATATTACTTTCGTTTTTCATACTTTTATATAATTTTTAGATTTTTAAATAACAAAAATATTTTTTAAAAAAACAAACGCAGGACTAAATGAATATGTATTTATTTATGGGTAAATATTCTATACAGAGGCGGTGAAAACTGAAAGTTTCCACAAGCGACTTAGTTTTAGGGTATAGAGAGTTAGTTTAGGGTATAAGGTTTAGGGGTTTATGTTCATGGGTGTAGGATTTAGGGATAGTTGTTTTAATTTAAGGTTTAGGGTTATAATTTAAGGTTTAGAGGTTAAAACCTAAATCCTTGCCATATTACCCTGAAAACTAAACCCTAACCTATAAACCCTAAATTATAACCCTAAACTTTAAATTGAAACAACTACCTCTAAATTCTAATCTCCTACATCTAAACCCCTAAACCCTATACCCTAAACCAACTCCCTATACCCTAAAACTAAGGCGCCTGTATAGGATATTAATCCTTTATTTATTTTATCACTCTGCGTACATTTCATTTGTTGATTAATTTTCATAATTTTTGTTGAATAAAATTAATTTTCACAATAATTATTAATTTCACTAAGAACATTTCATTTCACTCATGTCATAAATAGAATAAAATCTAATGTATCTAAAATATCTTTTAATTGACACAAATGTTTTAATCATGCATGATTTTCCATGGAAAAAGTTGCTACATTCAAATTGATTGAGTGATTAAGAATATTTTTGTTGTCTCATTTTGTATGAGTTCGAGTTCTGACATTTATCTTAAAAATATAGTTTTTTTACTTAATCAAAAAAGTTGGTACATCCATCTTTAGTTTACAGTTGATCGAGGGATTTGAATACAAATTAATACTATTACTTGAATTAGTGTATGAACATCAAATTTGGATCATATATTTAAAAGATTGTCGAAAGATATAAACACATACATGTTGATATATTGTTTGTTTTCATCAATCCGAACATGATTATTTAATAAATTACAATAATGAAAAATCTCTTACGTGCTCAGATTGAAGTCTAACGAGTACTCTAGGCAGTTTCTTCTTTACGTGGTTAACCTTGTTTTAGTCACCATCTTTCTCCATTAATTTACATTATTCAAAATCAAGGTTTCTTCTCAGTCGTCACATTACATTACAATGTAATTTTCACTTATATTATATATTATTTTTTAGTCTGTGTTCTAACCAAGAATATTATTATTATTATTCATTGTTTTCTTTGAAAGCAAGACCATTTTTGTATTTTAAAAAGAAAAAAAATGGTGTGTTTCTCCTCTTTCATTTGCCACTCATGACTCAACACTCAATTGAGAAGATTACAATAAAACTAAATAAATTAATAAAATAATAAAACCAAATAGATTAAAAAAAGTTAATATCCGTTTTGATTTTGTTTATTCAACTGCAAACCAGATTGAATGTTGACAGCCCAACCTTTCTTTTTTCTCTTTTTCGTCTCAATCAAATTATTTTTTCTCTTTTGAGGTTAGGCCTCACGTGAATCTCACCCTCACACGCTTGACAGCCTCGTCTTTTCATCTAAAATAATGAAAAATCTGCTCCCCCACCCACTCACGTGTGAAAGAAAGGATCCACGCACGTGTCTTTCCCTTTGCAAATTCAATCTTACTATGCAAAAGATTTCTTACTAAAACCTTTTTGGTTCCTTTATTATTCTCATGTTTACTTCCGATGGTTCGGGAAAAAAAATCATGATTTGAAATGTGAATGTTAGATATATACATCTATCAAATATGAATGTATCGGAACTCAACAAATGTACCAATGGAAAAGCAAATAATATTAATTTTAGGAGACACATGTTCAAATCGTTTTTTCTACAAGGTGTATGCGCAAAAAATATAAATGTATTTAGAATGAAATAAGATTGATGTTAGCTTTCATTGAACGGTGTGTTTGAATTCCCTGTAACCAAGTTCAATCGACCCCTACAACTCCATACACTTAAACCATTAGCCTCTAAACTGAGTCCTTAAACCTTAAAATTAAGGCGCATATTGAATTTTTTTTGTTTTCATCGCACATATTTTCTTAAATATATTTGAGAAGAACGGGTGAAGGAGACAAGTTAATCTTGCCAACATCAAACACGGTGATATTAGAATATACTCTAAATTCTAAACCCCTTCCGCATCTCTTCACATATGGTAATACTCGCACCTTTTCTTGTCACCATAAACTTTTGAAATAAGCTTTTGGGCTAATCATCTCGTACAGCTTAAACTTGTTAGATGATTTGATCATTGAATTTAACACAATTATTGTAATATCTTCACCGTGGAAGTTGTTTTGGACCACACATTTAACACAATTTATTGCAATAACTTGATCGTGGAAGTTCAAGTTTTGTGGTAGTTGTCACCATGCAAATACCATGTTCTATGAACAAAAATAACCAGGAAGCGCCGATTTTCTTGTTGGCTTTGGTTTCACTTTCACTCACGAAGCAATGAAATGCTAAACAATATATCATATATGACCTTTATGCAACTTTCAGCCGACAGAAAACCTACCACAATTGCAGTCCTTTTCCATCTCGCATTTTCCACGCTGACAGGAATTGGAGATCATAATTAATTACAATTGGATGGATTGGAACCCTTTCCGTGCTGAAGACATATCGTTTTCATGAACGTTTTGCCTCTGAAAACAGGAACACACGAAACGTGATAAACAGTTGGAGAAAGGGTATGAATGATTGCAGCAGAGATCATATGGTCACAGTTTTACAGTCTCCATTGATGATTGGTTCCGAAAGAAGTGTATCGAGCCTGCGAAATGTACCGGAAACTGATGGATGTGAATTTCTGAGATGTTGATAGTGCATAGGATGTCCAGTACAATGATGAAGTAGAGGTGCTGAATGGTCTTTCCGGTTTACAGTTACTAATCAACCAGTTTCTGGTTCAGTGACGATGAAAATGCGATAGTCTATTTCAGCTGCAAAAACAACAGCCTTAAAAGAACCTCTAATGAATTTAAGAATTATCTTTGAAATTTAATATAATCTTAAACAAAAGTCACGATTCACGAATCTGTCCACAACTATTGGGTGCACTAATAAAATATATCACACTGAATTTAAATTTAAATATTGAAGATAACATTATTTGGAGAGTGATCTTAATGAAAAAGAGGATGATGTTCATCGTAAGAGATTCGGGTTCAATTTGTTTTATCTGCAAGGTGTGTGCATTGTTAAAAGGTACGGATTTGTATTAACAAATACCAACTTTCTGTGTATTAAAATTCGACTGAATCTATAACCACTTGCAACTTCATACGTCTTTATGGTTAGAATAAGGATAGTGTCATTTTATTATTAGAATGAAGAATACTGTAAGAAACACATGCATGAAAATGTTGCTCCCACGTGCTTTTATACGTACTTTGCGAATTGAAATGATAGCGATACATCATACATCCATTTGTTGATTTCTCTCAAATGATAGACTCGTGGGGACTGATAGAAAAGCATGTGATATTCATGCCCGAAAATAATACCCTCAAATCATAGCATAGATTTCTTTCTTTTGCAAAGCAAGTAGATTATTATTAAAATTAAACACAAAACAAACCACTAGGCCTAGTGGATACAAACAAAATTAGGCCCATAATTAGAACGGCAGGCTTTGACTTTAGT
Organism: Hibiscus tridactylites; assembly: GCA_958450335.1. Taxonomy (NCBI): domain Eukaryota; kingdom Viridiplantae; phylum Streptophyta; class Magnoliopsida; order Malvales; family Malvaceae; genus Hibiscus; species Hibiscus tridactylites. The sequence goes on from OY288284.1 coordinate 67,786,049, forward strand.
CAAAAGAAGAACAATATTCTTCTCTATTATTCCCCTCTACTCTTTATCCTTTTGCTAAAAATTTCATCAGAGGAGCAAACATTAGGTTGACGGCGAAACTTGAGAGGCTTATTGAAGACATTTGCTACTTGAGTAGAGCAAGGTACGATCACCACTCGTAATTTTGTCTCGAACAAAGTGAATATCGAGCTCAATATACTTCATGCGAGCATGAAGAATCAAGTTGCCTGCAGTTTCAGTTAATAAGGACATTAACCAGACAATGTCACTGGTGGCATTAACGAGATTCCTATGTTCTGTTTTTGATATTGATATGGACAACACTTTATTTTTTTAGAGGATCACCCAGCAAAGTTATTATCAATAAAAATACAATAGCCTGAAGTGAACTTGTGATCTTCAATTGAACTAACCCAGTGTGCATAAAAAAAGCCTTTAAGGAACATCAAGACAATGGGTATATGATGGTTGTTTACATTGTAGGCATTGCCAGACCAAGGCAGAGATATTGTAAGGAGCCAACAACACTTTGATATCCTTTCAAATCAACAAGTGATGTAACACATCCTACTTAATTTGGTCAAAGATGTTACATTGAATGAAATCCAATTCGAAACCAAAACAGACAATCAATCATCAATTACATGGACTAAAAATTCAAGTTATGAAGCTTAAGAGGGTACAAGGGTAATTAAAACAATCTTGGGCCTTAAAATACAATCTTAAACATTTTTATACATTTTAACTAAGTAGTGATCGATCACTTATCCTATTTGGTTGGGACTGTCCAATCATTTCATTGCTTGATGTTATTTCATTTATCCTGTTTTTTTTTTTTTTTGATGTCTTGTTTTGGCTAGTGTAATATTCTTAAAACATGACTGTTTTGGGTTGCTTTTTTAGCTCCAGTTCAAATTTTTAGTACTTTATGCCCTTATTTCTTGATAAAACATTAAAATTTATTGATAGGTTCGACCGTTCGCATATTGTATAGTCCAAGATAGCAGCGACTGTTCGCATATTGTATTCGCAAGAAATCGTAAGTGGTTACTCGCACGCTATGAGGTTCGTTCTTTAAGGGGTTCGCGTGGTCGTAATTTGCTGATGCTAAGTGCTAACAAATGCCTTAGTGATAAGCATTGTTGCTCCTAGAAAATATGAGGTTCATAATAACAAAAGATAAAAACATCGACTAAGCAAGCTACCTTATCAAGAAAATTATTTGCGGTTGTTAGGAAATACAAAAAAAAAAAAAAAAAAAGTTGAATAAAATAGAGTACCAAATTCAAATTTCTGAAATGAAAAGTCTCAAAGTTTCCAACTCAACAATTCACACCGGAACAAGTTTGCAACGATTGCTCTATCCGGGGGCAAAAACTCTCCCATCCAAAATGAATATACGAACACACAAAAAAATATAGTTTGCTACTTATATATCTTGCAAGTTTACAATATCAGAAGTTTGTATTTATGTTTCGTCAATTTAAAGAAAAAACTGTTTTAAGAATCGCATAAAATTAAAAGTGGAGAAATAATAATTTTCATTCATATTGGAAAGAGAAGCATTAGCACTAAAATATAAGTATAATTTATAATTCGAATTTTATAATATGTACTCTAGTTTCTTTCTCATCAGTATCACTAGGGGCAAGAATTCATCCCAAAAGAAAGTCAATACTTCATCACGATATAAGATAAAAATACTTCAAACATTTATGCCAAAATAGAAAAAAAAGAGAATAACTTTTTTCATATTAATAAAAAAATACATTGCCGATATTAAAGCACAACATGCTACAATAAAATAATTTCATGCGCGAAACAAAAAATTTCCACGATTATCCGCTGGGATTCAATATATCGAAGTCCACGTTCGCACATTCTTCATATAGAGAATCAATGCCCACAATAAAACTTTGAAGGATCGAGATGTCGGCAAATTATTTCAAACACAAAAAATCACCTTTCAACTCTTTCTAGAAACCCCGTTCGAGTTCTCAGACTTGCGAAAATCACTTTATAAGCTTCCCTCGCTTGGGGCAAGTATTAGCACCGGCAAACTACGACCACACGAACCTCTTAGAGTGCGAACCTTATGTTGTGCGAACAACCACTTAACTTGCACGGTGATTCTCATTCGTTCCTGGAAAACTTTTCGCATTCGACAAAGGTAACAATCCCGACCAACTTTCGGTCTTCTTCGACAACCCACACATAACTTGCACGGTGTGAGTAAGAGTGCCTGAGTCATCACTGCCACCAACGAGCTCTATGGACGACAGACAATGGCCTTTGATGTCCTCACCACCTTCGCTACAAAGATATTTTTTAATCAAGTTCGATATTGATAACATTAAGTGTTGCCGCCATTACACTCACTGCAATGTGTGTTTTCGGTACAAAGATATTTTTTTTAATCAAGTTCGATATTGACAACATTAATCCAGAATGATGAAAGAGCTCAATTTGATGTCATAAAACCAACCCGGTTGCTTGGTAGCAGTATTTGGATTTCTTCAAATACTTACATTAAGTACAAAACCCTAATTGAGAAGAGGAAAAGAGGGAAAACTTTTAAAAATATTATAATTTTATTTAATTTTTTAAGGATTAAACTGAATAAAAACTAAACTTGAAGATATAACATGTCATTTACATATTTTTATAAAAATTAGAAACAAATTGTGGTTAATTTTGAATTAAATAAAAAATTTAGTGGCTAAAGTGAACAAAAATAAAATTGGGAGACGTAAGATGCAAATTATCCACTTCTATTATAGCCGACCATATTTTTTAGGGAAAACTAACTATGCTTGCTGTATTGTTTTAGTACCTCAACTATTATTTTTGACAAAATGGTACTTAACGTTACATTTTTGTTCTGTTTTGATACCCCAACCATTAAAAACTAACAAAAATGATGATGCAGCTTGATATAATCACAGTTTTAGTCCAAAACACTTATACATATTATCAATTTAGTCCAAAATTCATCAATTTAAAACATCATCTTACTTTTTTTTTGGGGGGGTAAACATCATCTTAATTTTGATAGAATTTTGTCTCATCCATTTCTCACCCCCTCGTATTCTCGTTGATATCCCGATCGTGGAGTTTGGGTCCTCTAATGGACCCCTCAATAGCCCCCCATCGATCCTTAAATCCTAAAGCTTTGATTGTCTCTAGCATTTTTTTAAACTCCAAAACTCAAGAAATGTTCGACTGGAAGAAGAAGAAAAATGAGAATTTACAATTTTAATCCAAAAATTAAAATAATGTTTAAATTGATGGAATTTACACTAAATTGATAGATTGTATAAGTTTTTGGACTAAAATTGTTATTAACCTAAGCCACGTCACCATTTCCGTTAATTTTAAACGACGGAGGTACCAAAACAGAATAAAAGCGTAACGTTAGGTACCATCTTGTCAAAAATAATAGTTGAGATACCAAAATAGTAACGTGTGTATAGTTAGGGCACTAAATATGTAGTTTTCTCTTTTTATTTAAAGTGCCACGTGGCACACTCTGATTAGCCAATTTTTTTTTTCCTGACGGACGTTAAAAAATAAAGCAATAAATGTGATGATTTGAAGTTTGGAGAGCAAAACGTCTTGAAATATTCTTTAGAAAGCAACTCGGTACAAAATATATATTTTTTTAAGACTAACTATGCCTTAAGCCATATTATAACAGATCCAATAACATGTCAAATGTACCCAAAACTAAACAAATAATCAAAGTCTCAATTAACACATTTTCGATATCGAAAATTGTCATTTCCATGATTTACAAAATCTTAAAGCTCCATTTATCAAATATCACATTTCATATATGACAATTATTATTTTCTTAGCTCATCTCCAATATCAAACTTGATGCGAAATCACTTATATTGGGACTGTCATTAAATAATATCCAATTCAGCACAAGTTATTCGTCTAAATCCGGTCTCAAATTTGATTGGTTTTGTAAGATGTTTCTCCAATTCAAGTCGAGTTGATTTTGTCGGATTTATAAATTGTTATGTAAAAAGAGATCATACTTTTAGCAAGTTAATTATTTTTTTTCTTACTAAACATAGTCTGAATTTGTCGAATTCATAAATAAATTTACAAGGCAGAAGAGTGAGACATTTATATGTTTCTGAAATGACAATGAATAGGAAGGGTGAAGTCATATCCAGGTTTGGAGGCACAGGAATTTGAGTCATATCCGGTCCTCTCATATGTCACTCTTACTGTTTTATTTAAAAAAAAAAACACTTTGGATCATCCAATAACCCTAAACCGCTTACATCATTATTAGTTTGATCTTATCTCCTGCACGATTTTTCTTAATATTCATTAGGTTGAATCTAATTTTCAATATTTTGTTCTCTAATTCTAATTATATATATATTGAGAGAGAGAGAGTTTGATTAGATTTTGAGAATGAAAAAAAAATGACCTACTAGAATGAGTTGACAAATATATCAAAACAAAACCTATAACTAAACAAATATATGTATAAAAGTTTTCCAATAATAAAATGACAGTTTATTGTGTATACTTATACGAGTAATATGCAAGAACTTTCTTTGAGTTACATAATTATTATGTAAGCATATCCCAATTGCTTGTTATTACAACAAATCAACCTCAACAATTATTTGAAAAATAAATAAATAAAAGAACAGCCTTTCACTCTTACCTAATGATGTTATGCCTCAACCAACCAGTTCTCCAAAATGAAGTATCTTTAGACACTATTTCAACATAATACAATATGATGTTTTGTCTTTTGTAATTACCCCTTCTTGACATTTACACCCACAAGCAAACTCTATCTATTATTTTGCTTTATTATAAAACAAGTATTTAAATTATATTTTTTAGAAGCAAAGTTTTTAAGATTAAAGTATGTGTTTTATATAGGTAAATATTTCATGCACAAGCATTTGTATAAACTTTGTTTCTACAATTACATCAATTTTAGGGTTTAAAGACTCTGTTTAGGGTTCATTATTTTGGGGTTTAGGTGTAAGAGTTTTGAATTTAGAGAGTGTAGTTATAATTTAGGGTTTGTAGTTAAAATTTAGGGTTTATTGATCAAAACCTAGATCTCTAACCATATAACCCTAAAATCTAACCATAAACCCTAAATTCTAAAACCTACACTTAAACCTCTAAACCTTAGACCTAAATAGAGTCCCTAAACTCTAAAATTAAGGCACTCATAGAAAGTTTTTGTTTCCACCACCAGTGCACGCGATATTTTCCCTTAGGAAAATTCTAGAACGGGCGACGCACACCGTTGAACACCATTAATTTTTAATGACTTTTAAATGATAACTAAGAATCTTAGAGACTCGACATGCAATTAATTATATTTCAAAACAAAATTAGAAGAAATTATACCATTAATCATTCTTACCACCTCATCCATGATCCTACCCAATTAAATAAAACTACATCATTTTTATTTTTCACATAATATTTTCTTATAAATTAAAATTTATGAATCGTCTTCTTCCTTTTACCTCATAAATTAATTCTAGAATAAAATCTAAAAACAACACCCGAAAATTCAACACACAAATTAAAAGAGATAAAAATAAAATAATTAATTTTAATTTGTTCAAAACCTTAATATTAATATATTTTTTTTGAACTACGAACAAATTAATTAGAACAAGCCAACCAGAATCCTTTTACGAAGGGTTTTCCCTTTACCCCAAATTAATTATATACACATATTGATATGTTAAACACCCCAAAAGCTTACGGTACACCAACATCGGTAAATTCATTCCACACCAATTTGAGAACAATTTGATTGAGATGTACCGGAAGATCGGCAGATTCTGGTTGGTTTGTTATAGAGGAAAACCTGGGGTTTTTAAATTAATTTGGTTGCAATTCAAATGAACATGTTAATCATAGGGTTTTTAACAAATTACAATTAATTATTTTATTTTTGTCTCTTTTGATTCGTGTATTGAATTTTTGGGTGTTATTTTTATTTTAAGAATTTTATTCATTAACATGTCAGAATTTATCTATGAGGTATGAGGAAGAATATGGTGATTTGTAAATTTTAATTTATAAGAAAATATTATGTGGAAAATAAAGATGTGATTTTATTTAATTGAGTAGGACTATGGATGATGTAGTGAGAATGATTCATGGAATAATTTCTTCTAATTTTATTTTGAAATATAATTAATTGCATGTCGACCATTTGAAATTTTTATAATCATTAAAAAGTCATTAAAAATTTAATAGTATTCAACAATATATTACATTAATAATATTCAACGTTATACGTCGTCCATTCTAAACTCATCATTTTCTTTTCATTTTTTTTCTTCATCTCTTCTTTTTCTTCTCTTATTTTCAGTCTCTCTCAAATCTTTTTCAAAGATTTAGACAGCAGGGATTCGCATAACCAAACTTAAGCAGATTTTATTTTTACCACAATTTTTATTTTGCTAAAGCAAAACAATAATTGTCCGCATAATATACCAACCAGGATTGAATTTTTACACTTTCTCAAGTCTGATACGCGGAAGCTACAAATCATATTTTTACCGTAACCTGATGTATTTTAAACAAACCCCTCGATTGCAATCATGAATTGATAAGCTCTTAAATGTAAGACTTTCCAATTGCTATTTTCAAGTTTTTAGGATTTCTTTTTACCTAATCCATTTTATTTTGTTATATTTTGTGCAAAGAACCTAATTCTGGAAAACATCAGCAAAAGAGGGCATTTCTGTAGTCTTTTTATTATTCTGGTCAAGACTAGCATCGTGGGCACGACACTGGGCACGACGCGTCTGACGTGGCAGATGCGTGGCGACTTCTAGAAGCTTCTGGAACGTTCTGAGAGATCTTATCAGCTTATCCGTTTAGATTTCCTGCATTTAAATTTCAAAACATTTGAATTGTTTTATCTTTTGTTTATTATTTTAAATTATCTCATCACCTTATCTTTGTAAATCTAAGCCTATAAATACCACCCCTTGGTAAAGGCTTAGATGATCAATCATCAATCATTTTAGTTTTCATCTTCTAGCTTGAAACGTTTTTAGCTTTAATAAAAGTTCTTTTACTTTATTTTCTTGTTCCATTTTTATGTTATTTAATTATTTTCCAAAAACCAAGTTAAGTATGATAATTAATACCATGCTTAGCTAAATTCCGTGAGCCAAGAGTTAGCCAAATCAATTCTAATCGTGAGAATTGAACATTGCCTAAATTCCTTCGGGAATACATTTTTATTTTTATGTTTAGATAGTTTGGCAATCGGCCTTACTAAAGTTTTTAATCGTTTTTCAAATCAAAAAGAGCTCGTTGGTCTGGAATCGTTTAAAGACATAGTTGGGAGGAAGGATCAGCCTGTGGCAATTTCGACTTCTTGTGAACACTCTTAGCGGCGGTCCGCTAAGGAAAGATAAAATTAGAAGCGATTCTTTTTAAGACAATTTCTGAGTCGGGCTTTTCCTATTTTCAAACTAAATATTTTTAACGGTGATAGTTGTGGTTAATTTGTTTAAGAACCAACCTTCGAAGATAGACTTGGGAGGATTGGTTACTCGAGAGAGAAGCAAGTTGCGACGGGTTGGGCCTCGCAGACTGTAACCGACATGATCCCTGGAGTAAAAATCTATTTCAATGATCGAAGGAATTGACAAGGCTAGCTCGAGGCTAATTTGCATACTTGGTTGTTCTTATTCTTTTTACCTCTGCATTTAAATCTTGCTATTTCATTTTCATCCAATATCAAATCACTCCCCCCATTTTATTTAATTATTCTGCAGATATTCTTGGAAGTAGTAATCGAAGCAGTCTTCAGTCAATAATTCCAGCTAATCTCCTCGTGGATCGACCCTCTTTCCCTATATCTACTCAATTTCTTTATTTTATTTATTGTTGAAAGAGGTTAAATATTTATTTATTTTTGACCGATTAAACGACGACTTGTCAAAATTGGCGCCGTTGCCGGGGAGATTCACTTTCGGCATTTTTGACTGATTTTGTTTTATTTTTATGACCAGAAAAAATCCGGGTACTTTAGCTCCATATAACCCGGAAATCGAAGCAAGCGCTTGTAGAACTCACGACGAAACACTTCGACGAAAGAAACAACAAAACACACGACGATCCGAACATGAATCCACTTCCGAAACTATACCAATCGAAAAACCTACACAGGAACTAGAACCGATGGCGGACCAAACAATTCGACAACTAAATGCCGCCCCTACCGTGCAACAACCACTCTGCATCGCTTTTCCTCAAGGCGATACTCCCTTCCAGCTTAAAACGAGATTAATCCACTTACTCCCTACTTTTAATGGCCTCCCTTCTGAAAGCCCACACAAACACCTTGCCGAATTTCATATGGTGTGCAGCAGCATGAAACCACAAGGGGTCTCAGAGCACCAAATAAAACTAAGGGCTTTTCCTTTTTCCTTAGCCGGAACGGCTAAAGAGTGGTTATTTTACTTACCTCCAAATTCAATTAATACATGGTCTGACCTCTCTCGTGTTTTTCTTGACAGATATTTCCCTGCGGCAAAAGCGACAGAAATTAGGCGTAACATATTGGGAATCCAACAAATGCACGATGAATCCTTATATGAATATTGGGAGAGATTCAAAAAGCTGTGTACAAGTTGTCCGCAACATGGCTTATCCAAGCAAACACTCCTTCAATACTTATACGAAGGAATGTTGCCAATGGACAAAAAGATGGTAGACGTAGCACGCGGTGGCGCGCTCATTAACATGACCCCTACTGCAGCGAGAACATTAATCTCCACAATAGCTGCTAATTCGCAGCAATTTGGTTCTGCAAGTGAACCCAGCCGACCGGTTCAAACAGTAAGCACAATTTCATTAGAAAATAAGATAGACAATTTAACTAATATTGTGTATTCTCTTGTTTCAGGGGAGATAGGAGCTGGTAAGGTATGCGGAATATGCACTATGCTAGATCACGCAACCGACTTATGCCCATTGTTGCGGGATACATCTGGTGCCCAAGTTAAAGCCATACACAACTTTCCTGGACCCCCCCAAAGACCCTATAACCCACAGAGTAATACGTTCAATCCCAGTTGGAGAGACCACCCAAACTTGAGCTACGGTAATCAGAACCTGAATTACCAACCTAGGCAACAACCTCCCTACCAAAACCAAGCACCCCAAAAATCCTCGCTTGAGTCTATTGTTGAGAGATTGGCAGTTTCGCAGGAAAAGTTCCGAACCCAAACACAATCTCATCTTCAGCAAATCGACAAACAAATAAGTCAACTAGCTCAAGCCGTTAGCCGTCTAGAATCCCAGGGAAAGTTACCATCCCAAACCAACCTAAGGGAAAACGTTAGTGCGATAACTTTGCGTAGTGGAACAGTGATAACGCCTAAACCGCCCAAGCAAGATGAGCGAAAATCCGACGAACCGGGAAACTCTTCGAAAGACCAGAAAGACAAGTCTCCTCCCACCGCAGGTAATGCCAAATCTAAAATTTCTGTTTCTACTTACGAACTTGTTCCTCCTTTTCCAGGTAGATTGGCGAAACAAGATAAAAAGGAGGAAGAGAAGGAAATTTTGGATATATTCAAGAAAGTGGAAATTAATATTCCACTCCTTGATGTTATTCGGAAAGTGCCCAATTACGCAAGGTTTCTGAAGGACTTATGCACAAACCGAAGGCGACTATCCAGAAATGAAAAAGTTAACCTTGGTGAAAATATTTCGGCCATCTTTCAAAAGTCGTTGCCGCCAAAGTACAAGGACCAAGGTATGTTTGCGATTCCATGTAAAGTTGGGAATGTTGGGATAAAAAGAGCGATGTGCGATTTAGGCGCATCTATCAACGTCACACCGTTAAGCGTTTACAACAAAATTTTGACTGAACCATTGAAAGAAACGCGAGTGACGGTTCAATTAGCCAATCGATCAGTCATCTACCCCGAGGGAGTACTAGAAAACGTGTTGGTACAGGTAAAAAAATCTTATTTTCCCTGTTGATTTTTATATTATTGACATGGAAAATGATCGCAGCAATAACAGATTTGAAATCTTACTTGGCCGACCTTTCCTATCAACCGCGCATACAAAGATTGATGTCCGCGACGGCATCTTAACTATGGAATTTGATGGGGAAATAGTTAAATTTGATATGTATAAAGCTATGAAGTATCCTGATTCGGTCGCAAGTTTAAATTTTGTTGATATTATAGACCCGTAAGCTGATGATTTGATCGAAACTGATTTGTGTTATGACTTTTGTAGGGAATTTGCAGATCTCGACGATGAAAATATAGGCGAAATCATTTCAACCCTTTCTTCCCTTTCCGATTTTCGATTAATTCCAACTCGATCTATACATTTTCCCTCAATTTTGCAGGAACCAAAGCCGAAGTTAGAACAATTTAATTATATTTTTTAGGCGACAACCAAACTTTTCCAATCATCATTTTGAGTAAGTTGTCGCATCGGGAAGGAGGTAGAAGCTTAGTTGTTGTTTTACGCACAAATAAAAAGATGAAGGAAGGCGTTAAAACGACAAGGGATGGACATCACCGTTTATCTGAAGAACTTTCTTTTGAAGAACCAAAAATTTAGCAAAGGTCGTCGAGCTAAACGATGTTAAACAAAGCGCTAAATGGGAGGCAACCCATTGGTTTTTTTCTCGTTAATTTTTACTTTTTTTAATAATTTAATTTATGCTTCATTTTTTCTCATTTCTTTCTTTCTTAATAATTTTTCTTTTTCATCTGCAGGACTCCTTTTCGCAAACAACAATGGCAAGCATAACCCCAGCTGAAGTGCACTGTTTCATTAATACGATGCATTTTAGTACACTCAATGAACGGTGCACGATAGCCCAAGCCCTTTCCCCTTAGCATACCGTCCAATTTTTTCCCCTTTTCCCCTTCCCTTTCTTTCTTTCCCGCAAAACCACCAAACCCTAACAAAACACACCCAGCCGCAAAACTCACCCAGCCGATTCAGCCACACCGACTTCACCATGCCCCACACCTCCTCCTCGCTGTGGTGGTCGACAACGGCAAGCCCCCAGCCCCTGATCGAGAACCCCACTTCTACGGCTTCCACCGCACCTCCGCCCTCTCCCCCAACCATCAGCCGTCGTTCGTGGCTCTCCAACAGCACCGCTGGACCAAGCTCCACCCGTCGGCCACCTTCTCAACGATAACCATCACCATCGTTCCAATCATTGACCACAGGGAGTATCTTTTACCCTTATTTGTTCCTCATTTTCTTTATTTTTATTTTGAATTGGGGCAATTCATTTAAGTGAGGGAGATGGTAGCAAACCACTTGCCATGCTTATCTGATATATGTTTGATTTTGGTTTAACTTTGAGAAAATATTTTCTTTGCCATTGCTTGCTGTCCAGCATGTTATAATTGTTGTAGTGCGTAGGAATGATTGAATGTTAACACTTTTGATAATCAAATGCCATGAGTAAACTGTAGTTTTACATCTCTTTCAATTTGCCTTGATTGTGTTAATTAGATTTCTTGCCTAGCTTAATTAACTTAGCCTAATTTTGTGAGACTTTGAGCCTTAAGCATGCATTCTTTATGCTCGTTTTTCCTTGCTTGAGAGTGTCATCTTGAATTTAGGAATCTAGAACTTGTGGCTTGTATACAATTTGAGACTACACTAGAATGAGGTGCTTTAAGATGATTTAGGCATTATGATTTTCTCTCTTTCATTAAAACTTACCTTTCACTTAGTGAACCCTCTTGAAGCCTTATATCCCATTTTTTTGGCTTAACCTTCAAACCTTGTTCTTCCTTGACCAATTTTTTTTGATTGATCAAATGCAAAAAACTATATTAACTAGACAAATAAAGGGGTGCAATTCGAATAAGGGCAGAATTTTTCCAGAAAAAAATGAAAAAAGGAAGCAATTGCTTCGAAAGAAAAAAAATGAAAAAATGAAAAAAAGAAGAAAAACAGTTTTAGAAAACTGAAAAGAAAGAAAAAAATGAAAAAAAGAGAAAAAAATGTTTGCTTGCCCATTTTAAGCTCCTCTTTTGTCTTCACTATTTGAAATGTCTTGCATTTATCATCTTCTTTTGTTTATTTTCTTTCCATCTTTCTACCCTTTTTTCTAAACCCACATTACACCTTGAACAAAAGACCTAATGATTTTTGCACCTCGATTCTAATAAAGTAGTGGAGAATTGAACTTGTTACAAGCTTATGGAAACCTTTGTTCATGCATGACTTAGAGTGTTTTTGCTTCACATCTACCTTTAAACACTTTGAGTGCTCTTGAGTGTACCTTGGTGAGGATTAAGACTAGGTTAGGATTTGATTACTACTTGATAGGCAATTGAAAGAATGAAAGGTTGTTCTTTGCTTATGTCCACTTGGTTTGATTTGTGTCTCTTTCATGATATTTCTTTTGCATTAGAACTCTTATAATTATGCTTGATACTTGTGATGGCTTGAGGAATGCATTCTTGGGTTAATATCTTTTTCGGACATACTTGAGGACAAGTATGAGACAAGTGAGGGGGAATTTGATAAGCTCTCAAATGTGACACTTTCCAATTGCTATTTTCAAGTTTTTAGGATTTCTTTCTACCTAATCCATTTCATTTTGTTATATTTTGTGCAAGGGACCTAATTCTGGAAAACAGCAGCAAAAGAGGGCATTTCTGCAGTCTTTTTATATTCTGGTCATGACTGGCATCGTGGGCACGACGCGTCTGACGTGGAAGATGCGTGGCGACTTCTAGAAGCTTCTGGAACGTTCTGAGAGATCTTATCAGCTTATCCGTTTAGATTTCCTGCATTTAAATTTCAAAACATTTGAATTGTTTTATCTTTTGTTTATTGTTTTAAATTATCTCAGCACCTTATCTTTGTAAATCTAAGCCTATAAATACCACCCCTTGGTAAAAGCTTAAATGATCAATCATCAATCATTTTAGTTTTCATCTTCTAGCTTGAAACGTTTTTAGCTTTAATAAAAGTTCTTTTACTTTATTTTCTTGTTCCATTTTTATGCTATTTAATTATTTTTCAAAAACCAAGTTAAGTATGATAATTAATATCATGCTTAGCTAAATTTCTTGAGCCAAGAGTTAGCCAAATCAATTCTAATCGTGAGAATTGAACATTGCCTAAATTCCTTCGGGAATACATTTTTATCTTTTTGTTTAGATAGTTTGGCAACCGGCCTTACTAAAGTTTTTAATCGTTTTTTAAATCAAAAAGAGCTCGTTGGTCTGGAATCATTTAAAGACATAGTTGGGAGGAAGGATCGGCCTGTGGCAATTTCGGCTTCCTGTGAACACTCTTAGCGGCGGTCCGCTAAGGAAAGATAAAATCAGAAGCGATTCTTTTTAAGACAATTTATGAGTCGGGCTTTTCCTATTTTTAAACTAAATATATTTAACGGCGATAGTCGTGATTAATTTGTTTAAGAACCAACCTTCGAAGATAGACTTGGGAGGATTGGTTACTCGAGAGAGAAGCAAGTTGCGACGGGTTGGGCCTCGCAGACTGTAACCGACATGATCCCCGGAGTAAAAATCTATTTCAATGATCGAATGAATTGACAAGGCTAGCTCGAGGCTAATTTGCATACTTGGTTTTTCTTATTCTTTTTCATCCAATATCAAATCACTCCCCCCATTTTATTTAATTATTCTGCAGATATTCCTGGAAGTAGTAATCGAAGCAGTCTTCAGTCAATAATTCCAACTAATCTCCTCGTGGATCGACCCTCTTTCCCTATATCTACTCAATTTCTTTATTTTATTTATTGTTGAAAGAGGTTAAATATTTATTTATTTTTGACCGGTTAAACGACGACTTGTCATGAATATATATATATATATATATGATCAAATTACACTGTGTAAAACTCTCTAAGTTTTACACGTTTTTTGGATCGTTGGATGAGTGAAACGGGTGAATGAGATTAAGAGTAAAATATGTGAAGATTATCACTTAGAAATTAAAAATACGGAGTTAATCTCAACCATCCATTTCCCCCATCCAACGATTCAAAAAAAAGTGTAAAACTTAAAAAGTTTTACCCATTGTAAGTTGATCCTAACCCATATATATATATATATATATAGAGACGAAACCAGGATTTAAGGCTAATAAGACAAAACGTAAATTTTAAAATGTGAGGGGAATAAAATTTATAATTAATCTATTTTTTCAAAAAGAAATATATAAATATCAAAGGAAAAAAAGAATTTGGTGCATGGGGCAAGAGCCCCTCCAACAATAGGCATAGATTCGTCCATTAACTTCATCATGTTTTAAAACGTGGATATATCATAAAATTATTACAATCGCAAGTAAAATAAATGTTTCAAGAGAATATATTGGTTTGTTTGACATTTAAAATCCATGTCATTTACCTTTTACATTGAGTTTTTCTTTTTTCTTTTTATGTTCATTTTGTAAACCATGTTTAGAGTTTATTTTTTTTAGCAGCAACACGTTGTATATTAAACGGGGAAAAATACAACGATCGTCACACACACACCTCATTAAAAACATCCTTAAGCCAAATGGAGGAAAAGAGTATGACACGTAGACAAGCACGATCATAACAAACGACAAGAAACATAACACCCCTCAATAAAAACCAACAAACCAGTCATAGACAAGCTTGAAACAAAGAAGCATGCGACACCCCTTCCCTTGCTAATGCATCCGCTAATCCATTCGCTTCACGGAAAACATGAATGAAACAAACGGAGCCCAAAATATGACATGCACGATCGATCCCACCAAAGACCTCCCAAAATTGCCATGGTCGTCGATAGAAATGCATTACCCAACCAAAAGCAACTTTAGAGTCCGACTCTACCACAAGAGGTTGTGACGACCAACTAGACATTGTAAAGAACGTCAAAGCAAAAGCAATCGCCTGCAACTCCGCCTTATTAGATTCAAGGTAACCAAGAGGACTCGAAAATAAAGCTAAAATTCTGCCTTGAGCATCTCGTAAGACACCCCAAAATCCCGCCGGTCCTGGTTTACCGCGAGTTGAACCGTCAACCAAGAATTTCAACGTCCCCTCGATCAGGGGCTCCCAACATACCCCCACACGACAAGGCCGAACAACTATAGTCTCACAGAAAGAACTCGGACAATCCCACCTTAACGACTCACTTATGAACAATCCCTCATTCTGAGTTTTCACCCAATAAAACGAACGCAACTTGACCAAAAAAACAAATTTCTGATGCCGGTAACAACTTTTTATTGAAAACCATCTCATTACGCGCAAGCCAGAGTGACCACAACAACGCTGCAATACTCGAGACCCACAAATATCGTAAATCACCCAAAAAAAACAATAAAAACCCGAAATAAAGAACTCAAAAACAACCTCGGCAACGGCAAACTCACCCCCCACCAACGCGTAAACCAGTCCCAAATGCCTTGCACAAACGGACACGAAAAAAAATAAATGATCAATTTCCTCCTCCCCCTCTCGACACCAAATACACATTCCCTGATGCTCATCCAACACAATACCGTGATGCCTCAAAAAATCAAAAGTGGGCAAACGACGCAACCAAGCGAACCATAAGAATGCTTGAACCTTCGGCGGCACTAAAATTTTCCATGCAAAACACTCGCCGAAATCATTCTCCCCCACCCTTTCCAACATGAGCAACCGTGAAAGCACCTTGAGCGAGAAGACCCCGTGAACATCGGGGGTCCACACCAACATATCACACGCACCGTCCCGAAGTCTCACCGTAACCAAGAGCAAACGTAGCTCCTGGACCTGTCGCAACTCGAACGAACGAAGAGACCTTCGCAAGAAACCCGACCAAAGAGCATGATGAAAAGCACCATCGACCGAATAATCTACTACTAAGGCCAGCCGATTCACAACTAAAGAGAATAACCGCGGAAAAATATCCTTCAAAGGCTTGTCGACACACCAAGCATCAAACCAAAACAACTCTCGAGATCCATCCCCGACCTGCCATAAAAAACTAAACTCACCTATATATTTTTGCACGTCATCCGAATTCATTGTTTGCACAATCTGTTTCCAAATAACCGATATCGATCCCCGATACGTAGAATTAAAACGCCACCATTAGGCTGCCTCCCCATATTTCGCCATTATAATAGCTCTCCACAAAGAGGACATATCCATAGCATAACGCCACGACCATTTCACCAACAATGCCATGTTTCGAACCTCCAAATCCGCAAT
This sequence comes from Hibiscus tridactylites, assembly GCA_958450335.1. Lineage (NCBI taxonomy): Eukaryota > Viridiplantae > Streptophyta > Magnoliopsida > Malvales > Malvaceae > Hibiscus > Hibiscus tridactylites. The sequence continues at coordinate 67,802,292 of OY288284.1, forward strand.
CCCCAAGCCACCTAAATGATGTGGTCGACACACCACACTCCAACTAACCCGACTCATTTTCCGTTGCAAACTCGCCCCTCCCCAAAGAAAAGCGCGCCTCACCTTATCAATAGCTACAATGACTCCATTCGGGACCCTGAACAACCCCATATAAAAACAGAAAGCGAAGAAAGGACTGAGTTTACCAATGTGGCACGAGTAGCAAAAGCCAAGGATGACTGCTTCCATCCTGCAAGTTTCCATCGAATCGAGGCTATAACTGGCTCCCATACTTCAATACTACGAGGATTAACCCCCAAAGGCAACCTCAAATATACAAATGGCATCACGCCTTTCCGACAACCCAAAACAGTTGCAATCGAGTCACATAACTCATCCCCAACTCCAATAGTGTAAAGAGACGATTTACTAAAATTGATTTTCAAGCCAGAACATACTTGAAAACAACTCAACAATCGGTGGACACTCGTGGGACATTCAATAGAAGCTTCAAAGAATAAGATGGTTTCATCGGCAAACTGAAGATGCGACAACGACACCCCAGAGCCAAAGAAACCGCTAGAATAAGCCCCACCTCCTCAGCTTGAACCAACAACCTATGCAACGCTTTTGTAACAATGAAAAAAAGCAACAGCGACAACGGGCAGCCTTGTCTAATGCCACGACCCATTCCAAATTCCGAATTAGCACCACCATTTAACAAAACAGTCATACGAACAGTACTAATACACTCTGAAATCCACCGTCGCCAAGTCTCACCAAAACCCATCAAGCATAAAATGTGCTCTAAAAACTCCCACCGTACACAATCATATGCTTTAGCAAAATCCAATTTAAGAATACAACCACCAGACGAACCCTGTCGCATAAAATGGATGGCTTCGTTCGCCAAAAAAATACCATCAACTATTTGGCGCCCACGCACAAAAGCCGACTGATGATCGCTGATCAATTTACCCAATACGGATTGTAGCCTTTTAGCAAGTATTTTAGCAAGGATCTTGTAAATCGAATTAATCAAGCTTATAGGCCGAAAATCGCTTAACGTTACCAGTGAATTAACCTTAGGTAATAGCACAAGAAACGTATTATTCGCCCCTAGAGCTAATTTACCAGACGCGGAGAACTCTTCCAAAAAACGCATCACATCTCCATGAACAACATCCCAACATTTCTTGAAAAACTCCATACTATAACCATATGGCCCTAATGACTTGGAGCCCTCACAACCACGAACAATCTCCCAGACCTCTTCAATCATAAAAGGCGCCACCAGCCCCCGATTTTCTTCCTCACACAACTTCTTAAAGTTACCCTCAATGCTCCAATCGCATAACCTTTCATCAGCAGCGAAATGCATAGAGAAGGAGTGGACAATATGTTGTCGCAACCTATGAGGATCCGTCACCCACCTCCCTTTAATATTCAGGCCGGTAATACAATTACGCACTGCTCGCAACTTCGCAACTCTATGAAAGAATGTCGTGTTTCTATCACCCAACTGAAGCCAATTCGCTAACGACTTCTGACGCCATAAAGATTCTTTTCGTTTTATCGCTTGCCATAACGCTTGCATCCATTCTCGCTTTTGACCAATCAGCTCTGACTCGGCCATACTCACATTATTGATAAGTATTTATTTTGGTTATGTTTTTAGTCCTTATTTTGATTGAATATAAGTTTGAAGGACTTAAGTGGGCTGTTTTTATGTTGTTTTCATGCAAGTTACGTAATGCTGAAAATAAGCTGGAATGCTGCAGAAAATATTAGAGTCGTGGGCAGATTCATGGGCATGAATCAGGGCATTAATGCTGACTGGGCGCCACGTCATCACCTTATAGAAGCTGACGTTAGCAACACAAATAGCTTATCAAGCCACTTATCAGATAGCTTATCACCGGATTTTTTAAATTTTAAATTTTAAACTTTCGATAATTATTTTGTTTAATTTTAATTATCATTTTAGGTTTTACCAAGGTTATTTTGAAATACTATAAATACCCCTATTTGGGGTAAGTATTGTCATCATTCAATTAGCAATTAAACATCATTTCTTCTTCTCTTTTTAGTTTTTCTTAAAGTTCTTTTCTTTTAATTATTTCCTAAATGTCGAGCATGATTAATTTAATAACCATGCTCGGCTAGATCTTTTTAAGCCGAAGGCTTTAGCAATGACGCGTTCTCAAGGCGAGTTTTGAAATTATGCTTCAAATATTTCGGAAACTTCTCTCGATTTCTTCATTCTTTATTTTCCAAATCAAAATGATTTTTAAACCCAAAGATTGACTTTGGAGAAAAACAATTATTTTGATCTATTAAGTGGGAGGGAGGATCGGTTATTGAAACAAATCCGACTTCCAGGGAACACACTTAGTAAATAGATTACTAAGGGAAATTGAGATCGAATTGTTTTTTATAGAAATGACTTTTCGAGTTGGTTACGAGCTTAAGTAATTTGTTTTCTCAAACATTGAGTTGGTTTAGACAAATTATCAAAACTGAAACCAAAAATTGATTTTGGAAATTCAGTTTACAAACAAAAACTCAAGGATTGACCTTGAAGTAATTTTGCCAACAAGTTTTTCGAAATAAAAATCTTTACCAAGGAACCAAGTAGAACAAGTCAACGCGGAAGCCCGAAGCTGATAATCTCATATTTACTTTAAACTCTTTAAAAGCTTTCTTTTACTTTCTTAAACAATTACATTTCATTACAACAAACCCCCACCTAAATCACATCAATATAGCTCCATCAACAACTCTTGGTTCAGAAACTACAAAAGCGCGACAAGGAAAGTTCTAAGTCCATGTGGGTTCGACTCCTACTTCCCTATCTACACTTAATTTAATTCCTTTATTTATTTTATTATTCGGAAGAAGGAAATTATTCTTGACACGTTACGACGTATGTCAAAATTGGCGTTGTTTCCGTGGACTTCGGCAACTTTTACTGTTTGTTTTTTATTGTTTATGACAAGGAGAAATCCGGGAGAACAGATTAAATACATCCCAAAAATCAAAGCCAAATGGGAAACAACGAACAGACAATCCAACAGCTGATCAAGGCAACAGAGGACAATCAACCCTTGTGTATAACCTTTCCGAATGGTGAAACGTCGTTCCAACTAAAAACGGGCTTGATTCATCTACTACCAACCCTCTACGGTTTGCCCAACGAAAACCCACACAAACATTTGAAGGAATTTCACATGGTTTGTCTAAGCACAAAGCCTCAGGGAGTATCCGATGACCAAATTAAACTTAGAGCTTTTCCATTTTCTTTAGAAGATATAGCAAAAGATTGGTTATTCGATTTACCCCCAAACTCTGTTACAACCTAGACTGACATGGCTAAACTCTTTCTTGACAGGTTCTTCCCTGCGGCAAAAGCGAGCGAAATAAGGCGCAGCATCTTGAGCATTCAACAAAAAGAATCCGAATCTTTATATGAATACTGGGAGAGGTTTAAAAAGTTGTGTGCAAATTGTCCACAACATGGATTGTCGGAACAAACCCTCCTTTAGTGTTTTTATGAAGGATTGACGCCAATGGATATGAAAGTAATAGATGCGGCAAGTGGCGGAGCTCTAGTCAATATGACCCCAACAGCGGCTAAAACACTGATATCAACCATGGCTGCCTCACAAAGGTTTAATCAATCTAGCGAACCATCCCGAAGTGTTCGCGAGGTAAGCACAGTTCCTTTAGAAAATAAGATTGATAAATTAGCTGAAATAGTGCAAACTCTTCTTGCAGGAAAAAAGGGAACAACTAGACTTTGTGGGATATGTACTAGCCCAGAACATCCGACAGACTGTTGTCCGATGATTTAGGAAGATGATGTCGCCTAAGCCAATGCCATAGGAAATGCATACAGTCCGAGGTGGAGAAATTAGTCAAACTTTGGATACGCAAACAACCAGAGACAAAATCAACCCTACCCACAACAAAAGACATCTCTAGAAACCTTAGTTGAGCGTTTAGCGATGTCCCAAGAGAAATTCCAAATTCGTACCGAGGCCCACTTACAAGAGATAGACAAACAAATAAGCCAGCTAGCAAGCCGTCAAAAGACATCTCTAGAAACCTTAGTTGAGCGTTTAGCGATGTCCCAAGAGAAATTCCAAATTCGTACCGAGGCCCACTTATAAGAGATAGACAAACAAATAAGCCAGCTAGCGAGCCGTCTTGATTCCAAAGGTAAACTTCCTTCGCAAACCGAGACAAACCCTAGGGAAAATATAAGCGCCATCACACTCTGTAGTGGGGCAGTTATAGCTCCAAAAGAACCATCAAAAAACAACAATCCCACTCCTGCCATGGAAGAAGGTAACGAAAAACAAAATAACCCTCTACCATCATCTCCTCCTTCTTCTCCACCTCTTGAAGTCGCACCTCCTTTCCCATCACGATTAGTAAAACGTGACAAAAAGGCTGAAGAGAGAGAAATTATTGAAGTATTTAAAAAGGTCCAAGTGAACATTCCTCTCTTGGAAGTCATTCGCCAAGTGCCAAGGTACACTCGTTTTCTTAAAGAGCTCTGTACAACCAAGCGAAAACTCACCGGGCACGAAAAGGTAAATTTGGGAGAGAACGTTTCTGCAGTTTTCCAACGTAAGTTACCCCCCCAAAATGAAAGACCAAGGTATGTTTGCTATACCCTGCCAAATTGGTAATGTATCTATTAAACGTGCTATGTGCGATCTTGGGGCTTCAATAAATGTGATGCTGCTTTCTGTTTATAAAATGATAACTAATGATCCTTTGAAGGAAACCATGATTATGATACAGTTGGCGGATCGATCAGTCATCTATCCAGAAGGAGTGTTGGAAAATGTTTTGGTAAAGGTAGATGTCTTATTTTTCCCTGTGGACTTCTACGTGATTGATATGGCTCACGATAGAACAAACACTTGCTCCGAAATGTTGTTGGGACGTCCATTCCTTTGCACAGCAAACACGAAAATTGAAGTAAGGAGCGGCCTTTTATCCATGGAATTCGACGGTGAGGTAGTAGAATTCGATGTTTATAAGGCAATGAGGTATCCTGATCAGGTTGAATATGTTAACTCAATTGATATTGTTGATCCATATATAGAAGAGTATGCGGATACTAATGTTTTTAATAACTTTGATATGGACTATGAGCTTTGCGACGATGAAGTAGAAAATGAGGACGAATTTGTTTCCTTTATTAATTCTGATTTAGCTTTAACTCCATCAAAGACTAAACCTTTGCCATCTATTTTGCAGGCTCCAAAGTTAGAATTTAAGGAACTCCCATCCCACCTTAAGTACGCCTTCTTGGGAGATAATGATACCTTACCAGTTATCATTTCGAACGAATTAACCGGAGAGGAAGAAGTCGATCTTGTCACAGTCCTGCGGAAGTATAAGGAAGCAATCGGGTGGACGGTAGCGGACATCAAAGGACTTAGCCCCTCAACTTGTATGCACAAGATCAAAGTCGAGGAAGGGGCAAAGCCGTCACGACAAGGTCATCGACACTTGAATGATCCCATGATGAAGGTAGTACAAGACGAAATTCAAAAACTCTTAGATGCCGATATCATATATCCGATCTCGGATAGCGAGTGGGTAAGTCCTATTCATGTTGTTCCTAAAAAGATCGGCGTCACTGTAATCAGAAATGACGAAGGTGAGTTAGTTCCAACTCGAGTTCAGAATGGATGGCGAGTTTGCATAGATTACAGGAAGTTGAATTCTCTAACCCGAAAAGATCACTTTCCCTTACCATATATTGATCAAATGATTGAAAGATTAGCTGGTAAATCTCACTATTGCTGTCTTGATGGTTTTTCAGGTTTCATTCAAATTCCCGTAGCCCCTGAAGACCAAGAGAAGACCACGTTTACGTACCCATTCGAAACCTTCGCCTATCGACGAATGTCGTTTGGACTATGTAACGCTTCGGCTACGTTCCAGCGATGTATGGTAAGTATATTTTCGGATTATGATGAGAAAGGGATCGAGGTATTTATGGACGAATTCACTGTATATGGTAATTCTTTTGGTGAGTGTTCATTGAATTTAACTAATGTCTTAAAACGATGCATTGAATTTAACCTTGTGCTTAATTATGAGAAATGTCACTTTATGGTTAATAAAGGCTTAGTATTAGGACATATAGTTTCTTCTAAAGGGATTTCTGTTGATAAAGCTAAAACGTATATTATACGCTCACTCCCATACCCCACTACTGTGAGGGATATTCACTCTTTTCTTGGACATGCAGGTTTCTGCAGGCGATTTATAAAAGACTTCTCAAAGTTAGCACAACCACTATGTCGGTTACTGCAGAAAGATGTAGAGTTCGACTTTATATCCGAATGTAGGAAATCGTTTGATACAATTAAGGAGAAACTTGTATCCGCGCCAATAGTGCAACCGCCCGAATGGAACTTGCCGTTCGAAATTATGTGCGACGCCTCGGATTTTAGTGTTGGAGCGGTACTCGGATAAAGGAAAGGACGAGAGTCTCATGTCATCTCCTATGCATCGAGAACGCTTGATCCAGCGCAACGAAATTATTCAACTACAGAAAAAGAACTGTTTGCTGTAGTTTTTGCTTTAGATAAATTCCGCTCTTATTTACTTGGAACTAAAATTATTGTTTTTTCTGACCATGCAGCCTTGCGATATTTGATGAGCAAGAAGGAAGCAAAACCAAGGCTGATCCGATGGATTTTACTCCTCCAGGAGTTTGATCTCGAGATAAAGGACAAGAAGGGGAGTGAAAGTCTTGTGGCCGATCACCTCAGCCGAATCCCACTAACCAATTCGGATTCGCCTGTCAATGAAGAATTCCCTGAAGAAAAATTGATGATGGCCCAAGCTTCAACACCTTGGTTTGCGGACATCGTGAACTATTTGGCTACAGGTGAATTACCCCATGACTTGCCACGGTAAGAAATTACCCGAATCAAGAGGGAATCCAGGTTCTATATTTGGGATGATCCCTACCTTTGGAGACATTGTTCCGATCGGGTAATACGACGATGTGTAACCGAAGACGAGGTAAAATCTATCCTTAATTTCTGTCATTCATATGCATGTGGTGGACATTATGGACCTAAAAGGACAACTCATAAAATTCTTGAATGCGAATTCTATTGGCCTAATATTTTTCGAGACACTTATTTATTTTGAAAATCATGTGATAAATGTCAAAGAGTTGGTAACTTAAGCCGACGTAATGAAATGCCTCTAAATCCTATTCATGTTTGTGAAATACTTGATGTGTGGGGGGGTAGATTATATGGGGCCATTTGTATCATCATTCAGTACTTTTTATATTATTTTAGCTGTTGATTATGTTTCGCGATGGGTTGAGGCGAAAGCTAGAAAAAATAATAATGCTAAAACCACTGTCAAATTTTTGAAAGATTTTATTTTTTCCAAGTTTGGCACACCAAGAGCGTTGATATGCGACAGAGGGAAACATTTTATCAATCGAGTCATCGACGCGTTAATGAAAAAATTTGGCGTCACCCAACGCATCGCGACGTCGTACCATCCGCAAACAAATGGTCAGACGGAGGTGTCAAATCGTGAAATCAAGTCCATTCTTGAAAAGATCGTGAAACCTGATCGGAAGGATTGAAGCGTTAAGCTGAATGATGCATTATGGGCATATCGAACAGCGTATAAGGGTCCTATCGGGATGTCTTCTAATCGCCTTGTTTTTGGTAAGCCGTGCCTTTTATCGGTCGAATTGGAGCACCGCGCGATTTGGGCAGTCCAAAAATTCAACATGGAAATGGATCTAATTGGCGAAACACGTAAACTCGATATCCAGGAGTTGGAAGAAATTCGAAAAAATGCGTACGACAGTTCGAAAATTTTTAAGGAAAAAATAAAGAATTTCACGATCGTAATATTGCATTTAAATCATTTTATATTGGTCAAAAGTTTTATTATTTAACTCTAAATTAAAACTTTTTGCAGGGAAATTACGATAAAAGTGGCTTGGACCGTATACAGTGACTAATATTTTTCCACATGGTGCAGTGGAAATTAAAAGCAATTCCGGAGAGCCATTTAAAGTAAACGGTCAACGGCTTAAACCATACTATGACAATGCTCCAGTTGGTCTAGTCGAGGAAATTTGTCTAATCGAACCTGTCACTTGAATGAGGTCGTTAAGCTAGCGACGATAAACAAGCGCTTAATGGGAGGCAACCCATTATTCCTTTTCTTCGTTATTTAATTCATTTTTTATTTTTATTTTTATTTTTTTATAATATTTTTAGGTACAATGAAATTCCTGAATTCGAATACTCCCGCTGATATGCTCTATTCAGATTCGAGACGATTGTATGCTAAAGGGAATGTCACCAACGGCAGTGCATAAGGACAAATTTTTTTCCTTTGTTTCTTTTCTCAAACATGGGACCCACCTATTTTCGGATTCAATTTCTCAATTTCCCCACCAATTGACCGATTTCACCCATTCTTTTCCCAAATTTGATACTTATCAAATCCCACCTTTTAAAAAAATTAAATTCTGTAGACCCCACTTTTTAAATTTGATCCTTTATCTTCATCTTTTCACCCACTTTTTCTTATGAAATTTAAACCCACGTGGATCCCATGGATAATAAACTATCATCTTCTTTTATTATTTTATTATTTCATTTTATTTCTTTATACTTTTATCTAATTTTATTAATAAAAGAGGAAAAAACATACCCAAAAAAATGCGCAGGGTTCAAGCTCATCTGACATGAGTAGTGGGCTTCGAAATCAATAAAGAACTGCAGGGCATTTAGGACTTTTTGCTCCATTAATTAGGTTTGCCTTTATTTATTCTTTTATTATTATTTCAATAAACATTTGTTCATTCATTTTGCAGCCCCAAAACATGCAGCCTCGTGCATTTTTTCCCCAAAAATTGCACCCCTATTGCTACCGATCGAACACCCACAACCCCCATAACGCTAGCACTACCATGGTTGCTACCAGACCCACAGCTCCTCGCCAAGGACGTGGTTGAGGCTGCGCGTCGTGCTTTCCTATTAACAAATCGGCTCTGTCAGTTGAACCCACATCTTCACCCGTACGCAGTCGTGGCCGCAATTGATTAGGGGAGTCTCTTCTTTCCTCTCTTTTACTTTAAATTTTCATTTTGGGACAAAATGCATCAAAGTGAGGGGGAGGGAGATATGCTTATCAATTTTGGTTGTTCTCTTGATCTTTTAATTTTATTTAATCTAAGTTCCTTGTTTAAATCCTTAGTTTGGCCTTGTCTCACTGTTTTCATATGATTTTTTTATCTATCTTGTTATAAAATTCTAGGTTGCATGGTAGATTTTGGCATGATTAATTTTTGATTAAAATCTTTTATATGATATTTCTTTCTCTATTAATTCACATGATGCTTACCTATGTACAGAAGACAAATTTGCGAGTTTTTGAGCCTAATGAGCATGCATTGTATTTGCTCTTTGTTTCTTTGAGTGTGCCCAGCTAAATTAGTTGCATTCTAGAACTTGTGTTTAAATTTTTTTGAGATTACGTTGATTGAATATGATGCTTAAATATGATAGAGGCACTAGGTTTTAACCATTTCCCTTCCCAACAAATTACCTACCCTTTTATTAATTTCCCTTAGTGAAACAATTTTGAGCCTTGGCCTTTTTCTTGAAATTCACCATATTTTAGTCTAATTTTTTTATTTATTCCATTATTTTGGTCTTTTTTTTCAAGACAAAAAAACAGATTCGAATCATGTACAGAGCAAAAAAATTGTGCAGAAAAAAGACCGCAAAAATTGTCTCGAATATGCAGTGCAGAAAAAAAACTGTGCAGAAAATTATTCGAATTTGCAGTAAAAAAGCAGGAAAAAAATAGCAGTGCAGTTAAAAAAATACTACAGAACAATTTTGATTCGAATGAAAAAAAAGAAAAAAAAAGAAGAAGAAAGTTTTGAATAAATTTTTGGGATGATTTTTGTCTTGAATTTTAACCCATATTTTTCAGCCTTTATCCTACCCAAATCTTAGCCCCATTACAACCCTTCTTTAAAACCTCTTGATTTTTGCATCATATTCATGTTAGTAGTGGAGATTAGATTTAACCACAAGCCTATGGTAATGCTCTAATTAGTTTTGGCTCGAGTGATTTTTCTCTACCCATAAACACTTTGAGTGACATGAGCGATTCCTTGTGAGGGTAACTTAGTTTGCATCATTGATGTTAGTAGGGTACTAGAATGTCATTTTGCTTTAAATTCTTAATCTTGCCATTTATCTATTTTGCTCCTTATTTTTCTTTCATGTTTAGATGCTTAATCATATCAAAACCTTTGAGACTTCGTGAAATTAAGGATGAAAACTTGAACCTAGGTTAGTTTAATTTTGAGATACTATAGGACAAGCATCGGATAAGTGAGGGGAAATTTGATAAGTATTTATTTTGGTTATGTTTTTAGTCCTTATTTTGATTGAATATACGTTTGAAGGACTTAAGTTGGCTGTTTTTATGTTGTTTTCATGCAGGTTACGTAATGCTGGAAATAAGCTGGAATGCTGCAGAAAATACTGGAGTCGTGGGCAGATTCATGGGCACGAACCAGGGCATGAATGATGACTGGGCGCCACGTCAACACCTTCTAGAAGCTGACGTCAGCAACGCAGATAGCTTATCAAGCCACTTATCAGATAGCTTATTACCGGATTTTTTAAATTTTAAATTTTAAACTATGGATAATTATTTTATTTAATTTTAATTATCATTTTAGGTTTTACCTAGGTTATTTTGAAACACTATAAATACCCCTCTTTGGGGGTAAGTATTGTCATCATTCAATTAGCAATTAAACATAATTTCTTCTTCTCTTTTTAGTTTTCCTTAAAGTTCTTTTCTTTTAATTATTTCCTAAATGTCGAGCATGATTAATTTAATAACCATGCTCGGCTAGATCTTTTTAAGCCGAAGGCTTTAGCAATGACGCGTTCTCAATGCGAGTTTTAAAATTATGCTTCAAATATTTCGGAAACTTCTCTCGATTTCTTCATTCTTTATTTTCCAAATCAAAATGATTTTTAAACCCAAAGATTGACTTTGGAGAAAAACAATTATTTTGATCTATTAAGTGGGAGGGAGGATCGGTTATTGAAACAAATCTGACTTCCAGGGAACACACTTAGTAAATAGATTACTAAGGGAAATTGAGATCGAATTGTTTTTATAGAAATGACTTTTCGAGTTGGTTACGAGCTTAAGTAATTTGTTTTCTCAAACATTGAGTTGGTTTAGACAAATTATCAAAACTAAAACCAAAAATTGATTTTGGAAATTCAGTTTACAAACAAAAACGCAAGGATTGACCTTGAAGTAATTTTGCCAACAAGTTTTTCGAAATAAAAATCTTTACCAAGGAACCAAGTAGAACAAGTCAACGCGGAAGCCCGAGGCTGATAATCTCATATTTAATTTAAACTCTTTAAAAGATTTCTTTTACTTTCTTAAACAATTACATTTCATTACAACAAAACCCCACCTAAATTACATCAATATAGCTCCATCAACAACTCTTGGTTCAGAAACTACAAAAGCGCGACAAGGAAAGTTCTAAGTCCATGTGGGTTCGACTCCTACTTCCCTATCTACACTTAATTTAATTCCTTTATTTATTTTATTATTCAGAAGAAGGAAATTATTCTTGACACATTACAACGCGTGTCAATTATCACCATTACCATCTCCATCCAACCCTTCTAAGAGATTTTGAATCAACTTAATCTCTTGCTCAACATCCCCGAAAATCGACTTGTTCCATTTTCGTAAGAATTTCTTCAATTGTCTGAGCTTCACCATTTTATTTTCATTCTCAACCTAAACCCCAACAATCTACACTACTCCTCAGCCATGCAACGGATGTTTCGCTTTTCGTCTAACCAACAATTGATAAAATGAAATGGACGTGGTCCCTAATCCTTATCATCACACAAAAGTAGCAAAGAGGCATGATCCAATATCCCTCGAGGTAGAAATTCCTACTCAATATTAGAAAAACAATCCACCCATATAGGCGACACCAAAAACATGTCAATTTGACTTCGACGATTACCCCTACCAAACCAAGTAAATTGCTTCCCCTTTAATGGCAGATCCACCAAACCTGCTGAATCCACAAAAGAAGAGAATCCATTCATACCTCTCGGCATTGAGCTGCATCCAGCCCGTACTGACGACCAACGAACCGAATTGAAATCCCCTGCAACCTACCAAGGTCCTGGAAAATCGCTGATCCTATCCCGATTACGTAACCACAAAGAACCTTGCTTAGTTACATCACAAGGAGAGTAGACGGCCATAATACAACACAAAAAATTCTTCAGCCTCCACCGCCCATGCACGAGAATAAAGTGGCGATCGACCTCCACTGAATCTACCAAAAACCGCAAACCCTCTCAAATTATCACCAGCCCTCCCGATGCACCTATCGAAGGCGAGACTAGATGCTCAAACCCATCGCTAAACCATAAACTAGCGACCACCGAAGATGATACCTCCTCTAACTTCGACTCCTGAAACATAACCATGTCAACCCGTTGTTGCATGAGAACGTCACAAACTCCTCGTCTCTTTAAGACGGAACCCAACCCCCTGGTATTCCAAGACAAAATTCGCATATTTCACAACACAAGAGCGCCTTCAGAAAGCACTCACGATAAGTCTTTGATGATTTTCTCTTCACGGCCAAGTGCCTTAACCCCCACTATATTGCCCAATGCTACCGTTGCCGCAATTTCCCGATGCAAAATTTGCTGCCTATGTTTTAAATTCGAATCGGTCAGCGATGCATTAGCAACCATAACTGTTCCTCGACCTAACCCTTTTCTCGGCCTCCCCTTGCCTGACTTATGGGGCTTTGCTACACCTGACAGAAAATTCACCAATTTTGTCTTTCGGATAGACCCGTTAATCCACATCGACACAGCCTTATCTCCCGCCGATACAGCCTGTGTAACGACCTGCTGAACTTGAATCCCCCTACAGAGTCCCTGCCTAACATGCCTACTGTTCCTAACCAACTCCACATTATCCTCAACGGATACGTTGTTACCTACAGCTATCCCATTCAAATTCAAACTCATCTCTCTATTCTGGTGTCCATCCAACACTATACTCTATGGCCCCTCACTTGCCACACGATCAGACGAAATCCCGACATTCGAGACAGCGTCTCCAGCCTCCGTCGACACCCGTTGATCTACAACCCTCTGCAGAAATGACCCAGAATGATCAAAATCAACACTCAAAATGTGCAGGTCCTCCCGACAATTGTCTTCCCAAAGCTTATTGCAATGCTAATCCTGAGGCACCATGGAATCCATCTGAGCCACCGTATTTCCTAAAGCCACGACATCCTCAACTTGTTTCTCGTCTCCCATCCTCGACTCTAGCACAAACTCCGACGAATTCAACTCTGGTGACTCACTGCACCCATCCTCGAAAACCATAGTTTTACATTCACAATCTACCAACGACCAAAACATGTTTAACTCTTTTATGCAAACTATACGGGAATCCTTCGACCTCCATCTTAATGATAGAATCTATAAAAGCCATGACATTTGTTTCAACTAAAATCCAGCCACACTCAAACGATGTTGGTGATTCCGTAACATCAGCAAGTCGCACTAGAGTGCTCCAAATTTTCACAATATTCTCAAACGATTCTTGTGACCACGCATGTATAGGCAAACCCCTTACCGAAATCCAAACCCTCCTTGAACTAATGACCAGTTCCGACAACCACCTCTCTAACTTGGAAAAATATTTACGAACTACCTCCAACTCTATCACCTTTTCGCAAATGGATGTATCCGTAAACATCAAAAGAATCATGGGCCCGACAATGAGCAAAATTGAGAACCCTTGTAAACTTGAAAGGTTCATCTGCGTCGCCAATTCCTTAAGACTCCAAGGCTTCTTGCTCCATCCCACCACACAGTTGTAAAGGATATTCAGCTTATCCTCATCCACACGCCTCTATACAATATAGTCAAACGACTCACCATGTAGCTTTAAATCTATACCATGAGAACCCAGACGCCCCTTAACACCACTTTGAGATGCTTGTTGCGGCTGTTCTTTCCCTATACTTCTTTGTTTGTATCTCCAGAAAGAAGCACGATCCCCATATTTTTCCATGGTTACTGATATGCGCGATCCATATTTCTATTTGTTACGGAGACGTTCAATAACCTGATCAGCCTCAGATAGACTCCCCATTCGTACAAACCCAAAACGCGAACCATCCCTTGCCCTTTTATGTGGAATAAAAGCATCAACTACCACATCATGTCTATCGAAAACCTGCCACAGGCCTTTCTAATGTAAGGTTTCCGATATCTTGCCCACAAAAACCATCCAGACCTGCCGACAACCATTCCCCGCTAGATCGCCCATCGTCTATACCCACAAGACTCGTATTATAAATTTATTTTAACATATATAAACTGATATTATTATTAGCATGACATTTCCAACAATATCTACAAAATTTTAATTTAAATTCTCATTGTAATATAATATCACTTGTCGATAAACTCTATGACTAAATTTAGGCTAAAGGGTCAAATTTGCCCCTATAGTAATTCGACATCAGCAATGTTGCTCATACTTTTTTTTTTGTAATTTTGCCCTCAAAGTCAGTCAATTGCAACAATATTATTCTTTCACCGACGTTGACCGTTAAATGGCTGATGTGGCAGTTAACGGTGAAGTCATTCATGCAATTTTGCGCTCAAAGTCATTTAATTGCAGTAATTTTGCCCTATGTTTATTTAGTTTTTGAATAAAATTGGATAAATAGTTTAGTTTTTCGGGTTGAACTTTTACAAAAAGAATATATGAAAAACTGATTAACAAATTGGTGTAAATATCATTTGGGTCCCTGGTAATTTTAAAAATAAGCAAAGTGAGAACTATCACAAAATATTAAAATATTCTTCATTTTTTTAAAAAAATCCATAAACATAATAAAAAATATTGAAAATAAAAACAAATATAAAAATTAAAATGTATTAGAAATTATAAAATAAAAAAATATAAATATAAAAATTTAAAAATATTTATAAAGTATTAAAAATTGAACAATTTCACCCAATTTGCTTTAGCTTTTTTACATCAAACTGATGCTCATTAATATTTGATAAGTTTTATTACTACTCTAATGGAAGGATGATTCCACTAAAATTATGTTCAAGGAATATTAGTTGGCCTAGGCACGAACCAACTTGATTCAGTGGTTAAGGGAACGATTGTTGTTCTTAGAGGTCACATGTTCGAGCACCAGCAGCTGCAGCAGGGTGATTAAGCTTGCATTGTCAAATGGTTGAAAGTATGTTTAGAATAGATATTACTTGTAATCACCTTAGCTTTCAAAAAAAAAATATTAGTTGGCTTAGCATAACCAGAAACAGTCGAAGAATTTTTCAATGGTTTTTATAAATATTTTACATTTTTTTATATTTATAACTTTATATCTATGTTTTATCATTTGATGAAATTGTTCATTTTTAATACTTTTAAAATTTTGTATTTATATTTTTATCATTTTATAATTCCTAATGCATTTTAATTTTTATATTAGTTTTTATTTTTAATATTTTTTTGAATATCTTACTAATTTTTATTAAGTTTATAGATTTTAAAAAAAAATTAAAGTATATTTTGAGTTTTTGTGAGAGTTCTCATTTTGTTTTTTTTAAATTACCAGGGACCCAAAGGATATTTACACAAATTTGTTAATTGATTTTTCATATATTCTGTTTGTAAAAGTTCAACTCGAAAAACTAAATTATTTATCCAATTTTATTCAAAAACTAAATAAACTGAGGGCAAAATTGCTGCAATTGAATGACTTTGTAGGCAAAATTGTATGAATGACTTTACCGTTAACTGTCACATCAACACTTTAACGGTTAACGTCGGTCAAAGGGCAACATTACTGCAGTTGACTACATTTGAGGGTAAAATTACAAGAGAAAAAAATAAGAACAACAATATTAATTTTGAAATACTACATAAACAAATTTAATCTTTTAACCTTAAATTTAAGTACTTGGTGTCGAGTATAGATATTTTAATTATGAAATTGGATTCTTTGAAAGAGACTAAGATTAGATAAGAACAAACGCAATTAATACGAGACTTGATTTTGGTCCCAAGTTTAATTGGGATAAAAACCTTTTCGGTGTATTTTTTCGGTGCCTCTTTTTATGTCTAACAAAAAAATTAAGCTTTAACCTTAAATTTTAAATCTTAAACACTAAAAATTACACTATACTCATAATTCTCTAAATACTAACCATAAACCCTAACTTTAAACCTCAACTTTAAATATAATTTTTTAGTGTAAGGCATAAAAAGGGGCACCGAAAAGGAGAATAAGTTTTCTATTCGATTTATTAGTACTACAAGATTGAATATTTGTTTGTACCTCTAGAATTATCATAAGGTAAGACAATTAAGTCATCATTCTCCACCTTCTCAAATAAAGTATCAAATTTTATCTTTCCGTTTTCTTTTTTAATGGATCATGACCAATGATCAAGATTATAGATTAAACTGGTCAAATAATTTTAAAAAGATTACAAAAAAAGAAGAAGGAAGAAAACGCATTTGAATAAAATAATACTATTAATGACGGGGCATGGGATTTTGAGTGAATTTGGAGGGCATGACCCTTACAAGAAAACGACCCAAAATTATTGAAAAGCATATGTATCACTTGTGATACAGAAAATAGGAGCTCTCTGATAATAAATGGAGAATGTATATCTCTAAGGGTGGTCCTAAATTATCATAAGGCAGGCAAAGGGTGGCCGCAGCCACATGGGAGCGGTGGTCCATGTAGACAAGGTATTCGAAACGTGACACGAGTCTTAAATTGAGAGGCGACATGCTGTTTGTCAAAACGCATAGAGTAGTATTTTTTTTTTCATCTGTAAAAGAGGAAACATGAACAGAGTTAAGATTGAATTTTAAAAAGGGAATATTACATAAAGACTTCAGAAGTATTTAAACTAAAAGAAATAAAGACTTAATATAACTAATATCAAATTTATAGGACCTAAAATTGTATTAAACTAAAACAATGAAGGAATATGGCCTCTCATACTCCACTTAAGTCCGTCACTGCGAGCAAGCATGCCAACAACAATAATAATTTTACACAAAAAAACGTTTTCTAAGGAAAAACAATATGAGAAAATATGGATTATTATCCAGGATAGTAGAAGTGAAAATTTTAATTGCATGAGTAAGATTAAAAAGCTACTCGTCATATATAAATATAATTCAAGGAATAATTAAATAAGATAATTAATTTTTTTAAATTTTATTTGTTATTGAAAACTTTTATTATCATCTACCATGTCTGGGAGGAATGGAACTCTAGAATTTTTCAGGGGAAAATTCGAAATGCTGCCACAATCTTGATGATTATTAAAGATATTATTAGTATAAGTTTTACTTGTAATTGTATTGATAGGTCTGATTTTGTTAATTATCAGCTTTGCTTAGTTTGGGGAATCCCCCAACTGTTTGTAATTGAGATTTTTTTATGATCATGTTATTCGTAGCAATTTGTTGTTTTTTTAGGTAAATATACGTGGAAAAAATTATCCAAAAAAACTTATATTATCAATATATTAAAATAATGTCTTCATCAATAATAATAATAATAATAATAATAATAATAATAATAATAATAATAATAATAATAATAATAATAATTTGGGTATAATGACAAGGCACATTGCTGTTCTAAAAAGAGAACACAAGTTCAATCCTTAGAGACGATATTATTAAAAAGGAGAATCACAAATCTCAAATATAGACCATAAAATGGACACATAATAATAATAATAATAATAATAATAATAATAATAATAATAATAATAATAATAATAATAATAATAATAATAATAATAATAATAATAATAATAATAAATTTTAAGTCTAAGGCTGATAATAGCTCCACTTTTAGGCTTTGTTCCAAAAGCTGGTTTGAGGGCAAAAGCTGTGCTAAACAGCTAGCTTTTGGAGGAAAAATTGCTTTTGAAAAGTGATTTTCAACCCAAACGCAAAAGCTAAAATTTTTAGCTTTTGCGGTTGTAAAAGTGATTTTGAGAGACAAATTACAACTTTAACCTTCATTTGCTATTATGTTTATTTATAATTTATAAATTTATAATTCTTTACGAAGTTATTGTTATATAATTAATAATTATTTTTTAATTTTAAATGATATATTTATTTATGTCAAATTTTTAAAATAAAATATGTCAATTTTGTTATAATTTCATAGAACACGTATAATTGTTAAAAAAATATATTTATTAATAAAAATATTTTTATAATAATTTAAGCTGATATATTTTATATATTATAACATTAGAAAATTTGAATATCAATTTTATATATCTATACATACAAATATATATAACTAACAATATCATGTCCAAAATGGTCATTTATCTTCTTAAAAGCACTTTTTGACAGCAATGATAAACACTAAAACCTTACAACAAACTTTTTAAAATCACTTTTCAAAATCTCTTTCTAACAGCACTTTTAAAAATCATTTTTTAACAGCAATGCTAAACTAATTATAACAGCCAATTTTTCCCTTTTTTTTTGGATTGATGTGGACATGGAGAACTATGACTGGCTTTTACTTGGTTTGGGATACTGAAAATAACTTTTAGAATTTCATCCCATATAGGTCAACACTTGTAAATTAATGAAAATACACTATCTTTTTTTCTTTTTTCTTTTTTACTTTCATATGAAAATAACTTTTAGAATTCATCCCACATAGGTCAACACTTGTAAATCAATGAAAATGCACCTTTTTTTTTACTTTCATATGAAAATAACTTTTAGTATGTCACCCCATATAGGTAAACACTTGTAAATTAATGAAAATACATTTTCTTTTTTACTATATGAAAGGTACTTACACCTACATAGAAGATAGATTCATATATATGGAAAAAGAGTATTCATTGAAGTCACATGCTTGAGTTTAATTTACTTTTAGGTGTGGTTATGACACGTAACAGGTAAATGTATTTGTTTTTTATATTTTATTATTGACAACTTAATTTATTTTGGCCCATAAAAGATCTCCTTAACCATCTATAGATAGAAAGAATAAATTATTTGTATGTATGTATATATATTTATAGAATAAAAAAATGGATGAGTCTACCACGTGCGACGAACATCGATGAACACCACTAATGATGAACACTGATGAACACCATTAAATTAATTAATAAAGATTTAAAAATTCAAGGACTCATCATACAATTAATAATTATTTTAAAAAAATTAATTAAATTATTTTTTATATATATTAAAATTTTATTTTTTTAATAAGGATAAACTATATATTTAGTACCTCACTTATTTCTGTATTTCTATTGAACCCTCATTATTTAAATATTATTTCAATTTGACCATATTCTTTATAAAAAAATAATTTAACCCTCAACCTAAAACCCTAAACTATTAAACCTTAATCCCTTAAGCTCTTAAACATATACTCTAAACCATATACCACTAAAAATAATTTTACCATCATCGATTCAATTCAATTCAATGAATAGTTGAATTCTCCTAAAAAATTAATTAAATTAGACGAGTGTAAGGAAGAAAGACGGCATTTGCAACATCGGGATCATTTGTAAGACAAGGGTATTGCAGGATTCTTCTATGGAAAATAAGTTCAAGCAACAATGGGTCGGTGCGGTACCAACTACAGGATCTGATGTGGGTTTTCTGTCCTAAACCATGGTTCGCTATGTAAGGACAAAAGTCATCAAAAAGTGGGTAATCAGAACAGTTAGTAAGTAGATCGAGATTGAATCTGGATGGGAGGTTCTGGATGTGGATCCAACTGTTGCTGCAATCTTCTGGTGTTGCTGGGTCTAATCTAGATTCAATGGTCAGGATATTTTGGGAAGACGCTGAATCGATGATCAAAAGAAGGAGAAAATGGGTTATAATGAAGATGAAGATTTGGACGATTCGGGACTTGTCATTCAACGCACTATTACTTGTTTGTACATTAAAATTCCCAAACTTTTAATAACTTAATGGGGGTTCCAGAGAAGAGCACTGCCCTTCTTTTCTACCTCTTAAATAGGCATTTAGAAAGTTGAAAAATGATTGAAACTTCCCACAAGGACCTTGGTGAAAGATGCTTGCAGAAAGCTAAAAACTTGAGGGGTTTTGAAAATGCCAGATACCATAAACCAATTCACAAACATGTTACAAACACTATACGAAACAAAAGTTTAAGGCTTTAAGCACTTGCAAAAGATTTTCTTGCAGAATACATTTCCTCTATACTAGTAAAAAAAAACATGTTTCTAACAACTAAAATATCAAAACAAGTTCCATTTGGTGTTAAGAAAACTACAAGAAACAGAGGAAAAAAGTGGGGAAGGTCAGGGCTTTTAGTTAACTACCAATTCTCTTCCACAAAACACACAAATCCTCCTAAATTTTGACTGGTGTGTTTCACTCTCCATCTCCATTAACTATAAAACAAACAAGCTTCTTTTTTTATGTATACTTTGGATTCTTACAAACTATAGGAGGGGGGTAATGCAAGAATATCACTTTCTAGCACCGTCTCTTTGCTTCCCAAGCAAAACCTATACCGATGGTGAAAACAATGCAAAGAAGCTTAATATTTTCTTGCTTGACTACTACTACTTACTCCACAGGGAGCATTTTCTTGCAAATCTCTGTTTCAACAGTAGGCTGGTTTTGTTAGGGAAGAAGATGATGATGATAGCTTCCGGTATCCAGAACTGCAAATCGAAAACAAAATTGAAACAAAAACTGAAAATCGTTTTTAACTTCAGGATTGTAATAATTCTAAATTAATTTCAGATTTTGATCATATTTTCGTCTAAAAGGTAGTTCTACTCGAAGATGAAACCAATGATATTATAAGAGTTACTATGGATTTATTGGAAAATCAATGGTAAAGTCTGTCAGTCAAACTTCCATCAAAGATTAATGAGTTATATATGCGGCATTTTGTGGTGTTCAATTTGCTTTGACGGAGACAGAAGCCAGCCCGGAGTGCCATTACCGAATGAGTACATGTTTTCGATTTTGATCTGCGTTATATATTCGGCATTTTGTGGAAGATGATAGTGTCAATTCTAGGAGATTCGAATTTAATTAATTTTGATATATATAAAAAAATAATTTAATTAAATTTTTTAGTAGAATTCAACGATTCATTGAATTGAATTGAATCGATGATGGTGAAATTATTTTTAATGGTCTATGGTTTAGGGTATATGTTTAAGAGTTTAAGGTTTAATAGTTTGGAGTTTTAGGTTGAGGGTTAAATTATTTTTTATAAAGAATAGGGTCAAATTGAAATAATATTTAAATAATGAGGGTTTAATAGAAATACAGAAATAAGTGAGGTACTAAATATATAATTTACCCTTATTAAAAAAATAAAATTTTAATATATATAAAGAATAGTTTAATTAAATTTTTAAAATAATTATTAATTGTATGATGGGTCCTTGAAATTTTAATTCTTTATTAATTAATTTAATGATGTTCATTGGTGTTCATCATTAGCGGTGTTCATCGATATTCGTCGCACGTTGTAGAATTTTCCTAAAAAAATATTTAATTTGAAACTTAACTTAATTGATTCATAGATTCTATCTATATACAATGACAATGCGTCAAATACAAACACGTTTGAATTGCAATTTATTATTTTTTTTATAAATGTAAATTTAATCTTAATTCCACCTAGAAATGAGAGAAAAGAAAATTTAGGAGAAAGAAGAAAAATAACTTTAGAGAGGATGAAAAAGGGGACTCTAAGGGAAAGAAAATAAGTGCTTATAGTGGATCTAAAACCCATGACCTAAAAAAATATGAAAGAATAAATATGAATAACTTGACTAACCGACCACATAAGCTTGCTCACATCGACCCTTCACTAAAATGCTTATAGAAACAAATATAAATAATTAAAATTAATTAACGGGTGACATTATAAACATTACTCGCCAACTATATAGTTGAAAATGAAATGCTTCCACTCATTTTTGGTAGAATTATGGAACTTTGGAATGAGAATAATCATAAGCCATTGAACAAAGTAAGTATATTCGGCCAGTTAGCTAAGTTACTCGTTTTTATTTTTTTACATTTTTTTAAGTCATGGGTTCTAGACCCACTATAAACGTCCCTTTCGTTATCCTAGAGTCTCCCATTCCTCTCTCAAGTTTAATTTCTCCAAATAAGTTTGGGTTAGTCCGCAACTCCAACATCACATAGCTTTGAACCGAAAAGTTTGCAAATCCAGTTAATATTTGGGCAAGATCAAGCTCCGACCTACAAATTGAAAGGAACCATTATTTATTCATCCCGACCCGGCAGCCATTGAACCCTGCCTATAGTTTAATTTCCAAGTTCACAATTACATGTTGAAAACAAATTGGCATTACAGAAATCTTTCAGATGGCGACAGCCATGGTTTATAGCTTCATTAAAACATGACAGTATCTATCAAAGTAATGAATGAAGCAACTCAATAGCTCACAAAAACCAACTCAACATTTCATTTCAGCCATGGTGGCATCAATAGCTCCCACTAGATGTTTGAGACTGGGACGCGTTGCTCGATGATGAATCCCATGCCGACGAAGCAGTCAGAATCCATGACAGTGATTGCACGATTTCGTCCATGGCCGGTCGAGCATTCGGATCTTTCTTTAAACAACTATTTATCAAATGGAACACAAGTATGGCCAGTTCCAAAGGATAATTGTCTAGCATGCAAGGGTCAATCAAGAGCTTCAAACCCTCATGTCCATCTTTCTCTTGAACCACATTTCTTAAGATGTCTGATAACTTCATATGCTCCTCACCATAGATTGCAGCAGCCTCTTTCCCACTTATTACTTCCAGCAAGAGAACCCCAAATGCATACACATCAATCTTAGTGGACACCATACCGTTTTCGACGTATTCCGGAGCCATGTAACCCTTTGTTCCAACAATGTGCTTTGTCAAGGCAAATTGGCCCTCTTCCCCTTCAGTTGACCTTGCTAGAGCAAAGTGTGTAATCTTAGCCCTGTAATCACCATCAAGAAGAACATTGCTGCATTTTAAGTCCTTGTGGACATGAGGATGATTCGTTAAGAAATGGAGGTAGTTCAGTCCTGTGGCAATGTCTGATGCAATCTGAATTCTCTGTCTCCAAGTTAAGTATTTCCCACTTTTGTTGTTGTTGTTGTAGATCCAGTCGCTCAATGCTCCATTTGCAGCATACTCGTAAACCAGATACCAATGCCCGTCATCGAAACAAACTCCTGAAAGGCGAATGAGATTCGAATGGTTCACCTTGTTCAACAGCTCTATCTCCTTCGAAACATCTCCTTGAACTTTCTTAATGGCAGAAAAATCACCCTTGATTAAACCATGGTAAACCGATGATCCTTTAATCTGATAGTCGGGGCTGAAGTTATCTGTCGCAACCTGCAATTCTTCGAAATTATACACCTTGAGATTCAGAGATTGTGCTATACTCGACATACTATTCAACAAGTCCTGAGATTCATCCACCAACTTTTTCTCCAATGGTTTTTCACTATAAGCCTCAAAATTCTCTGAGGTAACGTTAACAATCATGTCAGGTTTCTTCTTTCTTTTATTGAAGAATATAACTATGCAAACAACCAACAGTGGCAACAGAAGAGCAGCTCCCCCAAGAATACCAACTAGTATATAAATCCATGTTTTACTAGAGCCTCCACTAGGGGGTGGAGTTGTAGGCGAGGGCGGCAGCAGCGGTGGCGGTGGTGGAGGAGGCACCGTGATTTTAGATAGTGAGTCCTGGAGAGGAACCAAGAGTGAAGTGAAGAAAAAATGGCAGGATCACGAAGCTGATTAGCTTCAAGAGTCCTCTCAGTGTCAGCCCCAAACATCTCACTAATACCCGCAACATTATCACCCTGAGCAATCGGGTAGCTCAACAGATAGTTAATTCCTACATCAGTCTGGTTCCTGGTGGGACAAGCACATCTAACAGGAACCGTGATCATCGAACCGATGATCAACTTAGTAGGTTGAATATCAGGCTGCTGGTTCTGAATAGCTTGACAAGTTGACAGGGCTTGGAAAGTGTTATTTGCAATAAAGAAATAAGTGTCTCCGCTCCGAATGGTATAAGTTGCGTTCCTCTGATAGTGGTCACCAGAGCAAGAGCAGTTGATAGGAACTTTAATCATCTGGTTCGTTGGGAACGTTGCGGTCCTCGGAACCTCGTTAATGTCAGCAATCTGAGAAGGGTCGAAAGACAAGAGATTGTCAATTGATGTAACGTTGTTAAACAAAGGTTGGGATCTGAAAACGACATAACCTCGGCAACTGGTGCCTAAGCCATTGCAGGTGTATCCAAGGACTGAATTTGAAGTGTCCGGATTCATACAGTCTGTTGTCCTTCTTCCAGCATAAGGCTGCTGAGCTTGTATCAAGCGACAACATAAGAAGAGGGTGAACAGAGAAACCAGCGAGAAAGAAGCCATTGGTTGTACCATAATGTTTTTTTATGGGTGAATGAATACATTGGGTCTGCCAAATCATATATGGAATTGAAACTGACAAATGATTCAAGCAGGCAATTAATTTGAATAATATTAAAAACAGGGTGGAAGAGGGATGATTGGTTGGATTGTCTTCAGAATCTTAGATATGTAACATCTGATAAGAGTTGTTAATAATAGAAGAACAAAGTTGACTTTTAAAATTTTATGGATAAATTGAGTTAAATTTAGATAATAAATGTTAAATGATAGTATCTGTTTCAAACAAACAAAAGAAGAGAATCTTTACTTTGATAATAGTTGTTGGTTGGGAGTTTATTAAAAGTTTGATAACTTCAACCTAATATTGTTCTAGTTATCTAAAAGTTTTGAATTTTGACTTAACTCAAAAGATAAATAGAAATTTATATTTGGCTGTTTACGAAGGACTTAATGCTCCCTACGCAAGAAAACCTAAACCCTAACGTGACCATTGGCACGGCTGTTTACGAAAGACTTGGCGGTCGGCCGCCGAATTTTGTACTTGTCATCCTAGCTGTACCGGCGAGAGAAAGGCCGAAATATCCATCTCAACTGCATGACCATTCTGTCAAGAAGGGCAAAAATCTTGATTTGAATGATAATAATGTGGTGGTGTCTCCTATGGATACTGAAGGAGATGAGATGACTGATGCTCTCGAATGTCAAAGCTTGAATGAGAAATGACCGCTGGAGGATGTTTAAATGGTAGTTGGTTAGTCGTTTTAATCACTGTTTAGAGTCAATCCCGTTTAATGAAACGGTGTGTTTTGAGTGACCCATGTCTATGCATAATACGTGGTCGTTTTTACTATGTTTGAGTATAAGGTTTTGTGACCGTTGTAAGAACCATCTTTTGGCTGAAATCGAATATGGTCTTATCCCTTTCTCTCATTTCTCTCTAATTTATTTCTTCTTTATTCTAGTAAAAATTCTGTCTTTTCATTTGTTGCGTTACAAAGGTATCAGAGCCTCCCGTTCTTCGGAATCATGGTGGAAACTCGTAGTCATGCCGCTAACGTCACGGCAGATGCGCCAACAGCCGCCGCAACAGCTACTTCGCAAACATCTACGCCAGAATGGAAACAAGAGACTACCAGAAGGATCTATTACGGACATGTTCCAGACTATGCAAATAGCAATGTTGGCAAATCTTCATAAGTTAATGGAAATCGCGTTGGGGAAGAAAATCGATACAGATGCTTTGTTAGCCCAACATTCGGGAGTTCTAGGAATGCCTCAATTGTCCTCTCAGGCACGGGAGCAAACATCGAAGGTGGTGGTGACCACAAATCCAAGGGGGAATCATAATTCGATCCAACAAGACTCCACACCTGTCACAGACTCGGGAGACACTGAAGGTTCACCATGGGGCATAGACCGGTGACCCATAACTTTGCCTATAAGTTGTTATGCGCAACCTTTGATGGGTCGAACTTAAAAGAGTGGATTCTGAAACTTGAACAATATCTTGAAGCTGAAATGGTCCCAGATTCAGCTAAAGTTCGAGTGGTGATGCTCCATTTGGAGGGACATGCGTTACAATGGCATCAGTTCATCTCTAAAAATCAAGGGGGCTTACATCAGGTTAGTTGGAATGATTAGCTATCCCTCTTAAGAGAAAGATTTACACCAGGAAGATTTGAGGATCCTTTTGCGGACTTAGTGGCACTAAGACAAACTGAGTCAGTAGATAGGTACTATGAGGAATTCATTCAACTGCTTAACCAAGTGGAGTTACCAGATGATTATGTGTTAAGCATGTTTAAAAATCATTTGCGTATTGAAATTAGTCCTATGATTAAGCTATTGAACCCCAAGACTCTGATGGATGCATACAATTTGGCCAAACATGTTGAGGAGATGATTTTTCCTAAGAAACCAACTATGGTTGTGGCCAGGGGTTTTTCACCTACTTCTCTACCTATCACACATTCGAAGTTAGGCCCAAGCTATTTCAAGGGGGCAAGGACACCAGGTGTAGCTATTGGACACCCTTAGTCTAAGTTCTCCACTCCTAGTACTTCGAGCCATGTTAACAACAAACCGACACCCATAGGAAGTTCTAGAGGGCCAGAGAAAATATTGTCTTTCAATGAGATAGAAGATAGAAGATAGAAGAAGAAGATGACTATGTTTCTGTGTGCAGCTAAATACACACCAGGACATAAGTGCGCCAAGACACAGTTATATCATATTATGGTGGAGGGGAATGAGGAGGATCCTGAACCAGAAATATTCTTGGATTGTGAAGATAATGCTAAGTTGTTAGCTACTGACCAAAGGGCAGAAAGGAAACCTAAACTGTCTTTGAATGCTTTGTGGGGGGCTTCCCATATGGAAACAATAAAGCTAATGGTCACAATAGAAAACTGCCAGTGTGTTGATTTAGTAGACTCTGGAAGTACACATAATTTCGTGAGTAATGGGCTAGTTAAGAGGCTGAGACTAAAAGTGAACCAGGGAACCCAATTGGGAGTGACTATGGCGGATGGTAATTGGTTGATCGTAGGGGGCGAGTGCAAGAAAGTTGAATGGCACACCCAAGGACACAATTTTATTGCTGATTTTCTAGTTTTATCATTGAATAATTGTGACATGGTTCTAGGCATACAATGGGTATCTAAATTGGGCAACATTAAGTGAAACGTTGCTAAGTATATGATGAAGTTCCAACACCAAGGAGATAAGGTGAAGCTGACTGGGATTCAAGCTGGAGTATTACAGTGGATGGACTCAAACACCTGTAGTAAAATATTGAGGATGCATAAAGACTCATATAGTGTTCTTGTTTGGTTAATAAATCCTCAGTTTGAAGTAATGCCAAGGATGAAGTCATGCCTGTAGAGGTCCAAGAATTGCTTCAACAATTCAAAGAGATTTTTGAGGAACCTCATGGATTGCCACATGATAGGGGACATAACCATAAGATCAAGTTGATTAATGAAGAGGCTATGGTGAAGGTCAAACCTTATCGACACCCAACTTACCAAAAAGATGCAATAGTGAAACTGGTAAGGGAGATATTACAGGCATGGATTATTAGGGACATCAACAACTATTTCTCATCACCTGTAGTTATGGTGAGAAAAAAAGATGACACTTGGCGTATGTGTGTGGATTATAGGAAGCTCAATCAGCTTACTATCAAGGACAACTTTTCAATGCCAGCCATTGAGGAACTTTTGGATGAGTTAGGTTCTGCCCTTTTCTTTTTCAAGATAGATTTGAGGTCAGGGTACCATCAGATTCGAATGAGGGAGGTTGACATTTCTAAGACAACATTCAGGACCCATGAAGGACACTATGAATTCTTAGTGATGCCATTTGAGCTCACTAATGCCCCATCAACATTTCAGGGCCTGATGAATAGGGTCTTTAAGCAACAGTTAAGGAAATATGTTCTGGTTTTTTTAATGATATTTTGGTATACTCACCAGATTGGAACTCTCATTTGCTTCATCTGAAGGAAGTTTTGGTGATTTTGAAGACTCACAGGTTGTATGCTAAGCAATCTAAGTGCTGCTTTGAGGCTGTTGAGGTGGATTACTTGGGATATGTGATATCTAGAGGCACAGTTTTGATGGATCAATCTAAAGTGAAGTGCATTAAGGAATGGCCAACTCCCAATTCAATGAAAGAATTAAGGGGGTTCCTTGGATTTTCTGGGTATTACAGGAGGTTTGTACAAGGATATGGTTGCATTGCAAGACCACTTACTGAGTTGTTGAAGAAAGATAGATGGAAGTGGGGAAAGAAGAAGAAATAGCTTTTGATAAGTTGAAACAGTGTGTCAGCTCAGCTCTAGTATTGGCACTTCCAGATTTCAGTTTTCCTTTCATAGTTGAGACAGATGCTTCTAATGTAGGATTGGGGGCTGTATTAGTGCAAAAAAGAAGACTAGTGGCATTTCCAGTAAAGGTTTAGGGGTCAGATATCAAGGACTGTCAGTGTACGAGAAGGAAATGCTGGCTGCTTCGATGGCTGTTAAGAAGTGGTCAGCTTACCTGGTGGGGAGACATTTCATTATCAAAACTGGTCACCAAAACTTGAAATTTTTGATTGAAAATCAAGTTATAACTCCTTTCCAACAAAAATGGGTGATTAAAATGATGGGATATGATTGTAAGGTGCAATATAGGAAAGGGTGTAACAATGTGGTGGCTGATGTACTCTCTAGAAGACCTGAATTAGGAAGCTTAATGAATTTAGGGGTAAGTAAAGTCACTACTGATTTAATGGAGAGGGTAGTTGCTTCTTTTCAAGGAGATGAAAAATTGCAGAAATTGATTAAGGAGATAGAAGGGGGGCGGTTCTAAACATGCCAAGTACAAATGGGATGGAAGGTTGCTTAAGAGGAAGGAGAAATTGGTTGTGGGACATGATCCTAATTTGAGAAAAGAAATAATTTAGTTCTTTCATGGGAGTGTTATTGGTGGTCACTCAGGGGCTAAACCTATTATTCATAGGATCACTTCAGTCTTCTTGTAACACCCTGGTAAAAAAAAAGAAAAAAAAGAGGGTATGTTGCCAAGGGGTTTCGAACTTGCACCCTTTGGCATGGTGGGTGAGAGACGTAACCATTTGAGCCAAAGTTGCTCTTGGTTTAGCCTTCTCGAAATTAATTTTTAAGCTTGGTCTGGTGAATCTGAACCCACATTAATTAAGTTTGACCCCTCACCTATCAGATTGGATATTCAACCCCCCTAAAAAAAATATATCTGAATCTTTTCTCTCGACCTTTCATCTACCCAAACCCTCTCAATGTCCGATCACCGTCACCGCCATGCCGTGGCCTTCACCGCCGTCATGGCTCTGCCCGCCGTTGAGCGCCGACCAAAACCCCTCTACCCACTCGCGGTGAACGACCGCCGTTTGCCGTGGAGAATCAGATGAAGATTCGTCGGAAACCAACTTTTACTCTCGGTTTTTTTGGGGTATTCCGGCCGATTCCGCCGTTGGTTCTTCTTGCAACCATCGGATCTAAGGTCCTCGCACCGCGGTGAGAAAAACCCATCTGACCGATTGTCTGTCCGATGTCGGGAGGGGCATCATCGGAGTTTCGTACATTCCAGCGATTTTCGAATCGTTTCAGGTAGATTCCGTTTGTTTTCCGGCTTAAATAAATGTTTTCCCGACTTGACTGAACTAAGTGAATCATGGGCTTTATTTTTTCCGACAGTCGCGACATTTGGCGTCTCCGGCGAGTTTTCCGGTGGCTGTTCGGTGACTAAAACCGTTTTGGGTAAGTGGGCCAGTCTGATAAGGCCCAATGGCCTTAACCCAAACCTGTCGGCCCAATGCGTCTGAGCCCAACCCAAACCAAGCCCAGTTTGGTGCCCGACCCGACTTGTCTGCCTAACCCCAACCCGACCCGTATGCTCGGTCAACCCGAACCCGACCCGGTCAACCTGAGTCAACTCGTCCGAGTCAACCCGAGTCAGCTCAATGAGTCAGCTCAGTGAGTCAGCCCGAGTCAGCTCAGTGAGTCAGTCGAGTCAACTCAGTTGACCTCTGCCCGTTGACCTGCTGACGTCAGCGTTGACCTGCTGACATCAGCGTTGACTTTGACCGTTGACCAAAAAGTCAAATTTTCTGAAAACTCCTATTTTATGTTTTTCGACGTCCTGAGTCCATTTTTGAAGCCCGTTTTACAAAATTCTGACCCGAAGGCCTCCGAATCTGACCTTGAACCCGAAAGTGTTTATGTGTTTAATTTTTGTTAAGAGCTATTTGGATAAGGACTGAAATGTTAATTTGTGTAATTGAAGGTATGCGAGTATCTTGGTATTCAAAATGTCATGGGGCATCCAGTCCGGATTCGAATGCGATCGAATGTAGTATCATGAGTCAACCGGTATAACTCGGAGCTAAGGTAATACACTACTACCCCTAGTATGCTTTATGATCATGTTGATATTCGGTTAACGCATGCATGTTTGTGATGAAGTGTATTCGTGAACTCTTCTTAAGTCGAATCAGATACGAAAAATAAGTATGAGAATCAGTAAGATCAAAATATTCGGATAAGAATATTAATAGACTGGGAGTATCGAAAGTGTTAATAGCAATAAATAATACAGTTAAATCTGAAACTCTATCAATGGTGTCTAAGAACCAATGCTCAGAATGCGGAGTATGAGATGTTGGTTATGAAATTACGAAATTGCCCTTGGGTTATAAAAATGACTAAACTACCCCTCTAATAAAGAAATGACTCGAAATCTGCATTCTGTCTAACTAAACAATTTTACTCCAACTAAGATGTATAATTTATTGGAAAGACTCCGACACTTTTGTACAAATTCGTGTGATTCAAAACTTGGATTTTTTCCCTAAACTCCGTATAACACATAAAGGTGAATCATCTGAGAATATCGTTGTAATCCTATGTCGATCCTCACGATAGTAACGAGCGAATTAATTTGAATGACGTTTATTCCTTCAGGTTCTGAAATGAATGAATCGTTTGTAACGGTCAGAGGGATTAAGACGACTTAATCTCTACCGAGTATGTGAATGATGGAGGTACCAAATGGTAATTCAGAAGAAAAAAAAAGGAATAGTGGCTTTATCCCCAATTTCCAAAATGACCAGAATACCCCCCTTTAGTTAAATAGGTGGTTATACACCCAACGAAATCCTGAAATTTTCTAATAAGACTTAAATGGCTAAAGTGCTCCTAAGTGTTAAGTTCTGATATACACAAATTAATTACATCTGAATGTTAGTAAGTATTGTAAAGTTGCGATATGCCGCAATAAACACATCTTAGAGGTTTGATAAACTGTTAGAGCCCCTAAGAATTATAATCGTCGTTCTGTTATGATTGTGTTTGATAGTTTAATAACTAAAATGTTATGTTAGCCTAAATGATTAGAGCATCTCTAGAATTATCTGATAACTTAAAAGACCTTGATATAGAAATACTTGAATGTTCGGTTAGAAAACTAACGAGCAAACAAGATACCTGAGTTCTGTAAACCATTGCTTATTCAATGTTGGTATAATTACCAAAATGCCCATGAACGTCAAAATGACCATAATACACTTGTGAGTTTAAATGGTTAAATTGTTCACAATATATTTGAATTTAAAGAGCATGATGTATGAACTCTTAGAATACATATTTCGAGCCAAAAGTTCAATGTGCCTCATTCTGTAAATATCAGGTATCTCTGAGAAATAAAATTTGTTCTGTCTAGTGTGTTCCACGCGTGCTGCATCTTGTTGTGTATATATGTGTGTGTATATATATATATATATATATATATATATATATATATATATATATATATATATATATATATATATATATATATGGATTATGATTATGTGATGATTGCCTGATCATGATACATGATGCACTTTGAGTTGAAAAACATGTTTATCTGATAGGGTGTGAAATCTAAAAGTATGAATGATTTTGTTTGAGAAGCATGATTATATCTGTTGAAAAAGTTTTGTATGCGCAATATGATGGAGATTATATTCTGGTCTGTTCTGAACTTATGATATCTGAATCTCTGTATAATGGATATGCTATATGCTCTGTTGACTGAAATCTAATGATAATGTCTTATAATCTGAATTGTTCTGCTTGGGGATACTCTCGGGTTATGATTGAAGTGTCTGTCACAGCCCTGATCCAGCTGTTCTGTTAAGCTCCTACGCCCAATGGGCCTAGGGTAAGACTTTCTGGGTAGGCTCCTACGCCTTCGGGCCTAGGATAAGTCCTTCGGTATGCAGTTCATGGGGAATTGCATTCTGGTGTAAGGTTGGAGGGTAGTAAATTTCTGTATGAACTCGAACATTTGCAGTTAACTGTTATGTGTTCATATGAGGCAAATGATATGTACCTATGCATGTTTGATCTGCAATTTATGGAACACACTAGGCTTCTTGAATTCAACTTCATCAATCTGTCACCATGTTGATTCTCTGTACAATAAGATATCTTTTAATATTCAGTAACATAGAAAGAACAAACCTTGTTGTCCTCAAGAATAGTGCTTCACTAAATTAGCGAAACATAAATAGAGACAAGTATTGTCTGGAACATCATAAAAATGTTATGCCTATCATATATCTGCATGAGCTTATAGCATCTTTTGGTAGTTCTGTATTACTGAGCTTTTTCAAGCTCACGTTGTTTTTACCATCGCAGGTTAAAAGATTATAGCATGGTAATGTTTGACATCAGTGTTCGGAGTTCCCTCGGCGTTGCCTATGGAGTACGATACTGTATAGTTAGTGGGCATGTAGGTCATGTATGGTTTCATGTCAGTGTCTGTAAAATACTTTTCTGAAATTTGTTATGTGTTTAAATGATTTCCTGAAATTGTATTTTAAACAGAAGTTGATTTTATAGTTTAATAAGCGTTTTGAGAAAAAAAATGTTTTCATGTGTATTTTCACTGTGGGTCGCTCTTGTGACCCTAATGTGACCTCCTAGGATCCGTTGTAACGCATAGGCGGGTCTAGGGGGTTACGTTTAGTGGTATCAGAGCTTAGAGTTGTGTCATTCTGGGTAGATCGGCCGATCGTCTGTTATAAGGTGTCTGGTCTGTGCATGCCCCTAGATCATAACCGTACTCCTCTGTGTCGAGACTCCGGTGTTGAATCTTTTCCTGTAATAAGTGCATATAACCCTTCTGTCCATAATAGCTCTATCTGTACTAGAAAGAAATATCGGTAATGTTTGTCTATGAATTGGATTAAATTGATGGATTTGAATCTAGACAAAGAAACTGAGATGGCTTATGCATGTGAAATTGAAGATCTGAATCGGATTAAGAATGAATGTTTGACCATAAGAGCTAACTGATATAAGATTACATGCAAGGTAGCTCGGTGATAATGATTTTGTTTGAGAATGTTCTGACGAGAAGTTGATAAAAGTATTACGAATCTAAAGGAAAGTTGTCCTTGAGATTGGTGAGAGTATAGATTATGTGGTGACTTTGTTATGCACGAAGGAAACAATTATCGGAGTATTACGTTGAAGGTAAGTGATATCCGTTTACAATCTTTGACCGGTATGAAGATATACATTTTGGGAAAAAGTGACACAGTGTACCGTCATATGTATCCTACTTACTAGAATCTGATGTTTACATCCTGATTCTGGAGGGCCCTGGTTGAGGCTTTGGGTACTCGTATGAATTTCACGCACTGTTGTTCATTCGTAAACTGTTGGTCAACCTGGAAGAGTAATATAGATTCTGAAAGATATACCCTTGGGGTATGATTAACTTCTGTGGTAGATCAGAATGCCTCATATCTTTGTCTGAGACCGTTTTTAATAAAAATTATGAGACAAATGTTTGTTTTGTATTATATGAAGTTCGGTATGGATTCAAATGTTATATTTTGATTAACTGGTCTGAAATGTATGATGGGATGATTGTTGGTCCAACGTCAATTTGAGTTACTGAGGACACGACCAAATTGATCTGAGAAAAAAAAAATCATGAGAAGCAAGTATACTCTAAAGGATGAGTTTCAGTACAAGTATGTATAAAAGAGTAGTTTCTGCATTTTTTTCCCTCAACTCTGATAAATTTCGAGGACGAAATTTCTTTTAAGAGGGGGAGAGTTGTAACACCCTCGTAAAAAAAAAGAAAAAAAAAAGGGTATGTTGCCAAGGGGTTTCGAACTTGCACCCTTTGGCATGGTGGGTGAGAGACGTAACCATTTGAGCCAAAGTTGCTCTTGGTTTAGCCTTCTCGAAATTAATTTTTAAGCTTGGTCTGGTGAATCTGAACCCACATTAATTAAGTTTGACCCCTCACCTATCAGATTGGATATTCAACCCTCCTAAAAAAAATATATCTGAATCTTTTCTCTCGACCTTTCATCTACCCAAACCCTCTCAATGTCCGATCACCGTCACCGCCATGCCGTGGCCTTCACCGCCGTCATGGCTCTGCCCGCCGTTGAGCGCCGACCAAAACCCCTCTACCCACTCGCGGTGAACGACCGCCGTTTGCCGTGGAGAATCAGATGAAGATTCGTCGGAAACCAACTTTTACTCTCGGTTTTTTTGGGGTATTCCGGCCAGTTCCGCCGTTGGTTCTTCGTGCAACCATCGGATCTAAGGTCCTCGCACCGCGGTGAGAAAAACCCATCTGACCGATTGTCTGTCTGATGTCGGGAGGGGCATCATCGGAGTTTCGTACATTCCGGCGATTTTCGAATCGTTTCAGGTAGATTTTGTTTGTTTTCCGGCTTAAATAAATGTTTTCCCGACTTGACTGAACTAAGTGAATCATGGGCTTTATTTTTTCCGACAGTCGCGACATTTGGCGTCTCCGGCGAGTTTTCCGGTGGCTGTCCGGTGACTAAAACCGTTTTGGGTAAGTGGGCCAGTCTGATAAGGCCCAATGGCCTTAACCCAAACCTGTCGGCCCAATGCGTCTGAGCCCAACCCAAACCAAGCCCAGTTTGGTGCCCGACCCGACTTGTCTGCCTAACCCCAACCCGACCCGTATGCTCGGTCAACCCGAACCCGACCCGGTCAACCTGAGTCAACTCGTCCGAGTCAACCCGAGTCAGCTCAGTGAGTCAGCCCGAGTCAGCTCAGTGAGTCAGTCGAGTCAACTCAGTTGACCTCTGCCCGTTGACCTGCTGACGTCAGCATTGACTCTGACCATGTTGACCTGCTGACGTCAGCGTTGACTTTGACCGTTGACCAAAAAGTCAAATTTTCTGAAAACTCCTATTTTATGTTTTTCGACGTCCTGAGTCCATTTTTGAAGCCCGTTTTGCAAAATTCTGACTCGAAGGCCTCCGAATCTGACCTTGAACCCAAAAGTGTTTATGTGTTTAATTTTTGTTAAGAGCTCTTTGGATAAGGACTGAAATGTTAATTTGTGTAATTGAAGGTATGCGAGTATCTTGGTATTCGAAATGTCATGGGGCATCCAGTCCGGATTCGAATGCGATCGAATGTAGTATCATGAGTCAACCGGTATAACTCGGAGCTAAGGTAATACACTACTACCCCTAGTATGCTTTATGATCATGTTGATATTCGGTTAACCCATGCATGTTTGTGATGAAGTGTATTCGTGAACTCTTCTTAAGTCGAATCAGATACGAAAAATAAGTATGAGAATCAGTAAGATCAAAATATTCGGATAAGAATATTAATAGACCGGGAGTATCGAAAGTGCTAATAGCAATAAATAATACAGTTAAATCTGAAACTCTATCAATGGTGTCTAAGAACCAATGCTCAGAATGCGGAGTATGAGATGTTGGTTATGAAATTACGAAATTGCCCTTGGGTTATAAAAATGACTAAACTACCCCTCTAATAAAGAAATGACTCGAAATCTGCATTCTGTCTAACTAAACAATTTTACTCCAACTAAGATGTATAATTTATTGGAAAGACTCCGACACTTTTGTACAAATTCGTGTGATTCAAAACTTGGATTTTTTCCCTAAACTCCGTATAACACATAAAGGTGAATCATCTGAGAATATCGTTGTAATCCTATGTCGATCCTCACGACAGTAACGAGCGAATTAATTTGAATGACGTTTATTCCTTCAGGTTCTGAAATGAATGAATCGTTTGTAACGGTCAGAGGGATTAAGACGACTTAATCTCTACCGAGTATGTGAATGATGGAGGTACCAAATGGTAATTCAGAAGAAAAAAAAAAGGAATAGTGGCTTTATCCCCAATTTCCAAAATGACCAGAATACCCCCCTTTAGTTAAATAGGTGGTTATACACCCAACGAAATCCTGAAATTTTCTAATAAGACTTAAATGGCTAAAGTGCTCCTAAGTGTTAAGTTCTGATATACACAAATTAATTACATCTGAATGTTTGTAAGTATTGTAAAGTTGCGATATGCCGCATTAAACACATCTTAGAGGTTTGATAAACTGTTAGAGCCCCTAAGAATTATAATCGTCGTTCTGTTATGATTGTGTTTGATAGTTTAATAACTAAAATGTTATGTTAGCCTAAATGATTAGAGCATCTCTAGAATTATCTGATAACTTAAAAGACCTTGATATAGAAATACTTGAATGTTCGGTTAGAAAACTAACGAGCAAACAAGATACCTGAGTTCTGTAAACCATTGCTTATTCAATGTTGGTATAATTACCAAAATGCCCATGAACGTCAAAATGACCATAATACACTTGTGAGTTTAAATGGTTAAATCGTTCACAATATATTTGAATTTAAAGAGCATGATGTATGAACTCTTAGAATACATATTTCGAGCCAAAAGTTCAATGTGCCTCATTCTGTAAATATCAGGTATCTCTGAGAAATAAAATTTGTTCTGTCTAGTGTGTTCCACGCGTGCTGCATCTTGTTGTGTATATATGTATATATATATATATATATATATATATATATATATATATATATATATATATATATGGATTATGATTATGTGATGATTTCCTGATCATGATACATGATGCACTTTGAGTTGAAAAACATGTTTATCTGATAGGGTGTGAAATCTAAAAGTATGAATGATTTTGTTTGAGAAGCATGATTATATCTGTTGAAAAAGTTTTGTATGCGCAATATGATTGAGATTATATTCTGGTCTGTTCTGAACTTATGATATCTGAATCTCTGTATAATGGATATGCTATATGCTCTGTTGACTGAAATCTAATGATAATGTCTTATAATCTGAATTGTTCTGCTTGGGGATACTCTCGGGTTATGATTGAAGTGTCTGTCACAGCCCTGATCCAGCTGTTCTGTTAAGCTCCTACGCCCAATGGGCCTAGGGTAAGACTTTCTGGGTAGGCTCCTACGCCTTCGGGCCTAGGATAAGTCCTTCGGTATGCAGTTCATGGGGAATTGCATTCTGGTGTAAGGTTGGAGGGTAGTAAATTTCTGTATGAACTCGAACATTTGCAGTTAACTGTTATGTGTTCATATGAGGCAAATGATATGTACCTATGCATGTTTGATCTGCAATTTATGGAACACACTAGGCTTCTTGAATTCAACTTCATCAATCTGTCACCATGTTGATTCTCTGTACAATAAGATATCTTTTAATATTCAGTAACATAGAAAGAACAAACCTTGTTGTCCTCAAGAGTAGTGCTTCACTAAATTAGCGAAACATAAATAGAGACAAGTATTGTGTGGAACATCATAAAAATGTTATGCCTATCATACATCTGCATGAGCTTATAGCATCTTTTGGTAGTTCTGTATTACTGAGCTTTTTCAAGCTCACGTTGTTTTTACCATCGCAGGTTAAAAGATTATAGCATGGTAATGTTTGACATCAGTGTTCGGAGTTCCCTCGGCGTTGCCTATGGAGTACGATATTGTATAGTTAGTGGGCATGTAGGTCATGTATGGTTTCATGTCAGTGTCTGTAAAATACTTTTCTGAAATTTGTTATGTGTTTAAATGATTTCCTGAAATTGTATTTTAAACAGAAGTTGATTTTATAGTTTAATAAGCGTTTTGAGAAAAAAAATGTTTTCATGTGTACTTTCACTGTGGGTCGCTCTTGTGACCCTAATGTGACCTCCTAGGATCCGTTGTAACGCATAGGCGGGTCTAGGGGGTTACACTTCTATTGGAAGGGGTTAAGAAGGGAGGTCAGAAATGCAGTGAGGGAA
Source organism: Hibiscus tridactylites (assembly GCA_958450335.1). Taxonomy (NCBI): domain Eukaryota; kingdom Viridiplantae; phylum Streptophyta; class Magnoliopsida; order Malvales; family Malvaceae; genus Hibiscus; species Hibiscus tridactylites. Next base: position 67,840,591 of record OY288284.1, read on the forward strand.
TGCATGACTTGTCAAAGAATCAAGGGAGACTTAAGCCCTACTGGAGGACTATTACAGCCATTGGCCATTCCAGAGACCATTTGGAGTTCCATTAGCATGGATTTTATTGAGGGATTGCCCGAATCTAAGAGAAAGGACTGCATCTTTGTGGTAGTGGACAGACTGACCAAGTATGCACATTTTGTGGCTATAGCTCATCCTTTCACAGCTAAAATGATTGAACAAATTTTCCTGGAGAACATCTTTAAATTACATGGGTTTCCAATAGATATATTGTGTGACAGGGACATGATTTTCATGAGCACCTTTTGGAAGGAATTGATGGGAAAATTGGGAGTTATAATCAGGGCTTCTACAACTTATCACCCACAATCTGATGGGCAAGCTAAAAGAGTAAACTAATGTGTGGAAACGTATCTAAGGTGTATGACAAGAGAAAGACCCAATGAGTGGTGTGGCTGGTTGCATCTTGCTGAGTGGTGGTACAACACCACCTTTCACTCGACCATCCAAGTGACCCCTTACCAGGAATTATATGTTTAGCCACCGCCAATTCATGTGCCTTATATAACTGAAGATTCATTAGTGGAAGAAGTGGATACGAGTTTGCAACAAAGAGAGGCGGCTCTTAAAATGTTGCGTTTCCATTTGAAGAGAGCTCAGGAGAGAATAAAGGTTCAAGCAGACAAAAAGAGAAGGGAGCGTGAGTTCCAAGTTGGGGATTGGGTGTTCCTAAAATTGCAGCCCTATAGACAACAAATTTTGGTCTTTAGAAATTGTCAGAAGCTGGCACCAAAGTGGTTTGGGTCGTTTGCAGTGGTGAGCAAGGTGGGAAAAGTGGCTTATGGGCTTCAGTTACCAGCTGGTTCAAGGGTTCACCCTGTCTTTCATGTGTCACAATTGAAGAAGAGGGTCGGATCAAATATGGTGCAATCTGAGTTACCTGTGGTAGATCCAAATGGAAGCATAAGCAAGAAACCTTGTAGAATTATGGACAGAAGAATTGGAAGAAGAGGTAACAAAGCAGTCACTAAGGTTTTGGTGGAGTGGTCAAACTCGTTCACTGAAGACTCTACTTGGGAAGTTCTGCATTTACTGAAGTAACGTTATCCCCAGTTCGATACTTGAGGACAAGTATCTGATTTTGAAGAAGGGAGTAACGTCAAGGATTGAATGAGAAATGATTGTTGGAGGATGTTTAAATGGTAGTTGGTTAGTCGTTTTAATCACTGTTTAGAGTCAATCTCGTTTAATGAAACGGTGCGTTTTGAGTGACCCATGTCTATACATAATACGAGGTTATTTTTACTATGTCTGAGTATAAAGGGTTTTGTGACCGTTGTAAAAAACATCTTTTGGCTGAAATCGAATATGGTCTTATCCCTTTCTCTCATTTCTCTCTAATATGTTTCTTCTTTCCTTACTCTAGCAAAAATTCTATCTTTTTTTAATTTGTTGTGTTACATCGAACAAGTTGGTGTTCCCGGTGCGAAGGATGATGCTGGGATTGGAGCTGCCATCCCGGCTAATCCTGGTCAAGTTTCTTATGCACATGCGGTAGTTGGTGTTGAGTGTGTAAAAGTTCTATATTTTACCCCCTATTTAACCTATATTTCTTTTGCATTCAAGCATAAATCATTGCATTTAGGATAGATTTCATTCATACATCACAATTATATTAAATAGCACAGTTTCTACTGAAATTGGTTACTTTTGCAGGTAGTTGTTGTAGCAGATGAAGGGCAGTGGAGAAGCAGAGCTGGAACACTGGACTGCAGCTGAGAAGAAGGATGTTGTCATGGCAGCTGCCGTGGCAGCTAAGGACGACAACAATGGTGAAGGGAAGAAGTGAAGTGGAGCTCGACAGAAAGAGGAAATTAAGCCGGTCTGTCGTGAAACACTCTTATAATTTTCTGAGACCTAGATCAGAATGAAGGCTGAGCCCAAAGTTCAAGGAAGAAACTCCAAGCAAGAAGAGAGGACGAGTTAAACACATCTACTCTGAAGATTTAGTCTTTAATAGAGTTGTACTTTAATTTAAACTTGTATTCTTGCCATATTAGAAAACTTGAACCCAAGGCCTTTATAAAGGCATGTAATTCGACCTAGGGAAGGATATCTCATTCTCTAGTCGTCTTCCCCTAAACCCTAGTCGTTTTCCCCCTCTCATCATGTTCTAAATTTCCCCTAGGGCTAAGGGTTGATTCTGTAAAGTAGTTGCAAGGATTGCATTGTTTTAGGAATTTTTTTGTTCAATAAAATAGACTTCAAGTTTGCTTATTCTGGTTTTCAACATCTTACAAGAGTATCGGGAGAGCATTGTGAGATTACACATTTACTTAATATCGGGAGAGTTAAGTATACGAAAGGAATAAGTACGGGTTCTCCAGTTTATGGTTGAACTATCTCGGACCTAGGGATAGGACGAGGTTAAGTGGCTAAGGAAGAATTCAACAACATCGGTGTTCATCCTTCGATTCACGCCGGGAGGTATCATCAAAGACGTGTTCATCGATAGACTTGGACCTAGGGATAGGCCAAGGCATAGCAGGGATTCTTGCCAAGCTTGAAGTGTTGAGTTGTGTGTTCGTTGTCGCGACAACAACAGACCGCTGCCGCAGCAGGTGCTGCCGCGACAAGCGCTACGACAGAACAGAGAAGTCTTAGACTTTGCAACACCTGCACTATGGAGCAGATCAACACTGGCCCATTCTTTACTCTGAATATTTTCATCCTTTATTTTCAATCTTCTTTATTATCTCGTGATAACAATTAAACTATTTCTTTTCCTTCTTGTGCAGCAATCTAAGGTTAAAGCTATTAGCCCAGTCCCTGTGGAGACGATATCCGATACTTACGTATCATTTTACTACTTGCGTCATGTACACTTGCACTACATTGCGATAGACACTTTTACACGCAACAGTTGGGTCCAAGGGTGCGTCTGGGAAAGCTGTTAGGGCTCCCGACTTCATTGACAAGGACATGCTTATTATGCCAAAGGATATTATCATGGATCGGGCTGGGGCTATACCTTCAATTCAATTTTTTGACAGGGTCCATGATCAAATTGACCACAATATGCGCAATGCAATCAAAGTTCGACTCCTTGGGCGATCAATCGAATATAAGGCTTTAGTGTAATGTACTCATGCTCTGTGGAAACTTGTTGGTGAATTATAGATTATAAATCTTGATAACAATTATTTCCTTGTTCGTTTTTCAGATGAGCAAGATTACACACGAGTGATGACTAAATGACCATGGACGATATATGGTAGTTATTTGACGGTCCAACCTTGGAGCCATGGTATCACAACATCAGAAAAACACCCTTTGTAGGTGATCGTTTGGGTACGGTTGCCTGGACTTCCGTATCACTATTATACCAAGGCTTTGTTCATGCATATTGCATCCTTCATTGGTAGAGTATTTAGGATTGACTATAATAATGATGCTGGTGATAGAGGAAAGTTTGCACGATTGGCGATACTTGTTGACCTTAGTAAACCTTTGTTATCTTGTATTCGCTTGGATGGGTTTTATTCAGAAGCTTGAGTACGAAGGACTTCAACAAGTGTGTTACACATGTGGAGTTTATGGACATTCTAAGGAATCATGTCCTGGTAATGTGGCACCTTCGGATGATACGAGGGGTGGTAACGGTCAACAGAAAACACAAAAGGAGGCACAAAACGATGATATTTCGGAATCTAACTTGTTCGACCCTTGGATGGTTGTTGACAATAGGCGTCGAAGGTCAGGTAATCCCCGATTTGCAGCAAAACTATTAACTACTGACAGTTATGGTTCCTGTTTTGCTACATTAACAATTAATAATGAATCTACGGATGTTCCTAAGGAGAGTGAGGTGACTGCCTCACCGATGCATGCTGGTGTGCAACCATCTAGCAAGGTGGGTTAAGTGGTTAGTTACAAGCATGGGGAACAACGTGAATTTACACGAACTGTCACATACATGTCATCCAATCTTGAGAAGAAAAGTAAGGTAGAGAGGAAAGGTAACAAACCAGAAAAGGTGGTTCCTTTTGTTGGGGGTCGAAAATACAAGTTGTGGATCATAGGACTTCGATTCCATTGAGTAGCCATAAAGCGTTCACTATTAGAGAGGAAGATGAATCTGCAGGTACAGTGTCCGGCATATGGGGGTTGCGTGGGCGTGGGTCTCAAGGTAAGGACAAGGCTAATAGTATTTCGCGTGGTTTGTAAGTTCTCAAACCGTTGGAACCTCGTCTTGGAGCACGGTTGATAGCCTCAGACTTGGTTCGACGTCTTACGAATGAATTGGATAATATGCTGAAGAAGGCTAGCTCTGTGCAGTCGGGAAGGAACTTGGACGTTTCTTATTCCTCTTTCATGTCCCAATCCTCGAATGATAAGGTTTTTTTTATTTGCATGATAATCCTTTGCTGATTAGGATGATGGTATGGTACGGGAGAAAGATTGTCCTTCAGACGAGCGGTAAGGCTCGGTTTTTACCTTATTTTTTTACAATGATTAAGGCTACATTTTGAAATTATCAGGGTGCAGCGAGCCTGACTTTTAAAAAGTATTTTGTTTCTTTTATGCGGGAGCATCGTCTGTGTGTGGAGGCTATTTTTGAACCACAGGTCAGTGGTAGAGTTGCGGATTTTATCATCTTTAAGTTAGGGCTCGTTCATTCTTTCTCTGTTGAGGCTCAAGGTTTCAGCGACTAGGTATGGCTTCTTTGGAATGATTTAGTCGAGGTGGATATACTCCAAATCTCGAATCAGTTTATTAATGCTATGGTTTGTGATGTGGATGGGTCTGATCATTTTCAATAAACAGTTGTGTATACAAGTCCTACTAGCGCCAAGCGCAAGCATTTATAGTGGCATCTCGAGAATCTTAATCCTGATGAGGGGATTTCGTGGTTATAAGAGGGTGACTTCAATTTAATCTTGTTCGCGGATGAGCGGTTTGGAGGAGTACAGACGGGTTCTGCTGGCAGTCATTTGTTCTTGGATTTCATTTTCTCTCAAGGGTTATCAGATATGAGTTTTCGAGGACCACCTTTTACTTTGTCTCGGGGGTAATCTTTACCAGAGACTTGACCGTTGTCTTGCGAATGCCAAATTGTTTTCTATTTTGAGTATTCACAGGTGGACCATCTGGACAGATTGGAGTCGGACCATAGACCTTTGTTCGTTTCTTTATGTGGGGAGCGTGGCGACCAGAGTTCTCGACTTTTTTGATACATTAACTTCTGGCAGATTCATCCTCGATTTGTGGAATTTCTTAGCTCAATTTGGTCAGGCGATGTTTCTACGGAGGATAAAATTGCTAAGTTTCAAGTGGATGTGGGTGTTTGGAACAAGGATATGACCATCTTGGGATGCAGATGAGGCGTTTGTGTGCACTTTTGCAGGGTATTGATCGCGGTCTTTCTAATCGTTATTCATATTATTTAGTTTCTTTGGCAGCAAAGCTAAAGGTGGACCTTAAGAATATTATGGACCAAGAGGAGAGTCTTTCGAAACAGAAAGCTTGTGCTCAATGGAATTTACAAGGCGATCGCAATACAAAATTTTTCCATGCGTCGGTTCTAGCACAGAGCGGGCTAACCGTATTTTTGCGCTACAATGGGAAGATGGTTTTTGGTGTTCTGATAATGAATAGTTAATCCAAATTGTAATTGATTTCTACCGTGACCTCTTTTCCACTTCCTTTTAGCTGAGACTTGTATACCCTATCCGAGGGTGTTACCCGGCTTTATCGCAGGCAACACAGGGTAGTCTTTCTATGACGGTGACGTATGAAGATATCTGCCAGGCTATTTTTAAGATGGGGCATCAAAAGCACCTTGGGTTGATGGGCTTAATGCAGGGTTCTTTCAGCACAATTGGAAGATTGTGGGTGATTTCGTATGTAATTTCATTCTTCAGATATTTTACTATTGGTGTAACCCATGCTAATATCAACTATAAATTATCAGTCCTTTTGCCTAAAGTTGCCAAGCCAGAGACTATGGGACAATTCTAACCTATCAGTCTATGCACGATTGTATATAAGATCGTCTCTAAGATCTTGGTTAACCGCCCGAAGCCGTTTTTGCCTGAGTAGGTGTCAAAAAATCAAACTAGCTTTGTGCCACGTTGTTCGATAATAGACAATATTATTATGACTCAAGAAGTGATTCACACAATGTAACACCCTGATAAATATATTTATATTTGTATGCTAAAAAAAAGGGAAATCAAGGTGAGGGTGTGGAGGCTCGAACCCGCGACCTCACCCCTCACCATTCAATGTTCCTACCGCTGAGCTAAGGGCTCATTTCTGTCAAAGCTTACCAAATTTTATATTTTAACTTAGTTAAAAATAACTCCGAACCCATAAAATTTTATCTGCCTCTCCACCTACCCGAAATTAATTCCCACCCACCTTCGAAATCTGAACTGTCCCCTCATCTCCCTCACAGATCCCTCTCCCCAGATTTCGGCAACCTTTGGCCGTCCTCACCGCCGTCCGGTGTGCGTCACCGCCTGTGCCGGCGAACACACCTTGTCGCTCCGGGCCTTTCGCCATCGATAACGCCCCCCCTCGTGCCGCCGTTTGTGTTAAAAAAACCGAGCTGTTGCACCGCGAGTTGAACCGCTTCTGTCTTTCTGTTTTTCCGTCCGTGCCGCCGTCGCTTTGCCTTGCCATCAGTACGACGAAGCTCCCTTCTGCGAGCTGATCAAAACCCACCCGGCCGATCGACGTTTCGACACCGGGAAGGGTTTCATCGGAGCTTCGAACTTTCTGACCGTTTCGAACTTTAAAGGTTAGATCCAGCCTATTTTTCAGCTTGTTTCGAATTAAAAATATATGGGTTGGAATTGTGGTCTAATGATCTACGTTTTTCCGGCAGAATCGCGTCCGTTGAGCTCTCCGGCGAGTTTTCCGACCACCGTCCGGCGACGCCCGATCTCCTAGGGTAAGAATCGGTCTGAACCGGCCGGCCCGAGTAGTCCGAACCGAACCGGTCCAACCCGACCCGTGTCTGACCCGACCCAAGACTGGGTCAACTCGATGAGTCAACTCAGTGAGTCAACTCGCCCGAGTTGACTCAGTGAGTTAACTCACAGAGTCGACTCAGTTGACTTTCTGTTGAGCGCTGACGTCAGCGTTGACCTGTCCCCCGTTGACCTTGACCTGATGACGTCAGTGTTGACTTTGACCAAAAAGTCAAAATTTTCGAAAAAGCCCTATTTTATTTTTTTCGACGTCCTGAGTCCATTTTTGAAGCCCGTTTTGTAAAATTCTAACTTGAAGACCTCTGAATCTGTCCCTAAACCTAAACCATGCATATGTGTTCAAATTGTTTCCTTGAGTTAATATAAATCGAATATATGGCTAATATAAGCTTGTATCTGTTTAAAGGTAATCAAGACTCCCCTGACCGTTCGTCTGCTCAGCCTAGTTCCTCCCGATCTGCTCCTTCTCGCGTTTCGATAGTTACTAGTATGAATCTGTAAACCTTGTAAGCTATTAGAATTTTCACGTATACCTTGTAGTAACCATGATCCTTTATTGATTTAGGATCTAGCACAGTGGCAGATCGTAGCGAGGCAGGACCCTGATAGATTCTCTGACCAGCTTTTGAGGTGTGTTCCATGTGTGCTACATTTCTGTTATATATATACATATATGTATACATGGGTCCTGTTACGATTCACTGAATGTTATAAATTGTACTTGTACTTGAAATGCATGACTACTGGAAAGCATGATTTCTGTTTGAAAAGCATGATTACCTTCTGTTTGAAAAGCATGATTACCTTCTGTTTGAAAAGCATGATTATAATGTGATGAAAGTCTGTTTATTGTGATATGTTAGAAGGTATACCTCATGTCTGATCTGAAATAGAAATATCTGATCTCTAAATGATAGAAATGTTATCTGTCTGTTGTCTGAGCTCTGTTGATGGTATATTAAACTGAATTGAACTACTTGGGGTATACTTTTGGGATGTGATTGAAGTGTCTGCAGGTACAGCCCTGATCCAGCTGGTAAAACCTTCGGTTAAGCTCCTACGTCCAATGGGCCTAGGGTAAGACTTTCTGGGTAGGCTCCTACGCCTTCGGGCCTAGGATAAGTCCTTCGGTATGCAGTTCATGGGGAATTGCATTTTGGTGTTCGGTTGGAGGGTAGATAGGTTAAAATGGAACCTTGGTTGCTCTTATGGCATGTTTGTATTGTCTGATGCATATCTGAACTGTATATATATATGTTTCATTGCACTTATTGGAACACACTGAGCTCCCTTGCTCACAACCCCAAACTTTCCCCTTTCAGATATTTTTGGATAGGCTACCCGTGGACTTGGCACTTGGAGGATCGGCACATTCTTACTATACTTTTGTTGTAATGTTCTTATCCACCATACTGTCTATTTTGGGTGACATGAGCCTATATTTTATTATGATATACTTTACTAGTTAGCCATGATGGCGTTATTTTGTAACTTAAACTTTGAAATGGTTTTAGATTATGTACTTGACAGATGATTCGATGGTATGTGAGTATCATCGTTACGGGACTTTAGAATGGATATGTTTTTATCTATCATTATCGTGATCGCTCTATAGTGATGCCTGATTTTTATGAAAACTGAATACATGTCACATATATATGTTATGATAATCTTTGGTAACTTAGGTATAACGCATAGGCAGGTATAAGGTGTTACATTTAATTGATATCAGAGCTTTTGATTTTATAAACCTCGGACTATGAGTGGGTCCTAAATGCTACGTTTTATAAAATGATTTAAATATTTATATATTTTCAGAAAAAGGCCATGTCACCAAGTTTTACATGTTTAAATTGTGCTCGGTACTCCAATGCCAGTTCTGACCTTAGGTTCTTCTTTTTGTAGAGCCGAGACCAACAGATGAGTACTAGACGTGGTTCTCGACCTGCTCGGAGGCGAGGTCGACCTGCTAGGTTTTCCGACCCGCTTGACAATGTAACTAACGATCCTCTGGCCTCAGAAGATCTTCCTGCCCCTAGAGGTCCTACAGCCCCGGATGATCCACCGCCTACATCTGGTATCGATATGACGACTCCGGTTAGAGGAGCCCCTGCACCCCATGCTGAGCCATCCACAATAGTGTCTGATGAGGCTCTTAGCAGAGAGTTTTTACAGTTGATTCATGGTGCAGTTAGAGCTGCAGGAGTTGTGCCTGAAGTTCCTATCTCTCATACCCTAATCACTAACGGGGCTAAGACCTTTGATGGCCCTACTGGTGGAGCCCCGACTGAGGCAGAAGAGTGGCTTCATGATCTTGAGAGACGGATGGATTCGTTGGGTCTTGAGCTGCCCAAGAAATATTTGGGAGCTGTTTCACTGCTTTATGGGAGTGCTCGAACTTGGTGGGAGTCTGTTGTGAGTAGCGTCTCTACTACTCGTCTGACATGGGACTTCTTCAAAGAACGCTTCAAGAGCCGTTTTATTGGAGAGCGTTATATGAGACAGATGCAAGAGCAGTTCAGGACTCTGACACAGGGGGATATGACTGTATCTGAGTATGAGACGAGGTTTTTAGACCTCCTGAGGTTTGGATCCAGTTTGGTACCCACTGAAAAAGAAAAATGCCGCAAGTTTGCACTTGGACTTCGTCATGAGTTGTGCGTACAAGTTATTGGCCACCTTGATAAGGATTTTGATAAGGTGACCGAGTTGGCAAAAGATTTAGAGGAAGTTGAGTTAATGGCCACTGAGAGCGACAGAGTAGATCGAGACCGATCTAGGAGGCCTTCTAGCACTGAGATTTCAGCACGGGCAAGTAAAAAGGCTCGCACTACTGCACCTCCGAGGAGTGACACCGGTTCTAGGCCTCCAGCCCCTCAGCCCTCGACAGCTAGTCGAGGTGGTTCATCAAGTTTTTCTAAGGCACCTCTTTGTGAGCATTGTGGCAAATGGCACCAAGGGGAGTGTAGGAGGAAGGCGGGCACATGTTTCCGTTGCGGTTCTGGAGATCATTTCTTGAAGGGTTGCCCTGTTACACCGTCTTCTTATCGAGCATCTCCTCAGACTCCTGCCCGTTCACAGGCTTCTGTTCAGACTCCAGCTAGGGGTCGTAGTCAGGATAGACCTTCTGCATCTGCTGCTAGGACTGACACCAGAGCTCGATCATATCAGAGTGGAGGACCAGTTTTATCTGAGGCTAGACAGCCGGCACTTGTGTATGCCACTAGACGTTGGGATGACAGAGACGAGCCAGATGTTATTGCAGGTACCTTTACCATTTATTCTGTTCCATACTTTGCATTACTCGACAATGGTTCCACCCACTCCTATATTTCAAGATCAGTATCTCGAGACCTCCAGATTCCCTTAGAAGCCACAGGGAGAGTTGTTATAGTTATGAGCCCAGTGGGTCAGTCAGTGAATGTGGACAAAGTACTTAGGCGATGTCCTCTCGAGGTTCAAGGGGAGATCTTTCTGGCCGATCTCATGGAACTTCCGTTGGAGGAGTTCGATCTGATTCTGGGTATGGATTGGCTGGCGGAGCATCGGGTTAGTCTGGATTGTGAGTCAAAAAGGGCTACCTTGAAGACTTCAGATGACCGATCAGTGATCTTAGTCGGAGAGCGTCGAGGTTACTTGTCCAATGTGGTATCCTCTCTGACTGTTGATAGGATGATCCGGAAAGGATATGAAACCTCCATTGCTTGTTTCTTGAACACGAAGGGCTCTTTATCTAAGATTGAGAACATTCGCACTGTTAGCAAGTTTCCTGATGTTTTCCCAGAAGAGTTGCTCGGGCTACCACCAGACAGGGATATTGAGTTCGAAATCGAGACTTATCTAGGGTCTGCGCCTGTATCCATGAATCCTTATCGTATGGCCCCTAAAGAGCTTAAGGAGTTAAAAGTCCAGTTGCAAGAGCTTCTGGACCGAGGCTTTATCCGACCCAGCTCTTCACCTTGGGGAGCTCCTGTTCTCTTCATGAAGAAGAAAGATGGTTCACTCCGGTTATGTATTGATTACCGGAAGTTGAATAAGTTGACTGTGAAGAACAAATATCTATTACCCAGGATTGATGACCTATTTGACCAATTTCGGGGAGCCACTGTTTTCTCGAAGATTGATCTTCGATCTGGGTATTATCAATTGAAAATAAAAGATTCTGATGTTGCTAAGACGGCCATCCGTACCAGATACGGGCATTACGAGTTTCTAGTGATGCCTTTTGGTCTTATTAATGCACCAGCTGCTTTTATGGACATGATGAATCGTGTGTTCCGACCCTTCATAGACCAGTTTGTTGTGGTTTTTATGGACGATATTTTGGTCTATTCTCGGACAGAGACAGAGCATGTTGAGCACTTGAGAATTGTTCTACAAACCTTGAGAGAGAATCGTTTGTATGCTAAGCTGAGCAAGTGTGAATTTTGGCTCAAAGAAGTGACATTTCTGGGACATGTTGTATCTGCTCGAGGCATTCAGGTTGATCCAAGTAAGATCGAGGCCATCACCAATTGGAAGTAGCCTAAGAATGTCTCTGAGATCCGTAGCTTTTTGGGTTTGGCTGGATACTACCGACGCTTTGTCGAGGGCTTCTCCATCATTGCCACCCCTTTGACAAAGCTTTTGAGGAAGAATGTTCCTTTTGTTTGGTCTGATGCCCAACAAGCTAGTTTTGAGAAACTGAAGGCAACCTTGACTCGAGCCTCGGTTCTTACACAACCTGAGTCTGGAAAGGACTTCTTAGTGTACAGTGATGCTTCACACTCCGGGCTCGGTTGTGTACTGATGCAGGATGGGAAGGTTATCGCTTATGCATCACGTCAGTTACGACCTCATGAGTGTAACTATCCGACCCATGACCTCGAGTTAGCTGCAGTGATCTTTGCTCTGAAGATCTGGAGACACTATCTTTACGGAGAGAAGTGTTATATCTTTACTGATCACAAAAGCTTAAAGTATATCCTCACCTAGAGGGATTTAAATATGAGGCAACGTCGTTGGGTGGAACTTCTGAAGGAATATGATTGTGTGTTTGAGTACCATCCGGGAAAAGCCAATATCGTTGCCGATGCCTTGAGTCGTAAGGCCATATCTGACCTGAGATCCCTGTTTTCCAGGATAAGCATTTATAGCGATGGCAGTTTGCTAGCAGAATTGCAAGTTAAACCAACTTTGGCCGATGAGATTAAGGCCAAGCAACTCTTAGACAGTTCCCTACTTCCAGTTATACAGCAAGTTGAGCAGGGATCCACATCCGTTTATGCCTTCGATCAGGATGGCGTTCTGTGCTTCAAGGGTCGTTATTGCGTTCCTGATGATGCTGACCTGAAGTGAGCCATACTTAGCGAGGCTCATAGTAGCCCATATGCCATGCATCCTGGTGGAGACAAGATGTACCAGAATCTGAAGCAAAGCTACCGTTGGGAGGGTATGAAGAAGGATATATCAGATTACGTATCGAAGTGCATGACTTGTCAGCAAGTCAAAGCAGAACATCAGCATCCTTCTGGTTTATTACAGCCCATTAAGATTCCTGAGTGGAAATGGGAGCGTATCACGATGGATTTCGTTACCGGGTTGCCTCTAACTCCTTCTAAAAAGGATTCTGTTTGGGTTATTGTTGATCGACTCACCAAGTCAGCTCACTTTATTCCTGTACGAGTTACTTATTCTCTGGAGAAGCTGGCTAAACTGTATATCTCAGAGATTGTCAGGTTGCATGGTGTACACTTATCTATTATATTTGATCGAGACCCGAAGTTCACTTCTCATTTCTGGTCGGCCTTGCAAAATGCTTTGGGTACACGTTTGAATTTCAGCACATCCTTCCATCCACAGACCGATGGTCAGTCTGAGAGGGTAATTCAGGTTCTTGAAGATATGTTGAGGGGGTGCGTGATTGACTTCCGCGGTAGTTGGGAAGACTTCTTGCCCCTGGCCGAGTTTGCTTATAATAACAGCTACTAGGCTAGTATTCGCATGGCACCTTACGAAGCTTTGTATGGTCGCAAGTGCCGAACTTCTATATGTTGGACTGAGTTGTATGATAAGAAGACTTTGGGTCCAGAGTTGATCCAAGAGACCGAAGAGACTGTCAGATTAATTTGTGATCGTCTGAAGGAGGCGTTTGACAGACAGAAGTCTTATGCTGATCGGAGAAGGAAGGATATCGAGTTTAAGGTCGGTGACCAGGTTTTTCTAAAAGTATCACCATGGAAGAAAGTTCTGAGGTTTGGGAAAAAGGGTAAGCTGAGTCCGAGATTTATTGGGCCTTATCGTATTGTGAAGAGAGTTGGGTCAGTTGCCTATCAGCTTGAGTTGCCTCCCCAGCTTAACCGTATCCATGATGTCTTCCATGTGTCCATGTTGAGGCAGTACCATCCTGACCCGAGCCATGTCATTCAGGTACAGGATGTGGAGTTAAGGCCAGACTTGTCCTACGAGGAGGAACCAATACAGATTTTAGACTCAGACGAGAGGGTTTTGAGGAACAGACGTATTCCTATGGTTAAAGTCCTGTGGAGTAATCGTAGCCCTGCAGAGGCTACTTGGGAGATCGAAGGATCCATGAGAAAGCAGTTTCCTCATCTGTTTGATTCAGGTAAATTTCGAGGACGAAATTTTCTTAAGGTGGGGAGAGTTGTAACACCCTGATAAATATGTTTATATTTGTATGCTAAAAAAAGGAAATCAAGGTGAGGGTGTGGAGGCTCGAACCTGCGACCTCACCCCTCACCATTCAATGTTCTGTAGAACTAATGTTTTGATATAATAATTGAAAAATGTTTTGGACTAAGTTGAAAAGAATTTAAAACTTGGTTTTAAGTCCAAACAACTTGAATTTATGTTTGAGGTATTTTAAGAGGTTTTTGGCAAAGATTTTTCATGTTTTAAACAGCCAAACTTGTGTTTTCACGTCACCAGTATCGATACGGTTGTACCCGTACCGATACCTTTTTGGCCCAGTTTGGCCACTGTTGAACCCCGTACCGATACAGGCCTTTGTCGTATCGATACGGTCGGGATCGTTTCGATACGCCAGGTAAGCGTACCGATCCCATTTCAACTACCCCAACGGCTATTTCCCAACGACCATTTAAATGTGCACCCGTACCGATACGCCTTCAAGCGTATCGATACGCCTCAGCTTGCAAGAGCTCAACGGCTAGTTCCTATGAAGGCCGTATCGATACCACTCCACGTGTATCGATACTGGTAGCTGCAGAAGTGCATTTATGAAGGGAAATAAAATCCTCAACGGCTCCAATTTGATCTCAACGGCTAGTAACGGCTACAAACTCAATTGGGAGTATAAAAAGGACCTCCAAGCATCAAGAGAAGGCTAATGCTCATATTGTCAAACATCAAATGATCAAGAAATTGTCTTAGTGCTTAATTTGTCATTTCTTGTATAGACAAATACTAGTGAGCCAAAATTGTCAAATTTGCTCAAGTGTTTTAGGTTTTGGGTGAGTGCTTCATTGTGCAAACAAACACCTATTAGAGGGTTTAAGTTTGCTTTCATTGTCTCTTTGTAAAAGAGGGTTTTGATCAAGGCTTTGGGTAGAAGCTTGATCGGTTGTAAGGGTTTCCTCCTAATCCTAGAAAAGGGGACGAATCAATTAGTGGATTGATTGTGAAATCCTTAGTGGGGAGCTAAGGTAGTGGATGTAGGTGCTTGTTAGAAGGCCGAACCACTATAAATCATTGTGTCTTTATTCCTTCTAGCTTCCTCAACCCTTCCACCCAAAAATCCATCTCTCCGCCGCTTGGTGAGCAATATTGGTTGATCGAATCGAGCCCCTAAAATCCCAACAATTGGTATCAGAGCTTGGCTCAATCGAAGGGGATTCACATCCTATTGAGAAGATCCGGCAAGCTCGATCACTTTTTCATCAACCGGCTCAAATGGCACAATCAATCGACAAACCGCCTTTCTTTGACGGAGACCACTACGCCCATTGAAAGACAAAGATGAAATTCTTCATCAAATCAAGAGATTACAAGCTATGGGATGTAGTTGAAGATGGCCCGTTCGTGCCTCAAAGAAGTAAAGCGGAGTGGAGTGCCGACGATCGCAAGAAGATGGAGCTAAATTGCAAAGTCTTGCACATTCTATTTTGTGCATTTGGTCCATCCATCTATGAGAAGATGTCTTCTTGTGAGAGTGCCAAGGAGGTATGGGACAAGCTTGAAGTCACATACGAGGGGACAAACGAAGTCAAGGAGACCAAGATTGGGCTCCTAACCTTGGAGTATGAGAACTTCAAAATAGATCCGGAAGAGAACATCGAAAAGATGTTTGATCGGTTCTCCACCATCACCAATGGTCTCAAAGGCTATGGAGAAGCCATCCCGGAGGAGAAGCTTGTTCGAAAGCTCATCTACTCACTTCCCGAGTCTTGGGACTCAAAGAGGACCGCCATCATCAAAGCCAAAAATTTGAAGACTTTGAAGCTTGATGAACTCATGGGGTCTCTCCTTACTCATCAAATCATGAAGAAGAACAAAGAGGATGAGAAGAAGAGGGAATAAATTAGAGCTATGGGAGAGAAGAAAATCAAAGGGCTTGGCATCAATGCTAGTGCCATGGCTCTCAAATCCTCCACTTGCCATCATGTCTACTCAAGTGAAGAGGAGGATGAAGATGAAGAGATAGTTCATCTCTTCAAGAAGTGTGCCCCTTTCATGAAGAAAGCCTTGAGAGAGCTTGAACGAGAACCTAAAAGAAAGGAGAGGGCAAGCACTTCAAGCCATAAGAAGAAGGCACATGTGGCTACTTGGAGTGATGAAGACTCCACCGACGATGAACAAGCCAACCTTTGCCTTATGGCCATCGAAGAAGATTCAAGGGTAACTTCTAATTCATCTACTTCATGTTCTTACACTTTTGATGAATTACAAGATGCCTATGATGATTTGGTTTTAGATTTTAAAAGCCACATTTTGAAAAACAATAAATTGATTTCAAAGTTAAAAATTCAAAATGATTTGCTTTCTAAAACCAAACTTGAACTTGAAGCAAAACTTGAAGAATTTGAATTAAAATGTTTTGATTTACAAAAATTGCTTCAAAGAGTTCAAGAAGAAAAAGATTTGATTTCCAAAGAGCTTGAAAAGAAAAACAATCTTGGAAAATCAAATTTTTATGTTAGACAATCTAGTGCCCCTAGATTTATTAAAGGAAAATGTTTTAGAAGTATTTGGGTCCCAAAAGGACTTAGTACTTCAATTAAAAAGGATGACATTGAAAAATGGGTTCCTAAGGGGACTAAAATTTGTGCAACTAACGTTTATGGATCCAAAGCAATTTGGATACCAAAAATTACTTGATTGTCTATTGTAGGTGTGATGGAGATGTTCAACAAGTCAAACTTTGAGGGGGAGCTCCATACACACAAGGAAGAACACTTGAAGAAGGAAGGCTTCACATCCTCCCTTGGGTTCAAGTGTTGGTAAAATTTCTAGTTGTTTTGATTTAATTTGTCTTATTTTTAGTTTATTCAACTAGATGATCATATTTGATGGACTAACTCTTTTGATGATGCTTTGAGTAAGGGGGAGCCATTTTTAAACCAAATTCTTATTTGTGTCAAAACCTTTTACCTCTATTGTTATTTTGAACTTAAATGTCTTAAATTCTTTTTGATATAACAAAAAGGGGGAGAAATGGTAGGTTTGAAAAATTGAATTTTCAAATGAATAAGGGGGAGCTTTATTTGATTTCATACTTTTAATCTCTTATTCACATTTTAAAGTTTAAAGGGGGAGAATCCCAAACAATTTTTCAAGTTAGTTTTATTATATCAAAAAGGGAGAGATTGTAGAACTAATGTTTTGATATAATAATTGAAAAATGTTTTGGACTAAGTTAAAAAGAATTTAAAACTTGGTTTTAAGTCCAAACAACTTGAATTTATGTTTGAGGTATTTTAAGAGGTTTTTGGCAAAGATTTTTCATGTTTTAAACAGCCAAACTTGTGTTTTCACGTCACCAGTATCGATACGGTTGTACCCGTACCGATACCTTTTTGGCCCAGTTTGGCCACTGTCGAACCCCGTACCGATACAGGCCTTTGCCGTATCGATACGGTCGGGATCGTTTCGATACGCCAGGTAAGCGTACCGATCCCATTTCAACTACCCCAACGGCTATTTCCCAACGACCATTTAAATGTGCACCCGTACCGATACGCCTTCAAGCGTATCGATACGCCTCAGCTGGCAAGAGCTCAACGGCTAGTTCCTATGAAGGCCGTATCGATACCGCTCCACGGTTATCGATACTGGTAGCTGCAGAAGTGCATTTATGAAGGGAAATAAAATCCTCAACGGCTCCAATTTGATCCCAACGGCTAGTAACGGCTACAAACTCAATTGGGAGTATAAAAGGGACCTCCAAGCATCAAGAGAAGGCTAATGCTCATATTGTCAAACATCAAATGATCAAGAAATTGTCTTAGTGCTTAATTTGTCATTTCTTGTATAGACAAACACTAGTGAGCCAAAATTGTCAAATTTGCTCAAGTGTTTTAGGTTTTGGGTGAGTGCTTCATTGTGCAAACAAACACCTATTAGAGGGTTTAAGTTTGCTTTCATTGTCTCTTTGTAAAAGAGGGTTTAGATCAAGGCTTTGGGTAGAAGCTTGATCGGTTGTAAGGGTTTCCTCCTAATCCTAGAAAAGGGGACGAATCAATTAGTGGATTGATTGTGAAATCCTTAGTGGGGAGCTAAGGTAGTGGATGTAGGTGCTTGTTAGAAGGCCGAACCACTATAAATCATTGTGTCTTTATTCCTTCTAGCTTCCTCAGCCCTTCCACCCAAAAATCCATCTCTCCACCGCTTGGTGAGCAATATTGGTTGATCGAATCGAGCCCCTAAAATCCCAACATGTTCCTACCGCTGAGCTAAGGGCTCATTTCTGTCAAAGCTTACCAAATTTTATATTTTAACTTAGTTAAAAATAACTCTAAACCCATAAAACTTTATCTGCCTCTCCACCTACTCGAAATTAATTCCCACCCACCTTCGAAATCTGAACCGTCCCCTCATCTCCCTCACAGATCCCTCTCCCCAGATTTCGGCAACCTTTGGTCGTCTTCACCGCAGTCCGGTGTGCGTCACCGCCTGTGCCGGTGAACACACCTTGCCGCTCCGGGCCTTTCGCCATCGATAACGCCCCCCCCCCCCCCCCGTGCCGCCGTTTGTGTTAAAAAAACCAAGCTGTTGCACCGCGAGTTGAACCGCTTCTGTCCTTCCGTTTTCCCGTCCGTGCCGTCGTCGCTTTGCCTTGTCGTCGGTACGACGAAGCTCCCTTCTGCGAGCTGATCAAAACCCACCCGGCCGATCGACGTTTCGACACCGGGAAGGGTTTCATCGGAGCTTCGAACTTTTCGACCGTTTCGAACTTTAAAGGTTAGATCCGGCCTATTTTTCAGCTTGTTTCGAATTAAAAATATATGGGTTGGAATTGTGGTCTAATGATCTACGTTTTTCCGGCAGAATCGCGTCCGTTGAGCTCTCCGGCGAGTTTTCCGACCACCGTCCGGCGACGCCCGATCTCCTAGGGTAAGAATCGGTCTGAACCGGCTGGCCCGAGTAGTCCGAACCGAACCGGTCCAACCTGACCCGTGTCCGACCCGACCCGAGACTGGGTCAACTCGCTGAGTCAACTTAGTGAGTCAACTCGCCCGAGTTGACTCAGTGAGTTAACTCACCGAGTCGACTCAGTTGACTTTCTGTTGAGCGCTGACGTCAGCGTTGACCTGTCCCCCGTTGACCTTGACCTGCTGCCGTCGGCGTTGACTTTGACCAAAAAGTCAAAATTTCCGAAAAAGCCCTATTTTATGTTTTTCGACGTCCTGAGTCCGTTTTTGAAGCCCGTTTTGTAAAATTCTAACTCGAAGACCTCCGATTCTGTCCCTAAACCTAAACCATGCATATGTGTTCAAATTGTTTCCTTGAGTTAATATAAATCGAATATATGGCTAATATAAGCTTGTATCTGTTTAAAGGTAATCAAGACTCCCCTGACCGTTCATCTGCTCAGCCTAGTTCCTCCCGATCTGCTCCTTCTCGCGTTTCGATAGTTACTAGTATGAATCTGTAAACCTTGTAAGCTATTAGAATTTTCACGTATACCTTGTAGTAACCATGATCCTTTATTGATTTAGGATCTAGCACAGTGGCAGATCGTAGCGAGGCAGGACCCTGATAGATTCTCTGACCAGCTTTTGAGGTGTGTTCCATGTGTGCTACATTTCTGTTATATATATACATATATGTATACATGGGTCCTGTTACGATTCACTGAATGTTATAAATTGTACTTGTACTTGAAATGCATGACTACTGGAAAGCATGATTTCTGTTTGAAAAGCATGATTACCTTCTGTTTGAAAAGCATGATTACCTTTTGTTTGAAAAGCATGATTATAATGTGATGAAAGTCTGTTTATTGTGATATGTTAGAAGGTATACCTCATGTCTGATCTGAAATAGAAATATCTGATCTCTAAATGATAGAAATGTTATATGTCTGTTGTCTGAGCTCTGTTGATGGTATATTGAACTGAATTGCACTGCTTGGGGTATACTTTTGGGATGTGATTGAAGTGTCTGCAGGTACAGCCCTGATCCAGCTGGTAAAACCTTCGGTTAAGCTCCTACGCCCAATGGGCCTAGGGTAAGACTTTCTGGGTAGGCTCCTACGCCTTCGGGCCTAGGATAAGTCCTTCGGTATGCAGTTCATGGGGAATTGCATTTTGGTATTCGGTTGGAGGGTAGATAGGTTAAAATGGAACCTTGGTTGCTCTTATGGCATGTTTGTATTGTCTGATGCATATCTGAACTGTATATATATATGTTTCATTGCACTTATTGGAACACACTGAGCTCCCTAGCTCACAACCCCAAACTTTCCCCTTTCAGATATTTTTGGATAGGCTACCCGTGGACTTGGCACTTGGAGGATCGGCACATTCTTACTATACTTTTGTTGTAATGTTCTTATCCACCATACTGTCTATTTTGGGTGACATGAGCCTATATTTTGTTATGATATACTTTACTAGTTAGCCATGATGGCGTTATTTTGTAACTTAAACTTTGAAATGGTTTTAGATTATGTACTTGACAGATGATTCGATGGTATGTGAGTATCATCGTTACGGGACTTTAGAATGGATATGTTTTTATCTATCATTATCGTGATCGCTCTATAGTGATGCCTGATTTTTATGAAAACTGAATACATGTCACATATATATGTTATGATAATCTTTGGTAACTTAGGTATAACGCATAGGCAGGTATAAGGTGTTACACACAATGCGTAAGAAGTCTAGTAAAAAATGTTGGATGGCGCTGAAGATCGACTTGGAGAAGGCATATGATCGCCTTGAATGGGATTTTATAGCTCATACATTGGCCGATATTGGGATTTCGGAGGCTATTCGCAATTTGATCATGCAATGTATGTCTACAGTGTGGACACAAATCTTGTGCTATGGTACAATAACTGAATTTTCCAATCCATCTAGGGGCATGCGTCATGGAGATTCGTTGTTGTCGTACCTTTTTATGTTGTGTATAGAGCACCTTACTCAATTAATTAATGTAGTGTCGACAAATGGTTATCGGAAACCATTTCGAACGTCTTTTCATAGCTTGACGATATCACATCTTTTTTTGCATACGACATGATATTATTTTTTGAAGCTTCTCTGGATCAATTGTGCACTATTCGTTCGGTCTTGGATATTTTTTGTCAAGTATTTGGTCAAAAGCTTAGTATTTCTAAGATGGTGATGTTTTTCTCTAAGAATGTTCTTCCTGATATTCGGCAACAGCTTAGTGCAGGTTTTGGCTTTGCTGAAGTTGATGAACTTAGAAAAAATCTTAGCGGGCCTTTCTTCATCGTCGTGTGACAATGGCAACCTATCAGTATTTGATCTAGATGATTCAGCGTAAACTCAGTGGGTGGAAGGCGAGATGTTTATCCTTAGCTAGTCGGATCACGTTAGCGAAGTCAATGTTAGCTGCGATCCATGTTTACACTCTACACACTGCAATCTTGCCAAAGAAGACATGTTTGGACATCGAACAGTTAATTCATAGGTTTGTTTGGGTATTACAACTGATAAGGGTGGCGTTCATCTCAATAAATAGGCCAATGTCAGCATACCAGTTCAAGAGAAGGTTTGGGGTTTCGTAAGATCTCTACTCTGAATGATGCTTTCTTTATGAAAATTACATTTAACTTACTGGTGAGAAAAAAATAATCTTTGGGTTCGATTTATTCGTTCAAAGTATAAGTGTTTGGAGGGTGTTATACTTTTGTTACGAAATACAAATTGCTTTCGGCTTTGGAATGGATTAAGTATTATATGGGACGATGTTCGTCACAACCTGATTTGGATTGTGCGATCGCGTCGTGATGTTGAGTTTTGGTATAACTCTTGGCTAGGTGACATAGTGATACGAACCCCTTTTGGGAGGTCCAATTACTGCAATCAAGGACCGAATTGGTGATGTCTTCACTTGAAGGGACAACTCGATCTATGATTTTTCCCGAACCTAGAAGGCAAGGAAATCTCCCTCCGAATGTAAGTATTCCTGCACAAACAAATATTTGATACAACAAAGTACAATATTGTTATAGGTTAGTATAAAGAATAGAGAAAGTAACTGAGAGAATTTTGGCTACGAAGGGTGGTAGGGTCGAATAAGGTTGGTTGGACAGTTTTCGGGTAGGGTGCTTTGAGGGTTCGATTGGAAAGGTAAACGGTTTTGGAAAGGGCTGAATTTTTGGTATGTTGTATATGGGAAGTAGGGATACGGTTTAGGGTCAAGAATTGTGGAAAAAGGTTTAGGAATGAGAAATTTATAGGGCTGGAAAGTAGGGTGGTTCAAACAGGTTGAAAGGGTAGTCTTTAAGGGTAGGTTGAAAAGAAGTCTTCAATTGACCGACCAAATGAAATTGGAATATTATGAAACTTTCTATATTTTCAATTGGAATATAAATGAAGAGATTGGTCGAAAGAATTGAAGAATTTGGTTGAGAATTGAAGGATTTCGAAGGATAGGAAGAATGGGATGTTTTAGTGCTTTGGTGATGAAGTAGGGTGAAATATGGGTGAAATTGAAGGGACTAGAAAGGATATAATGAGATGAAAGTTTCCAGATATCAAATTGTAATATGGAAGTTGAAAATGAATAAAAGAAATGGAAGAAGAGATGATGGTAGATGGAGAATTAAATCGATGAAAGTAGAAGGAAAGAATGGTGGCTTTCAAAGGTAAGATGAATCTTAAGTATTAGAGACTTAAGACCCAAATCTTGTGACACTTATATGGCCGGTTGGGGGTGGACTTGGACCCTTTAGATAGCAATCTAGGAACCACAAGTATCAATGGATGGAATCGAATACACCAAAGTAAACAATGCTGCCTTGAAAGTGATATGTTCACAAAGAACAAAGTGAAGGAAAAACCTCACAAATTGATATATATAATTCAAATGAATGGAAAGAGTTTTTTTACAATTGAGTTTACAAGCCTATTTATAGGAGAAAAATGACGCTTTGGCCAGAAAGACACATGCTGGTTCGACCATGAAGAGATATAATTTCAATTTGAAGAGTTGTGGCTTGAAAAGTGGTGTCCATTCATCCAATTTGAAGAGTTCTTTTAACCAGTCGGATAATTACTTCAAATTGGCTAAATTTCTTGATTATTTTATAATTATATCATATGATATAATTAGATGGATGATGAATTTCATGTATCAAGCTTCAATTGAACGTTGGATGCCAAGAATCATAATGCTTCACTTGAAATTTTAATTATTTCCTCATGTGGCCGAATTTTATGTAGGCAACTTCTTGGATTTATCCCACATGCATATGGCTGGAATTTTGTCCTTCCAAAAGTTTAATTCTAATCCTCATATGTGCCTCTTTCAACATAATTTTTATCCTTGCAAAATAATAAAAAAATATAAGAGAAATGTGGCTCTCAAAATCATAAAATGAACATAAATCTTAAGTTAAGAAATGTGAAGTAAACTGGTGCAATTAATTTAATTAAAATGTGAAGCATATGTTATACTTCATATCACATTGTATATAATTGTATAACCAATCATTCAAAGCTAGCAATGCATGAACATGTGAGATACATGGCATAATGTAGGCATGCCAAATTACTAAATGCATGAAATGATTGCATAATCTAAAGAATACTCCCTTAAATTGATCTTTGAATGTATTTATGGATGTGAGTAATGTTTAGTAAAGGAAGGTGATGGTCCAGATCATATCACATAGGTCCTCTAATTAACTACGTGAATCCGTCTATTACGGGTATTATCGAAAGGGTACCGGTGGCGTGGGGTAAAAATCTCCTGCCCCCTAACTATGCCCCCTGCCTAAAAATACTTAAAAATTAAATCTTGCCCCATAACCCTAATTTTCATATCCTAAACCTCAAACCCTAAACCCTAAAAAATACACCATGCCCCTAATTCCCTACACCCTAAGCCCCAACCTTAAACCCCAAACTCTAAACCCTAAACCCACTATTTTAAAGTGGGGGCACAAATGGGGGCATACTTTGGAGGCAGATGATTTCCATCCGGTGGCGTGCATGGCAACGACTACAGAGGAGTGGAATTGGAATATCTTTGAGAATTTTCTCCCTTAAGATGTGTTACATAGGATCGCGACTGTTAAGGGTCCTAGTGTTGGGGGTGCGCCGGATTTGATTGGTTGGAAAGGATCTAGTGATCGGAAGTTCTCTATTAAATCGACGTACTTATTAAAACAAGATCCTCTAATTAGATTAGAACATGAAGTCTGGTCAGTGGTACATAAGTTTAAAGGCATTCCACGTGTTAAATATTTTCTTTAGCTTGTTTGTTGGCAAAAGCTTATGACCAATGAGGAACGTGCTCGTCAACATTTTACAGCAGATAATAGTTGTCAGATTTGTGGAGCTATTGTTGAAGATATCAATCTTATATTTCGCCATTGTCTAGTTGCGCGTCAATTCTGGTATGATCTTATTAAACCGGATATGTTGTCGAGTTTCCTTACTATGAACTTGACAGAGTGGGTAGTTACGAATATTTTAGAATCTATTGGATATGCAAGGGACCCTAAAAATGGAATTTATTATTTGGCTACATTTTGCGCCAATTATGGCTCGATGACAATGCCATGGTGTTCGACAGACCATTGCCTGGCCACGGGTTCATTGTTGATTGTAGCAAGCATCTGGTTGGTTTGTCCCTAGCTACAGCTGCATAGGGTCAGGTGTGTTACGGTGTGTAGCATAGTGGTGATGAGCTCACCAACCAATGGTTACCCCTTGTAGAACAATGGCATAAGATCAACACAGACGATGCACGACGAGAATTTGATGGGCGAGCGTTCTGTGGTGGCATAGCTCGTGATCACTCTGGCTCATGGATGTTCGACTTTTCAAAGTTTCTTAGTATTTTTTCGGTTTTAGATGTAGAGCTTTTGGGTGATTATCGTGGTTTTCTTTTAGCTTGGAATGCAGGTTTTCGTCAGATTGTTCTTGAGTTAGATAGTTTGGAGGTTATTCGGGTTTTAAAGTCTGCATCACCAGGAAGTCACTTTCTCAACTGGTATTTGCATGTGTTATGTAGTCGTGACTAGATTGTGAAGTTTCAGCATGTCCGCTGATCTGGGAATCAGGTGGCAGACACACTCGCCAAACACGCACGGTTTGACAGCCTAGAGGTTGTTCTTTTTTAGTAGGCTTTTGTTGATTCGTTCATCTTGTTGGATGTTTCAGTGTTTAAGTTTGATAGTTTTATTAGGTTTTTTGAACTTTTATGGTATTAGTATGTGTATTTTTTTCCTCTATTTAGGTTTAGTGGGGTTTTTTTATGAGGCGCATACTAACACATCTATGTGTATGATTTTTTATGAATGCAATCATATCATTTCACCAAAAATGAATAGAATTTTCCTGCCCTTTTTGGTGCTTTTATTTATGCCCCACATTACAAATTGAGGTTTAAGGTTATGGTTTAGGATTAGAATTTAGAGAATTTGAGGTATGTGTGCTTAGAATTTAAATTTTGAGTGTTAAGGCATAAAAAAGGCACACGCACACGCGCGCGCACACACACACCTATATAAGGAATAGAAATTCTCTACCCAAAAGGTGCTCCTATTTATGTTCTTACATTAAAAAATTATGTTTAGAGTTTAGGTTTTAATATTAGGATTTAGGGAATTGGAGCATTGTATACTTTTTGGGTTTAAGATTTAAAATTTAGGATTAAAATTTAAAATTTAATTTTATAGTGTTATGGCATAGAAAAAAACACAAAATAGGAGCATAGGATTTTTGTTCTATACATACTTCTACAATGGAAGAATTGGAATATTTGTTAAATAAATTACAAACACTTTTACATTAATATTGGAGGTGTGAAAGTAAATAATTTATATATACAAATAAATAGATACAAGTTGGTCGATCAAGACGAAAATGATCAAGAGGGGTGAATTGGTAAATAAAAACTGGATAAAGGGACAAATTTGTCCCTATAATAATCTGAAATCAGCAATGTTGTTCATACTTTTTATTTTTCGTAATTTTGCCCTTAAAGTTAGGTAATTGCAGCAATGTTGCCCTTTGACCGATGTTGACCATTAAAGTGCTGATGTGGCAGTTAACGGTGAATTCATTCATGAAATTTTGCCCTCGAAGTCATTCAATTGCAGCAATTTGCCCTCGGTTTATTTTAGTTTTTGAATAAAATTGGACAAATCATTTAGTTTTTCGAGTTGAACTTTTACAAACAGAATATATGAAAAATCGATTAACAAATTGGTGTAAATATACTTATACAATCATCTCATTTGTTTAGGGATAATTTTATAGTAAATGACATGTACCGCAGTGTATCACTATTTATATGTACTGCAATGTATCATTAGTTGTTTTAATTAGTTTTAAAATCCTAAGGACCGAACGTGTTATTACCCCTCTTTAGAATAAAATCTTAAAAAATAATTTTTATATTACCTTTTCAGATTTCATTTCATTTTCTAATTCAAAAAATAATTAAATTTTTATTAATATAATAATTACTACGTTCACTTTAATTTAAGGGTAAAGTTCACAAATGTTCACTAAACATTGATTAATTAGTCAATTTGGTAACCAAACTTCCAATTGCTTCGATGTTACCGTTAAACTTTTAGTATTGTTTCAATTTGGCCATTGACCCGTTAATAACCGTTAAAAGAGTGATGTGACTGTTAAAATATTTTGTATAATAACACATTTAGTCCTCCACGTTTACACATTGAAACAATTTAGTCATAATTTGAAAGAAATAATAAATTTAACCATCATTATTTCAATTTGACCCTATTTTTAAGTTAGAGATAGTTTAATATTTTATTTTGATCCCTCAATTATAATTAATGTTATCTTGTCCCTCCCAAGTCTCAACCATACTCAATCCATGAAAAAACAATCCCTAAATTCTAAAAACACTCCCTAAATTCTAAACTCATAAACCTAAATCTCTAAACTCTAAATTAAATCACTAAGCCTTAAATCTAAAGCGCTCGTAGAAACTATTTTTTTTACAGCAAGTGAATGAAATATTTTGCCATTAAATAATCTACATAAGACATTTGAAGATGTTGAATTGAACTAGTCTAAAGATTCTATCTGGATTGGAAAACTCAAAACCGTGTATTGTCACTGGAGGACCTGGTATCCCTCACGTATTCATCTCATACTTGTATATAAACATGTTTTTTTAAACTTTCAAATATATGAAGAAAAAGAACAACAAAATGGGCAAGGGTATGATGAGAGTGGTGCTTATGGTTATGCTTACCACGATAATGACAGCTACGATGAAGAAAGTAGCGGCGCAGGCGAAATCGGGGTTCTGAAGTCAGTGCAGCGACGTTATTATCCCAACAATATATCAAAGGACGGATTGAGTATGGTTGGGATAGGGAGGGAAAAGATAACATTAGTTATAATTAAGGTATTAAAATAAAATGTTATTTTTCTTTAATTAAAAATATGGTCAAATTGAAATAATGAGGGTTAAATTTATTATTTCTTTCGAATTAGGACTAAATTGTTTGAATGTGCAAACATGGAGGACTAAATGTGTTATTATACAAAATATTTTAACGGCCATGTCACTCTTTTAATGGTTGTTAACGAGTCAGTGGCCAAATTGAAACAAAATTAAGAGTTTAATGATAACATTGAAACAATTGAAAGTTTGGTTATCAAATTGAACAGTTGATAAAAGTTTAGTTACCATTTGTGAACTTTACCCATAAATTAAAGTGGATGTATGAATTATTATAATAATAAAAGTTTAATTATTTTTTGAACTAAAAAATAAATAAAAAATCTGAAAATGTAATATAAGAAATATTTTTTAAGATTTTATTCTAAAATGGGGTAAAACACTTTTGGTCCGTAAAATTTTAAAAATAATTAAAATAGTTAATGGTACATTGCAGTACATATAAATAGTAGTACATTGCAGTACATGTCATTTAATGTAGAATTATCCATTTGTTTAGCAATACATGTATAAAAGAATTCATGGTAATATTTTTGAATATGACTACTTAATTTTTATTATAATCGTAGAAGATATCACAATTACAACACATCTAGAAATGAAAATAATGGAATTAATCTACCTAAATTTTTTACAATCTAAAAACAAAAAAAAAAGTGAAAACTTCTATGGAGATACGCATACCATCAAAATTCAGAAGCTTCATGAATCTCCTTGTCTCTATCCAATCGGGACTCACAACTGATGAAAAAGGAGTGGTGAGCAATCCAAACTATCAGGCAGAATGTTCCGCTACCCAGGGTTGATTACATCGGCAAACAATCATCAATCGAGTGGGGATCTACCTTTGCGTGACCACCGAAAAAATCATAATCAGGAACTAGCGCCTATTAAAAACTCTATGCGAGCAACGATCGACCGCTAGGGTATGTTGAATCATGCCACAACGACAGATGAAACAAAACCACAAAAAGAAGAAAATATGTCACAATGACAGAAGAAATCGCGTGTCACAAGGACATAGAAAACGTGTGCCATAAAGGCAGTGATTCTTATTAAAAAATAAAAAGAAAAAATAAGAAAAATAATAAACACCAACGATTGACAACCAATAGCTAGGTGATCGCCGATCGCTGTCTAACGCAGAAAAATTAAAAAAAAAAATTACAGGCGGCGCAGAGTTGTTAGAATGAAAAACTAGGGTTGAGCAGAGTTCATGGTAATTCAGGCAATTAACTCTTATACAAACTCATACTATTGGTGTAACATTTCACTTAATACTGAAATTAATAACAAAAACACATCAGGTTGTAATCATTGAGGATATGTATATTATTAAAATATAAAAACAAAGAAATAAAGGGGAAGGAAAATTAATTTATGTCTCAAAGTTAATACGTAAAATTGAATTAAAATTAAGTACAAAATATTTAACATGTATTTGCATAATAAATAACTGATAAGAATAAATTTATCATTATAAATAAATCTTACGGAAATAAGTAGAAATTTCTCTTACTATAGAAAATAATATAATTAGATATAAAAAAAATCACATGTGCCTTGATTTTATGATAAGTGATTTCTTTTGGGTTTAGAAGTTCATGGATTTTAGATTTGTGGTTGTTGTTAGAATTTAAGATTTCTAATTATATTATTCTAAAACCTAAACTCTAACATCAAAACCCTAAATCATAAATTCTAATCTTGAACTCTATATTTTAAATCCTTAAATCTAAATTGATAAACTCTAAATCTTAGACCGAATCACTAAAACTAAAGCGTGTTTGAAAACTTTTTATTTTCACCGTCAATACATAAAATGTTTTTTCATATTTTATACTAAACTTCATAAGATCTCAAGGTTGATGTTTGAGCAACGTTATTATATATAGTAATCAATTCAATCAAATGTGTTGATCGGATGCATTGATAGATGTAATATGTTACAAATAAGACCCCACAACCAAGTGACGAGTAAGAAGGATTCAAAAGCAAAATGTTTCAGTTCTTTATATCTCTAAATATTTAATTTTGGCTTAATATGCTGCAAACATCGTTTTTTTTTTCTATAGAAAAGATTGGGAGTTAAAAAGAAAAAAGAGAGAAGGAAGAGGTCACTCTGGAACCACATATTATAGTCATTATGAGATGGAGTGGAATGGAAGAAGACTATTCTGGATATGTAGATGAAAAGCATAGACAATAATGTAATTGAAATTGAAAGCTACTATTCTATACATTTTTCTATCACGGTGCAATATTTTCCCTGGACGCCATTTAATATATGGATAATATCGAAATTTATTCACAAATACTAATATATAAATATTTTTAACCTAAGACTGGACATTCTTACTATATGGGTGAAGTCAGAAGTGTTATTTTTTATAGTATTGTTATTTTTTTTAGAAAAATAATACGCTTTTACATATAAATATCCCCATCCCTAGGTAGAAATTTCTTACTCATATTCGTTGTCTCTATTTATGTCATTACACTAAAAATTTAAATTTTAGATTCAGAATTGAGATTTAAGTTAGAGCTTAAATTTAGAATTTAGATAATTGCGTCTAGGATATATTTTTTAAGGTTTAAAATTTAAAAGTATTGTGTAAATTTTAATTATTTTTTAGTGTTTAGGCATAAAAAACACCTAAAAATATAGACATGGATACGTAAAAGGTCAGAAATTTTTTATCCTCGTCCCATACAAATCTCCTAGAGATGAAATCGTCATCAAATTTTCCACGCTTCAATTACTAAATTTAAATGTTTTTTCTTTCTTTACAAATTGACAATCACCGTACTTTCCATTTGGAAGGATTTCTTTTCAACAATAGTGACAGTTAGCTTTATAGAATAAATATAAAGATCATAACGAAATTTTATAATTTTGAGGAAGAATGATTTGTAAAATTCAAAGATGACACTAACTAGTCATTTATCTAACTAGTTATTGACAAATAAAAAAGAGTGCTCCAATATCATCATTTTAAAAATTATAAGGTAAAATATATAAAAAAAACTTATGTTCACTTAAATTATGTGTTACTTATGCTTTCATAGCACGATTTTCTCTGCTTCGTTATTGGTTCTTTCTCTTCTGTGTGAAAGCTTTTGTGGTTCATTCTGTGAGATTGGGTTGTCTGCTGATGGAAAATGTTGAAGATGATTTGGCTGGCTTGGCAATTGGAGAGGCAGAGGATGAGATATTGCCGCTAGGTACGCCGAAAACAGTCTCGAATCTGTCCTTCAAGAACTGTTTTGTTGGAACTTTTTTAGCCAATAGTGTTGTTCACTTTCAATCCACGAGAGCAACATTAGCAAATGGCTGGCATCCTATTGGAGGCATGCTAGGGGATGGAAGGTATCTATTTAGGTTGTATTCTGAGGTGGATGTCGGTCGAATTGAGAAGGGGTCGTCATGGAACTTTAATAACTACTTATTGATTATGCATCAATTGGTTGAGGGGGAGGATCCAACGACGGTACCACTCTTCCATGTGAATATTTGGGGTTCTGGTTCATGATATGCCTCATGGATTCATGTCGTTAGCGGTGGAAAAGCAACTTGAGAACTTCTTAGGTTCGTTTATTGAGTATGATACGAGCTCAGTTAAAATGGAATATAAGAGAATTATGTGAATTCTTGCTAAAATTGATATTTAGATGCCTTTAAAAAGACCTATGCGTTTAGTCTCCCGAATGGTGCAGTGTCTTATGCCCGATTTAAGTATGAAAATCTTACATTGTTTTTTTATCTGCGGCAAATTGGGTCATGGTGAAAGCTTTTGCCCATTATGGGCATTATAGCCTGCTAAGGAGTTTGTTTTAACTAGGATGCGTCAGTGCGGGCATTATGCCCGATTTAGAGGTTGCTGGTGGAGCCCCAATCCATAATCGTGTATGAGAGATTTCAGGGGGGAAAGAGTTAGTAGGGCCACAACTATCTGCAGAAACTGCTATAAATATTGGAGTATGTGAAAAAGGTGTAACCGGACAAATGATAAGTGCGAACCTAGTGGAGTCGGGTGGTTGTGACAAACAAAGTGGCCTGATTTCTGGCCCAAAACTTGTTCATGGTGATGTTGTTGGCCCAATTCAGCCTTCTTTACTTCCTATGATGGATGAAGACATGGGAGTTGAAAATGAGGATAGTCCAAAATTTTCAAATTGAGGGTCTGAAAAGACAGCGTATGTAACATCAAAAAGAGGATGATGTGGAATCATCGAAGGGAGCAATTAAAAGTGGAGAGGTAAAGGATGGTTTGAACTTGGAGATATTGGCAGGTGTGTATAATTAGGCCAGTCGAATGCCATGAAACTCTTAAGTTGGAATGTCCGAGGTTTGGGGATGCCTCGGACAGTGCAACGTCTCCAACATGTGTTGTGATATGTTAACCCTTCAGTAGTTTTTCTTATTTAGACAAAGCTTCAGAGTGCAAAAATGGCGCAAGTTAGAAGAAGATGTGGATTTAATAATGGAATTGATGTAGATGCGATTGGACGTAGTGGAGGTATATCTATTGGGTGGAAGAATAATTTTGATGTTACGCGTCGCTCATATTCTTAAAGGCATATTGATATAATTATTAACGACAACTCAGATGGGAAGTTATGGCGTTGTACTGGGTTTTATGGGGCTTCGGAGGAACGAAATAGAGCTGCTGCTTGGAATTTACTTAGGCAGACCAATGATTCTCCAGATATCCCTTGGATGATTATCGGGGATTTTAAGGAGATTTCATTCCTTAACGAGAAGAAAGGGGGTCTACCTCATAATGAGAGACAAATGTGAGAATTTAGACGTGTACTTGCATATTGTGAGCTAGAGGATTTGGGATATAAAGGTTGATGGTATACTTGGGAGAAGGGGAAATTTTAGTCCAATAATATTAGGGAAAGACTTGATTGTGGTGTTGCAACTAATTCATGTCTTAATTTGTTTACGAATTTTAGCCTTGAACATCTTTCCCACTCTTTTTTTATCATTGCCCACTTCTAGTGAATATGATGGATATCACGGATGTGAATCGTGCCTGCCTTTTCGATTCGAGGCTTCATGGCTTCTTGAGGACTCTTGTGAGCCCAAGGTGCGTAGGCTTTGGGAGGCCTCTATTGGTTCTTTATCGGAAATGTTAAGACAAGTGGGAGAAGGCCTTGATTGTTGGTTTCGAAGACTAAAAAGGAATTGCAAAATAACTATCAAGGGCCTGCGAGATAGGTTAGCCCAATTGTGTACTCAAAACCCTACGGATGACATACTAGCAGACATAACATATAAAAAGTGTAATCTAAATATGGAGACAGATAGGGAGGAGCTTTACTGGGAGCAACGAGCTCGAGCAAATTGGTTGCGAGATGAAGATAAGAACTCAGCCTTTTTTCACAGGTTTGCTTCTCACCATCGAAAACGCAACCATGTTGAAAGGTTAGTAGATGATACTGGACACTCCTTAGATACAAAAGATGGTTTGTTAAATTTGGCTACGGATTACTTTAGCAAATTATTTTTGTTAAATGGGGTTGGTGATCCTAGGCAAATTTTATAAGGTGTTCGACCATGTATTTTAGAGGCAATGAATGAGGATTTAGATCGAGAGTTTCTTGCTGTTGAAGTCTATGATGTTTTACAATCCATGAGTCCATTAAAATCTTCCGGGGAAGATGGGTTGGGTGTTGTTTTTTACCAAAGGTTTTAGCGTATTGTGGGTTCAGATGTGTCAAAGTACTGCATCGATGTGTTGAATGGGGAGCATGATATCGGATAGATAAATCATACGAGAATTATGCTCATTCCCAAGGTTAGAAGGCCCGAACCCATGTCCAATTCAGGCCAATAAGCTTGTGTATTGTCTTGTATAAGCTTATATCAAGAATGCTAGTGAACAGGTTCCAGAAAGTCCTTAATTTATGTATAGATGAAGTGCAGTCTGTATTTGTCACAGGAAGGCTTATAACGGATAATATCCTTCTAGTTAAGAGATTTTGCATTGTTTTAAGAATAGAAGATATGGGAGAAATGAGTCTTTTGCTGTCGAGTTGGACAAGACTAAAGCCTACAATAGAGTTGAATGGTCTTCTATTGAGTCTATGATGCATAAAATAGGATTTTCATGTCTTTGGATTCTCCGTATTGTGTTTAGTTTGAATATTGTTTCGTATGCTACAGTACTAAATGGTTCGATTGGTCCTACTTTCTTTCAAACAAGGGGTCTTCGACAAGGCGATCCACTTAGCCCTTACCTCTTTTTAATTTTTCATGAGGGTTATCAGCCCTGTTGAGAGTCACATCTAAGAATAATGCTTTAAAAGGTTCTCAAATTAATAGACATGCGACATTAATTACTCATCTACTTTTTGCAGATGATAGGTTAGTCTTTGGAGATGCAACAGCGTGTGGTGCTACAACTATTAAGGGCTTGTTGGACTCATACTCTCGGTGCTCTGGACAGGAGATTAATTTTGCGAAGTCTGGGTTTTTTTTCAGTACAAATGTGTGCAGCTCTAACAGACAGGATGTTTTCTGAATTTTACAGGTACAAAATAGCACAAATCAAAAAAATATTTAGGTTTGTCGGCTGTAATTGGGAGAAATAAGAACTTGGCTTTTCGTGAAATTAAAGATAAATTTCAGAATATAACTGATAGATGGAATGTTCAACCTTTATCTGTAGGGGCAGGGAAGTTTTCATCAAATTCTATCTTGCAAGCAACCCTTTTTTCATGAATTGTTTCCTTCTTTCGTTTTCGTTATGTAGAGAGTTAGACGGGATTACTGCTCAATTTTGGTGGTAGAAATCGGGGAATAAAATAGGGATTCATTGGTGCTCTTGGTCATCTTTGTGCACTCTCAATGAGGATGATGGTATAGGCTTTCAGACTTATCGAAATTCAATATGGCTCTACTTGCCAAGCAAGCATGGTGTTTAATTGAAAGCACTCACTCTCTAATTACAAGGTTTTTTAAGCCAGATATTTTCCCAGTACAACATTCTTCAATTCGAGGCTGGGAACTAATCCATCCTATATGTGGTGTAGTGTTTGGAGTGCCAAAGGTCTTATTGAGAAGGGCTTGAAGTGGAGTATAGGGGATGGAACTCATGTATCCATTTGGGAGGATTTTTGGCTACCTGGGCTAGTTAATAGAATGGTGGAATCGCCTAGAGTTGATGGCTTGTACATTGTGAAGGATCTCATGCCTGAGGGATCCAACACCTGAAATTCTGAATTAATAAAGATCACATTTAATCAGCAAGAGGCAGCAGCTATCCTTAGTATCAATTTGGCAGAGTCCCAACTTCATGATAAACAAGTCTGGAGAAAAGAGTAAACTAGACTATATACAGTTCAAAGTGGTTATAGATTGCTACTAGATCAAGCTAACACTACGATGGAAGTGATAAAGATGTTTAAACGAGTTTGGAGCCTTCAATGCCCTTCCAAGGTACGAATCTTTATATGGAAGTCATTATGGAATTTTTTGCCTACTCGTCAAAATCTTTATCACAAGAGGGTCATGCTGGATACAAGTTGTCTACAATGTAATCATGCCCCAAAATCTATAGAACATGTATTTCGTGACTATAATTTCACAAAATAAGTATGGCATCGACTAAGTTTAAGCTAATCGACTAATGCTAATCAGATGTCATACTTTGAATGGCTATCGTGGCTATTTAATAATTGTATAACACACAAGTTGGAAATAATAGCATACGCAGTATGGGCATTGTGATTTGCACGCAATAAGTTAATGCACGAAGGTAAAAGATAGAGTGTAGAGCAAATAGTTACCTTTACTCATAGATATTCACTAGAGTATGAGGCTTCTCTTTCGAATTTGAGTCGTTCGCATCAGGCTACTGTTGTCCATTGGTCTCCCCCTCTGAAAAATTGGTTGAAACTGAATTTTGATGCTTGTTTTGTACCTCCATAAGGAAAAGCTTTTTCAGGATTCATAATCCAAATGGTTTGGGGCTCATTATGGGATTGGGTGTTCAATCCCAACCTAATTTCATTTCGATTTTTCTAGCAGAGGCTAGGGCAACTAAGCATCGACTTCTTTTTGCAACTGATTTGGGGCTACAAATGGTGATGCTCGAGAGTGATTCAAGAACCCTAATCTACAAAATTGAAGGGCATGATGATGATTTCTCAGAGATTCGCACTGTAATTGTTGATATAAAGCATATTGATCTTCGATTTGCTTCATGCCGTTTCAATTTTGCCCCGCATTCTGCCAATCAGGTCGCCCATGAAATTGTCGCTCTTAGAAGAAGAAGGAATGTTGATGGCCTCTGGGTTGAAGGGCTCCGCACCAGGTTATGCATTTAATCGACGATGATCGGACTTGAGTTTTCCCAGGATTATGGTGTGGCCTCTCTATTTTGGAGTGTATTTTAGATTTACCTATCATCAATGAACCCCTAATTCCCCTTCGTTTGTTTTATTTGGGGTTTATATCGCTTTGTTGTTTCCCTGTTAGCTTTAGTTTCTGTTGCTTGGTTTATGGTTTTTTTTTCTTGGACTGTGTTTTTTCATTGGCATGTGTTGTTGCTTTATGTTTTCAAACAATATTCACTAATACAAAGCGGTATTATTTCAAAAAATGACCATATAAAAAACAATAGTAAATCTAATTAAACCACTCGAAACAATAAATAATATAAACAAAAATCATAATTGATGATAAAAGATAAACACCAACAAAACTAACATAATAATAAAACATAATAACATGTTAACAACCGACTTTATCACCAAAGGCTACTCAAAGATTTAAGGGACTTCTGTGATTTGTTAAAATGAGACTCTCAATTTAAAACATTAAATGTTTGTTGATTTGTTATTATGTGGTAGATTGACTTTTGAATAAAATGATTCTAAGAAGACTCGAAATTCATGAAGTACAACATCATTTTGCTTTCTTGTGTGCTTTCATCAATAGTCTTGAACTAATATTTTATTTTTCCCTTTTAACTTAACTCATTTTAGGGCCATCCTTTTCTTAGGGCGCTATGTTGTCGCTCTTATTACGCATGTTTAAGTACGAAAAATCTAGAGTAATTGCAGGCACCTACCAATGTACCTGGGAAACTAAAGTAAGAATGAATCAATATAATAACTAAATGTAAATTGTAGACGTATTATTGTTTGTTACAGATTTATAGGATGATCTTTAGGTTGATTTATAGGACCAAATATATTATATATAGTGTAATATATTGTTACATAGTATAGGAAGTTTGAATTTGTATATATTCTCATATAGTTGATTAATAAAAAAGGAAAAACAGAGAATTCGATTTGATTCTCTTCACAAAATGTCTATTATCTACATGGTATCAGATTAGATTTATCGATCCTTACAACAAACCCTAGCTAGATTGCCACTACCAGTACATCCAAGGTCAGTTCAGGCACTTATCAAACCAGTTCAGAAATTGGTCAACCTCAAACTTGCATCACTGATGCACTATTATTATTTGTCAATTTGGCTAATCAAGACAGATGTAGCAAATGAATTGTTGATTCGGGGGCTTCTGATCACATGACAAGAGACCTGTCTTTATTTCAAACATTGCAAAAGTTGATCCTTAAATCCCACGTCAAGATTGTAGATGACTTATTATCAGTCATTAAAGGGAGTTGTTCAGTTTAAATTAGTCAAAATTTTCAGTTGAATGATGTGCTTTATGTTCCTAAAATAGCTTGCAATTTGTTGTCTGTCAGTAAACTATCTACTGATTTACAGTGCACAACTCAGTTTGCTAAAGATATTTGTGAATTTCAAGTAGTGGGCTCTACATCATTAAAAGGCATTTATCTCAATTCCAGTGGTTTTCAGTCTGTTTCTATCCCAAGTCAAATTCTTCATTCCAGCAATGACATTATGGTATGGCACTTGCGATTAGGACATCCTAATTTCCATTATCTTGCAATATTGTTCCCTAGTCTAATCATCAAAAAAGGCACAAAATTGTTTACATGTGACATTTGCCAACTTGCCAAGCATACCAAAACAACTTAAACCCTATCTTCATATAAATCCTCTCACCCTTTTGCCCTTATACACAGTGACATTTGGGGTCCTTCAAGAGTCAAAAACCTAGATGGGTCTAGATGGTTTATTATCTTTATTGATGATCATTCTAGGACTAAATGAACTTTCCTAATGGAAGATAAACCTGACACTGAAGATGTTTTTAAGAAATTCCATAATATGATAAAAACTCAGTTTAAAAGTAATTTTAGATTCTCCAAACTGATAATAGAGGTGAGTATTTTACAAAAACTCTAGGTTCTTTCCTATATGAAAAGGGGATAGTGCATATTACTTTTTGTGTAGATTCACCCCCAACAAAATGCATAACCGAGAGGAAGAACGGACACTTGATAGAGGTAGCTCGTTGTTTACTGTTTGCTACAAATGTCCATAAGTATTTATGGGGGAAGCTATTCTTACTGTAACTTACCTTATAAATAGGATGCCTAGTAAAATTTTAGGCCATAAAATTCTATTGAGTGATTTTCTTGAAAATTATCCCTCATTTCAAACCAGTTTCATCCACCCTTCTAGTAATAATCTTTAGATGCACTGCTTTGTACATGTTCATCAACAGTTAAGATCCAAATTAGACCATAAGGCTATAAAATGTGTCTTCTTAGGGTATTCCTCGAGTAAGAAAGGATTCAAATGTTACTCTCTTCTCACCAAAAGACATATATCTCTATGAATGTGACATTTTTTTAGAATAAACCTTATTACCCTAAAACTAAAATTCAACAGGAGAGTTTAGAAGAATTTTAGCTCCTCTACGGCCTGTTTTACCTTTTCACCTTCACCTATTGTCGCATCGCTCATATTACCTACTGCTCCACCTTTACCTATTGTTGCATCACCCATATCACCTACTGTTGGACCTTCGTCTTCATTATAGCTTCTTTCATCTGTTGTACCTGAACCAACATCCTTAACTGC
This sequence comes from Hibiscus tridactylites, assembly GCA_958450335.1. Lineage (NCBI taxonomy): Eukaryota > Viridiplantae > Streptophyta > Magnoliopsida > Malvales > Malvaceae > Hibiscus > Hibiscus tridactylites. Next base: position 67,878,691 of record OY288284.1, read on the forward strand.
ACCTTTTCATTCACCTTTACTTGCATCTTCACATATCCTTCATCCAAATCTCAGTCTGTTCAAACCTCTACAAACATTCAAAAATCCTCAACTTGAGAAAAACGACCTCAATGTTTACAAAAGAAGGCAAAAATTCACTGTTGAGACCACCTTACAGCCTGGACTTTGCCGAGAGCTTGACCTCAGTCCTACTTCTCCTAATAATTTGGAAGGTAATGGATTACCTGGTAAGGAATTAGTTCAAGATGAAAATTATGTTCATTTTATTGATAATACTAATATGCCTATTGCTCAGAGGAAAGGTGTGAGAAAATGCACAAACCATCACATTCAAAAGTTTGTTGCATATGGAAACTTGAAACCCTCTTTTTTAGCATTTACTACAAAGGTGGACAATGTTTTAATTTCAAAAACAGTAGAGGAGGCTATGGCAGATCCTGAGTGGAGGAAAGTTGTTAAGGAGGAAATCAATGCAGTTCAAAGCAACAAGACTTGGACCATGGTTAAATTACCACAAGAAAAAAAATAGTGGGCTGCAAATGGGTGTTCAGCGTAAAATACAACTCTAATGGAAGTGTGGAGAGATTCAAGGCAAGGCTGGTAGCCAAAGGATTTACACAATCCTATGGCATAGACTACTAGGAAACATTTGCATCAGTGGCCAAGTTAAACTCAATAAGGGTGTTGTTATCCTTAGCAGTTAATAAAGGCTAGAAACTACATCAATTGGGCATAGAAATGCCTTTTTGAATGAAAAATTGGAGGAAAATATCTATATACAAGTCCCTCTATGAATGAAAAAATAGTAGGTGACAACAAGGTATACAAGCTAGAAAAATCTTTTGTATGGTTTTAAACAATCTTCAAGGGCCTGGTTTGAAAGATTTACCAAGGTAATCATTAAAAAGGGTTACAAGCAGTGTCAAGATGACCATACTTTGTTTGTAAAAATAGCACCGGATGGAAGAAAAGTAATTCTAATTGTATATGTAGACGATATTGTTATTACTGGAGACAATGTGACAGAAATAGAAGAGTTGAAGAAGCAGCTGGCTAGTGAATTTGAAACTAAGGGTCTTGAAAGCCTTAGATATTTCCTAAGAATAGAAGTGGCAAGGTCTAAAGCTGACATCGTCATTAATCAAAAGAAATATATCCTTGATTTATTCTCAAAAACCAGAATGATGGGATGCAAGCCAGCAGACACTTCTATGGAAACTAACTTGAAACTAAGAAAAGTTGAGTTAGGAAATCCTGTTAACAAGGAGGAGTACCAAAGGCTAGTAGGAAAGCTAATTACTTGTCTCTCATACGACCATATATAACTTTTCCAATCAGCATTGTAAGCCAGCATATGTGTGATCCTCAGGATGAACATCTTGATGTGGTTCATATAATTCTTAGATATCTAAAGAAAACTCCTGGACATGGCTTAATTTTTAGGAAGAGTGAAGAAAGAACAATCAAGATCTTCACTGATTCTAGTTGGGCAGCGAAATTACTAGATAAAAAAATTTATGAGTGGATATTGCTCGTTTGTTTGGAGTAATTTGATTACATGAAGGAGCAAGAATCAGTCAGTTGTGGCAATGAGCAGTGCTGAAGCCAAGTATAGAGCTTTAACACTTGAAATTTGTGAAGGTATATGGCTGGAAAAAAAATGCTTACAAATTTGGGGCTTAATCAATGTGAAAACATTGACCTCTACAGTGACAGCCAGTCAGCTATCAGCATTGTAAAGAATCTAGTCCACCATGACAGGACCAAACGTGTAGAGTTTGACAGACAGTTCATTTCAAAAAAAGTTAATCATAGAAAAATAGAACTCCACTTTGTCTCTACTAAAGACCAGCTAGCTGATGATCTTACTAAGGCACTACCAAGAAATAACTTGGATAAGATAACATTCAAGCTGAGGCTCTACAATTTATACTCACCAGCTTGAGGGGGAGTGTAAATTGTAAACATATTATTGTTTGTTATAGATTTATAGGTTGATCTTTAGGCTAATTTTCATGCTGATTTATAGGACCAAATATAATATATTTAGTGTAATATTTTTTTATTGAAAAAGAAGGGTGGTTATCCGGGCACCTCGTTAAAAAATCCCTCTAACCTAAATTGGAGGAAAAAGAGTGCACCCGGTAACCTACATAAAATCAAACTGCAATAGCGTCATCACTAATGTCCGAGTGGAAAACACCTAACACAAAGTTCGGAGGTTGGCAAAACACCACCACCCCACTCACTAAGTTCAACCCATGTTTTGCTAAGCTATCACCCACACCATTGACCTTATGTGACACACAATGGAACCGAACATCCTAATCATTCAGCAACATCAACTTGATATAGTAAACCAGCGAATAATCTCCAACGTCTCTAGCCGGCATATTCAAAAGTCGAACGGCTTCCTTATTATCCATCTCCACGATAACACGACGGTAACCTCTATACCAAGTATGTTTGAGCCCTTCCAACTCACCCCAAAGCTCAGAATCAAGGACCGAACAAATACCAACGAACCTAGAGTAACCCAATAACCACTCGCCCCTATTATTCCGAATCACACCTCCACACGTCGTCCAACCATCCGTCTGAACCCTAGCCCCATCCGAATTGAACTTAACCCATCCTGGAGGAGGTGTCGTCCAACGTTCCAATCCCATGTGGCCCGAAGCGATTGTATTCCCCAACCGAGAGTGCATGGTTCTCGCCTGCTCACATTCTTGCACAATAGCTCAACACCTCTCCACAATCGGCAAACTCCAAGTGACCTCAGAGGTGAAGACCAACCGGTTCCTTTCCTTCCAAATCAGCCAAAGTAACGATCCAAAAAAGAGAGGCCAATTCACAATTGTATGAGCAAACACATAAATAGACTACAGATTGCATCGTACCCAAGCTGCGAACTCCATGCTGAAAAAATTCGGCCAAAATTCTAGCGAGACAACCGACTTCCAGTACTCCTGCACCGTCGGGCATTGACGAAACATATGATCTAACGTTTCAGCCTCATTCTCACATATCCCGCACTGCACAATAGTCGCGAGGTGACGTCGCTCTCTCTCGACATTGGTTAGCAACCTCTCATGCATTAGTAGCCACAAGAAGGATTTAATCCTTGGCAAACCTGGCAACCGATCGATCATGCTCCAAATAGGGTCAGCCTGTGACTCACCTTGCTGCATTCCTATTCTGTCAGCCGAGCGAACCGAAAATCTCTTATCAAATGAAGCGTCCCATCCAAAACAATCACGCGTAACAAAATAATCGACAACTTGCAACGACAAATCCAGCCCTAAATAAATCTTAGGGCTGAAACAAGATTAAAATGTACTACAAGAATAGACATAAGCATTAACAAATTTCATTAAAAAATAAGATTTATCAAACAAAATAAAATAAAAACTCAAATATATAAAATAGAACTAACTTCAAATTCATAGGCGAAATCACCTTTTGAGTAGGGGTGTCAAATGACACTCAAAATATTTTGAGAAAAGAAATTATATATATTATATAAAAAAGTATAATTAATAAAATTTTAAATGTATATTGACACCAGTTTGAAAATAATTGGCACCCCTTTAATAGTAAATCGACACCCCTTCAAGTAAATCGATTCTTTTTTCAATTTTTAGTTATTTGAGTCAAGTTATTCAAATAAATTTCGAGTTTAAATTTATTAACTCAAAAAACCGAAAAGTCGAATTTTATTGTTTTGTGATTTAGGGCTTATTTTTGGTTAGTTTAGGCCATAAATGCATGATGTCATCGTGTTTTTGCTGTCAAACAGGTGTCGCTTACGCACCCAACGAGCGTTTACTCACCAAATTCTCCACCTAAAGGCCCATTTGCTCACAGCTAGATTTTCCAGCATCTAGCAACGAGCGTTCAGGCCCCCAACAGTCGTTTGCCCCTTCATCCAGAAAAAAGACTTAGTCTATGATTTTTTTTTTTCTTAATTTCTCTTTCATTTTAAGTCGATTTTTGGTCAAATTTGAACCATGTGAGCCTAAACCAATGTGGAATACCTATTTAGTTGCGATGCCTATTTTTGAAAACAAAATTTTTATATTTGCAATTTAGTCTCTCAATTTCGTATGATTTTCTTATTTCTTTAATTCTTCCTTCGTTTTGAGTTTATTTTTACAAAAATTTGAACCTCATGTTCCACTACCACTATAGAATATTTGTGTAACTTCAATTCATATTTTTTACAACAAATTTATTATTTTATCATATTAGTCACTTAATTTTGTATTTTATTCAATTTGGTCCTTCAACTGTAATTTTTTGTAATTCTTTCTTCTCATCAATTTCGTGATTCTTTTTTTTCATATTTTCTACAACACAATTATTATTTTTTTCAAAATAGTCCCTTAATTTTGCAATTTATTCAATTTGGTCCTTCAACTGTAATATTTTTTTTGTAAATTCTTTCCTCATCAATTTTGTGATTCCTTCATACTCTCATTAAGATTTTTTCCTTTAAAATTCCTACTTTAAATGTTTTATAAATTTATTATATTTGTTGTATTCAATAACATTACAAATTTTATATAATTAGAGAAAGTCGTTTAAATTAGAATCGGTTTGTACTATAAGATTATAAATAATTATAATTATATTTGTATGTAAACTCGATAACTCGAATCAAATTTCATAAATTTAAATTGAATCGAAAAAATTCAAATAAAATTTAGGTAAAAAATATAAATTATCAACTTGAATAACTCAAATTTTTTTAACTCAACCCAATCAATACTCACCCCTAATTAGTCTCGGTCAATTGTTTTCACTGATCTAACAATTAAAAGATATAAAACTTTTGAATCTTATACTATCTATTTAAATTATGAACCGCGAGTTCGAAAGGTTTGAAGATAAACGAAGTCTTATCGACCCAACAGCAAGATAGATATGATCGTGAGTCATGATTCAGGCAGATCAGAGAATAAAATCAAGCCACGTGTTTGGCACTTCGTTCTCACAAGTTGCAGCGGGCCGTCGCCGTTTCTGTCTTTTTCCCTTTGTTTAAGGATTAAGATATGCTTGTTTTCATTTGCTTTTTGCCTATAAAAAAAAGATGAGGACGAAATTTCTACTTAAAGCTGACATGGCATCTCACCTTTGTTTTCTTTGAAAGGGCAATTCAACTTTGATTATTAGCATTTTTGCCCCTATTCATGATTAAGCCTGGCCCTGCCCTGGATCAGACATGAATGTCAGTACAGTAACCGAACTGAAACAAATATTGATTTGGTTACCTTAAATTTTCGTTTTATACAAGAATGAACCTGGATGATTTCTAGGGCTATGTTCAAGTGATCGGATGAATGAAACCAGTCCAAACATTGTCTTGTCTATTTTGCAGCATTATTGAACATGGCCGGAATCATGGGACGATGCCTGTAGAAAAGAGAGGGTTTCTACTTTTCTATATTAAGCATATGTGTGTGTGTATATATGTATATGAAAGTATTATTATTTTTGCATGCCACATGGTTAATTAGATGTTTTATCTTACAAAGGACATTCCAAGTCCCTACATTTCTTGGAGACCTTACTAACGTACTAATAGGATATAGGAATATCCTACTTATTTGCTTGGAAAGGTCGTGTCTTCTGGAGATGTACACTTGGGCAATTCTTTAATACTCGGGTACTGCCTACACTCAACGCTATTCTGGATTATTTAAGCCTTCCTTGTTCGAATAAAATTCGTTAGTCTTTTTTCTATATCCCTTTATATGTCTCAATGATTTTATGCCACGTGTATTATCAATAAAAAATATAAACAATCAATAAAATAACGTAAAAAATTATTAATGCGTGTGACATATAATCATTGATGAAATATATAAAAGGGCATACAAACACCGCTATCACCGACATAATAAATACCATTAACATATAAATAATAAAATAATGATGACCATGTGACAAACTAACTTTATCATTACTTAGTTGTAATTTATTTTTGGTGGTTACAAACACCTATCAATATGAGAGATTCAGAAAACCAACCTAGAGCTCCAAATCAAGAGTAGATCAACAAAATAACTAATAAAAACGAACTAGATTGACAACATCGAGTTCAACCTTGGGAAAGAAACATAGTACAAGAGTGAAAAAAAATTGTGCTTAAACAGCAAGGAAAAACATCTACTATTTCAGCAAAAAAAATGAGAGAAAACACAAGTGTCATAAATAAAAACTTGAGCTGCAAGACAAACGCTTAATTAAAGACCGATTAAAGTACCCTTCTAAACAAACTAATCAGTTCAAATGACATATGTAATCATTAACAATGTTTCACTATTACATAATTTTCTGATGAATTTGGACCGCCAACTGAGGTTTATACTTGCATGCATCAATGGATAATGGAATATGCGGTGTAATGCAATTAAAGAAATTAAACTATTTTTTTCTTTCTACAGTGCAAGTTGAGAACACGAGCAGCCAGGCTAAGAATATGCGTACGAGAGTGTTTAATTCCTTTCACCATCAACTCCCAAAAGGACAAGGATGATAAATACTAGCTCGTCTTTATTTTAAGCAATTGGGTCAATTTTTTATTACTAATATAATTATAACCAGCTTTGGACTTCTTTTTCTGGTATATATAATATAATAGCTCTTCTTTCCACAGAAGTCACTTACTTCGACATTGTTTCCATTATTTTGTCTGAGAATAACAAGAGGAAAGATAAGTTAGCCATGTCTCAACCTTACTGTGTCAGGGAAAACAAGCCCTGCGTTGGGTGGGTTCAGAGATACTTCAAAGACTGTCTTTGCAATCTAAAAGATGATTTCTCTTTTGCTTTCGGAATTATCAGTTTAGTATGCTGGGGAGTTGCAGAGATCCCTCAAATCATCACCAACTTCAAAACCAAGTCCGCCCATGGCGTTTCCCTCCTTTTTCTCCTCACTTGGGTTGCCGGGTTCGCTTTCTTTTTCCCTCATTTCCTTTCATTTGCAAGCTTTGTTTATGCTCTCTTTTATTACCGATTTTTCTTCTTTGGTTTTCTTTGTTGCAGTGATGTGTTCAATCTTGTTGGATGTCTTCTGGAACCTGCAACAGTGAGTAGTTCTTCTTTTTCTTTCTTTCTTTCTTTCTTTCTTTTCAGGCTTTGGTGAATTTGAATTCATGAGAGCCATAGATTACAGTGCCTTTGGTGGTCCAGAAACCGGAAATGAAAAATTGTGGTTAAAATCAGATCACCCTTTGTTTTTTATCAACAAAAAAGGCTATCTTTCAATTTCCTTCATGTCTAATATATATATATTTTGTGGATGCAGCTGCCGACTCAGTTCTACACAGCTCTGGTACAACGAATACTACTTATAGCTGCGTTCTAGGTTTAAATGTTACATTTCGTATTAAACCCTCCATCTATTTTATAATTGCAAAATGAGGACTATTCTTGAATAATCATTTTGGAATGGCCCAACTCAACATCATGGATTTATTGCTCAAGTTGTCCCACACTTGGACCTCAGCCCATTTCTTATAGACAACAAACCCAATCTTGTCTACCAAAATTTTAATTGCGTGTGAAATTACAAGCCTTATGAGAAGCTAACTAAATTGCCTGTTTTTGTTTGTCAGCTCTACACAATAAGTACTGTGGTTCTAGTGTTGCAAACTGTATACTATGAGTACATCAGCAAGTGGGGGAAACATAGACGTATGAAAACCAACAACCTGGTACACACCTTCGACATTGTTTTTTTTTTCTTACTGCAGATAGGAAAAATTGGTTTTCTTGGAGACATGGTTTGATGGATTTGTTTTAATTGAATGTTTAGGTTGAAGATGAGAAAGAGCCTTTGAAACCTGACAAAGATGAGTCGGGAATTCCTATACCTAAGGCCAGGGGGAGAACCCATCATCGAAGGGACTTCTATTACACGTACAATTCTTTACTCTCTTCATGTTTTTATTGTCCATTTGTTTCATTAATTATTGTATAACGAGCTAATTCCACTGAGACATCAACAATATTACTCTATTTCAGGTCAGCCCGATCTCTGGCTGGTAGTGGCACTCCACCTTTTCGGACATATATGAGGGTAGCTAAAAGTGGTCCTTCTGCCATGGCACTCGAGAGTGATTCATCATCCGAAGATGAATCGGCTCCGGTTTCAACCAAGAAGTCCGGAACTCGACCTCGACCGATCCCAAGAGCGGTGAATCTTGAACTTGCTAAATGAATTTAAACATGAGAGCTCTTGAAAGATTGATTGTTTTTTTTCAGGCTGCAAGTTATGGTACATTTCTAGCTGCTTCAGTCAACTTGCCACTAGGAAGTAAGGCTTGGATGGAAGTCAAAACTGGTTTTACCAATAGAAGACTGTTACAGGTATGATAATAATTTCCTGGTTAATTCCAACTTAAATTCAACAACAATTGGTCTATTTAGATGTGTCCAAAACCGGCTGCAAATTTCTTGAATCATTGGGATTTGTCGTAGGAGCACGGTATGGAGCATAGTGCATTGGGACAATGGCTGGGATGGCTAATGGCTGCCATATACATGGGAGGTCGAATCCCTCAGATCTGGTTAAATGTAAGAAACCATAGTTTTTTCTTTCTGATCACAATAAAATCCCAGTTCCATATTCAAATCATTGTTTTCTTTTGTTTGTTGATCAGATCAAAAGAGGCAGTGTGGAGGTAATACTTTTTTCTCAGTCTTAACATCAAAAGATGTTGATAGATTAATCACTTAATGTCTGGAAAATAATACAGGGCTTGAATCCTCTCATGTTCATCTTTGCCCTGATAGCTAATGCTACTTACGTGGCAAGGTTTGATCTATCTGTCCATTCACTTTTACTTCATTCTGCAACAATTCCACTGGTTTAAAGCTTCATCTTTAATGGCTGCTGCACAGCATTGTAGTGAGAACCACTGAAAGGGAAAGCATAAAGGCCAACATGCCATGGTTGCTGGATGCTGTAGTTTGTGTGGCACTCGACTTATTCGTATCCTTTCCCACTCATTTCTGGCCTTACTAATTATGATTGCTCGGTTACAGTGCCAGTTTTGAACCTTAACATGGTTCCCAACAGATCATATTGCAGTATATTTACTACAAATATTTCAGAGAGGCAGTGACCAGTGATGGAGAAGATTATGGAGACTAGAAGGACGCAAGTAAAGAAGTTAACACTTGATTTCACAGTTGCCATATCAGCTGAATGGCTCAAAATCTTTGGAGCAGTAACTTCCCCGCTTGTCTTGATGAGTATATAGTTGTCGTATAAGCTTATGTTCATGCAGGAACACTGAAATTTTTTGTCGCCTTTATATTTGTCTCTTTTTACTGTACGGAATTCTTATATTTGATGTTTTATATTACTCCGTTTAAAGCCTTGATATAATCATCCTTATATCCACTAATCCGCAAATAGAAATCTTCGTCCCCTTTTCGATTTTTTATTTATGTCTCACACTAAAAATTAAGTTTAAGGTTTAAGAAATTTAAGGCAGTGTGTATTTTTTAGGGTATGAAGTGTAGGGGTTAAGATTTAGAATTTATGGTTAGAGTTTCGAATTTAATTTTTTAGTGTTGGAAGACTATAAAAAGGCGGAATATTTTTATCCCTGATATGCTAGTGAAAGCTAACTCTTTAATCATAATTGCTTGTTTTGAATTAACTACAGTCTATACGAAGGGTTTTAACAAGGCTCATTATTATTTAAAAAATTAATATTAACAATTTATTAGTAATAGTTATTTGGATTAATTAATAATATTATAAAAATAGAGATGAAATTATGTGATTATGTCATATTGAAGTAGAGGAATTAAACATCGAGGATTAAAATCATAATTAGACCATCTATATCTTTTGACTCTTCGAAAGCCTGGAAAAGAAACACACAGTTTGGGAATTGAATCTGAGTGGGGATTTAGTTTAATGGTTTCTGGGTTCTCATTCAATGATTTCTTCATGTTCTTGCTCCCTGTGAAAGAGACAGGATTTGGATTATATAATAGTACGAAAATTAGAGATTTATTAAAATCACCAAGAGTTGACCTCTAATCCCAATATTGTTAAAACACGTCCCCTGTATATGTTGATCCCCAGGGAAAGTAAATTAGATTGTCAGAAACTCTATTTCTCCCTCTACTGCGTGAAATTAGATTCCTCCTTAGATTGCATTTAAGTGTTTAACGAAACATCTCTGTTTAATATTTGTGTTGTGACGTTCAAAGGACCACTACATCTAAATTTTCATATCTAAATTGGTTAAATTGCAAACAAGGTCCCTCAATTTCTCAAACTGAATAAAAATGGCATCTTCCATCATCAATTGGACCAAGGCCAAACCAACATGAGCCCAAGCATGGAAACCCATCAAGCTCACTCAACTAATTCAAACCCCAAACCCGAGACTCGAATTGCAAAATTGATACTCGGACTACTAACCCGAAACTTGAGACGTTACACTTTTTTTCAAAGAAAAAGTCACGTCTAATTTTAAATTTTGAACCATTGAAAGTTAAAATTGAGCATAAATGATTTGATTGACAAACAAAAGGACATGTTTTTTTACTATAATATATATGGTTGAGATCAATTTACACTGTGTAAAACTCAATTATTTTTACACAGTTTTTAGATCGTTAGATGATGGTAATTAATGGCTCAGATTATTTCCTTATTTTTTTCTCAAGTGATAATCTTCACATTTTTTACTGTTATTCTCATTCATTCATTTCCCTTATCCAATGATCCTATTAGTGTAAAACTAAATGAGTTTTACACCATGTAACTTGATCTTATATATATATATATATATGATATATCGATTGGACTCATATCTAACTCAACCCAAAGATTCAAAGGTTGACCCAAATCGACTCAAAGATCCTATATTGTCTCAAACCAAAAATCCATCAATTCGATATTGATATGACCCAAAAAGCAACCAAACCGATATTGACCCGACCAAAAAATGAATATTGACATGACCCAACCCGAAAGCCAATGGGTCTCATATTGACATGGTCAGAAAGCCAACCGATCTCATATTGACCCGATTTGAAGGTCTATCGATTCGATATTAACCTGACTCGAAAGTTTATCGCTTTGATATTGACTTACATGATACTCGACTTAACATCGACCCAAACTAAATATGAACCACATTCGATTTGATTTGAATCAAATCTAAACCAAATATAGGCTCGAATTGAAATGAATCGGCCCGAATTAAATTCTGATGGCACATTTACAACCTATTTAGTTAGGGGTGAAATTTAAACGTTTAAAATTTTAATGATTAATTGAAAATAAGAATCATAACTTTAAAATTAAATTAAAACGTTCAAATATTTGAGACTAATTTAAAATAAATATCATAATTTTAATTATATATGATACAATTAATTCTTAAAAAAGTAAAAGAACAGATGAAATGGGAGAGAGCGAAGCCAAACTGCAGTTCTTTAAGGAAAAAGAGAGGAAACGGACAAAGAAAAAGTCCTCATTAGTTTAGTGTACTCGTTTTCTTTTCTTTTTTGGAAAGTCAAAATAATACCAGTAGATAACGCGTTTACTCATCTGATTAATTAATCAAGCTTTTGTTTAATCTCTTTATTTTTTTTTTCTACACTCGCATTTGCATTCCATCTTCCAAACTATTAATTACTTGATAAACTAACGTTGCTTTTTGTCGTTTCACTTTGGATCTGAATATCACTAATTTTAAAAAGTTTTATTTTTTATTTTTTGGTATCGAGTAATATAAAAGAGAAAATTATTTTAATTTAATTAATTTGTATAATTATATATACAATGTAGAATGATTACATCAATTATCATTTATCAGTAAGCAAAAAATAATGAGGTGGATTTGATACCATCTGAGCACATGATTTTGTGAATAATATCAATTAAAATAAACGATTAGAGATTTAATTGGGGAAAAAAGGATTATCTACCCTACTTAATCAATTGTTTTATTAATTAATTCATGGTTTTTAACCACTAATGTCCCTTTTTTATATAAAAAAAAAAACAATTCAATTGGAGTTGTATATTTTCGGTACGATCAAATAGAGCATATATTTCAGTAGCTGTTGAAAAAAACAAAGTCTAAATAAAATAAATTAAGAATGACAAAAAAGAACAAAAATATTCTAAACTTTACATTATTGAGTGCGGAATCAATGTGCTTAGTTAAACGAGTTTTAAAATAGTAAACATATTATATGCGCTACTTACTGAATTATTTGCCTAACATTTGTTTCTTATGTAACTCCCCTTCATTCTCTAATATTGAGACATAACTTCATGCATTACTAATCGGGTAAGTTTTTGATATACAAATTGCGTAAAATTTATATTATACAAATTTATATATTTATATTATAAAATTTAAATTTTAAATTTCTAACTCTGAAATTTAAAAACTAAATCCTGCACTCTAAACTCTATATCGTAAATTTTAAATATTAACATAAATTCTAAACTCTAAAACCATAACGCATAAACTAAAAGACTTATGAAAATTGAAGTGTATCAAAAAAATTCCTTATTAATTTATTACGATAACAAATTCCCAATTTGGCTTCACAAAAAGATTAAAAAACTATATACTTAATATGTTTTTAATAAACATTAGCTTCTGTTTGCTAGTCATAATGAAAACTAAATAAACATGAAAAAGTTTATTAATGGTAATTATAATTAAACATCAAATATTCGATTTCAGTTTTTTTAATATAAACAACTAGTTTTATTAAATTAGAAAATAGCCAAAATTATAATAAGGGTTTATAACTATTATCATAAACTAAATACATAATTTGAACATTTTCCCTAAAATAGCCACTTTAGATCTTACAAGGACCATATATGAAAAAGGTTAAAAATCTATCCAAATAACTCGAACGAAAAATAGACACGAACAAATCTGACTGCATCGGCAAACGAACCACAAAAAGAGATTAAGCTATTGAAAGACCATAAAAAACCGCAAATCAGAGCCAAGCGTCGTGAGAAACTATCCATGAGTGCAAACCGCGTATCCAAATTCAATCTGAGGGTCCAAAGCATAGAAGATTATCAGGATTACAAATAAGTGTCATCTTAAACTGGTGTGGCGTCGTCAAATTCAATCTTGAGAAAAGCATAAAATAATAGAATGGTCAAATGACCAAGGGAAAATGAAAAAACATGTCAAAAGACACACATAAATGTGCCACAAAGGCAGAGTTATTTTATTAAAAAAACTAAAAAAAAAAGGACAAATTTAATGGTCGATAACCAGCATCAAAATTGGTGTCACTGTCGGTTATATATAAAAAAAAGAATAAAACATGTGGCGCTCGGTAGAGATGAGAATTGTGTTAAAAGAAAAATAGAGAGCGACTAGGTTATGGAATATACGATCTCAAATCTTAATTTGATCAACGTTATATTTAGTGCATTTTCTAACAAGTCCATGTGATTAAAGGACAAATGATAATATATGTTGTTTGGGGACCCATACTGCTAAAAATATCAGCTTAATTCGTGGTTGCAAGTAGAGATTTGAAAATGATTAAATTTTTTCTTTTGAATATGCTGGTGGAATGGAAGGGTAATATCTGTTTAATTTTTTTAGTCTTTTCAAAGATTGATGCTCGAATCAAATAATAATTACAAAATCTATATTCGATATCCAATTTGAATTTAAATAACATAGCAGTGGCGAAAGATACATTAAGTTAACTGTTTGGCTTTTGCAAGACAGTAAGACACCCAATGAAAAGGAGAGAAAGCAAACAAAAATTCATAAAGCTAAAGATACCGTACTAATCAATTGATTTCTTGCTATACATAGTTTACCATGAATGGTATACAAGTATTGTCCTAATCCACTAATAACTATCACAATAATTATAACTTATAGTAAGAGATTCAGGTTCAAATTATTTTATTTGCAAAGTACGTATACATTATCAAAGGATTTATATATTTTTTAAAACTTCTCATTAAACTTCACCAAATAATATTATTAACTACAAAAATAAATCATTATAAAATATAATTAAATTGACAGTTAAAATATATTCGAAAACTTATCCATAAACAAATGGATTATTGGCAAAGCTTGAGAAATAATATTAATATTTTGAGGATGAGTCTGCCACGCTCGACGAGCACCGATGAGCACTACTAACGATTAACACCGATTAACACCATTAATTTAATTTATAAAGATTAAAATTTTAAATGACTCACCGTATAATTATAAATTATTTTAAAATTAAATAGTAAATTAATTAAAATGTATTACTTGAAGAACATTAGAACATTATGGATTATATTAGTTGAAATTACAAAACTATATTAGAAATGGGTGTTGATAACATTTGAAATGGTCGATCTGCGTTATCAACACTCATGGCTGATGTGCTTTGTAATTTTAAATGTGCAACGGCGGAGGCAGGGCGGTGGTGACTTGAATTTTAAAAGAGTAAAAATTAGAGTTTTGTAATTTAAGGGCATTGTAGGTATTTTGATCTATGATTAAAAGAAAAATAAAAATAAAATAACATTTTAATTAATTTAACTTTTAATTTTTAAATAATTTATAATTATAAGGTGAGTCGTTTAAATTTTTAATTTTTATAAATTAAATTAATTATGTTTATCAATACTTGTCGAGGGTGACAGAATTTTTCATATTTTGATCACGCAAAGTGCATATAAAATCTGGGAATCCATTTAATCCAAGCTGTCTTATTTTTTTTAACATCAAACCGTCTTAAATTCTGAGGTAAAAGTAGGTGAATTTATATTAAACCAGACATTGCTAGCTCCAACATCATAGCTTTTCAAATTGTCGCAATCAATGCCCTCGAGTTTAGGTCATAATTATCTGGAAGAAAAATGGAAACATTCATGCAATTATATCAAGTAATTTAACATGCCAAAAACGTAAAAAGGGAAAGCAATGAACATAAAAAGTGAAAATATTTTGATCTCTACTTTCATTAGTAGCCGTAACTATTCTATACATTCATTGTTCTCAGCAGACAGCAATACATAGATCAAAAAGAAGAAGACGAAGAAGAAGCAGAGATTGTATTTAGATTGTTAATGCTCAGCTGTAGAATCTTATTTTTCCACTCAGATTCATCTTCTTTCTATAAGTTCCAGGGCATCATTGAATCTAAAAATCTCAGCCCAGAAAGGGAAAAAGATTCATTGTTCAACATATACCAATATTCTAAGATTCCAAAGCAAAGGGTGTTTGCAGCAGATCATAAGGAGCCCATAGAGCATCCAAAGGGCAAGGCCGGTTTGCCTCGAGTCTCGCCCATGGCTTCCCTTTCCCACTCCAATGCAACAAACTGACCGGACCCGGATGTAAATCTCTGCATAATCCTCTGTAATTGTCGCCTCCGAGCCCATGCTGGTTCCATCTATGATCAACCGGCGCTATTTTCCCTGCAAACACAAGCAAAAATGGTGGCAAAGACCCCAACTCGTAGATCCTTATTCTCTTTTGAAGCTCCATCCATTCAATGATCTTCTTCGTGTAATCTCCTTCACGCCATCTTTGCAAGTCTATCACCATTACCCCAGTGTTGAAATAGCAAGCTTTCCGATCTGCAAATGTTAAAGATAGTGTAGGGTTTGACCAGAAGGTTGGGGTGAAGTAGGAGGTGAAGTTGGCGTTGCAGTACTCGGGTGCGGCCAAAACGGAGTCGTCTCCGAGCGGTGTCGCTGCGAGTTTAGCGATGTCGTCCACGAGGACGAGGTCGGAGTCTAAGTAAACGACTCGGCGTACGCACTGGGGGATAAGGTTGGCGAGGTAGTTGCGGGCGTAGTTGAGAGGGCAGTCGAGTGCCGAGCGAATGGAGGTGGAGATGAGGCCAGACACGGAGGAGGAGTCGTATGGATAGATTTGGAATTTAAGGGAAGGGAAAGAGCGGGAGATCGTGTAGCGGAGGTGGTGGTGGTCTGCGGTGGCGGAGGCGACGAAGTGGAAGATGATGTTCTGAGGGCAAGAAGAGTGTTGTAAGATGGAAAAAATGGCTGCCACTGAACCACGCAAGTAGGCGACGTCGAGGGTCATTGCAACATGAACGGCTTGAGGTGAGCACATTTCGTCGGTGCCATTAATGTCGATGGAGGGACAGGTGGGAGCGTTATAAAACTGCGGAGCTTCTTTGAATCTTTGGTAATTGGTGGTGGTACCAGCAGCAATAGTGGCGGAGACGAGGAGGAAAAGGAGGAGGAGGTGGTGTCGGTGGAGGAGATTTGGTGGGAATATTAATGCAAGATTGGACATTTTGTTGGGGGGAAGGAAGGAATGAGGTGCTAAGATTTTGAAGACTTAAATTTTGGTTTTCAAGCTTTTAGAATAGGGAAAGGGGACAAAATGATTTCTAGTTCTTTTGTATTTGCATTTCAAGTTTGAACCCAAGTTTGGCTCAAAAAAGGGTGCTTCTAGGAACCCAAGTGAGAATGGTTTTTGAACCCTATTAATAAGTCTTTGCCTTCACATTTCTTTCGTATGCTTTTTAAAATAATAACCTATTGTATTATTTGGTAGCTAAAATTAAATGTTTGATTATTTTTAAAGTTTTTTCCAATTAAATCTGTTAATTTTGATGTTTGATAAATATAGGATTATAATATATAATTGAGGTGAAATGAAAATTTTACTAAGATGAGTTTTTTGAATTATTTGACATAAAAGTTGTAATGAGTAATGCTTAACAATTTCAAAAAGTTAATCGAATACCTAAATATGTTTTTTTGAAGTAAAACATATTCTCATATATAATTTAAATAATTGTAATGAGTAATCCTTCCCCTAGAGTTTTTTAATACAATTTAAATAACATTACTAAGATGAGTTTTTTGAATTATTTGACATAAAAGTTGTAATGAGTAATCCTTCCCCTAGAGTTTCCTTTTCCACTCACCTCTAGGTAGCATTAAGATTAAAATTAGAATTTGTCAAAAAATATTAGTGTGATTCTTTAAAAAAATGCACACATGGTGTTTCTTGCTAGAGAAACTCGAATCAAATAACATAGTCAAATAAAAGGTTATGTTTGTTGAATGGTTAATGTGTTTTTTAAAAGAAAAATAATGTCTAACACTTTTTTAATTAAGCAGAGAAGTATTTACATTTTCAAGACAAATGTTAGATTCAAACTTATATAAAATGAGATAATATAAGCATACATTACCACTCGGTCAATTAGTGGATCTCAATTATCTCAACACTTTAACGTTAAATAGATATGATTTAATAATTTAATCTAATTATTAAAGTTATAATATTAAGAGAAATAAATATGTCTAATTAAAATATAAAGACTAAAGGTAAAACTTTAACATAGTATGGGGACATAATTCAAATTTGACCATGTCGTTCTTTACCGTAAAAGTAAAAAAAAAAATTCTAACAATGAAATATTTGCATGTATTTCCTATTAAAATGGAAACCCCAAAATTATGGATTTGATACTCTAATAGGTTTAGTTATTGTAACAAATTGTCTATTGA
Organism: Hibiscus tridactylites; assembly: GCA_958450335.1. Classification (NCBI taxonomy): domain Eukaryota; kingdom Viridiplantae; phylum Streptophyta; class Magnoliopsida; order Malvales; family Malvaceae; genus Hibiscus; species Hibiscus tridactylites. The sequence goes on from OY288284.1 coordinate 67,896,235, forward strand.
GTCTAACTTGGCTGGCATCGTCGTTAATACAATATACGTAAGAATTTGACATCGAGTATGTTTAAAAGTTTAATATCTTATAATTTAAGGATGAAAATGAGTTTTGGTAGTATACACATTGTATCAAAAATTATAGTTAAAAATGGGCAGCAATGTTTTTTTTGATAAAAATCGTTAGTTAACTAATGGTCAACTCTTATTGATGACGTGACAAATCTACATTAACATTTGTTAGAGTGCTTGCAAAGACCTAAATTTTGGGTTGGATTTCGAGTGCTTGTAACTTGGCCCTTCCTATTTTTGCATTTGAAATGGACGTAGATTATGTGAAAACCAACAAAAATACTAATTTTTGAACTTGGATTTTCCTCCTAAAATTAGGTTGCAAGATCTCACAATGACGTGCAAACGATTTGGTTGAGCCATCCATGTCCCTCAAAAGCTCTGACATACCATTTTCTTGCCCTCAATCAAAGGATTTACTTCACTAACTAAAAGTTAAGCCTGTCAATATATCATTCTATATTGTTATTTTAAATATTTTATATTAAATTCACGATCTGTGTTGAAAATTTATGATTATTTATTTTAATAATATTATCTTTAAAATTTAGATATAAATCCTCTTTAAAATTACAATATAGTGACGATTAAGCCCAAAACTTTCTGATAATATCTTATACCATTTTTTTTCTTCATTAATTTCTTTAATATTACCTATTTATTGATCTATTGACCAGCTTATAGTTAGAAAAATATTTTAATTATTTTTTTCGAACTCGATCCAGATATTCCGCAGAACATTTAATGAAGAGGGGCCTTTGTGTCTCGAAGTTTAGATGAAGTTATTTCAAAAACAAAAATTATGTTAAAAAAGAAAGGGGAAACGTGAGTTGAAGGGTTGAGAGACACAAAATGAAAGATGCCACGTAGCTGCAAAAGTGCCACGCAAGCCAGACATAGTTTTCAAAGGGAGAAAAGTCGGGTCCCGTTGGGGGAAAAGTTTCTTGTGTTAATAAAAGAGACTGACATGGAAACAGGAAAATGGTTGAAAGTGTGCTCCTTTAATTAAACATATATAGTTTTACCATGTCCATAATTAAATGTTTTAAAGCGTAGCTTACCCAACAATTATTTGGTTTGAACCGAATCAATAACGGTTAAAAATATATATTCAACCCAGGATGGAATTTTGATTGAGTTGAGTAAAAAAAAATTTAAATTAGTTAAATTAAAGAGTCTCATTCTATAACTCAAATTTTATTTAAATTTTTTTAGAGTTAAATGGAGTTTATGAAATTCAATTTGAATTAAGTTGAGTCGAGTTGTTCGAGTTTCTATTTAAATCTAATTAAAAACATTTATAATGTTATGATACTAATTAGTTTTAATTTAAACGGTTTTCTATAACCATATACAATACACACATATATCTTCATATTTTTTCTTATGTGATATATATGTTGAGATAATAATTTTTGATATAACTTAATGAAAAATGTTTTTAGACTTAAACTAATTTACAAAAATATTTCAAAAGTCCATAAACTTGAAAAATATACTTGATAGATTTTTTTGATCCAAAAGAACCATGGTTCATTAGAAACTAAACAAAGGGTACAAACAAAGGCACATGTGCAATGTCCAAAGCGCATGCATAGCCGTGCACGATGGATAGCAAAACAAAACGACAGACGCAACTAACATGATGGTGAAGCAACAAGCGCAAACAGAAGGCCAACACAGCTTTAGATCGTTAACAAAGCCTTTGACACATACAACAACCAAGAGAAAATGACAAACAAAGCCTTTGACACTCGAAAAACAACAGACGCCAGTGTGGATAAACCCAAACCATTGGGAGCACCATAAGCTGAGATGGAGATAAAAGTGTAGAAACGCGATCAAACAAGCCATCAATCCTCAGCAACGAATATTTGTTCTTCACTGTCAACTTATTCAACTGTCGATAATCGATACACATTCTCAAACTGTCGTCTTTCTTCTTCACAAACAACGCCGGTGCACCCCAAGGTGAAGTACTCAGACGAATGAACCCTCGGTCCATCAATTTCTGAAGCTGTGTCTTCAACTCTTTCATTTCTTTAGGAGCCATTCGGTACGGTGCAATCGATACTGGAGCTGAATCTGAATAAGTCTCAATAACAAACTCTACATCTCTATATGGAGGCAAACCAGACAATTCTTCTGGGAATACACTCGGAAAGTCACAAACTGTTCTAATGTCTTGCGGTCATGCCTCATTCATATTCGGATACATAACATAGGCTAGGTACGCCTGACAACCCACATCCAATAACTTCTGAGCCTCTAAGGCAGAAACTACACCGGACAAGAACTTAACGTCCTCGACCACTATTACTACCTCATGATCCTCTAAAAGTCTCAAGGACACCCGCTTTCTCTCAAAATCTACCCTAGCCCTATGCTCTACAAGCCAGTCCATGCCTAATATTACATCGAAATCATAAAACAACAATTCCATCATATACACAGAAAAAACATGACCCTGAACCATCAAAGGACATCTTATGTACATCTTTCTGACCACAACTTTCTCACCAAAGGAACTAGTGACATTCATACCCACATCTAATATCCCAACCGGAATATCTAACAATCTTGCATGCTCACTCAATATGTACGAATGCGTAGAACCGAAATCAATCAAGGAAAGCAAAGTCAAAGACTGTAACGAGAAATTACCTACAATCACATCTGTGTCATTCCTGTCCTCACGGACCCTAGCTGGCCCACCTCCCTCGGGATGAACTACTACAACATGAGCTACATTCCTCTGACCGTCATTCCTAGGATGAAAGTTTACTCGACCGCACCCACGACCTTTCTAATGCTCGACAGATCGTGCAGGAGCTTGTCCATCCCTAGATGGATGTGGACAATCGCGCTTCAAATGCGCCCTAGACCCGCAATTCCAATGAGAGCCGTGAGTGCCCCAACACTCACCGTAATGACGTCTACATCACTTGTTGCACTCGGAAGTACAATTCTCAGTCCCTTGGCCGTGATGGCCTCGCCCCAGATTACCACCTTCAAGTCTATGATCATGATGAGATTTCCTATCCTTGTACCTTTTGGCACGATCTCTGTCCCATTCAGCAGCCCTCTTTCCTAAACTAGATCCACCCTTGCGATCCGCAAGTCCCAAAGACTGTTCGATGTCCTTAGCCCTAGCGACCAACACATCAAAATCCGTATAGTCGGAAGCCAACATGTAGGTCTTCACCTCCTGAACACTCCCGTAACGAAAACGCTCACATCGTTCCCCCTCAGTGGGAACTAACTCAGAAGCATACTGACTCAAACGTACGAACTGCACCTCATAGTTGGTCACGGTTAAGCTACCCTAAACTAGAGCCATGAACTCTCTTCTACTCATCTAGGTATCGAAGACCTAGGTACTTCTTACGGAAAGCAGCCCTGAAGAACTCTCAAGTAACCTCGGCCTCTGACATACCCGTAGTAATAGTAGTCCACCAAGTGTAGGCATCCCCCTAAAGCAAAGAGACAATGCAACCTAGCTTATGCACTTCAGAAAACTCCATCTGACTCAAAATACGAACTGTGCTCTCAAACCATGCCTCTGAACCCTCGGGTGACAACCTACGAAACTCAACCCCGCCCAAGCTACAGAGTCACTCTAACGGTAAACAAGAACCTACACCCTGAGGCGGTGCTGTAACCCGAACACCCGCTAAAGCTGACTGAATAGTCTCGGCTATAGCCTGAATCAACGGATTCACATCAATACCTGCCTGTCCCTGACCAGCCTAGGGTCCAACACTTTCCACACTCACTCTACCCCCGGATGAGGAGAAGGAGGAGGCAAGTTCTCAACATTCTCAATCCGCTCAACCCTCGAATTATCTATTCTTGGCCTTCCCCTTGTTCTCACCATGCCAACAGATGCAAAGCTAAACAACAAACACAACAAGTGAAATGATTTGGGGTCAGCAAGGAACAATGTCCAATGTGCTCAAGTCCTTAAACATAAAATTACTTACAATAATAGTATACTAGCAATGAGTGCCTTTAACTATACTCAACCAACACAAAGATAGCCACAAGCACGCTTACAATCACCATGCAATCACAATTAACAAGCTTACACCATAAAACTTACCTCACTTACCTTTCGGCGTGCGGAAACTCAACGAACCTAGGCGGAACCTAGGCTCTGATACCAACAAATGTAATCCCCTCGACCCGGCCTAGCCACCAGACCGCATCGAACAGGTTATACAAGGAAAACCGAAGCGAATCCCATTAAGGCTCCATTCTGATTAGCAACCCTAGAAAATTTCTTTTAAAGTTATCTTGTCTAGATGCATTAATTATATCCTATGTGAAAGGACACGCAACAAAAAACACACGTGGATACGAAACAAGCAAAACAAGCAATTAAGATAACCCTTTTTAGATTTTTCAACAGGTCGTATCGGTACGCTAAAGGACCGTGTCGATACTCATGTACTTGGCCAACACCCCAAGTCAAACCTAGGGAAACCGTATCGATACCCACAAGGTGTGTATCAATACGCCCTCAACGGTCAACTTCCCTTGGTCAACTTCAAAGATCGTATCAATACTCTTAGGACCCGTACCGATATGCCAAAATCTCGTCAATTTCTCAGATTTCCAGAGAGCATTTTGGGTATCGATACACCCCCGCGTACCAGAACTCCTTGCCCAAAACAAGGGACCGTATCGATACCGCCCTTGAGTGTATCGATACGCCCTGCCCTGCAAAACTAATTTTAGCTGCTAAAGGCATGAGGAACTCAACACAAGAGGCATTAACAACCATTTAAGCAACATACCAACACACATACAACACAAGGCATCCATGGATAAACATATAAGGCAAAATAAACACTTAACAAGGCAGCATCCAACATGATAAGATTTTTAGAGAAACAAGCATACATAACATTCACCAACATAGCCAAAAGTTAAACAAAAGCATAAATCATCATGGTAAAAGACATTACAAGCCCAAAGCATCTAAACAAACTTGTCTAAGCAAAAAAGACATACCAACAACACCTCAAACATAAAGGTCATACCCCATTTCTTAATACTAATTAATAAAGTCTAAACTCATACTTGAGTAAACCAAACTCCCTTAGATTTTCCCTTGTTCTCCGAGCTGCTCCGAAGGTCTAAGGGTCTGCATTGTTGGAAGAGAGAGCGTAAGCATTTAAGCTTAGTGAGCGGTGCTCAAAACGGTAGCTACAACAATGCAGTTTTAAAACATTAGTTTGCTTGAAACCAAACCATTTCCAAATGCCTGAACACGTAACAACATGCATTTACCTTCACTTGCATTTACCAAATGCAACCACAAACCATAGGCTTACCAAATGCTCATTCTCATAACGCAAGCAAAGTAACCAACAATGCATAAGCATAAAAAAAGAAATCAACAACATGCTTAAAATGAGAATTAAAGCATCATGTGTATATTGACATTCATCGTTTTTACTCGGATATGCGGATAGTTTCTCAAACCCACTAGACACTTCCGGTGGAATCTCACATCACCGTACTCACTCGTCTAGCAAAACATAACCTCCGGTGGAATCTCACATCACCATACTCCTCCTTAGTGGAATCTAACATCACTAAGGCCACGCGCGACTTTCACCTCGAGTGCACTCTAATCCTATTGATCGATCAATTATATCCGGTAACAACTCAACACGTGTCAATATACTCATTCACAACCACAAGCATTACCGATGCTTGAAGCACTTACCATGTCCAAACTTCCATGCAAAGCATGTACTCACAATGCAAATATAAACACAAGTCATAAGTCTCAACATGTACAACAATGCAAACTAACATATTATCAACTTGACATGTTCACTTTGCATCAAGAATCATAAAACACAATTTAATTGCATAAAACCTTTAAAACTTACTCTCGAGCTTGGATTGGCCTTTCAAGCTCAATCTAAACCCCCAAAACATTCCCCTAACCACGTTAAGGTTTTAAAATCGATCCACTCACCAGCCAACGCACAAACGATGTTCAAGATACCGAATCAAGCCTCCGAACTACCCAGATTTTCGTCCACAAAGCTTGAATCTAATTCCTCTCTTTTAAGCAACCCAAAACTTAACATTAGAACACTAATACACTCACAAACACAGCAAAAACCCGGAACTCAACAATCTTGCAACAACACACATCGTTTCAAGCCCAAACTTCACCCAAATTCGTTCCAATGAAACCTCAAGCTGAACCCACCATTTCCAAACATCAAAACACACCAAATACCATCTAAAAACACCCCCAACAACAAGGGAACCATCAGCCACGATTTCTCCCCAACCAAGCATAAAACTCACCCTTTTCAACCCAAAAATCTCATTTTTAGACCCATTTCGAGTTTCCCCAAATCCAACCATCAACCCAACATGTTTTACTACTCAAAGCTTAAATTAAAGTACATGTTTAACCATGGAAAAACAAACCCACTAAAATCCCATGAAAAATACCCATTTTTCCAACACAAACCAAAAATGCATTTTTATGGGTGTAGAGGAAAGGTTTTGATGAGAATAACTCAAATAATTAAAAATCATAATAAGGAAAAAATTACCTTGATGAAATCACTTGGATGAAGTGTTGAAACCAATGGAATAATGAAATGGGTTGCCTTTGAGAAGATAACGTGAAAAGCAACTTTAGGAAGATGAGGGTATTTTCAAAACCTTTTTTCTTTAATTACAAAATTCCCTTTTTACCCTTTTATCTTTTAAAACATTTTTAGGTGTGTCAAAATAGTTTTTCTCCAATTTAAATTTTAACCCGAATCAGTTTAACTAATCTGATTATCTCCCGGCCCTAACTTCGGGGCATTATTATATCCGATCAGTCGTACCGATACTCGTTTTACCCGTATCGATATGCCCCTTTATTTTTTCAAACTTCAAAGTCTAGTAGCCAAAACGAGTATCTATACGGCTTAGACCGTAACGATACGAAAAGGCTAGTACCAATGCCCAGTGTAAATTTACCCAATGTCTCTTTCTATTTTGAGGCATGTACCGATACTCGAAGCCCGTGTACCGATACGCCATGCACTAGATTGCATTTAATATTGAAATTAAAGTCCTTAACAACTCGAAATCAACCCTAACAACTAGTAACGACCACAAACTTATTTGGGGTTTAATAGACTCAATCAAGCAGCCATGCAACAACAAGAAATAACCTGCCAACATTCAATGATAGAAAGGGTGTCCTAGGGCTCAAAATTGTCATATTTATTGTAGAAAAATACTGGTGAGCAAAATTGTCACATTTGCTCAAGTGTTTAGGATTCTGGGTGAGAGCTTAATTGTGCAAACATATTTGCCTTGTAAGGTTTCTCATTCTTTTGTTAATTTGTATTCTCTTTGTAAGAGAGTGTTTTTAGACTTTGTGGTATAAATCTAGGTTTGTGAAGGTTATCTCATTGATCTCAAAAAGAGGAAAGATAAATTAGTGGATTTGTGAAAAATTCATAGTGTGGATAGCTAAGGTAGTGAAGGTAGACTTGGTTTAGAAGTCGAACTACTATAAATTATTGCGTCTCAATTTTTTATTACTTAGCCATTCATCCACCAAAGAAAAAATCTAATTCACCCCCTTTTGGCTATCTCGGTAGATCGTTCGAGCCTCCCAACAATTAGGGTGTTCATTCCTAGTTCTCCAATGTACTCCATATGTCGGCTCGTGTCCCGGCCCGTTTTATCGAGGTACCCGCTATTTGGGTACTCATAAAATTCGGGTACTCGAAAAATCGAGTAACGGCTACCCAATTTATATTTTTATTTTTTAATTTAAAATTTCTAAAATATCACATTGTAAATACACAAAAAATTTAAAAGTTAATAATAAATAACCCAAACACAAAAATTAGTAATTGAAGTTAGTTTTAAGATAAAATATTTGGATATATATATATATATATTAAAGTTTATCACCAAAATATTAATCTCGTTTTTTCTTTCGAATCCCGGTATTGAAATGTAATACCTTTCTATTTAATCAAAAAATATATATTTGAAAATTTTAAAACTTAAAAGTACATAATACAAATATAGATATAATTTAAAGATTTAAATTTAGTTTTGGGTAAAAATATTAAGGAAGCTAAAATAAAATTATAATTTAAAATTAAAAAATAAATATATTAAAAGTATTGGGTCGGCCCAGGTACTCGGTTACCAAAAAATTCGGTCAAGACCCGACCCAACTACTTGGGAAAAATTCCAGGTCGGGTAATTTTTTTTAAAGGATTACCCCGTTTATTTAAGTTCGAGTCGTCGGGTCGGATATTTTTGAACACCCCTACCAACAATATATATATATATATATATATATATATATATATATATATATATATATATATATAAATGAAAATTTTGAGTTATTCGAATTTTTATTTTATAACTCAAACTTATTTAAAAAATTTCAATCGAGCCGAATCAAATAATTCATTTTTTCAAATCAAGTTTTACCCTTAATTCAACCCATGAACGAAATTTATGTTTCCACTAAGCTTTCTAGCAAACCAATATTAAAAAGTGGGTGAGATGCAAGAGAAAGGAATGAAGTTCGTTGCTTAATTTAGTTAGCTTATTTAATTATTCTTAATATTCAGCAAATTTAAGATATATAAATAAATGAGAGACCATATTGGCTGTTCAAAATAATTATATTCGAGCAATTCGATGATTAGATCTGAAAAATCATATTTTCGGATTATTTTTTAAATTTTCCAGATAATTGGGATCAAATATTTACGAAAACCTCAAATAACCAAATACGAATCGAGATATTTTGAGTTCTGAATTATCTGTAAATCTGAAAAAAAATTGCTATATTAGAATTAATTGTTTTTGGTTCTTCTCTTTTGACTGTAATCTAATTTCGTATAGCTACTCACTATTTTGACCCTTTCAAGTTCTAGTTTTATTCAGTTTGATACATTAGCATGATTATTTTTATTTTCCATTGATTTTGTCATTTATTTATTACATTGTTTATTTATTATATTTCTATTTTAATATTATAAAACACTACTGTTATATTTTATGTAATTAGTAAAATTATTATTGTTATTATTATTATTATCATTATTATATAATATATTTTATTATATTTATTAGGATTATTTTTAATACTATCATTACTATTATTACCATATATACTATTTTTATAATTTTACTATTTATTTAATTTTATTATTTAAAAAAATAAATTTACTATTAATAATTTTAAAAAACCGAATATCAGGTTTGAAAGTCTAAATATCTGATATCAAAATAAATAAATAATTTTCCGAATCGGACACGAATCACAATTTTATTATTTTAAAAAATTAAATATCTGATTTTTCTGAATCCGAAAATGAATACCCCTCCATGTTGAAGCGTATGATTGAATAATAGCACGCGTAGTAGTAATATAAATAGACACATCACATGCTCCTGGAAGAAGTGATGTGTGCATAGTAACAGAAATGAAAGCTTCATTATTAGAGTTTGATTGAAGCTAAAATGTTTACACCAAAGCCATGTGCCACACATGACTAACTCCCCACACTACCCTCCCAATTCTAAATAATACTTGTCTTTTTTAATCACTTTCCATATAAATATCAAATTTTGTCACACTCACAATTTTTCATATAACCGTATATATATTTACAAAAAATCATTTCAAATATATATTATTAGCATATTGGTAAGAAATATAAATTCATTGATTTTGCGTTTGATTCTCAAAAAGTTTTTTATTATTATTTTGTTTAAAAACTGTATAATGTATGAAACGATTAAAATATTTTTATGAATTGTCATGTAAATATTAATGTGTATTATGTAATGATATGATGTAGCATAAATGATAATTTTGAGGATAAAATTAGGACATGCAAAAAATGTGGACCGGTTTAAAATGAAGGGTTGCAATTTGAGGATAAAGCTATAATATTAAAAAATTTGGTGATCAATCTAGAATGAGAGTCATGGTCGGGGATGAAATCAAAATACTTAAAAGCTTAGAGATTTATTTTTAAAATGAATGTCTTAGTTTGAGAATGTTTGATGCACTTAAGTCTCATTTACTCTTTAAAATAAGATTATTTTAATATTTTTTTAAAGAAAATATTTTGATATACAAGTTTCATTGATGTCTAAATTTTATATTATGATTTATATTATATTTAGAGTGAGTTTCCTATTCAAAACATTGTTCATGTATCATACGATTAATGCAGCTCAATAAACTTAGTTAGCCCCCATTTGAAGTTGGAGTCAGCTTATTTTTTGGATCAAATATTTTTAACTTTAATTACGATACAAGCAAAGAGCTTAAATTAATTAAAATAACAAAACAAGATCATCCAGTACAAGTGTAACAAAAGGTTGAAACAACGCATTCATGGGTTCAGAAACAAAATGATATTTTTTGCATACTAAAGAGAAATCTATACACATATATAAGTTCGCTTGCTTTGTTTTATAGGCAGGAAAGTTAATCTAATTTTTCCCAGGATGTAGAATTAAAAGCATATGGCCCATGAGATGATAGTAGATTATAGATATAACCTTTGACGAGGGCAACTGAGCCCTTAACTATAGGCTACAAAACTTGTTTATATCCACCATGTGGTAGGAGGATGTACTTTTCTGGACTTAAATTCAGGGATGGACCAGAGGCTGGCGGGGGCGGTCGTCCCCTTAAAAATTTAAAGTTTTTATACGATTTAGAACATTTAAAAAAATTCTATGTATTTTCAATTGAAAATCTATTTCCGCCCCCTTAAATTCTTATAAGTTTGTCCCCTAAAAATTTATAACTTCGCTTTCTTAATCTAAAGTCATGTGTTCGCCCCTACTTAAATTATAAGGGGTTCAATATTCTTTTATAATTTATTTTTATTTAATTAATATAAATTAACTCAACTTGTCTGCAAATTTAGGGAAAAAGAAAAAAATATTTTGAGCAGTTTAGTATCTAAGCTGGTTTATGAATTAATCTATATATTGGTAATATTGTTTAAATACATCATAAAAATGTGATATCTTTTAATTGGCCGAATGATTTTATTTGTGTGAGTTTAAATCTTAAATTCTTTTGAGAAGTCCGCTTGGTTCTAGAAAATATTTTCTATTTTCATTTTCAAAAAATGGTATATAATTTTTATTTTCTAAAAATTAAAAAACATGTTTGGTTAATAAAAATAAAAACTTGTTTTCAAAAATGAAAACAGTGGAAATGTGTTTAGTATCTAGTTTTCAAAATAAAAATGCTTAAAGGTCAAATTAGCTCTCAACACAAAATCAATTAAGGCCTTATAAATTTTTTACACTCAATTTAGCCATCATAATTCAAATTGCGATCAATTTAGCCCTCTCATAATGTTGAATGTTATAATTGATTGTTAACTCACAAACAATCATTAAGATAGTGACACATAGTACACCTGAAAATATTAAAAAAAATTAAAAAAAAAATATTTAAGATTAACCCCTCCACAATTACCTACCTTAAAATAGTTTGCTAATTAGTTCTCCTCCACAATATCGTCTTCACTTGGATCCATTGAAACGCTATGAGGTTTGCATGGCTTGGAATTAAATCTGACATCTCCATATTTCAACATCCATTTTCTTCTTAAAACACGTGATTTGTTTGTTAAGGATTGCTTGTTTCCTAAGAAATTAGTAAAATCCTAGTGAAAAACTTGATTCACATGTATTGGAGGAAAAATGGATAGGGGATCTACCAGCAACTTCACAATAATGATAACAATGAAGTTTGAGATTTGAATTAAAAAATCAATAAAGACCAAATGGAAAAAAATCAAAACTATGATTGTTTTGAAATAAAAAAACCAATAAATGGCCAAATTAGAAAATATATTTGAAATTTTAATTTTTTATAATTTTCAAATATTTTTTTAAATTTTTTACGGTGTAATGACGTAAGACTTTTAAAGTGTGCCATGTATTATCATTTTTAGTTTTTAATGAGTTAATAGACAAAATTTGGTCAACCGTTACGAAAGGACTAAATGGAGCGTGTTTCGACTAATGAGAGTTAAATTGGGTGCAAAAAACAATAATGAATTAATTGATTTTTTTATTTTCCGTTGAGGACTAATTTGATCTTTAAGACAAATAAAAATAAACAAATAATTACTCATTAAATAATTAAATTAAAGTATAATTATTAAAAATATTATTATAATAAAAATAAAATACGATTAAATAAATCAAAGTTCTAAAATTGGCATTAAAATGATTCAAACTCGGTTAAATAGAGTTAAAATTTAAAAATTGTTGTTTTAATGTTTTTCACTTTTCTAAAACATTTTTCAATGAAAATGGTGAAAACATTTTTTTATAAATAATGGGCATCATTAAAAACCCTCCCCCTATTGGAGAGGGAAAAGAGTACCCCACTAATATTTATTCGATATCACCAAAATAAGATCTTGTTTTACAAAGGACAAAGAGAACAAAATACACCCCATACCGGTGCCCTTTTACAACCTTGATGCAAGTAGTAGCACCATCTCAACCGCCTAACCCACCCCTTTCTTAGCTAAGACGTCCGCATGAGAGTTGTAGTCCCTTGGAATCCACCGCGATAACCACCCTCTGCTGTTAATGATATTCAATAGCCCTTTAATTTTCTCATGAACCACCAATGAAGGGCTCACAGCTCCCTGTAACCAGTCCACTAGGACTTTGCAATCGGACTCGATAATTAGTCTATGGTTTACACTCCAATCAGATTCCAAGAACATCCTGATCCCCCAGCATGCAGCTTCCAACTCCACCAGGGTCGGCGCGCCCTGATTCACAGGTTCTGAAAATTCCATCACAGTGGTGCCATAAGCGTCTCGGAACAGGCCGCCGATCCCCCCTTGTTGGGAAGAGGAGAGGTAGCCCCATCAACGTTTAGTTTCAAAAATCCTCTCGGCGGTGGTACCCATCTAGGAACAACCAACGATATCTTCTTTCGCGCAAACCACTCCCCCACACATCTTGGATCAGCCATGATAGCTTCAAGAGGGATTGTACAATCTGAAAACTTGGCTTTAATCCAAGAAGCCAATCGATATTTTACCAAAAATAACAGATGCAACCAGTCCACCTTCCTTTTGTTGAATACAACGTCATTTCTGTAGAGCCACACTGTCCAAATTAAAACAAAAGGGATGAATGACATCCATTTATACCTACTGAAAATGCTATTGACGTTCCAATGAGTAAGGAACTCTTCCGGCTCATCATGAAGCACAAAATCGACGCCTACCAACCTGTAAAAGAACATCCACAACCACCAAACCCCATAGCAAGAGAAAAATAAATGTTTTACTGTTTCAGATTGTTCCAGACAAAGCGGGCACAGATCCCCTCCTTCGATACCCAAACCTCTCTTCCTTAGCTCGACCTTAACCGGCACTCTACCGTTCATGACTAGCCACACGAAAGCCTTGACTTTAGGGGGGCCAAGCCCACCCACACACACTTTTTCCAGAACTCATCACTGTCGGCATTGCCTCCCACTGCCGCTCTAAAGGACTTAACAGAGAAATACCCATCGTTTGACTCAACCCACCTCAACCAATCGTGGTCAAAATTGCTAGTGGAGAAATTATTTAAGCAATTCAATAGATCATTCCATTGCTGTCTTTCCCAGTCGAATACTTCCCTTCGTAGATGAATTTTCCAGGACCACCCCAAGGGACCTTTGCTGCCTACGTCCGCTACGTAACAATTTTTATCAACAACCAGAGCATATATTCTCGGAAAGAGTACCTGCAGAGGTGAGCCACCCAACCAGTCATCCAACCAAAAGCGAATCATTTTCCCATCACCAATTTGAGGTACCAGATTTTTCCGTAGGATCTCACCAAGCCCGTCTTCGGCTTTGAAAGAATTCCAAATTCCTTTCCAAATCCATGAGCCTTTCATAACAAGATTCGTATCCAGGAGAAGACCCCTATGAGCGTTCTGATTTCTAGCCATTATCACCTTCCTCTAAATACCATCCGTGTCGTTTCCGAACTTCCAAACCCACTTGCCCAACAGTGCACGATTCATTATCTCCAAGTTCGCAATGCCCAGACCTCCCTGATCTTTTGTCATGCACACCTTACTCCACTTTACCCAATGTATCTTCGATTTCTCCTCATTGCCTCCCCATAAGAAACGAGAAATAATCCCATTAATTTTCTTCAACACCACACTAGGCAACTGGAAGAGGGAAATAAAGAACATCGGTAAACTGCTCAGAACATATTTAACTAGAGTGATTCTACCCCCTAGCGAAAAATGTTTAGATTTCCAGCCCCCTAGTTTTGTCGTAAAGTTCTTTAGCACTGGGTCCCAAAGTTGGGCAGAGTTGCGTTTGGCCCCTAATGGGAGTCCCAGGTACTCCGTAGGTAGGGTATCAACCTTACATCCAATTTTCCTTGCCCAAACAGCCACTGTTTCATCGGGAATATTTAACCCAAACAACCTACTTTTCCTCAAGTTCAACTTCAGTCCAGACATCAATTCAAAAACACGCAATACCCTTTTCACATTCTTCGCCTGAATTTCTTCACCCCCGTAGAATATAAGAAGGTCATCTGTGAACTGCAGATGGGATATTTCGATACTACGGTCATTGCTTCCGATCTGAATACCACAAAACAAGCTCTTAGAGACCGCTTTCTTAATCATTAGACTCAATGCTTCTCCCACAATATTAAAGAGCAGGGGAGATAAAGAGCACCCCTGCCGGAGCCCCCTTGTGGTATTAAATTCTTCCGTAGGTGAGCCGTTCACAAGGATGGAAATAGAGGCTGTCGCGATGCACTTCCAAATCCAGTTACACCATTTCTCGTTAAAACCATAAGCTCGCAACACAAACATCAGAAACTCCCAACTTACAGTGTCGTATGCCTTCTGAAAATCTATTTTGAAGGTGATTGCTTTTCGGCCTGTCCTACGAACGTGATCCAGCACCTCATTCGCCACCAAAGAACAGTCAAGTATCTGGCGCCCTGGGATGAAAGCGTACTGGGAACTACCAACTACATCATCCATCACAATACGAAGTCTCTTAGCTAGTACTTTCGATAGTAACTTATACATCCCCCCAACGAGGCTAATCGGTCTGTACTCGTCCAAACTTACAGGATTCTTCACCTTTGGTATTAAGGTGATGAAGGAGTGATTTGTGCCTCTCTCCCATTCCTTCCCTCTGCTGAAATCATCGAAAAAACACATTACTTCCTCTTTTAATTCAGGCCAAAATTTCTTCAAGAAACCCATATTGAAACCATCTGGCCCAAGAGCCTTGTTGCTATCTGAATCCGCTAAAGCAGCCAAAATTTCTTCACTTGAGAAGTCTCTAGTCAGCAAGGAATTCTGATCTGGGCTAATCCTATTGAAGTTCAGCAGGCACTCATTGATCTCTAAATTGTTTGTGTCATTATAGGCCTTAGCAAAGTGAGCTCTCACTGCTTCTTTAATTAGCACTGGATTGGTAACATTCGCCCCATCCACCATGATGCTCTTGATCGTATTTCTATTTTTCCTTTCCGAGGCCTTCAAATGAAAATACCTAGTGTTTCTATCGCCATCTTTAAACCATCTGGCACGCGAGTATTGGAGCCACAAACTTTCTTCACGTCTGTACATCCCCCATAGTTTAGCTCTAAGGGAGTTAATTTGATCGAAAGTTTGTTGATCCCCCTGCCCGTTTTGAATTCTCACTTCCAAATCCGCTATTAACTTTTCAGTGTTTTCAATATCCCAACTTCCATTTCTTCTATTAGCCGCGAACCATTGTTTCAGAGATTTCTTGGTTTCCTTCAAAATCCCCCCGATCCTTAATCTCGATCTCCTCAATTTAACTCCTCTGATTTTCTTCTCACCATTTCTTCATACCCAGGAACCTCATTCCAATAGTTGAAGACACGAAACGGTTTCAGCCCCCAGTTACAGCAATCAATCGACAGCATAACGGCATTGTGGTCCGATATCGACTTACTGAGAAGTCTTTGGCATACATTCGGATATAATGTTAGAAAATCAGGAGAAAGGAGAAAACGGTCGAGCCTTACAAATGTTGGAGGCGAACGATTATTTCCCCAGGTATATTTACCCCCTACCAAAGGCAGATCCAGTAGCTCAGCCTCCGAAACAAAATTTCTGAACAATGTGATTAGACTATTATTGATCGACAGTCCCAACTTTTCTTCAATGTCCAAAAACAGATTGAAATCTCCCCCCGATACACCAACACGCAGATTTCGAATTCAGAAATTGTAATAGTTTAGCAATGAACGCTGGTTTCTCCGAGTCTACTGCCGCTCCGTACACGTTCACAAAACCAATGATTTCCAATGAGGGTGGAATCACCCCAAGTGATGCGATGAACCTTGAATTAACAATCTGCTCAGAAACATGAAACCAGGAAGAATCCCATATGCTCAACAAACCTCCTAAAGACTCCACTACCGGTGCTACAGTGTAATCAAACACTTCCCCTGACCACAAGTTCCTAATCTCACTTCTACTTAGGTTTTCCAGCTTAATTTCTTGTAGAAAAAGTACTTTGGGTTTATGTTTTAAGACAAATTTCCTCACAGCTCGTTGTTTTTCCTGCCTTCGAACACCCCTGACATTCCACGATAATGCTATACACTCCATAATCAGTAAAATGATCACCCCTAAAAACCCGAATCCCTACGAATTCCTCTCCAACTCCCTTTCAAGTTCCCAAACTTTATTCAGAACAGCCCTACGCCCCCCTTTGAAAGAGATTTCAAGGAGATTACTAACCTCCCATACAGACTCTGCCTCCAGGCCTTCCTCAGAACCGAAAGCAAACGACGAGTTGGACAAATTTGATGTCCTAATTCTGGCATCTTCAATTTCCAGCGAAACCCTGACCAGTCTTCTCAAATTTCTTCAATATCATGGGTGATTCACGCCACGTTATCTATGAGACCAACCAATAAAAAGCACTCATCTCATTATTTTATCCATGTCATATTTTTACCAAGTGAATTTTCACTTGGAAAAAACAGTTTTTAAAATTAATTTACAGTAAATATGAGTGAAGATTCACTTGGTAAAAATATAACATGGAAAAAATAATGAGATGGTAATTTTTATTGGTTGGTCCCATAGATGACGTAGAGGGAATGACCCATGATATAATTTCTCCTCATCAAGTTTTTTCATACCAACTATTTTATATACATAATTTAAAAGAAAACTATCAAGTAATGTAATGTTTTTTTAATAGATGTAGGCCCCGTTTGGCAATTAGCGGATAGCTGATAGCGGATAGCGGATTGCATTAACTAACCGCTGATTGCATTAGCTGATTTGATTAGCGGATTGTATTAGATGATTGTATAAAATTGTTTGGTAAAATTAACTGATAGTTGATAGCTGTTCGATTATTTAAACAAACAAAATGACATATAAGGACATGATTATATCCAATACTTGTTTGAATAGTTTATAGTTATCGATATTTTGTATCTAATTAATATTAATTAGATTTATAAAAATTACTTTTAATATAAATTTTCTAAACATATTAGAATGATTTATATATTAATTTATTATTTATATAATTATTTTAATATAATTTAATTAACTAATAAATTTAAATACACATAAATATGTGATAATAAAAAGAAAAAATAAATAGGATTAGCATATAAATAGGGTGAGAAAATATTTAATTTAAGTTATTTGGAGATTTTTGCTAATTAGTAAGGGTAAAATAGTCTTTACAACTCTAATATCAAACCTCTAATCTCAAAAAGCTCATATTAAGAGCTTTTTCAAATTTAGCGTGTAACACCCAGATTTAGGGGTCGGGTGGAAATAATAATAAAACAATGTTTTGGGTTCCGGGTTGTAATTAAATAATAAAATATTTTTCATGTGCTTTGTGATTTCAAAATAATTAAAGTCATGTTGGGCCTATCTCTTAAGTCCAAAATCTATGGGCTTTAAGAGATGCTAGCTTTGGCCATTCATTAATGGTATTTTAGTAAATAGTTGGTCTTCCAACTAAAACCCATTTTTAGTTTTTATTTCATTATAATTCAAATAAACAAAAATTTCATCATCTTCTTCTCCAAACACAAAATCAACGACAAGAAGCTCTCCCCACCCCCTTTTACTATTACATTACCTAGCATCTTCATTTTGGCTCGGTTTTGAAAGGTAAATACATCCCCATCTTGCTCTCATCTTCCTCTCTTTGAAAGTACAATTGGTTTTCATTTTCATCCATGATTTTGTGATTTGAGTTTTTGAGCTTTTAAATTAAAAATACAAACTTTGTTGTTCTATGTTGAAATTTTTTATTCCTTATTAGTATTTATGTTGTTAGCAACCCAAATGGCCCAACATATGTGATTTTTACTTGGTTTTATAAACATTCCCAGATTTAGGTTTAATGGGGGGTTTTTAAGGGTTTTAGGATGGATTTTGGGTGTGTTTTATGTTGGAAATGGAAGGCTAATGTTAGTATATTAGTTAAGGGTTGTTTTGGAATCATTTAGAAGTGTTAAATGTGTTGAAATCATGAGTTTTGGTTGGGGTTTGGTGGCTGCTCGGGTTTGTTGTTTTTGGGGTTGTTCATGGCTTGAATTCTTGTGTTTGACGCTTGAATAGTATTCCAGGTTTGCTACATCGTTGTATGAGCTGATTTAAGGTTGTTTTGGATTGTGTTGAGTTGTTTAGAGTCAAGGACTTGTGTTGGTGAGACATCGAAAGTGAATCCAGAAGCTTGAAGGTGTTGGTTGCTTGATAGTTGAGCTTGGAAGTGAAGGTGAGTGGTTTAATGTTTTTAAAATAGTTTTAAATAATTGGTTCAAGCATGTGGACTAGGTTGGGCTTGGTAGACCCACATAGAGTTGGGATTAGAGTGGTAGCCTAATCCCAAGCTTTAGTTATGGACATTGGTTGAACTCTTTAATTGTTGTTTATGCCTCATGATGATATGTGTTTATGATGGTTATGTATAAATGTGTTATGCATGTATGTTGAGGCATGGTTGTGATGCATTGTTATATGCATGAGGTATGGGCATGATGTTAATCATGGTGAGTACGTGCTAAGCACGGAAGTTGATATTAAATGATGTTATGGATTGAGTTAAATGTTTGCACTAGTATGCTTGGGTACAAATGATCGATCATTAGGATGTTAGTGTGCACACGTGAGTCAAATGCGCGCGTGGTCTTGATAATGGTAGTCATCAAGATGGAGTACGAGTTCGCCCGGAAAACCTTCTTATATATATATTAGTCGATGATGAGTGTAATCCCATCGACGGGGCGTGAGGATGAGTGGAATCCCCTCCGCGAGAACGGTGGTGAGTGTAATCCCACCGTGAGGTAAAGTTGTTGTTGGATGTGAGTTCCAACGTGTTTATCCGCGTATTCAAGTCGTAACTAGGTGCCAATATGAGTTGATATGTGATCATGTTGATTTGGCTTTTGGATGTATGACTTGCTTGTTAACCATGTTGGATTTGCCTACCTTAAATATCTAAGTATATGTCCTTGTGTAAGCATGTTATGTTAAATGCCATGTATGATCTTTGAATGGATGCCCTATCTTATATCTTGTGTATCTTGAGCATGGTTGCTATAGGGTGTATGCTTCTAGAGTGTGTTCGTATGTTATGTATGTTTCTTGGAGTCGTTTCGGACGTTTGGGATCAATTGGGATGTTTAAAGCTGAGTTTTGAAATTTACAGAGTGCAGGTGTTTCGAAACGGGTTACCCTATTTCGAAACGAGTGTGGTTCTAGGGCCCCGTATCGAAACATATTTCGATACGTTTTGGCTACTGTGAGCCCCTGTTTCGAAACCAGTTTCGAAACACTTTGGCTACTGGAATTGCCTGTTTCGAAACGAGTATCGAAACGGCAAGGCAAAATGAGACCCTGTTCCGAAACGGGGTGGATGCGTTTCGAAACAGGTGTCTGACTTTTTAAACTGGAGCTTGTGTTTCGAAACGAGCTTTGACTGTTTCGAAACACAGGCCTGTAATTGGGCTTTTTGACATCTCCAAAGGGTTTCAAGGGTTGGGCTTAGGCTCTGTTTGTTTTTGGGCTTCCGCTTAGGTTTAATTAATGCATCTAGATAAGTTAATGTATGAAAAAGTTTTCCTAGGGTCGGTAACCGAAGTGGAGCCTTAACGGGTTTCATCTCGGTTATCCCCGTGTAGCTTGCTCGGATCGATCAAACGTCTGGACTGGGACGAGGGGGTTACATAGCGGTTTCACCCCAATTCGCTCTTCAATCCACTCTTTCAACCTGTTGTTCACCAAACAACAATATTAACGAATTTAACTGATCAACCCTCTAATTTTTGTCCAAACCGCTCTTTACCAAACATGGCCATAATGTTTTCTTAAATTGAATCATTCTGACAAATCTATTAATGAATATAGAGTTCAGCACAAATTATCGTAAAAAATTATGGCCATGTTTGGCAATTAGCGGATAGCTGATAGTGGATAGCGGATTACATTAGTTGATAGTTGAATGCATTAGCTGATTTGACTAGCGAATTGTATTAGCTGGTTGTATAAAAGTGTTTGGTAAAATTAACTGATAGCTGATAGCTGTTAGATTATTTAAACAAGCAAAATAACATATAAGGACATGATTATATTCAATACTTGTTTGAATAGTTTATTAGTTATCAATATTTTGTATCTAATTATTATTAATTAGATCTATAAAATTATTTTTGATATAACTTTTCTAAACATATTCAAATGATTTATATATTAATTTATTATTTATATAATTATTTTAATATAATTTAATTAATTAATAAATTTAATTACACATATAAATATGTGATAATAAAAAAGTAAATAGGATTAGCTTATAAATAGGGTGAAAAATATTTAATTTAGGTTATTTTGAGATTTTTGGTAACTGATAAGGGTAAAAGAGTCTTTACAACTCTAATATCAAACCTCTAATCTCAAAAGGCTCCTATTATGAGCTTTTTCAAAATTAGCGGTTTCACCCCAATCCACTCTTTCAATCCGCTATTTACCAAACAACAATATTAGCGGATTTGACTGGTTAAACCTCTAATTATGCCTCAAACCTCTAATTTTTGCTCAAACCTCTCTTTACCAAACATGGCCATAAAATATATAATGACATGAAATATGTTACCAAAAAATTAAATTCAAAAAACAATTAAAACAAGTAATAAAAATAGCATAAAAATAAGACTTAACTCAGAAATAGGTGTCTAATCTATACACTTTCTCTGGAATAAGTGCTTAATATTTTTTTACTGAAATATATGCCTAAAGTTTTATTCTGTTAGTTTCAAGGTAACACCGTTAAAAAAAATTATCACGAAATCAGAATTTAACACATGTCTTTATTTTTTAATAAAAAACTGGAAAAAAATATTTTTAAAAAAATTAAAAAAGTCGTAAAGTCTCCAAAGAAGTCTCAAAATTTTAAAACCCCAAACCTCAAAAATCTCAAAATTGATACCACTACCGCCGTTGATAATCTCACTAAATCCCACCGTTGTATGTGGGCGCCGTCTATTCTCTCAATCACCCATCGCGGTAACCGACGAGAGGTGTGCCAATTGGACGTCGAACGATTAGAGCCTTTCGCGTTCATCGTTCGACGTTCGATTAACTCCCCTCCTACCGATTACCGACGATGCGTGGTTGGGGAAAATAGGCGGTAGCCTCAAGCGACAGCGACGACTGGATCCGACGAAGCTATCGACGACGGTAATGGCGTCAATTTTGAATTTTAAGTTTTGGGGTTTTAGAGATTTGGGGATATTTTGTGAATTTGAAAATTTTAAGATATTGTTCAATATATTTTATT
This sequence comes from Hibiscus tridactylites, assembly GCA_958450335.1. Lineage (NCBI taxonomy): Eukaryota > Viridiplantae > Streptophyta > Magnoliopsida > Malvales > Malvaceae > Hibiscus > Hibiscus tridactylites. Next base: position 67,918,208 of record OY288284.1, read on the forward strand.
TTCAGCTTTATATTTTTAAAAATAAATAAAAAACAAAAGTGGTGTGTTAATATATTATTGGGTGATGAATTTTTTTAACGATGTTATCTTAAATCGCTAACAGAATAAAACTGTGTACTTATTTCAACAAAAAAAAACATTAAACATCTATCTAAAAAAAAAAGTGTATAGTTCGAACACCTATTTCTGAGTTAAGCCTAAAAATAATATGTGAGCATGTGTACAATGCATGGGAACTTCTGCAATGCTACCCAAATATTCTCTATTTATATGTCAAGTTTGGTTACACAAGTATTAATATAAGGAAAAGTATTAATACTAAGAGAAGAAAGTAACAGTGAATTATAATTTGTGGAAGTAACCACTCATCTTCCAAAGTGCATCAAATGCATGCGTTGAATGGAATATTTGAAAACTAGTTGCACGTTTAAACATGGAGTGCTTAATTTGAGGAATTTCGACTAAATTCAGGGAATACATTATAGCACTGTAATCCATCAAAACAAAACAAAACATTAATTTATAGCACGGAAATATAAGGGGAAACACCTGATTTGATGAACATGGAACTGTTGCAGACAAGCATCAACTTTGGAGCACATTCTTACCAGCACCAACAATGTTAGCAGTCATTCAATGTCGTGTTAAAAAGACAACATTGCTATTTGCTTCTACTGACAGCCCCTAATGGTGCCTATAGTTCGATGTTGGTTAGATTAATATGTATATCTGTAAGATCAAAACTATAAATCTGAGTCCGACACAAACTCATGTTTTTCACATGGTTATCTGATGGATCCAGGATGTCCAATAATTGGCTTATCACAAATATACCAACGTCCAGCAGGATCAGCAACATAAGGATTACCCCAAAAAACAAAAAGAAACAAAAGAACATCTGTTCCTTTTGATGGTTCAAACATGAAAGACACCTAATGACAATTCAAGAATGCCTCAACATAAGGATTTGATCTGATAAACTACCTGTTCATGTTTTACTAGCAACCAGCTATGGAATAGACGAAGCAGCAGCAATCGACATGATGTCTCAATGTACACTGTATAGAGGGGGAAATGAACTAAATCTTTTATTCTGAAAAGAGAAATTAAGAAAAGTATAAGTTGTACCTGAAGCTATATGAAACAATAAATGAGAGTATCATATAGACAAGTTCTTCTTAAGCCAAAAACAGAATTGTCGATTCGGCTAAAACATATTTACAGGTAGACACTAAATAGTGAAGCAGTGGATGAGCTCAAATGGCAAAACTATTTCACCAATAAAGCAGAGCAAGGACCACAAAGACCCCGATCAACAAAAGAAGATTCTTCAAAACATTGTCTGCCCGCTGTCCTCGAGTCGTTGGCCGTGGGGGAAACCCATGAGTATGATCACCATGAACCGTATTGAACCCGGACGTAAAACCTGAAGTTGTTCCATACATAGTAGCATCCGGCAATCCATGAAAATGAATGTTAAACAAAGATGGCAATAAGCCTCCAAAACCCATTGTGAAGTTACCGATCCTTGTGGTTGCCATCGGAACAAAGCCTCCCATTAGTCCAAATGCAAATGGATTAGCTACCGGGGGAGGAGGAGGAGCAGTGGCCGGTCTTTGCCCCGCTGGACGGTTCGGAATCTCCATCCCGGGATAGGATTTCGAACGTGGATCAGTCTGGTTCTTGCCCCTGCCGTAAAGAGGAACTAGTTTTTCCTCTTGTACGAGGGCCTTGCAAACAGGGCATTCTTGAGAATGGGAGTGATGGTGCAACCATCTGTATAGGCATGGCCAACAGAAGAGATGACCGCAAAGAGTGACAACCGGGTCTTGAGCTAATTCGAAGCAGATATTGCATTCAAAATCACCAGCATCATTAGCATTGTTACTACCCGAGCAAGAAGGACTTGGGGGTGGTATGCCGGTAGATTCCCCAAAACTGCTCGCCATTCCTTATTTACCTAACACAATAGATCAACAATATCATAAGTAAAACAAATAAAATCAAGTCGGGACAAAAACACAATTCAAGAGCGCAAAATAAGAACAAAATTATCACTTTCAATAAACCAAATACGAATTCAATTCCTTTTTTTTACAAAAAAAAAACCCAGAAAATTTTAGATGGAACTATCTAAATCACGATAAAAGTCGTAAAAAATTATTTTTGAATAGTTGATCAAGTTCTCCCTTAAACGACAACAATCATAAAACCAATCCACACAATTTCATTAGAAAAAAAAAACAATCTATAATCAGAAAATAAATCAGATCACAGTAAATTAAACCCAGAAAAATATCGTATACATTATAATATACAGAACCAACAAAAATGTATAAGGATCAGATAAGAATAATAATAGTAAAACTAACCTGAAAATTGAAGGAATAGATTGGACAAGTGTTTGAAAAAAAAACAAGATAAAGTTCTTTTCGGTTAATTGTTTGGGTAGGGTGGAGAGAGGGCTATTAATGGGGGAGATTAGGCAAATTTAGGGAAGAATGGAGGGTTTCCGAATTCTTCCTTGTTTATTTGTATTTTCCTAAAGCGCAGTAGAAAATCAGTTATTAGGCCACTTTCGATTTCCGCCTACCTTTTAAGCTTGGGCTTGGTTTACGTCATCGTCAGCGGTAACCTTCACCTTTGCCAATAAAGAAGATTAAGTAACGTTTTAAAATTAGGGTGAGTCTGAGTTACAGTAAATTTAAGATGTGGTTAAAAATAATAAGTTTTTAAAATTTAGGAGATTTATTTAAAATTTTAAAATGTTATAGTTTTTAAAAACATTTTGAGTTGATTTTTGTTTTTTTAATTTTTGACAAGTTTAGAAACTTTTTCTAAGAACAAAAAATGTTATCTAAAAATCAAATTTTGAAATTTGTTTTTGTTTTAAAACTTGTCAGAAATAACGAAAAATAACATAAAATATTATCAAAGAAATATAACATTTTAAGTTTTTGTACACAAATTTTAAAACTTACCTTTTTTAACTGCACTCTCGTTATATGACTCTTCCTAAAAGTAAGGTAAAATGAAATTACTCTTATTTTACATCTTCTGTTGACATTCACCTCGAATTTGATTGTAAATAATTTATCTTTTTGAGGCTTTTTTTTTCATTTTTTAGTGGGTTGTATATCCTTTTTCCTTCTACTCTTTGATTGAATGACAATAATATTAGTATTAGTGTTAGTCATGATTGTCATTATTCATTTTTTTTATATATTTTGTTTTTTATTTCTATTTTTTAGGTTTTTAATGAATCTCTTTGTTTTGGGTCTTTACTTTTGTTGTGATAATTTCTTTTATCTTACGGCACGCTTTTTTCTTATGGCACGTTTTCACCTATTTTTGTAAATATGTACTTGCGTGTAGCTTCTCACGAGCTCGTCTCTGATTTACGATGTTTGGTGGTTTTCAGTAGTTTGATTCACTTTTATAATTGTTTATCGTTATAGTCAGATCCATTTAGTGAAGCATTTTGTAAAATTATTTATTTCGCTCACCACACTTAAATCACTTTTTAAGCTTCTAATTAGATGAAGCCAAGGAGTCTTGTTGAAGATTGTTGGGTTTCTATCAATAATGGATGCTAGTTTCAAAGGAATGCATCCGTTTTTTATGGCCCTGTTTGGCAATTAGCTGATAGCTGATAGCTGATAGCGGATTACATTAGCTGATAGCTGATAGCTGATTGCATTAGCTGATTTGACTAGCGGATTGTATTAGCTGATTATATAAAAGTGTTTGGTAAAATTAACTGATAGCTGATAGCTGTTTGATTATTTAAACAAGCAAAATGACATATAAGGACATGATTATATTTAATACTTGTTTGAATAATTTATCAGTTGTTAATATTTTGTATCTAACAAATATTAATTAGATTTGTAAAAAAATATTTTTAATATAAATTTCCTAAACATATTTGAAAGATTTATATATTAATTTATTATTTATATAATTATTAATTTTTTTATATGCACATATAAATATGTGATAATAAAAAAATAGAATTAACTTACAAATATCGCCGTATAAATTAATAGTAACAACAAATAAGTGCAATATTTAATATGTTATTATTTATATTAAAAATATTATTATTTAATTTAGGTTATTTGGAGATTTTTGATAATTGTTAAGGGTAAAAGAGTCATTACAACTATAATATCAAACCTCTAATCTCAAAAAGCTCATATTAGGAGCTTTTTCAAAATTAGCTTTTTCACCCCAATCCGCTCTTTCAATCCGCTATTTACCAAACATCAATATTAGCGGATTTGACTAGTCAAACCTCTAATTATATTTCAAACCTTTAATTTTTACCCAAACCGCTATTTACCAAACAGGGCCTATGTCTTTGAGTTTTTATATTGTTATTTTTAACCGTGTGAGTTTTTTTTGGGTGAAATTAGTACATAAATATCTCTTTTAATTGATTACGATTTTCATGATGTACCTTCCATTGTTTCAATAAATCCAATTTGTCATTTTTAGTAAAAATAAAAATTGATATTTTTATTTTAAAAATTAAAGTGATAGAGATCCACTAATTGGCTTAGTGGCTAAAGATACTCATATTATTTTATTTGTATGTGTTCGAATCCCGATATAGCAATGTAAAAATAAAATTATATGAAAACGTAAGATACTCTATTTAACTATGTTTAGAACATGATTGATCTTAATTGAGAGCTTTAACAAAATTTGGACCATTTCATCTATAATTCAAGCTTGGTTTTGGATCATTTACTATCAATACCTTGAGGATAGATTTAGACAGGTGAATATCAAACCCAAACCCAACTTAATTCCATTAGAGTGAAAAAGTAGGAGTTGGGCTTTAAACTTATTTGTATGTAAATCCAATTAGGAAAACATTGGGCCACTTCTCCATATCCCATACTCAAGACCCAACCCATGAAATTAAAAACCTCTTCCAACATTGGGCTTTTAACTTTTGAATGACTAAATTCCTAAAAAAAACTTCCTTTCTCATTTGATGTTTATTAGTATGTATTGGGTAATAATGTATTTACTTAGAGGGCGTGTTTGGAAAGTTTATTATGTAATTTGATTTGGATGTGATTATACAGTTCTATCATGTTCCGACAACCATAATAATTATAGGTTAGGCTGAATCGGAAGTAATTAGAGACCTCAAATTACACTTTTTAATAGGGGTGTTTAAACGGTCGATTCAGTTAACAACCAAATCGAACTACCCAAAATAGAATTAATTGAACTATTTAAAATTTTAACAATTAATCGTATCTTTTTTCAAAAATCATTAACCAAATCGAACTAAGTTCGATTAATTCAGCTGCTTTTTGAATTAAACAAAAAATTTAACGTTTTTTCTGTTTTGATTCAAAATGGCAATTCAAATAGCAATAAGTTTAAAATGAGTTTCTTTTGTTAGATATTTTTATTTTCAGTCTTTATTCTTTTAGTTCTTTTAAATTTTGTTCCGACTTTTGTTGTTGATCTATTATGCAAGGACTTAGTTCCTTATAGGATGTAATACTCATGTGTTTTGTATATCTTATTATGTGCACTCTTTTTTCTCCATTAAATTTAGGGAGAATTTTTTAATGAGGCACATAATAAAAATATTTCTTTCTTATCAAAAAATAACAATACGTTTAAAATAAGTTTCTTTTGTTAGATATTTTTATTTTCAGTCTTTATTTTTTTTTCTTTTGTTGGTTTTAATATTGATATATATATATATATATATATATATGTGGGTCATTGATGATATTTAGACTTAAAGTTAAACATATATTTGTTACATATATATTGAAGAATAGAAATCGTCTACTCTTTTTCGGTGTTAATATTTATGCGTCCACACTAAAAATTATATTTAGGGTTTAGATTTTAAGATTAGGAGTTAGGGAATTTAGGGTAGAGTGTAGTTTTTAGGTTATAGGGTGTAGGATTTAGAATTTAGAGCCATGACTTGAAATTTAATTTTTTAATATTTTTTAGTGTTGGGGCATAGCACTGAAAAGGGGCAGAGAACTTTTATCCTATATTGAATAATATTTGCTATATATTAAATTTTGATTAATTTGGTTAATTAATTGGTTTTAGGTTGAATTAACCAACAATCGAACTTTTTCAAACATAATAATTTTAGGGTTATATTTTGATACACAAGCTGTGTAATTTTTTTACACAAATTATAAAATCTAAAACCTAAATCTCTAGCCATAGCACCCTAATACCTAAACCTTAAACCCCAAACCCTAAATTATAACCATAAACCTTAAGTTCTACACACTACAACTTATACCCCTAAACCCTAAACCACAACCTAAATTTCTAAAACCTAAAATTAAAAGGCATGTGTATCAAAATATTTTTTATAATTTTATTGTCGAACTTACTTAAATTCTTTTAGGGTCGAAGATTGTTTTTTTAACTATTAATATTATTTAGAATTTAAACTTATATAATCGTTTGATTACGTTATATGTAATTAAACATTACATGCGAAATTAATTTGTAATTACATCGCGCTTGCCAAACATGTCTTCTACAATCATAACTCCTAATAATTACATGAAACGAGAATGTAATTACAATCGTATTGTGATATCCGAATACACCATCGTTTTTGTATAACTAAAAGATGACCTCCGTATTGGCGTATTCACGTATGAACTTAATCAAATGACAGTATATTAAGAAGAAAAAAATGAACAAAAATGCGTCTAGAAGCTAAAGAATTTGTTAAATTCTTACTATCGTCTGATAATGGGCAGGTGAAATAGAAGACTTGATGCATTAATGGTCTTGGGTCTATCATACTGACTTATGTTTTTGGTCTTCCTAATACCATCATTATTATGATTTTTTTGGTTTTTCTTCAAAACTTTTTTTGAATGGTCTAAATGTGATTACAAGGTAATATTTGTTTATACATATTTTTAATCCCTTGAAAATCTACATATATTTTATAGACAAAGCGATTTGAACTCGTGTCTCATAGGATGAACATCATCCCTATTTTCATTAGGACACTTGTTGGGTTCTTTTACTTCGAAACTTTACTCACTCAAAATTAAACCATTTTAATTAATCTTGACAATAACACGAATAATTGTTTATATTATCAAATAACTTAATTTATTTTAGGGCAAACTACATAAATGGTCACTGAACTTTTAGGGCGGATTTATTTTGGTCATCGTACTTTTAAAATATCCGATAAGGTCAACAACTTTTAGTTCGATTTCGATACGACCCCTCACATTACCTTCCGTGAGGACTTGACGTTTTTCATTTTTCCTTAATAAAAATGGGTAAAGTACACCAATCATCACTCAACTTTCTTCTCACACCTATTTTGGTCACTAGAGTTTAACAATTTTCAATTTAATAATTTAACTTTTGAATTGTTCATATTTTGGTCACTCTCAAATGACATGGTTATACAAATAGAAAAATTCGATTGATCCTTAAAAAATTTGGGTAATGTTTTTTTTACTTAGCTTATTAAAATTACTATATTACTGTAATCACTAATTTTATTCGCGGTGTTAACCCGTTTTTATATTTTGAAATAATGGACTTCGATTTTCTTAAATCACATATCATATGCTTAAAAAAACTAAAAAAAAATCAAAATAGCATTAGTAATATATGTACATATATGTATATATGATGCTATTGTTTTTATTATTAATGCATTATTATCCATTTAAAAAACCTTAAAGATTACTAATATACTATGTTATATCACCTTACCATCTTATTATGTTAGCATTATTATTACTATTATTATTATTGTTGTTGTTGTGAATCGAGTCTGAAAACATAAAAAAACTAACTAATATAAAAAACATAATTAAAAAATAAAAGCTCAATTTATAATAAAATAAGCATGATTTATTAAAAACAGAGTCCATTACAATTAAAACCCAAAAAATATATATAAGGTTTGTTTGGCCCAAACCCTAAATAAATAAAAAAACCCTAATCTTATGTTTTGTCCTTGCATAGCCGAGTCTCGGCTATTAGATCTGGGGAAGATCTAACGATCCACGATTGAGGAGAGGAAGGCTCCAGAACCTCTACGCGCCCACGCGCGGCTCTCGAACTCCCATACGCGCGCGTGCACGATGCTCCACTACTCGCGTTGAGGGCACGTGCGTCGTTTCCTCTCCCGGTTCTCCCTCACGCGCGCCTTTTCGAAGCTCTCCAGACCGTCTAGATCCCTCACCAGCGGCTAGGATCGCTCCGCGTTGTCCGGTCGGTCCCCTTCCCCCTCGTACGAGAGCCGTCATATGCAAGAAGACAGAAACACAATATCAGGACGCACAACATAACCCATCTAATTTGGACTATAGCTGGGGTTTTTCAGACAGCTTTGGCCGGTGCACAAGCTGCAGCACCACCTCAGGGTGCGGGGACAGGATTACCCCTAGAGAGGCTTCGTAACTTAGAAGCAGTTGAGTTTCGTGGGTTGACTCCCGAGGGTTCAGAGGGGTGGTTTGAGAGTACTACTCACATCTTGGGTCAGATGGAGTGTTCAGACGCCCGTAAGTTGGGTTGTATTGTCTCCTTGCTTCAGGGGGACGCTTATACTTGGTGGACCACTGTTACTTCGGGGATGGCCGAAGCGGATATCACGTGGGAGTTCTTCAGAAATGCCTTCAAGCGGAAGTATCTTGGAGTTCGGTACTTGGATGAGAAGAAGAGAGAGTTTATGACCTTGGTTTAGGGTAACATGACTGTAACTAAGTACGAGGTCCAGTTTGTGAGATTGAGCCAGTATGCACCAGAGTTGGTCCCTAATGAGAGGGAGCGATGTGAGCGCTTTCGATATGGGTTGACTAGAGATGTGAAGACCTACATGCTTGCATGTAACTACACTGATTTCGATGTTTTGGTCTCTAGGGCCAAGGATATTGAGCAAAACTTGGGCTCTAGTGCACGAGCTAGTGGGTCCGATTCCGGAAAGAGACATGCAAACTGGATAGAGATCATGCTAAGAGGCATAGGGATATGAGGTACCAGCCTGATTCGAGACATAGGGGTGGTAACTATGGTCAAGGCCATCAGGGCCAAGGAGCTGTTATGCACACACCAGAGTGCAATAGGTGTGGGAGACGCCATCAGGGCGAGTGTGCGGGTACCTTTGGGCCGTGCTGGAACTGTGGATCTTGAGACCACATGAGGCATAACTGTCCACACCCGGCTAGGGGTGGACCGGCTCCAGCTAGGGGTTTTGAGCATCGGAGAGGCCGTGAGCGCAGTCGTGGAAACTTTCAGCCAAGGAATGAGGGTCAGAGAAACTTGGCTCATGTAGTAGCAGTCCAGCTCGAGGGAGGAGGACCGGCTAGAATGTATGCTCAGTGAGAGGCTGGGAATGACACGGATGTCATTGTAGGTAATTTTTCATTACAATCTTTGAGTTTGCTTTCCTTGATTGATTCGGGGTCGACACATTCGTATATTTTGGGTGAGCATGCAAGGTCATTAGGGTTACCATGTGATTGGCTAGAGGTAGGTGTAAATGTTACTAGCTCTTTTGGTGATACAGTGGTAGTTAGGAAAGTGTATAAGAGGTGTCCCTTGATGGTTCAGGGCCACATATTTCCGGTCGATATGATGGAGTTACCCTTCTACGGTTTTGACGTGATTTTGGGCATGGATTAGCACGTTGGGCATAGGGCTATGGTTGACTTCGAGACCAAGAGAGTCTTCTTGAGGCTTACCGATGACTTTGAGGTTGTGGTAGTTGGTGAGAACGTTAGGTTCTTGTCCAATGTGGTTTTGGCTTTGGAAGCTTAGAAGTTGTTAAGTTCAGGGTGTCAAGCTTACTTGGCTTATGTAATGAATCCAGATATGAGTGAGGTGAGACCTCAGGACATTAGAGCAGTATGTGATTTTCTCAGTGTTTTTCCGGAAGAGTTATCGGGTTTGCCTCCAGACAGAGCAGTTGAGTTTGCTATTGAGACGTATTCTGATTCTGCATCAGTGTCGATCGCTCCGTATAGAATGGCACCGAAAGAGTTGAAAGGGTTGAAGACACAACTTCAGAAGTTGACTGATAGAGGCTTCATTAGGCCTAGTATTTCTCCGTGGGGTGCTCCGGTCTTGTTTGTGAAAAAGAAAGATAGTAGCATGAGGATGTGTATAGATTATAGGCAGTTGAATAAGGTGACAGTGAAGAACAAATACCCTTTGCCTAGGATAGATGACTTGCTAGACCAGTTGAGAGGTGCCTCTGTTTTTGAAGATTGACATGAGGTCTGGGTACTACCAATTGAAGGTGAAGGACGTGTGTACATACCGAAGATAGCCTTTCGTACACGTTATGGGCACTATGAGTTTTTGGTGATGCCTTTTGGGTTGACTAATGCTCCAGCAACTTTCATGGATATGATGAACCGTGTGTTTCATGAGTTCTTGGATAGGTTTGTGGTAGTGTTCATAGACGACATCTTAGTGTACTTTAGGACCGAAGAGGAGCATGATGAGCATTTGCGGTTAGTACTTCAGACCCTACTAGAGAATCAGTTGTATGCCAAGCTAAGCAAATGTGAGTTTTGGATTAGGGAGGTAGTCTTCCTAGGTCACGTGATCTCGGCTAGTAGGATTAGTGTGGATCCCAAGAAGATAGAAGCTATAGTGAATTGGAAACAACCGAAGTCAGTGATAGAAGTTCGCAGTTTCCTAGGTTTGGCGGGATACTATAGAAGGTTTGTTAAGGGGTTTTCTAGAATAGCAACTCCTTTCACTAAGTTGCTACAGAAGAATGTTCCGTATGAGTGGTCAGATACAAGACAAAAAGCATTTGAGAAATTGAAGAAAGCTTTGACCGAAGCCCCTATCTTGATTTAGCCTGAACCGGGGAGAGAATTTGTGATTTTTAGTGATGCCTCCTATGTAGGGCTAGGTTGTATGCTTATGCAAGAAGGGTAAGGTGGTAGCATATGCTTCGCGACAGTTGAAAGTTTATGAGAAGAATTATCCCACCCATGACATAGAGCTAGCCGCAGTGGTGTTCGCATTGAAGATTTGGAGACACCATCTTTATGGTGAGAAGTGCACCGTGTATACCGACCACAAGAGTTTGAAGTATTTGATGTCTCAGAGGGAGTTGAACCTCAGGCAACGTAGGTGGTTAGAGCTTCTTAAGGATTATGACCTCACAATAGAGTATCATCCGGGTAAGGCAAACGTAGTGGCCGATGCCTTGAGTAGGAAGGTGGCCGTTGAGTAACGAGCTATGTTCGCGAGATTGATCGTGTCTAATGATGGTGGGTTGATAGCCGGGCTTCAAGTTAAGCCTTCATTAGCTCAGTTAATTCGAGAAAAGCAGTTGTGAGATGAGTCTTTGGCACCTCACGTGCAAGACATAGCCGAAGATAGGCCTACTAGGTATTGTTTTGGTGAGAATGGGATCCTATGTTACAATGATAGGATAGTGGTTCCGGAGGATGCCGAGTTGAGGCGTACGATCTTGAATGAAGCTCATAACAGTTCTTTTGCTATACATCCGGGTAGCACGAAGATGTATCGAGGGTTAAAAGAAGAATACTATTGGGTTGGTTTGAAGAAGGACGTAGCCGAGTTTGTAAGTAGGTGTATGGTTTGTCAGAGGGTCAAGGCCGAGCATCAGTTTCCCTCAGGATTGTTGCAGCCGTTGAAGTTTCCAGAATGGAAGTGGGAACGTATTACTATAAACTTTGTGTGAGGGCTACCGTTGACTCCTTCGAGGAAGAATTCAGTGTGGGTGATTGTGGATATGTTTACTAAGTGTGCTCACTTCATACCAGTTCACACCACCTATACCTTAGACAAGTTGGCCGATCTGTATATCTGTGAGATAGTGAGACTACATGGAGTACCGAAATCGACTATGTCCGACCGAGATCCGAGATTTACAGCTAGATTTTGGGAGTGTTTGCATCGAGCCTTGGGTACTTGGTTGAACTTCAGCACTTCGTATCATCCGCAGTCAGATGGTCAGTCTGAAAGAGTGATTTAGGTGTTGGAAGATATGTTGAGATGTTGTATCATTAGTAGAATTTGCGTACAACAACAGCTTTCAGTCGAGTACTCAGATGGCTCCGTATGAGGCCTTGTATGGTAGGAAGTGTAGAACTCCTATTTGTTGGGCCGAAGCCGGACAGAAGCTTGTACTGATGCCTGATTTGCTTAAGGGCACCACCGAGAAGGTAAAGTTGATATGTGATAGTCTGAAGGCAGCTTCGGATCGACAGAAGTCCTATGCCGACTTAAAGATGAAAGAGGTAGAGTATTCTGTGGGAGATAAAGTGTTTTTGAGAGTCTCACCTTGGAAGAAGGTGATGAGGTTTGGTAGGAAGGGTAAGTTAAGCCCAAGATTTATTGGACCTTATGAGATAGTTGAGAGGATTGGTCTTGTTGCATATAGATTGAGACTCCGGACCGAACTAGAGAAGATTCATGATGTGTTTCACGTATCGGTGCTCCGAAAGTATAGATCAGATCCATCCTATGTAATTCCCGTATAAGAGATTGATCTAAATCCGGACTTGTCTTACAACGAAGAACCAGTTGAGATACTTGCTTCTGATAGCAAGGTGTTGCGTGGCAAGACCATAGAGTTGGTCAAGGTGTTATGGAGACATAGGGGAGTGGAAGAGGCCACATGGGAAAGGAAAGCTTATATGCTTGATCAGTTTTCGTACTTGTTTCCATCAGGTAATTTCGGGGACGAAATTCCTTAAGTGGGAGAGAGTTGTAACACCTGGGTTTGGGGGTCGGGTGAAAATAATATTAAAATAATGTTTCGGGTTTCCCTTTTTGTCTTAAAGTTCATTTTTTAAAGGTAACGGGCCTCATTAAAAACCCCCACTAATCCTAAAAGGGGGAAAAGAATGCCCAACTATATAGATAATAAATAAAAAAGATACACCCATGGTTCAAAGTTACACTACCTCTAACCTCCGTGAGATAGCCTTTAAACAGACTACCATCCAGACTTACATGGACCAAAGATAAAGAAAAATACACTGCCTATCATCCAATGCCCTCCTTTGCCAGAGAATCAGCACTGGTATTACAAGACCTAGGAATCCATTTTAATACACAACCAAAACACGTCAAGAGCCCTCTTATCTCGTCAACGACACCTGCTAGATGAGCCGAAATGGTTGTCTCCTTTGCAATAAGATCTACTGCTTCTTTACAGTCAGACTCCACGACCACCCTCGCTTTCTTGAATCAACCTTCCTGTAGGCAGAATTTTAAACCCCTCTCGATAGCTCAAACCTCAATAGTCAAGGGAGGAGCAGATATACACTGTTCCGAAAAAACTCCAACAGAGGTCGCACTGTCATCCCTCAGTATACCGCCGATGCCGCACTTCCCATTCGAATGTCGGTGCGCTCCGTCAACGTTTAATTTCAACCAGCCGGCAGGAGGGGGTTTCCAACAAATACCAGTTACCACCCGAGACTTGGATAGCATGTTATTAACCAACACTAAAGGATCCGCCAATATATCATCAATTTGACATGAGCATTCCTTAAATTTTGCTTTTATCCAGAGAGCAATACGCATGTTCACTAGATATGCTAATTGCATTTCATCAAGCTTAGCCTTGTTGAAAACTATTTCGTTTCTAAGCAACCAGATAGACCAAACTATATAGCAAAAGGAATAATGAACCATACCTCGCTCACATTGGATTTACCAAGTGTATTCCAAGCTTCCAAGAAAGCCATAGGATTACTAGGAAAAACGCTGTCTTTTCCCAACCTTCGACAGAAAAAGGACCAGATTTTCCAACTGATTCCACACGAGAAAAAGAGATGGGATGGCGTTTCCGTAAACTTCATACACATAGGGCACATAATTTCCTCCACGCCACAACCCCGTTTACTTAATTCCGCTCTAACCGGCACTCTATTTTGCATTAGTAGCCACATAAATAGCTCCACTTTAGGGGGAGCTAAACCAATCCACACAAACTTTTTCCAGAATTTATTGTCTGCTAACGGGCCTATACACAATTGCTTCAGAGATTTTACCGAAAAGGAGCCATCACTAGCACCCGACCAACGGACCCAGTCTCTATCGAGACCACTGTCTTTGAACCTTGTTAGGCAGTTCATAAGATCATCCCAATATGGTCTTTCACGATCAAATAAAGTTCTGCGCAACGAGATGTTCCAAGACCACTGTCTTTGAACCTTCAACGACCGATCCTCAATCCACACGTCATCCCAGAACAGAATGTGTTTACCATTACCAACTTGAAGGGACATGTTCTCCTTTACGCAAACACCAACTGCATCATCGCCACTGAAAGTTTTAAGGATGTCATTCCAAACCCACGAGAATTTTCGATAAGCCGGACTAGGTGGCAATAACCCTCTCGATCTGTCGGCAGCTTTAGAGTCCAGTACCTTACGCCAAAAACTGTCCGATTCATTGCTATATCGGAAACCCCATTTGGCTAAAAGAGCTTTATTAGTGATCGATAGATCATTTACACCCAAGCCACCAGCATGTATAGGCCGACAAACCTTGTTCCAACACACCCAATGGATTCTACTCTTGTTAGCAGTACCACCCCAGAGGAACCTTGCCATCAAAGAGTTCAATCTCGATGCAACAGATTTGGGCATTTTAAAAAGGGATAGGAAATAGACCGGTAGGCTAGAGAGTATGGCTTTAACAAGAACAAGTCTACCTCCAAAAGATAAAAGTTTTGGTTGACACCCTTCGAGTTTCTTGTGGAATTTGCTGATTATTGGCTCCCAAATCGCTGTTGAATTTCGTTTCGCACCTAACGGAAGCCCCAAATAAGTTGTAGGAAACTTTTCCACTAGACATCCGATTGCATCTGCCCAACCCTGTAAACGGTTCTCTTGAGTATTAATACCCAGAACCTTACTCTTCTTTAGATTCAACTTCATGCCCGACGCTAACTCAAAAACTTTGTGGACTCGCTTCACGTTCTTCACTTGAGATTCACCTGCTCCACAGAAAATCAATAGATCATCAGCAAATTGGAGATTTGTAACCATTGTGTTGTGTTCTCCTCTCCCAATTATAAAACCCGAGAATAGCCCGATTGAGGTAGCTTTTTCCAACATTAAATTGAGAGCCTCTCCAACAAAATTAAACAAAAGTGGCGATAAGGAACATCCTTGTCTAAGGTCTTTTGAGATAGAGAAAGCTTCTGTAGGGACCCCATTCACCAACACTGAAATCCTTGCGGTAGAGATACATTGTCGAATCCAACCACACCATATACGACTGAACCCGCACTTAATTAAGATTTGCAGTAGGAAATTCCAACTTACAGAATCATAAGCCTTTTTGAAATCAATCTTGAATGCCACACCACTTCCTCCAGACTTAGACATAAAGTCAATAGCCTCATTTGCGATCAACATACAATCCATGATCTGCCTCCCTTTTATAAACGCAAATTGTGTTTTCCCAATTAGTTGGTCCAGAACCAGGCGAAGTCTATTAGCAAGTACCTTTGATAGGATTTTATAGACACCCCCAACCAGACTAATAGGTCTGAAATCCTCCAGTGTAACCGCATTAGCAGTTTTCGGAATAAGGGTGATGAAGGAATGGTTAATCCCTTCCTCCCAAGCTTTACCAGCTACAAAATCCTCCATGAATTTCATAATACCATCCTTTAAGACGGGCCAAAACTTTTTGTAAAAGCCAAGAATAAATCCGTCTGGGCCAGGGGCTCGGTTGCCATCAGAGTCAGCGAGGACGGCCCAAACCTCTCCCTCGGAAAAGTTTCGGTCGAGGCTATTAGATTGATCTACACTAATTGACTTGAAATCAAGGTTAAAATCTATTACCTCCATCTCGGATACTTCGTTAAAGATCGTTTTGAAGTGAAGATGAACCTGGGCTTTGATATCCGAAGGCTCTTGTATACACCTCTCTCCACCATCAGAGAACAGATCGTATTTTGCCTTCTCCTTGCAGACGCGTGAAGATGAAAATAGCGCGTGTTTCGATCACCCTCATTAAACCAATGAACTCTTGATTTCTGCAACCACTCGCTCTCATCCTTTCGGTATTCTTGCCAGAGTTCCCATTTTAACATCCCCAGTCGAGCGCTAATGCCTGGGTGCACTTGGAACAATTGCAATTCCCTTTCGAGAGCACTGATTTCTCCTTCTAATTTTTTGATAACATCAGCAAAATTGTGTACTTTCTTCACTGCCCAGCCCTTTACTTCAATTTTCAATCTTTTTATGATAACCCCAATACTCGGCTGATTGTTCTTCCTAATCGATTTAGAGCATGATTCAACCACCATCTCATTGAAGCCATCTATCTCATACCAGGAATTAAAACAACGAAACGGTTTGGGGCCCCAATTAGTCTTAGCCTCCAAAAGATAAATAGCATTGTGGTCCGAAATTGACTTTTCTAAGAGAATTTGAGACAGATCCGGGAAAACAATTTCAAATTCAACCAAAATCAAGAATCGGTCAAGCCTTACAAAAGTCGGCGGATCTCTGTGATTACACCATGTGAATCTACCACCTTGACAGGGGAGATCAATGAGCCCAGCTTCGAAGACAAACTCTCAGAAAGCTTCCACCATATTCATATTCAAAGAAAAACCGATCTTTTCTTCCGGGTGAAGGAAAAGATTAAAATCACCCCCTATGCACCATGGTATTTCAAAGCTTGTAATAATCTCCAGTAACCTATTCAGAAATCTTGTTTTTCCTTCATCGCTTGGAGGGCCGTACACATTTATGAAACCGCAGGGGGGATCCCCCTTTTTTATCCTACCAATTAGAGCAATGAAATTATGCTCGATGAACTGCTCGGATGCTTCAAAGAAACCTGGATTCCACAAAGTTAGCAAACCCCCAGCGGAACTAATTGAAGGGGATATCACGAACAAAGAATTAGGATCAGGCCAAATTCTCCTAATGAGTTTTTCCTCCATACATTCCAATTTAGTTTCTTGTATAAATACCATATTTGGTTTGGATTTTCTAATAACACCTTTGACTGCTCGTATTTTTTCAGGCCGACGAATACCTCTAATATTCCAACTGGTTACTGCAATCTTCATTTAAAAAGCAAAAAAACTACCCAATATGCCTTAATTCCTTAAACAGATCCCATAATCTCCTTCTCCAACTCTAATACCTTTGACACAACTGCCTCCTTACCTCCCGCGAAAGAGAAACCCAGTAGCTTGCTGACTTCCCAGACAGCAATGGCTTCCATCATCTCAACCGAATACACCTCCGCTTCGATGTCCGTAGAATTTCCGGCTATACCTTCCTCCTGCGGATTATCAATTGCTTCTCTGACTCTTTTTCGTACAACCCTCCTGAATTTTGATCGATAGAAATCCCTTGGGAACCGGTTCACATTCTGAAGATCACAGGGACCAACCGCGCCGGACCCGCCATCCGCCACTCTCAACGGGCAATCTTCATCTAGGCTATCTAGTACCATGTCTACCGAGAGGCCGCTTCTCGCTTTTGGAGAAAGGGACAAGGAATCGGGGGCAAACAGATCAGAGCTGACATAACCACTAGAATTTTCACTATTACCCAAATCTTCAATATCGCCGGGCATGGGTATGATTGGGTTATTGTCTACTACTGGGACCTCCTAGGCTGGTGGATTGTTATAAGTTGGGCTAGAATTAGAACTCCAAGTAGATCCCAGCCCACAGGACCGGCCCAAAGACGACCCATCAGCTTGTCTATCCGGAATTCCAGTACCAGGATCATTAACGGTATTCCCATTAGGAAATGAACAATGCATGGGGACCAGGGGGAAAATTATCCGCCTGCTCATTGATAGTTACTGACGAGGGATACGAAGGGACAACTTCCTGACCCATCGCCTGACGACCGGCAGCTACCACCCTTTGCGACCCCACCGCCTCTTTTAGAGGATTTCCAGAACCATCCAAGTCCCCATTTTGACCTCCATTCATGAAAACACCATCTTCTGGAAATTCCGACTGGACGTGTTGCCACTCTTCATTGCCATTGTCATCCTCATCCTCTACCACCACTGGAATCGAATCCTCCAAGGATTCAATATGACTTAACATCCTAACACCAATTCGAAAAGATGCACCCATGGACTTAACGAAAAGTTGCTCCGGAACGTCATTAGGGCTTACCGATCGTATAACCATGGACGCCAAGTCTAATCTGATTCTCTTCTTGGTAATATTATCCGTATGAACATGATATCCCCATCTATTTCCAAGATCACGGAAAAATTTTCATGCCAACATGTTAGAGGAACATTTGAGAGGCCTAACCTAATATAACCGTATGGGATGTCGTTAATTAAAAGATGGTCCAAATGCTCAAACCAGAATCCCATCTCTTCTAGCTTGTTTGCCCAAGCTCGCCGCAGGTCATTGATAGATTCGAACATAAGGATATATACATTTTGGTCATTATTCCATCTAATGATCTTTGCATTAATACCATCCTGCAAGATTCCTTGCTGAACCAGGTTATCCTCAAAGGCAGACTTCATCATGCCTACCAGGTAGCATTTCATCCATTCAGAGTCGCCTGCTGTTACTGCCATGTCGGGAGTTATAGATTTCTCCAAACTTTCAATAACTATGGGGGGCAGGTCCATGATATTCTCAGCACCACAGCCCGATGTCAAATTTTTCAACAAAGCCTCACTGTAAGACAGCCCCTCACTCCTAAATCTATTGAAAGCTTCACCAGAAACCCGCTGTTCGCCCTTTCCTGAACCCCCATTAGCCGTCGCAGCCCTAGTCTGATAGCTTCTCTTCTCTCACCAGGCCTTATCAAAATTAGGGGGTGCTCTTGGGTATTTTTCCATAGAGACAGAAACCACCCTACCATCCATTAGGGACTTATCCAGCACCTGTATAATTTTCTCCATAACCAGACGATTTTCCACTGATATGAAAGCGAAAGTTGACTCCTTGTACCTTGCATTTTTGTTCACCATCGGGATGAAAACCCTCAAAACCTTACCAAACTGGCTGACCCGTTTCTTCAGGACGTCTCTAGATATTCTTCTACTTAGATTGTCTATTAAGATAGTCCACTTATAATCCGGTGATCCACCACTATTTTCCCGCTGCTGCCACGCTACCTTCCTACTCTCTGAGCCACTGCCCACCTTCCGGTGGTCATGAACCGACGCAACATTCCCCTGGTGGGAACGGAGAGGAACAGACGCCATCAAACCGATTAACTTTAAAATGAATAGGTGTTGGAGAGGAACAACTAGATTTTGGGAGTGTTTGCATCGAGCCTTGGGTACTTGGTTGAACTTCAGCACTTCGTATCATCTGCAGTCAGATGGTCAGTCTGAGAGAGTGATTTAGGTGTTGGAAGATATGTTGAGATGTTGTATCATTAGTAGAATTTGCGTACAACAACAGTTTTCAGTCGAGTATTCAGATGGCTCCGTATGAGGCCTTGTATGGTAGGAAGTGTAGAACTCATATTTGTTGGGCCGAAGCCGAACAGAAGCTTGTATTGATGCCTGATTTGCTTAAGGGCACCACCGAGAAGGTAAAGTTGATATGTGATCGTCTAAAGGCAGCTTCGGATCGACAGAAGTCCTATGCCGACTTAAAGAGGAAAGAGGTAGAGTATTCCGTGAGAGATAAAGTGTTTTTGAGAGTCTCACCTTGGAAGAAGGTGATGAGGTTTGGTAGGAAGGGTAAGTTAAGCCCAAGATTTATTAGACCTTATGAGATAGTTGAGAGGATTGGTCCTGTTGCATATAGTTTGAGACTCCCGACCAAACTAGACAAGATTCATGATGTGTTTCATGTATCGATGCTCCAAAAGTATAGATCGGATCCATCCTATGTAATTCCCGTATAAGAGATTGATCTAAATCCGGACTTGTCTTACAACGAAGAACCAGTTGAGATACTTGCTTCTGATAGCAAGGTGTTGCGTGGCAAGACCATAGAGTTGGTCAAGGTGTTATGGAGACATAGGGGAGTGGAAGAGGCCATGTGGGAAAGGAAAGCTTATATGCTTGATCAGTTTTTGTACTTGTTTCCATCAGGTAATTTCGGGGACGAAATTCCTTAAGTGGGGGAGAGTTGTAACACCCGAGTTTGAGGGTCGGGTGAAAATAATATTAAAATAATGTTTCGGGTTTCCCTTTTCGTCTTAAAAATTCATTTTATATGTTGGATCAAATTTTAAATTAAATTAGAACCCAAAATTCCATGGATTTTAGGATTTTTAGTGTTAAGCCATCTCATTAATGGCAAAGTGGTAAATATTTGGACTTTTAAAATAAACACTCCCTTATTTGAAAACACCCAACTATTCATCATATTCTTCTCTCCTCTTCCATTTTATTTCAACGACAAAAACCCATATCCCCTAGTTTACTATTCCATCATTTCTCTTGCTCATTGTTGGAGATTTCTCAAAGGTAAACTCACTTTTGACTTGTCCTCATTGTTCTCTACAAGTCTATGGTTTTATTTCTCATTTAAATCCATGATTTCTCATTTTGGAATTTTGAAAGTTTAGGTTAAAAATGTGAACTTTATTAGTTTTGATTTAAGCTTTTGATTTATTAATGATACATGAGTTGTTTACCATCTATAAGGTCCAACATATTCGATTTTTACAAGGTTTTATGGTGATGGTTAATGCGGGTTTTAGGTTGAGTTTTAGGGGTGTTTAATGTGGAAACTTGTTGGCTGATGGTTAGGCTATATATGAGGGTTGTTTAGAAGCTTTTGGGAGTAATATAAGTGTTGGAAACATTGGTTTTAGGCTGTGCTTTAGGGCTGCTCGGGAATGAGGATTTTTGGAGTTGTTCTTAGCTTGAATCATGTGTTTTGTGCTTGAATTATGCTCCGGGTTTGCTACTTTTATTGTGGACTGATTTGTGGTTATTTTGATTGTGTTGGAATGAGTAGAAGCAAGAAATTTTGTTGGTGAAGCCTCGGGAATGAATCTGGAGAATTTGGAGACTTGAGCTTAGTTTTCGGCTTTCATTTGGGTAGCAACAGTGAGTAGAAATGTCAAACTTTGATTTGTTTTCGAAATGGAACTCTTGGGGGTTTGGGTGGGACCTAGAGGGTTCACCTAAACCTGAGTGTAAGTTACTACTCCTACTTTTTGCTATGTGTTGATGAGTGGCTATATGTTGTGGTACTATGTGCATCTTGAGTTGTTTTACATCGTTGTTGTTGTGTAGTCGAGTTGAAGTCGAGCCTCACGTGATGGTTGTCATAACTACGGTGATGAGTGGTCCCACCGGTAGCGACTAGTAGTAGAGTAAGGTGATGAGTGGTCTCATCGAAAAACTACTAGTCGAACGGTGATGTGTGGTCCCACCGTGTGTATGTTGGTTGTGCATGTGCAAACCATGTGTAGTCTTGTTGAGATATCATTCGTGCATCCATTGATTTAATTGTCAATTATGAAAAGTGTTTTGAAAACTGCATGCTTGTTGAATTTTAGAGCTTCTCTCACTAAGCTAGTTAGCTTATGCTCTCATTTATTTCCAACATGCAGATCGTTAGAGTTCAGGAGGCAAGTGGGCAAGGGAGGAGCTTTTGGAGTTCTCAGTTAGCTCAAGTATGATTTACGTATTTGTAATAATGCCTAGACGATGGGGTGTAGACTTGTAGGAGTTGATGTCAAACTCCTTAGTTGATGATGTGTTTTGTTGAGCATGTTAAATTGTTGAATTTATGTTGGCCATGTGTATGCCTTTTTGTTGTGGATTGTAGACCATATTTACTTGATGCAAACTTGCCTTGTGTTTGAAGACTCATACCCTTCCCATGAATGCTATGTGTGTTTGTCTAAGGCATATATGTTAAATGCTATGTATGAATTCTTATGTTGAATGACGATCCTTTGAATGTATGGCTCTTACATGTTTGTTGAGTGCTAAGCATGTTTGTATAGGGTGCCTTGCATCTAGAGTTGATGTGTGTTGATTGTTGGAGGTTTTAGTTGTGTTTTGGAACAGGCTTGTGCCATAAACTAGCTAAAACTAGTCTGCTCGCAGAGGGCGTATCGAAACGGTTGGCCCCGTTTCGATACAGTCCTTTTGTTTCAGGCCAGGCGTTTCGATATGCAAAGGGGGCGTTTCAGTACTATTTTGCTACTGAAAAATTTGAGATTTTGACGATAAATTGAAGTATCGAAACGGGCCTTGGCGTTTCGGAACGGTCTTCGTATCGTTGACCGCGAGAAGTTAACCTTTGAGGGCATTTCGGAACGGTTGACCAACGTTCCGATACGGTCTCCTCGTGTTGACTTGGGCCTGTTGACTTAGTCAAGGCGTTTCGATACACTCCTTGGGTGTTTCGAAACGGCCTGTAGTTTAAGCTAAAATGGACTGTTTTTGGTGTGCTGTTGGGTTGATCGCCTCGTTTGTTGCTTCTGTTGTTGTCCATTCACATAGGATTAAATTAATCCATTTAGACAAGATAATAATTAAAGAAATTTTTTAGGGTTGCTAACCGAAGGGGAGCCTTAGCGGGTTTCACTTCGGTTTTCCCCGTGTAGCCTACTCAGACCGGTCAGTCATCCAGACCGGGACGAGGGGGTTACATAAACCCCTAAACTATATACCCTAAACTAACTTCCTATACCCTAAAACTAAGGCACTTGTGGAAACTTTCAATTTTCACCGTCTGTGTATAGAATATTATCCTAAAAAATATGTATACTTTTTTCTGAATATTTTCATTTGGTGGCGTCGCCCTATACTTTAACTACCTATTTTGACCAAAAATACTTTAGATACCTATTTTGACAAAAAAATTATACTTTAGGTACCTAGTTTAACCAAAAAGTATACTTTAAGTATTTATTTTAACCAAAAAAATATTTTGGGTACCAAATTGAAAAAATTAATATACATTAGGTACTAATATGATATATAAGCCTAAATAATAAAAGTGAAATTTATACCTAGACACAAATATAAGTGACTCTCTCCTTCATTTTAGTTAAAAGTCGGAACGAAATGTATATGATTATCAAAAGTGGAAAGGTCCATATAGACTAGGCAATTATAATTCTAAAGTCTGTCCGGTAAACTCCATATAGTCTACGAAACAAAGGTTGCCGTCAAGACCATTCATTTATGACCTTTGTTGGCAGGGCTGCCTTTACTAATGGAATTTAACGATATCTTTGTTCCACCAAACGTCCGTTTTGTCAACAATAATCATTCAAACTTGATTTATTTATTTATTTTAGGATTAATTTAACGATATATAAAGAGAGAGATATGAAGAGAGAAAAAAAGCTTTTTTTTTTCATTTTTTTTATTCTCTAATACTAAAATTTTAAATTCTATAATGTTTAAAAAAAATAAATTTTAAGTCATAACTTTAAATTTTAAATCTTAAACACTAAATCCTTAAACTACACTTTACCCTCAATTCCTTAAAATCTCAACTTTAACCCTAAGCCTATTTTTTTTAAGAGAGGGTATACATAAAAACACCAAAAAAAATAGATAATTTTTATTCGAGAAATATAAATGATGAGAGAATTGTACAACAGTGATGAACAATCTAATGAAATTTCTATAAAATTTCTTTCTTTAAGTTGATAACAAAATAGCAACCCAAATAACTAATTCATTCAAACACAATTTCAACAAATTTCTTGGCAAGAATAAGATATTAAGGAGTTCTTCAATATCTAATTGTAAAATTCATAAAGCTTGGTTGTATCTTGTGTCTAGACTTGTTAACAAACTTTGGACGGGGGGCAAATAACTCTCTAAAAATACGATTTATCATGTACTGAAGTCTTGATTGATTTCATACTTTCGGTTGGTGCCAGCAAATTTACTATGTAAATGATAAAAATAAAACACATATATTACAAATAAATAGTTAAGATTCAATATAATATATATCGTTGAAAAATGTACAAACATGGATTTATGAAATCCAAAAATATATTAGAAATATAAAGTTCACTACTAAATACGTTTGCTTAACTCTTTCTTCATCATTGTTTTAGCCGGTATTAATTTTAGTGCGGGTCGTCGACCCCTATTATTCATTGTTTTTTTATTTGGAATATCTGTTTCTCCTTTGTTTTTAATTTTTAATAAAAATTATTTTTCTTTTATGACACATTTTTATTTAGCAGTCAATCGAATCAAGTCAAAAAATTTAAAGTTATTCGAGTTGACAAGCCGAGCCCTATTTTATGGCTTAAACTTTATTTGAATTTTTTAAATTCGATCGAGTTTATAAAATTCGAGTCAAGTCGAATTTTTGTACGAACTTAATTGTAATTATTTGTAATGCTATATTACAAATTGATTCCAATTTAAATGATTTTTTCTAATCATATACCGTATGTGTATATATATTTCTTCATTTTTTTTCACATGTGGGAGCAAGATTACGAATTAATTTCAATTTAAATGACTTTTTCTAATCATATAACGTATGTGTATATATATTTCTTCACATGTGAGAGCAAGATTTATAATGTTATTTAATAAAAAAATATCATCTAAAATTCTAAAATATATTTATAATGTTATTTTTAAAGAATTAACTTTTGAGGATAAAGTATTGATGATAGTATAAAGGAGTAAAAAAATCAATACGTATATATATATGTGAGAAAATCATACAAAGTCGAGGGGGTAAATTGCAAAAATATAAAATTTATTTTTAAAAAATATGAATTGAAGCTACATAGGTATTCTACAATGGTTTAGGACCATTTGCTTCAAACTTGATAAAAAAAATGGACTTAAAATGAAAGAGAAATTGAAGAAACGAGAAAGTCATACAAAGTCGATGGGTTAAATTGCAAAAGGTGAAAAATTATTTTCGAAAATAAAAAATTGAAGCTAAATATGTATTCTACACTTGACTCTTATTTGCGGTTGTTAGTGGTCTTTCAGTAGTTTGATCTCTTTGTGGTTCGTTTGTCGATACAATCAGATCTATTCGTATCTATACTTTATTCGAGTCTTTTAGTTTGATTTTTAACACTTTCCTTGTATGGTGGAATGACGAACTATGGAGGAAAAAGATATGAGAGGAATAAAAAGGGGGAATTGAAGCATATAACGTGTCACATCAATATTTTTAACGACATGTAACATAAGTGGCCGTAATGAAAGCAAATTAAAAAAGTAGTGATTGTAATGAAAATTTTAAAAGCTTGATGATCATATTAAAAGTACCCTAAAAATTTAGGGACTACTACTGTAGTTTACCATAGAGATTATTGAAAGCACAATGATGTGATATTTTTTATTAAATAGAAAAATTTACATTCTCAATACAAATGTGAGATTCTAACTCAAACAACGTGAGACAACATAAATATTTTTGACCACTCAAATAATTTTTTGAATATACTGGTGTGATACAAGGGTAGCATCTGTTCAATTTTCTTAGTCTTTTTTTAATAAGGTATACACAATGTGCAGAATTTGTGCTCAAACCCGGGTCTCCTGGATGAAACATCATTCTTAGTAATTAGTAGATCTCTCTTGTAACACCCGGGTTTGGGGACCGGAAGGAAATAGTATTTAAATAATGGTTTGGGTTTCGGTTTTACAATTTAAAATAATAAAATACTATTTGGGCCCGGGTTTTCAAACAAATAAATTATGTTAGGCATGTTTTGGTTTTAAAGCCCAATTTCATAGAATTGGAATAAACTTAAATGGCTATCTTCATTAATGGCAAAAGGGTAAATAATGGACTTCTAATTTAAATCCCCCACCTTTTTATTAAAATATCCCTTTTGTCATCTTCTTCACCCATCGATTTTCATTCCAACGACATTAGAGAGCTCTTCTCTCCTTTACACTATTCCATCACCTAGCATCTTCATCTTTAGAGCTTTTTGAAAGGTAATTACATTTCCGACTTGCTCTCATCTTCCTCTACTTGGAAGTACAAATAGATTTTATTTTCATCAATGTTTTAGAAATTGAGTTTTTGAAAGTTTAGGTTAAAGGATGGAGCTTTATGGGTTTTTACTAAAGCTTTTGATTTATAATGGTTAGATGTGTTGTTTGTGAATCAAATAGTCCAACATATATAATTTTTAGAGTATTTTAAATGAATTCCCGAAATTGGGTAAAAATGTGTTTTTTGAAGGGTTTTGGGTGATTTTTGGGGGTTGTTTTAGGTGGGAATTGATAGCCCAATGGTAGTACTATGGTTAGGGGTTGATTTGGGATTGTTTGTGGGTGCAATGGATGTTGGAAAGATGGTTTTTGGACATGGTTTAGGGGCTGCCCGAAATTGCTAAAAATAGGATTTGTTCTTGGTTTGCAACATGATAAATTGCATTTGAATTGTATTCCGGGTTGGTATTTTGATGTTGGGCTGATTTGGAATTGTTTGAAATGTGTTTGAGGTTGTTTAGAAGCGGGAATTTGTGTTGGGGAAGCTTCGGGAAGAAATCCGGAAATTTGAGGGAGGTTGCTTGCTTGGCTTGGAGCTTGGAAGATTAGGTGAGTGGTTAAATATTTTTTAAATGGTTTTTAAGTGTTGGTTCAAGCATGTGAACTAGGTTGGGATTGGTAGACCCACCTAGAGTTGGGATTAGGGTGGTAGCCTAATCCCAATCTTTAGTTAGAGACCTTGGTTGATCTTTAAAGTGTTAAATTATGCCTCATGTTTAATCATGCTTATGGTGTTTATGCTTATGTTGTTATACATGTATGTGGAGGCATGGCTTAATGCATTGTTACATGCATGTTGATGTTAAATGTGATAGAGATATACATATGTATGAAATATGATGTGATATTTGTGTTATTGAGATGCATGTAGTGTTGACATGTGTAATGATGTTATGAAGTGATCGTATGATCCGAGGATCATGGTGAGTACATGCTAGGCATGGAAATGTGGTTCGTGCATGACGGTGAGTCATGGTGAGTACGTGCTAAGCACGGAAGTTGTTATGGATTGATATTGCGATAGATTAATGAAATGTGTAGTATTGGCACTAGTATGCTTGGGTACAAATGATCGATCATTAGGATGTTTAGTGTGCACACGGGAGTCAAAATGCGCGCGTGGTCTTGATGATGGTAGTCATCAAGATGGAGTACGGGTTAGCCCGAAAATCTTCTTATATATGTATTCGTCGGTGATGAGTGGAATCCCATCGACGGGCGTGAGGATGAGTGGAATCCCCCCTGCGTGAAATGAGGCGTGAGGATGAGTGGAATCCCCTCCGCGTGAACGGTGATGAGTGTAATCCCACCGTCAGGTAATGGTTGTGTTGTTGGATGTGAGATCCAACGGTTATCCGCGTATTCGAGTCATAGCTAGGTGCCAATACGGATTTTGGTTTATGTTGCCAATATGTGATTAATTGTGAGCCGTTGTGATTTGGGATGTGTTGCTAACATGGTTTAATATATGTGATTTCATATGTTGTGGATTAAACATGTTGAGCACATGGTTTAATATATGTGATTTCATATGTTGTGG
The DNA here is from genome assembly GCA_958450335.1 of Hibiscus tridactylites. Classification (NCBI taxonomy): domain Eukaryota; kingdom Viridiplantae; phylum Streptophyta; class Magnoliopsida; order Malvales; family Malvaceae; genus Hibiscus; species Hibiscus tridactylites. The sequence continues at coordinate 67,945,695 of OY288284.1, forward strand.
ATTAAACATGTTGAGCATGACATGATATTGATTATATGTTTATGCATCATCTATAATTCTGGCCCGTGTGGATCGGAGGTAAGGTCATGCATTTTTATCTTGGTTGTAGCTCATGCTTGGACCCTGCATTGTCGAAGGTTTGTTTTATGAGCTTACCCTCACTAAGCTTTTATGCTTACGCTCTCTTTTATTCGACAATGCAGATCAATGGCTTGTGGGTGGCAAGGGCAAGGAAAGGCCTCCAAGTGTTGCTTACGGTTAGCTCAAGTATAATAGTTAAATTTAAAGATTGTAATAGTAAAGCAATGGGATAGGTGTCGTGTCGTAATGCTTTTGAAGTATGATGTTGATGTTTAAGGGCATGTTAGACTCCTATGTGTGTTTCATGTTTATGATTTGACTTGGATTGTAATTATGATGACTTGCCAAATGCTTGAGTGATTGTCTAAATCCATGCCTCGTATGTGTTTGTTATTTGGCTTGAGATGTATGCCTTTCTTGAAACCTTGTTAGTTTTGCTATCTTGAATTTGTCTAAGTGTGGGCTACGTGAATGCTTGCTCCTTTTATGATATGTATGAATGCATGGTTTGTGATGTTAAACCTTGGAGTTTAGTCTCGTTTAAATGATGTTAAAGCATGCTTGTAAGATGGTTTGCAATAGGATTAATTGCTAGTATGTTGTTGGAGTATTGTTGAGTGTTTTGTCGGTGTTTTGGGGCATCCTTGTGTCTTAGAACAGTCGAATGGGGTCTGCAGTCAGGGGGCGTTTCGAAACGGGCCACCCTGTTTCGATACGGTCCCTTTGCTTTTGGCCAGCCGTTTCAGAACGGATAGGGGCTGTTTCGATACATTTTTGCTACTGGAATTTTGAGAAATTTTCGAGATGTAGGCGTACCGAAACGGGTCCTTGGTGTTTCGAAACGATCAAATCTCGTTGACCCCGAGAAGTTGACCGCTAGGGTCGTTTCGATACAGGTCACCCCTGTTTCGAAACGGTCACCCTATGGTTGACCCTGGCCTGTTGACTAAGTCAAGGCGTCGAAACACCCTAAGGGCGTTTCGATACGGCCTGCTGTAAAGGGCTAAAATGAGCTGTTTAATTATCGTTTGATTGGTCGATGTTAAATTGTTTGCATTTTCCGCTGTTGTGCTTCACATAGGATTTAATTATGCCTATAGACAAGATAAAGTACAAAGGAAATTTTCTGGGTCGTTAACCGAGGGGGAACCTTAACGGGTTTCGCTTCGGTTTTCCCCGTGTGGCCCACTCGGATCGGTCATCCGACCAGACCGGGACGAGAGGGTTACATTTGTTGGTATCAGAGCCTAAGGTTTCCGAGACCTTGGGCAGGTAAGTGAGGTAATTTTTAGTTTTGAATTGATATGCACGGTGTTTGCTTACTTTGTAAGTATGATTGCTTATGTGTCAAGTATGTTGATTGTTTGTTTGAAAGCATGTCGCTCGTTACCCGTGTATGCTATGATGTGTGATTGTTTGATTGAGAATGTATATTGTTTGATCGTACGCATGTGTTGCTTGTTTAGCAGGTATGCCTTGTTATATGCTTGGTTGAGCATGTATGTGTGCTGATTTGTTTGAAACATGTTGAGTAGAGTCCCATTGCTTCTATTACATCGGAAAAAGGATTTTAAGTGAGGGAAATCATACTTGAGCCACTTGGACCTTTCCTTTGCTAACCCAACTTGTATGTTAAATTGTTGATTGATTTATTGCTTTTAGTAAGTTTGGGGCCAGTGTGTGGGCCGTGAATCGGTAAGTGGAAGTTGTGGTTTTGAAAATGTGGATGATGTGGAGGAAGTTCTTTGCTATAGTTAGGGGAGTATGGTTGTACCGGAGTTAAGGTACAATTTGTTTGCTCGAGTCCGTGTGTATGTGAGTTGATTCTTGTTGGTGAGGGACGATGGGACCGATTCTGGTATTAGTTGGTGAAAAGAAGCGAGGACCTATGAATGGGAGTCAAAGTGGTATCTATGTTATAGTAGATAAGCCTTTGGTACAGTTTTGAGTTTGCCTCTTCCGATTGGTTCTGAGTCCGTACTTCCGTATGTTGTTAACAAGCATGCAAGTTTGAATATACCTGGTGAGGTGTTAGAGGTAGGCGTGAGTACCTTGGTTCTTTCAGCAAGATCAAGGTAGGGGTCTCGTATGAGTAATCTGAAATTCAGAAGTGTTAGTTGGTGACCGTTGGGGTTCAGCCTATGATTTCGATACAAGACAGCCGATCAGTATCCGTGAATGGGAACCGATTTGTGTGTTTGGGGCCAGTGTGCGTCTGGGTGGTTTTCCAGCATGGTTGTCTGTGTGTGCTCAGAACTGTGTTTTTGAAGTTTTGAAATACTCTACGAATAGTCTAGAAGAGTCATATTTTGTTGAAGAATCAGTCTGAAAACAAGAGGACCGAAGACTATCAGTTGTGTACTTGTGAAGTTGCCATCTCTGCAGATTCGTCCGTTTGTGTGAGCATGCAAAGAATTTAGACATACTTGTTGAGATCTTAGATGTAGGGACACATGTGACTAGACCTTTTAGTGAGATAGTGGTGGTCAGATAATTGTACAGAAGATGTCTGTTGGTGGTTCAGAGTTACTAGTTACTAGTAGATGTGAGGTGATTGTCTTTCTACGGTTTTGATGTACCTTTTGACAAGGTTCGGCTCGAAGAGCACAGAGTTAGTGTATACGTTGAGACAAAGAAAGAGTTGACTTGAAGTTGCAAGATTTATGTGTGACTGTAGTGGTAGGTGAGGAGGTGAACTTCTTGTTGAATGTTGATCCAGATTTAGAGGTCAAAGATTGATTTGTTTAGTTGACAGGCTTGCTTAGCAAGTGTGATGGATTTGATTTTTGAATGAAGATTAAACCGCAGAGTGTTAGGATAGTTTGTGTTTTCTTTTCCTAGAAGTATTTGGAAGAATTGCCGGCTTATCTCTTGTTAGAAGAGAAGAGTTTGTTATTGAGACCGTTTTCGAGGTTGCTTCTGCTTTGTTTGTTCTGTAACTTATGAATTCCGGAAGAATTGAGAATGTTGAAGAATTAACTTCGAGACTTGTTAGACCTTAGATTCATTAGGCCTAGTACATCATCTTAGAGTTCTACAGTGGAATTTGTGTCGAAGAAAGAGTGACAATACGAGAATGTATTTAGATTTCAGACAGTTGAAACAAGTGACAATGAATGATTAGTATTCGTTTCCGTGTGTCAGTGATTTGTTGATCAGTTAGTGTGTGCTTCAGTCCAATTGAAGATTAATTGAGATTCGTTTATTTCCAGTTGGGAGTGAGAGAAATTAAAGTATTGAAGACAACTTTTGAGGCAAGGTGTGACCATTTTGAGTTCCGAGTTATGCTGTTTTGTTTGGCTAGTGTGTTAGTTACTTTTATAGAGATGTTGAACAGAATATCTTTCTAAGTTTCTTGATCAGTTTGTAGTAGTTCTCATAGATGATACATGGATATATTCAAGTACCGAAGAAGACCATGACGAGCTTTGGAGTTAGTATTGTAGATTCTATTAGAGAATCAGTTGTACGCCAAGTTGAGCAAACGCAAACTCCAAGTTAATGAAGATGTTCTCCTAGGACATGTAGTTAAGCTGAGTGTGTTAGAGAAAATCCCAAGTAGGCAAAAGAGGACGTGAGTTGGAAGAAATTGAAGACTGTGACAGTTGTGTGATCAGATGCAAGACAATGAGCCCTTGAGAAACTGAAAGGAACCTTGAAGAGAACTTCAACCTTGATTCAGCCTATATCAGCGGAAGAGTTTGTGAACCATAGTGGTGCGTTACATGTAGAGTTAGGTTGTGTGCTTATGCAAGACAGAAGACTGTAGCTTATTCATCGAGAATGTTGAAAGACCGAGAGAAGAGTTATCCGACACAAGACGTAGAGTTAAATTACAATTGTATTTGCTTCGAAGACTTAGGGACAAAGCTTGTATAGTAAGAAATGCACCGTGTATATGTACGTATCATCAGAGCTTGAAATATTTGAAGACTTAGGAAGGGTTGAAACTTGAACGACATAAAGTGTTAGAACTGCTTGAAGACTGTAATAACAAGATTGAGTACCATCCGAAGAGAGTCAACGTAGTAACCAATGCTTCGAGTTGTATTTGTGTTAGATTAGTAGTTGAGTTGCGAGTTGTATTTGCCAAATTCAGCTTACCGAATGATAGTAGTTTTGTGGCCGAGTTTCATGTTAAACCTACATTGAGTCAGAATGCTTGAAGAGAGACAGTTGCAAGACAGATTCTTGGCACCTCCCTCACGTGCGAGGCAGAGTAGAAGGAAGACCTTCGGAATACAATTTCAGAGATGATAGAGTTTTGCACTTCAGAGACAGAATAGTTGTACCGATTGACATAATGTTTTGAGACGTATTGTTTTGGCCGAAGCACACGGTAGTTCATTTATATTGCATCCGAGTAGTATGAAGACGTATTGTGGGTTGAAGATGAGTACTTCTGGATTGAGTTGATAAATAATGTGGTTCAGTATGAGGGTAAGTGTGTAAATTGCCAGCGTGTCAAGACCGAGTACCAGTTTACTTCTAGTTGTTACATCCGTGGAAGGTTCTTAATGGAAGTTGGTAATAGAGATCCGAAATTTCTACTAGATTATTTTGAAGACGTTTGCATAGTGTCTAGTTATCTGTTGAAGGCAGATGTTCAGTTAGAGAAGGTTATGAGCCAAGTATTCATATAGTGCTGCATGAGATTGTGAGTCAGACTAGTTCCGTTGTTCGTTTGTCACGGTTACCACCAGAGTTAGGAAGAAGTTTGTGATGTGTCTGTGTATCTATAATTCGAGAGTGTGAGTCAGATCTGTTCCATGCTATGTTGTAGAAGAGATTGAGTTGAGTTTTAAATTGACATGCCGTGAAGGAACCAATTGAGATCTTAGCATTAGATAGCTATTGTTGTGGGGTAAGTCTACTGGGTTGGTTAGTATGTTATGGTGAGAAGAAAGTGTGGAGAGACAACTTCTGTGATTCTTCCTGTCCGATAAATTTCGGGGATGAAATTTCCTTAAGTGGGGGAGAGTTGTAACACCCGGGTTTGGGGATCGGAAGGAAATAATATTTAAATAATGGTTCGGGTTTCGGTTTTACAATTTAAAATAATAAAATACTATTTTGGGCCTGGGTTTTCAAACAAATAAATTATGTTAGGCATGTTTTGGTTTTAAAGCCCAATTCCATGGAATTGGAATAAACTTAAATGGCTATCTTCATTAATGGCAAAAGGGTAAATAATGGACTTCTAATTTAAATCCCCCACCTTTTTATTAAAATATCCCTTTTGTCATCTTCTTCACCCATCCATTTTCATTCCAACGACATTAGAGAGCTCTTCTCTCCTTTACACTATTCCATCACCTAGCATCTTCATCTTTAGAGCTTTTTGAAAGGTAATTACATTTCCGACTTGCTCTCATCTTCCTCTACTTGGAACTACAAATAGATTTCATTTTCATCAATGTTTTAGAAATTGGGTTTTTGAAAGTTTAGGTTAAAGGATGGAGCTTTATGGGTTTTTACTAAAGCTTTTGATTTATAATGGTTAGATATGATGTTTGTGAATCAAATAGTCCAACATATATAATTTTTAGAGTATTTTAAATGAATTCCCGAAATTGGGTAAAAATGGGTTTTTTGAAGGGTTTTGGGTGATTTTGGGGGGTTGTTTTAGGTGGGAATTGATAGTCCAATGGTAGTACTATGGTTTGGGGTTGATTTGGGATTGTTTGTGGGTGCTATGGATGTTGGAAAGATGGTTTTTGGACATGGTTTAGGGGCTGCCCGAAATTGCTAAAAATAGGATTTGTTCATGGTTTGCAACATGATAAATTGCATTTGAATTGTATTCCGGGTTGGTATTTTGATGTTGGGCTGATTTGGAATTGTTTGAAATGTGTTTGAGGTTGTTTAGAAGCGAGAATTTGTGTTGGGGAAGCTTCGGGAAGAAATCCAAAAATTTGAGGGAGATTGCTTGCTTGGCTTGGAGCTTGGAAGATTAGGTGAGTGGTTAAATATTTTTTAAATGGTTTTCAAGTGTTGGTTCAAGCATGTGAACTAGGTTGGGATTGGTAGACCCACCTAGAGTTGGGATTAGGGTGGTAGCCTAATTCCAATCTTTAGTTAGAGACCTTGGTTGATCTTTAAAGTGTTAAATTATGCCTCATTTTTAATCATGCTTATGGTGTTTATGCTTATGTTGTTATACATGTATGTGGAGGCATGGTTTAATGCATTGTTACATGCATGTTGATGTTAAATGTGATAGAGATATACATATGTATGAAATATGATGTGATATTTGTGTTATTGAGATGCATGTAGTGTTGACATGTGTAATTATGTTATGAAGTGATCGTATGATCCGAGGATCATGGTGAGTACATGCTAGGCATGGAAATGTGGTTCGTGCATGACGGTGAGTCATGGTGAGTACGTGCTAAGCACGGAAGTTGTTATGGATTGATATTGCGATAGATTAATGAAATGTGTAGTATTGGCACTAGTATGCTTGGGTACAAATGATCGATCATTAGGATGTCTAGTGTGCACACGGGAGTCAAAATGCGCGCGTGGTCTTGATGATGGTAGTCATCAAGATGGAGTACGGGTTCGCCCGGAAATCTTCTTATATATGTGTTCGTCGGTGATGAGTGGAATCCCATCGACGGGCGTGAGGATGAGTGGAATCCCCTCCGCGTGAAATGAGGTGTGAGGATGAGTGGAATCCCCTCCACGTGAACGATGATGAGTGTAATCCCACCGTCAGGTAATGGTTGTGTTGTTGGATGTGAGATCCAATGGTTATCCGCGTATTCGAGTCATAGCTAGGTGCCAATACAGATTTTGGTTTATGTTGCCAATATGTGATTAATTGTGAGCCGTTGTGATTTGGGATGTGTTGCTAACATGGTTTAATATATGTGATTTCATATGTTGTGGATTAAACATGTTGAGCATGACATGATATTGATTATATGTTTATGCATCATCTATAATTCTGGCCCGTGTGGATCAGAGGTAAGATCATGCATTTTTATCTTGGTTGTAGCTCGTGCTTGGACCCTGCATTGTCGAAGGTTTATTTTATGAGCTTACCCTCACTAAGCTTTTATGCTTACGCTCTCTTTTATTCGACAATGCAGATCAATGACTTGTGGGTGGCAAGGGCAAGGAAAGGCCTCCAAGTGTTGCTTACGGTTAGCTCAAGTATGATAGTTAAATTTAAAGATTGTAATAGTAAAGCAATGGGATAGGTGTCGTGTCGTAATGCTTTTGAAGTATGATGTTGATGTTTAAGGGCATGTTAGACTCCTATGTGTGTTTCATGTTTATGATTTGACTTGGATTGTAATTATGATGACTTGCAAAATGCTTGAGTGATTGTCTAAATCCATGCGTCTTATGTGTTTGTTATTTAGCTTGAGATGTATGCCTTTCTTGAAACCTTGTTAGTTTTGCTATCTTGAATTTGTTTAAGTGTGGGCTACGTGAATGCTTGCTCCTTTTATGATATGTATGAATGCATGGTTTGTGATGTTAAACCTTGGAGTTTAGTCTTGTTTAAATGATGTTAAAGCATGCTTGTAAGATGATTTGCCATAGGATTAATTGCTAGTATGTTGTTGGAGTATTGTTGAGTGTTTTGTCGGTGTTTTGGGGCATTCTTGTGTCTTAGAACAGTCGAATGGAGTCTGCAGTCAGGGGGCGTTTCGAAACGGGCCACCCTGTTTCGATACGGTCCCTTTGCTTTTGGCCAGCCGTTTCGGAACGGATAGGGGCGGTTTCGGTACGTTTTTGCTACTGGAATTTTGAGAAATTGACGAGATGTAGGCGTACCGAAACGGGTCCTTGGTGTTTCGAAACGGTCAAATCTCGTTGACCCCGAGAAGTTGACCGCTATGGTCGTTTCGATATGGGTCACCCCTGTTTCGAAACGGTCACCCTATGGTTGACCCTGGCCTGTTGACTAAGTCAAGGCGTATCGAAACACCCTAAGGGCGTTTCGATACGGCTTGCTGTAAAGGGCTAAAATGAGTTGTTTAATGTATCGTTTGATTGGTCGATGTTAAATTATTTGCATTTTCCGCTGTTGTGCTTCACATAGGATTTAATTATGCCTATAGACAAGATAAAGTACAAAGGAAATTTTTTGGGTCGTTAACCGAGGGGGAACCTTAACGGGTTTCGCTTCGGTTTTCCCCGTGTGGCCCACTCGGATCGGTCATCCGACCAGACCGGGACGAGAGGGTTACATCTCTGGTACTATACTAATAGTTCCATCCCTAGGCATGGGCAGGAGGGGCGCCCGCCCATGGCCTCATTTTTTTATAATATTCGATATTAAGATTTAATTTTTTAATATTTATTATTAGGAGTGTATTTTTAAAATTTATTTATTTAATATTTATCATTAAGACTATTTTGCAACATTTGTTATTAGGTGTCTACTCTTAAAATTTAATTTTTTCTCAATATTTGTTATAAGGGGTTCAATTTTTTCAGTAATTATTATTAAGGGCCTATTTTCCCCCCTAATATTTATTATTAGTGACACACTCTTAATATTTTTTCAATACTTGCTATTAGACTCAATTTTTTCTAATACTTATAATTAGGGGTCCAATTCCCCCATATTTGTTATTAGGGACATTCTCTTAAAATTTATTTTTTAATATTTTTTATTAGGGATGCAATATGGACATAATTTTTTTCCAATATTTTTTTATTAGGAACATACTCTTAAATTTTTTTCTAACATTTGTTATTAGAAACCTATTTTTTTCTAATATTTGTTATTAGGGGCTTATTTTTAAAGTTCATTTTTAATATTTATTATTAATGGCTTAATTTTATAGTTCGCCCTTGGGCCACTAAAATCTCAGAATCGGCTCTGTATATTAATTAGGTGGTTAAAATATGTTTTAAATTTTTGTACTTTTTATATGTTTAGAATTTTGTCTTTTTTACTTTTATTTTCATAAATTTAATTATTTTTATTCAAAAATCAAAATCCAAATATTAACAACATTAATTTTTTTTTGTGTTAAATTCAGTTCATTGCACTGTTTTTTAGTTGCATGGTCACTAATTTAATATTTTATTTATTTCAAGATGCCACTTCAACGAATTTAATAGAATACTTTAATATATAGACAATTGGAAGTAATTTTTGAAGTACAAAAGTAAAAGTACTAAATTTCTAAAATAAAAGTAAGAAAACTAAATTCCAAATGTAAAAAATACAGACTTACTTACACCATATCTTAATGGAATAAGTCGACGCATGAAAATTAAGTATACGATTCCAATAATGACACGTCATAGCAAATTTGGGGTTCATGCAAAAAAGAAAAAAAAGCACCAAAAGCTTAAACGAAACATCAAAAAAGCAAGAGGAAATGTCGAAATCAGATGGCAATAGATAGTTACGAGTTGATGTCCTCAGAACCATTAAATAAATGAAATTTCCATGAAAATTTGAAAATCCAAGAGAACAAATACGGTTGAGCTAAGATGTACAGAACCAAAGAGTTCCTTAACTACTAATCAACTTCATTGTCTAGTGTTGTTGTTTTAGTTAATTTTTGGAGATTTCAATGTAAATAGCTAATGATTCTTGAAAGAAATCATAAAGTTAAAGACATACAAAGGAAGAAAAAAATGTCAGCAAGAAGCGTAGTCTTGTGGATCAAAAGGTATATATTTTGGGTGATGTTTAATTTCTTATAGACAACAATTAGTATCTTTCCCCACAAAAGAATGAGACATGTACTGTTCAAAAAGAGATAAAAAAGAGATACAGGTGGGAAACGAGTTCAGTTCTGGTCATTTCATGTCAGATTATTTTGAGTCTGGTTATATTCGGTTCAAATTAGATCGGGTTTGTTTCGATTTTAAATTGAGTCAATTTTTATTTAGGTCAACCTTTGGATTTTCTAGTTGGGTTGAGTATGAGTCCAATCGAATTATATATAGAATATTGATATATTCTTGTAAAAAAACACATGTTTTTATTTGTCAATTATCATTTAATTTTTTTTTCAATAGAAGACTTTAATTCTTAAATACAAATGATACATTGCCTATGCAAAACTCGTTTCAACTCAAAATATCAATTTTTTCTTCGAATTACTTGATTTATTCAAGTCAACTTAAATTACTTTATCATCTTCGTCTCCGAGTCAAGTTTAAATTTCACCAAACCAAAAATTGATTTCTAAAATGATGCCTTCTTAACGTTTATAATTAATTCCTCAAAACTACGATGTTTATTCTTTAGGTTTAATATTACAATTTACGTTAATAGATAACAATGTCAAAAATCACAAATCATTATCATATTCCCTAAATCATTCTTTTTCGCTCTTTTATCGTTGAAGGTTTAGATAAAATAAATTTGTGTTGCTTTCGATTTTGATTGTTTTTTGTTTGAGTTGCCTTCAGTTCTGATTGCTTTCAATTCATGTTGTCTTTAGTTCGTGTAAAAATCAGTTCATATCCATATCGGTTCAACTAAAATTCAGTCAATTTCGGTTCTGTTTATTTTAAATTTTAAATCAAGTTTGAGTTATTATGTTTAGGTCGATATCGAGTCTCAAATCTCAAGTCAAATTTGCGAGGTCTAAATACTATGAAGTTGTGTGGCCATAAATGATTTAATTATTTAATTTCCGGTCAAGAAAAAAAAGGGAGAAAATTTTAACTTATTTAATCAATTTTAATTTCAAATTTAGATAAAGAAAATAATACATGGCTAAATATTTTATCAAGAGTAATTACTTTAATGGTGATTTTGGGCAAAAAGCAACACTTGGGTGTGTGTTTTTTTCAAAAAATTTGTCCGGATATCCTAAGCCCTTAAATATATATTTTTTTAAAAATCAATTAAATATCTAAACTTTTTTTATTCAAATAAATTTTTATACTCCAAAATTCTATTAATTCACCCTTTTAACCAACGTTAACGGTTAAATTTAATAATTTTTTTTCTGAATCGGTTGGTGCAACATATTGTGTTGCAGTGTCACTTGACATTTTAAGAACTTTAATTTTATTTTTAAAAAATTCTTTAAGATTCAAAAAATTCAAAAAAACTTATAAAAAATATAAAAAAATAATTTTCTAAAAAAATTTATAAATGTCACATGACAGAGCTGTAGTGTGTCACGTGGCAGTAATATCTCAAGAAAAAATCATCAAAAATTGATGGTCATAACTGGTCAAAGGACTTAATTGAGTTGAAGGGTTTAATTAGGTGCAAAAATTTTCTAAAATTTATTTAATTTTTTTTTACCGAAGTTAAAAAACACCCTTAAGCCTAAATTTTTTTAGTTTCAAATTTTTAGACATAAACCAAATTTTTATAACTAGAAAAAAGGGTCGTCTCTCTCTAAAAAACATAATCCACCTCCCACTCTCTAGAAAATCTTATCTTTCCTTTAAACTTGAGTGGCGCCGCTCTTAGCCTTTTGAGCGGTGGCCACACTCCAACTGTAACCCCCTCGACCCGACCTAGCCACCAGACCGCATCAAACGGGTTACACGGGGAAAACCGAAGAGAAACCCGTTAAGGCTTCACTCCGATTAGCAACCCTAGAAAAATTTTCTTTTAAGATTATCTTGTCTAAATGCCTTTACACATCTTATGAGAGGAGACACGCAGCAGAAAAGCAAACACGGACATGAACCAAACCAAACAGACATTCAAGGTTGATTTTTAATGATTTACTACAGGTCGTATCGATACGCCTAAGACTCGTATCGATACGCCATCAATGGTCAACTCCCCATGGTCAACTTCAACAGGCCGTATCGATACCCTTCAAGGCTGGTATCGATACACCCTTAATGGTCAAGCTCCTAAAGTCAACACCAGTAACCATATCGATACACTTAAGGCCCGTACTAATACTCCAATTTCTCGTCAAAATCTTAGATTTCTAGAGAGCAAATTGAGTATCGGTACGCTCCCGCGTATCGGTACGCCTCTCCTAAAAACATGGGTCCGTATCGATATAGCCCTTGAGCGTATCGATACGCCCTACCCAGAAAGACAAGTTTTTGCATATAAGAGCATAAGGGAACCAGCACAAGACGCACTAAACAAGCATTTATGCAACTTACAACCACACATACAACACAAGGCATCCATGGATACATATATAAAGCAAGATAAACATTTAGCGAGACAACAATCAACATGCTAAGGTTTATAAGGGAAACATTCATGCTTGACATTCTCCAACAAGGTCAAAAGCTAAATCGAAACATGTTTTAACAGAATATGAGGCATCACAAGCCAAACACCACCAACCGAACTTGTCTAAGCAAAAAGACATGCCAATAACCCCTTAAAACAAAAAAGTCCTATCCCATTGCTTAATACTAATCATTGAAGTCTCAAAACCATACTTGAGCAAACCAAACTCCTTTGGATTCTCCCTTGTTCCCCGAGCTGCTGCGTAGTTCTAAGGGCCTGCATTATTGGAAAAAGAAGCGTAAAACATTTAAGCTTAGTGAGCGGTGCTCAAAACGGTAACTACAACAATACAATTTTAAAACATAGTTTTCTTGAAACCAAAACCATTTCCAAATCATTTCCCATGCTTGAACACATAACAAAATGCATTTATCATCATGTGCATTTACCGAATGCAACCACAAGCCTTAAGCTTACCTCATGCTTGTTCTCATAACACAAGCAAAGTAACCAACAACATGAATAAGCATAAATGTAAAGAACAATGCAACATGCTTAACATGAGAATGTAGAGCACCGTGGGTATATTGACATTCATCACTTTTACTCGGATATGCGGATAGTTCTCAAACACACTAGACACTTCCGATGGAATCTCACATCACCGTACTCACTCGTCTAGTAAAACATAGCTTCCAGTGGAATCTCACATCACCGTACACCTCCTCAGTGGAATCTAGCATCACTAAGGCCACGCGCGACTTTAACCTCGAGTGCACTCACATCCTATTGGTCGACCAACTATATCTGGTAACAAGATTTCTCATGTCAATACCCACCAAACCAACACTTACCTTGTGTTCTCAAGGTCACCACCATAACCAACATGGAAACCAAATAAGGCAACCACAAACATAACACATGGATATACAAGGCAACATGAACTATAAAAATCATTCAAATGCATTGATGATAATATCGAATATAAGGATTAAAACACTTAAAACTTACTCTTGAGCTTAGATTGGCTTATCAAGTTCAATCTAAACTCCCAAATCACATCCTTAACCAAGTTAAGGCTTAGAAAACAGTTCCACTCACCGGTACAACCCAAACGATAGTCGAAACACCAATTTCAAGCCTCCGATCTACCCGGTCTCGCGTACGAAGTGCCCAATCAAACTTCCTTTGTTTAGGCAACCCAAAATAGTACATTAGGATGCTATTAAACATGTAAACCAACAACAACCCGGAGTCCCACTTCTTGCAACCAAAAACACATTGACCCAAACCCAAACTTCACCCAAATCTCACCAAATTCGTTCTAACAAAACCTCAAGCTGAACTCATTGATTTCAGACATCTAAACACATCAAATATCATCTAAAAACATTCCTCAACAACTAAGGAACCCTCAGCCCCGAAATCAACCCAAAGCCAAGCCAAAAACTCTACCTTTTCAACCCAAAATCCTATTTTTTGACCCATTTTGGGTTTCCCCGTATTTAGCCAATATTCTAATATGTTTAACCACTCAAAACTTAGATTAAAGCACATGTATAACCATGGAAAACTAAACCTACGAAAATCAAATGAAAATGCCCATTTTCCAACCCAAAACCCAAAATGAATTTTAATGAGTTTAGAAGAATGATTTCAATGAGAACAAGTCAAATAAGTGAAAATCAAATTAAATAAGTAGTTACCTTGAAAGCTTGCTTGAAGAAGAGTTGGAACCAATGGAATAGTAAAAATGAGTTTTTTTTGAAGAAGATAACGTGAAATGGCTTTTGGAAGATGATGATATTTTCAAAATCTTTTTTTTTTATTTCAAAATCCCCTTTTTACCCTTTCTTCTTTAAAAGCCTTAAAATTTGTTTATTAAAGATATTTTTTCAAAGATTAGCCTAACCCGAACCAGTTTAACCAAATCCGATCATCCCCCAGGCCCTAAACTCAGGCGTTACAACTCTCCCCCACTTAAGGAATTTCGTCCCCGAATTTACCTGATGGAAAGAGATACGAAAACTACCTCTTCATGTCATCCTTCCTCTCCCAAGTGGCTTCTTCCACCCCTCGGTGTCGCCACTTTACCTTGACCAACTCAATGGTCCTTCCCCGCAACACTTTACTGTCCGAAGCCAAAATCTCAAGTGGTTCTTCATCGTAGGTCAAATCCGGATTCAATTCTATTTCTTCAACTAGCACAACATGTGACAGATCTGATCTATACCTCTGAAGTATCGAAACATGAAACACATCGTGAATCTTTTCTAGTTCGGCCGGAAGTCTCAATCTATAGGCAACGAGACCAACTCGCTCAACTATCTCATACGGACCAATGAATCTCGGACTCAACTTACCATTCCTACCAAACCTCATCACTTTCTTCCAGTGTGAGACTTTCAAGAACACTTTTTCGCCCATGACATACTTTATCTCTCTTCTTTTCAAATCAGCATAAGACTTTTGTCTATCTGAAGCTGCCTTCAAACGATCACAGATAAACTATACTTTCTCGGTTGTACCTTTAAGCATATCAAGCAAAGGTATCAATTTCTGTCCCGCTCCGACCTAACAAACAAGCATTTTACATTTTCTACCATACAGAGCTTCGTAAGGTGCCATCTGAATACTCACTTGATAACTATTATTGTACGCAAACTCTACTAACGATAGATGCTTCTCCCACGAACCCTTAAATTCGATAATGCAACATCTCAACATGTCTTCCAACACTTATATGACTCTTTCTGACTGACCATCGGTCTGAGGATAATATAAAGTGCTGAAATTCAATCGAGTACCCAAAACACTATGCAAACTCTCTTAAAATCTAGCTGTAAACCTCGGATCTCTGTCTGACACTATAAATTTCGGTACACCATGCAATCTCACAATCATTGATATACAAATCGGCCAACTTATCTAAGGTATAAGTAGTGTGAACAGCCAAGAAGTGCGCACATTTCGTAAGACGATCAACGATTACCCAAACCAGATTCTTCTTAGAAGATGTCAACGACAAACCTGATACGAAATCTGTGGAAATTTTCTCCCATTTCCACTCGGGAATCCTCACCGGTTGTAACAAACCTGAAGGGAGCTGGTGTTCGGCCTTAACTCGCTGACAAACCATACACTTACTCACAAACTCGGTAACATCTTTCTTTAGACCAACCTAGAAGTACTCATCTTTCAAGTCGCGATACATCTTCGTACTTCCCGGATGCATAGCAAACAGACTACTATGAGCTTTAGTTAGAATGGTGTGTCTCAAGTCATCATCTTTCAGAACAACTACTCTACTTTTGAAACACAAGACTCCATCGCTACTAAAACAGAAATCTGTCGGTTTACCCTCCGCTATGTCTTATACATGAGATGCTAACGATCTATCTTGCAACTGTTTCTCTCTAATCAACTGAATCAACAAAGGTTTAACTTGCAATTCGGCCACTAAACCACCATCCTTAGACAAACTCAATTTAGCAAAAATAGCTCGCAATTCCACTGCTACCTTCCTACTCAAAGCATCGACCACTACATTTGCTTTACCCGGATGGTACTCAATCGTAAGATCATAGTCCTTAAGTAATTCTAGCCACCTACGATGTCTAAGGTTCAACTATCTTTATGTCATAAGATACTTGAGACTCTTGTGATCCGTATACACCATGCATTTCTCACTATACAAGTAATGTCTCCAAACTTTCAAAGCGAAAACCACTGCAGCCAATTCTATGTCGTGTGTAGGGTAATTACGCTTATGAGTCTTCAATTGTCTAGACGCATAGGCCACTACTCTTCCTTCTTGCATAAGCACACGGCCTAAGCCAACATACGACGCATCACTGAAGATTACGAACTCTTTCCCTAACACGAGCTGAATCAAAATAGGAGCTTTTGTCAAGGCTTCTTTCAATTTCTCAAATGCTTGTTGTCTTGCATCAGTTCACTCAAACCGAACATCCTTACACAAAAATTTAGTCAAAGGAGCTGCAACCTTTGAGAAACCCCCAAAAAAACGTCTATAGTAACCGACCAAGCCTAAGAAACTACGAATTTCAGTCACTGACTTCGGTTGTTTCCAGTTCACAACTGCCTCAACTTTCTTAGGATCCACTCAGATTCCCTCGGCTAATACAATATGACCTAGGAAGACTATTTCCCTAATCCAAAACTCACATTTGCTCAACTTTGCATACAACTGATTGTCTAACAATTTCTGCAATGCTAAACGCAAATGCTGATCATGATCTTCTTCGGTACGAGAGTACACTAAGATATCATCAATGAATACTACCACAAACTGATCCAAGTACTCATGAAACACCCTATTCATCATATCCATAAAAGCTGTTGGTGTATTCGTCAAACGAAAGGGCATCACAAAGAATTCATAATGTCCATAACGAGTGCGAAAAGTTGTTTTCGGTACATCTTGATCCCTTACCTTCAATTGATAATAGTCGGATCTCAAATCTATCTTCGAAAACACTGAAGCACCTCTCAACTGGTCAAATAGGTCATTAATCCTCGGCAAAGGATATTTGTTGTAACCCCCTCGTCCCGGTCTGGCCGGATGATCGGTCCCAGTGAGCTACACGGGGAAAACCGAGTGAAACCCCTTAAGGATTCCCCCTCGGTTAGCAACCCTATTATTATTATTTTTTTCATTTAAATCTTGTCTAGATGAGTATTTAATCCTATGTGATCATACAACGGAACAACATTCACGAGACAAACAAACGAACTCAACCCAACATCTTACAGCCCAATTTTAAGCTTAAACTGCAGGCGGTATTGATACACTTAAGGGGTGTATCGATACCCCTTGACTAGGTCAACTGGTCTGAGTCAACCCGTGGAGACCGTATCGATACGCCCAAGGAGTGTATCGATACCCTCCCCAACGGTTGACTTCCCACGGTCAACGCTAAGATGACCGTATCGATACGCCAAAGGCCCGTATCGATACCGAAATGGACAATAGCTCCAGTGACCAAAAAGGTATCAATACGCCCCCTTGCGTATCGAAACACGAGGCATGAAACAAGAAGGCCGTATCGATACGGGACCAACCGTATCGATATCCCTGTACTGCAAAACTCCCAAACTCAGCTAAATCATACAAGACTCGAACCTAGATGCCATTTAAGACTTCCCTAACCCCAACCAATCATTCATACAACATTTACAGATCACTATTTAGCCATACAAGCACCCAACATGTGCATACATCAAGAAAATCATGCAATTGCTCATAGAAGACATTTAAGCATTCAAGTCTCATACTCCAACACTCAAACATAAAGGCAACCTCAAAAGGCACATGACCAACACACAAGGTAAACAATTTAGACATGGTTACAATCCAAACATAGCATCATTAAGCCAATAAAAAACAATATAATTAAGGAGTTTAAATATGCTCCTAAGCAACCAATCAAGCACACATCAACAACACCTATCCCATTGCTTGACTATTACAATCTACAATTTAAAGTTCATACTTGAGCTAACCAAAAGCAACCCTTGGAGACCTTTCCTTTCCCTTGCCACCCACAAGCTATTGATCTGCATTGTCGAACAAAAGAGAGCGTAAGCATAAAAGCTTAGTGAGGGTAAGCTCATAAAACAAACCTTCGACAATGCAGGGTCCAAGCACGAGCAATTTCCAAAATGAAATGCATGATCTTACCTCGGATCCACCCGAGCCATAATTATAAATGATGCATGAACATATATTCAATATCATGTCATGCTCAACATGTTTAAACCCACAACATATGAAATCACATATTTTAAACCATGTTAGCAACACATCCCAAATCACATTGGCTCACAATTAATCACATATTGGCAACATAAACCACAATTCGTATTGGCACCTAGCTATGACTCGAATACGCGGATAACCGTTGGATCTCACATCCAACAACACAACCATTACCTGACGGTGGGATTACACATCACCATTCACGCGGAGGGGATTCCACTCATCCTCACGCCTCATTTCACGCGGAGGGGATTCCACTCATCCTCACGCCCGTCGATGGGATTCCACTCATCACCGACGAATATATATATATGAAGATTTCCGGGCGAACTCGTACTCCATCTTGATGACTACTATCATCAATACCACGCGCGCATTTTGACTCACGTGTACACACTAAACATCCTAATGATCGATCATTTGTACCCAAGCATACTAGTGCCAACACTACACGTTTCATTAATCTATCACAATATCAGTCCATAACAACTTCCGTGCTTAGCACGTACTCACCATGACTCACCGTCATGCACAAACCACATTTCCATGCCTAGCATGTACTCACCATGATCCTCGGATCATACAATCACCTCATAACATCATTACACATGTCAACACTACATGCATCTCAATAACACAAATATCACATCATAATTCATACATATGTATATCTCTATCACATTTATCATCAACATGCATGTAACAATGCATTAAGCCATGCCTCCACATACATGTATAACAACATAAGCATAACCACCATAAGCGTGATTAAACATGAGGCATAATTCAACACTTTAAAGATCAACCAAGGTCTCTAACTAAAGTTTGGGATTAGGCCACCACCCTAATCCCAACTCTAGGTGGGTCTACCAATCCCAACCTAGTTCACATGCTTGAACCAACACTTGAAAACCATTTAAAAGTATTTGACCACTCACCTCTACCTCCAAGCTCATCTACCAAGCAACCATGGTCTTCAATTTCCGGATTTGTTCCCAAGGCCTCACCAACACAAATTCCCGCTTCTAAACAACCTCAAACACAATTCAAACAATTCCAAATCAGCCCGACATCAAAAGACCAACCCGGAATACAATTCAATCACAATTTACAATGTTGCAAGCCATGACCAAACCCCATACTTTGCAATCTCGGGCAGCCCACATACCCCTTCCAAAATCCATGTTTCCAACACCCATTGCACCCAAAAATGACCCCAAATCAACCCCTAACCATAGTACTACCATTGGGCTATCAATTCCCACCTAAAACAACCCCCAAAACTCACCCAAAACCCTTCAAAAAAACCCATTTATACCCAAATTCGGGATTCAACATAAAACTATGTAAAAATTAACTATGTTGGACCTTATTGGTAGTAAACAACATATATAACTTCAACAAATCGAAAGCTCAAATTAAAGACATTAAAGTTTGCATTTTTAACCTAAAAACCCAAAACCCTAAATTTCAAAATCTATGAGCTTTATGAAAATTAAAGGTGCCATCTTAAAGAGGAAGAGGAGAACAAGTTGAAAATGATTTTACCTTCGAAAAATCTCCAAAAACGAGCAAGGAAGATGATGGAAAAGTGATTTGGGGTAAAGGGAGCTTTTCATGTTGGAATGGGGAAGTGAAGAGGGAAGAAGATGGTGAATAGCTCTTTTAAAATTTAAAAATGGGTTTTTAATTCCCCAATTCCATTAAATTACAAGTATGCCATTAATGAGATGGCAACTCTCCCTTACTTTAAAATCTATGACATTTTAGTTTCATTTCAAATTAGTCCAAACATAAAATGTTTATTTTGAAAATGAAACAAGACACAAGGTCCAAATAATGTATAATATTATTTAATCATAAACCGAGACCCAAAATATTATTTAAATATTATTTCCACCTGACCCCCAAACCCGGGTGTTACATTTGTTCTTCACTGTTAATTTATTCAACTGTCGTTAATCGATACACATTCTCAAACTGCCATCTTTCTTCTTCACAAACAACACTGGTGCACTCCAAGGTGAAGTACTCAGACGAATGAACCCTCGGTTTATCATAAGTCTCTATAGCAAATTCCACCTCTCTATCAGGCGGTAAACCAGGCAATTCTTCTGGGAAAACACTCGGAAAGTCACAAATTGTTCTAATGTCTTGCGGTCGTGCCTCACCCATATTTGGATTCATAGCATAGGCTAAGTATGCCTGACAACCCACATCCATTAACTTTTGAGCCTCTAAAGCTGGAACTACATTGGACAAGAACTTAACGTTCTCGCCCACTACCATTAATTCATACTCATCTGAAAGTCTCAAGAGCACACGCTTTGTCTCGAAATCTACCCTAGCCCTATGCTCCATAAGCCAATCCATGCCCAAAATTACATCAAAAACCATAAAACGGCAATTCCAACATGAGCCATAAATGCCCTAACACTCACCGTAATGGCATCTACCAGACTTGGTACACTTAGGAGTACGATTCTCAGTCCCTTGGCCGTGATGGCCTCACCCCAGATTACTACCTCCGCGCCTATGATCATGATAAGGTATCCTATCGTTGTGCCTCTTGGCACGATCTCTGTCCCACTCGGCGGTCCTTTTTCTTGAACTAGTTCCACCCTTGCGATCCGTAAGTCCCAAAGACTGTTCAATCTCCTTGGCCCTAGCGACCAACACATCAAAATCCGTATAGTCAGAAGCCAACATGTAGGTCTTCACCTCCTGAATCAAACCATACCGGAAACGCTCACATCGTTCCCTCTTAGTGGGAACCAACTCAGAAGCATACTGACTCAGACGTACGAACTGTACCTCATACTCGGACACGGTCATGCTACCCTGAACTAGAGCCATGAACTCTCTCTTCTTCGCGTCTACGTACCGAGGACCTAGATACTTCTTACAGAAAGTAGTCTTGAAAAATTACCAAGTAACCTCGACCTCTAGCATACCTGTTGTGATGGTTGTCCACCAAGTGTAGGCATCTCCCTGAAGCAAAGAGACGGTGCAACCTAACTTATGTGCATCAGAGTACTCCATCTGACCCCAAATACGAATTGTGCTCTCAAACCATGCCTTTGAACCCTCGGGTGACAATCCTTGAAACTCTACTCCGCCCAAGCTACGAAGTCACTCTAACGGTAGACCAGAACTTGTACCCTGAGGCAGTGCTACAACACGAACACCCGCTAAAGCTGTCTGAATAGCCCCGGCTATAGCCTGAATCAACAGATTCACATCAATGCCTACCTATCCCTGTCCAGCCTGGGGCCCAACACCTCTAACATTTACCCCACCATCCGGAGGAGGAGGAGGAGGATGCAAGTTCTCTCCTCGCACATCCTCAACATTCTCAATCCGCTTAACCCTCGGATTATCCATTCTTGGCCTTCCCCTCGGTCTCACAATGCTAACATGTGCAAAACTAAACAACAAACTCAGCAAGTGAAATGATTTGGGGTCAGCAAGGAACAAGGTCTAAGGTGCTCAAGTCTTTAAACTTAAAACCACTTACAATAATAGTATACTAGCCATGGGTGCCTTTAGCTATCTCCCAACCAACATAAAGAAATCCATAAACATGCTCACAATCACCATGCATCACAACCAACAAGCTTACACCATAAAACTTACCTCACTTACCTTTCGGCTTGCGAAAACTCAATGAACCTAGGCAAAACCTAGGCTCTGATACCAACAAATGTAACACCCTCGACCCGGTCTAGCCACCAGACCGCATCGAACGGGTTACACGGGGAAAACTGAAGAAAAACCCGTTAAGGCTTCACTTCGATTAGCAACCCTAGAAAAATTTTCTTTTAAGATTATCTTGTCTAAACGCCTTTACACATCTTATGAGAGGAGACACGCAGCGGAAAAGCAAACATGAACATGAACCAAACCAAACGGACATTCAAGGTTGATTTTTAATGATTTACTACAGGTCGTATCGATACGTGTAAAACTAAATGTTTTGATATAATATTTGAAAAATGTTTTGGACTAAATTGAAAAGAATTTAAAATATTTTTTTAGTTAAAAACAACTTGAAAATATGTTTAAGGGTTTTATAAGGCTTTGGAATGATTTAAAGTGCATTTAAAGTAGTTAAAACCAAGCATTTCAAGTGCTCGTACCGATACGGTCTGGTATCGTACCGATACGCCTTAGGATTTCAACTACAGGAATTTTCCAGTAGCCAAAACCCGTACCGATACGCTTAGTCGTATCGATACGGTGTGTTTTGAAACAGCCCAACGGCTAGTTGCGTACCGATACGGTTGTATCGCGTACCGATACGCCTAACTACCCCAACGGTCATATTTCCCAACGGTCTTTTAATTTGCAGGATCGTACCGATACGCTTGGTAAGCGTATCGATACGCATCAGCTAAAGTGCACAACGGCTACTTCCTTATTGGGACCATATCGATACGGTTTGAAGGGTATCGATACGCCTAGCTGCAGAACTGCATTTATGGTAGGAAATAAAGGCTCCAACGGCTCTAATCAATCCCCAACGGTCCTCAACGACTACAAACTCAATTGGGAGTATAAAAGGGACCTCCAAGCATCTAGAGAAGGTTAATGCTTCAATTGTTACAACATTTATGATGACAAATTGTGTCTAGAGCTTAAATTGTACATTCTTTGCTTAGACAACACTAGTGAGCTAAATATTGTTAAATTTACTCAAGTGTTTAGGTTTTGGGTGAGAGCTTCATAGTGAAAACAATTACATATTAAAGGGATTTCTAGTTTGCTAAGTCTTTCTTGTGTAAGAGAGTGATTGATCAAGCTTTGGGTAGAAAGCTTGATCGTGGTAACGGTTTCCTTCTAATCCGAGTAAAGGGGACGTAATTCTTAGTGAATTTGTTTGGAAATCTTAGTGGGAAGCTAAGGTAATGGATGTAGACCTTGGTTAGAAGGTTGAACCACTATAAATCCTTGTGTAAATTGTCTGTCTTTTCCTTCCCACAATTGCACCCAAATTATCTATCTTCTCCACACTTGGCGAGCAAGAACGGTTGAAGGAATTGAGCCCCCCAAATCTCAACAATAAGCCTAAGACCCATATCGATACGCTATCAACGGTCAACTTCCCAAGGTTAACTTCAAGAGGTTGTATTGATACCCTTCAAGGCTGGTAACAATACGCCCTTAATGGTTAAACTCCCAAAGTCAACAACATGGACCGTATCGATACACTTAATGCTCGTAACGATACTCCAATTTCTTGTCAAAATCTCAGATTTCCAAAGAGCAAATTGAGTATCGATACGCCCCCCACGTATCGATACGTCTCTCCTAAAAACAGGGGACCATATCGATACAGCCCTTGAGCGAATCGATACACCCTACCCAGAAAGAAAAGTTTTACAAATAAGAGCATAAGGGAACCAACACAAGACGCACTAAACAAACATTTATGCAACTTACAACCACACATACAACACAAGGCATCCATCGATACGCATATAAAGCAAGATAAACATTTAACGAGGCAACAATCAACATGTTAAGGTTTATAAGGGAAACATTCATGCTTGACATTCTCCAACAAGGTCAAAAGCTAAACCGAAACATGTTTCAACAGAATATGAGGCATCACAAGCCAAATATCACCAACTGAACTTGTCTAAGCAAAAAGACATTCAAATAACCCCTTAAAACAAAAAAGTCCTATATCATTGCTTAATACTAATTATTGAAGTCTAAAAACCATACTTGAGCAAACCAAACTCCCTTGGATTCTCCCTTGTTCCCCAAGCTACTCTGTAGGTCTAAGGGCCTGCATTGTTTAAAAAAGGAGCGTAAGCATTTAAGCTTAGTGAGTGGTGCTCAAAATGGTAGCTACAACAATGCAGTTTTAAAAGATAGTTTGCTTGAACCCAAAACCGTTTCAAAATCATTTCCCATGCTTGAACACA
Source organism: Hibiscus tridactylites (assembly GCA_958450335.1). NCBI lineage: Eukaryota > Viridiplantae > Streptophyta > Magnoliopsida > Malvales > Malvaceae > Hibiscus > Hibiscus tridactylites. The sequence goes on from OY288284.1 coordinate 67,969,648, forward strand.
TAACAACATGCATTTATCATCACGTGCATTTACCGAATGCAACTAAAAGCCTTAAGCTTACCTCATGTTTGTTCTCATAACACAAGCAAAGTAACCAACAACATGAATAAGCATAAATGGAAAGAACAATGCAACATGCTTAACATGAGAATGTAGAGCACCATGGGTATATTGACATTCATCATTTTTACTCGGATATGGGGATAGTTCTCAAACACACTAGACACTTTCGGTGGAATCTCACATCACAGTATTCACTCGTCTTGTAAAACATAGCTTCCGGTGGAATCTCACATCACCGTACTCCTCCTTAGTGGAATTTAGCATCACTAAGGCCACGTGCGACTTTAACCTCGAGTGCACTCACATCCTATTGGTCGACCAACTATATCCGGTAACAAGATTTCTCATGTAAATACCCACCAAACCAACACTTACGTTGTGTTCTCAAGGTCACCGCCATAACCAACATGGAAACCAATAAGGCAACCATAAGCATAACACATGGATATACATGGCAACATGAACTATGAAAATCATTCAAATGCATTGATGATAATATTGAATATAAAGATTAAAACACTTAAAACTTACTCTTGATCTTAGATTGTCTTATCAAGCTCAATCTAATCTCCCAAATCACATCCTTAACCAAGTTAAGGCTTAGAAAACAGTTCCACTCATCGGTACAACCCAAACGGTAGTCGAAACACCAATTTCAAGCCTCGGAACTACTCGATCTCGCGTCCGAAGTGCCCAATCCAACTTCCTCTGTTTAGGCAATCCAAAACAGTACATTAGGATGCTATTAAACATGTAAACCAGCAACAACCCGGAATCCCACTTCTTGCAACCAAAAACACATTGATCCAAACCCAAACTTTACCAAAATCTCACCAAATTCGTTTTAACAAAACCTCAAGCTGAACCCATTGATTTCAGACATCTAAACACATCAAATATCATCTAAAAACATCCCTCAACAGCTAAGGAACCATCAGCCCCGAAATCAACCCAAGGCCAAGCCAAAAACTCTACCTTTTCAATCTAAAAATCCCATTTTTTGACCCATTTCGGGTTTCTCCATATTTAGCCAATATTCCAATATGTTTAACCACTCAAAACTTAGATTAAAGCACATGTATAACCATGGAAAATCAAACCCACGAAAATCAAATGAAAATACCCATTTTTCCAACCCAAAAATGAATTTTAATGGGTTTAGAAGAAAAATTTCAATGAGAACAAGTCAAATAAGTGAAAATCAAAGTAAAGAAGTAGTTACCTTGAAAGCTTGCTTGAAGAAGAGTTGAAACCAATGGAATAGTGAAAATGGATTTTTTTAAAGAATATAACGTGAAATGACTTTTGGAAGATGATGATATTTTCAAAAAAAATATTTCAAAATTCCCTTTTTACCCTTTTTTCTTTAAAAGCCTTAAAATTTGTTTATTAATGATGTTTTTTTTTCAAAGATTAGCCTAATCCGAACCGATTTAACCAAACCCGGTAATCTCTCGGGCCCTAAACTCGGGCGTTACACCAACCTCGTCTCTCGCTTTTTCTTTTCTTTTTTTGCCTCTCTTTTTCCTCCGACATTCAATTTTTTTGACCATTCGTTGGTCATTTGGTTTGCGGATTCTCATCCCTCAGAGGCTAGGGCTCTGCTCAGGTCGTCGACTGTGTGGGAAAGCTTTGGGTCGCAGATGAGGATGGATTCAAGCCATTTCCTCCGGGTCTGCCGTGCTTTTCGGAAGGTGGTCTTGTTCTCGGTCCCCTGCTACGGCGGACATCCTGACCACCGCTCCCCTTCTTCGTCGTCTTACTAGCATCGCTAGTTTCAGATCTTGAAGCTTTGACATCGGTGAATTTCTCGCTGCATCACTTCTCCCCGTTCTCATACTTCTGCGCTGTTAGAAATGGATATCCAGGTTCAAGATAGGCATGTATCTTGATGTTCCTCCTCCCTCTTGTTGGATCTGACTTCCCCCTCCGTTTGAGTGTGGGTTGTTTGCTTGTTCTCTATTTTTTCTGTTTGCATGTTAATGTTTGTCTATTATTGTGCTTGCTTGCTTGTTTCCTTCGTTTTCTGATGTCTTCCTCTATGTCTCTGAACATGTATTTCTGATTGTTATGTTTTTCTTCTTCTCCCTATACCTTCTCTTTGTGTTTTTTTTTTTTGTTTTATTTTTATAATCAATAGATACCGATTTTATGTAAAAAACAACTAGAAGGGAGAACTAATTTGAACTCTTAATAATAGAGTAATCACTAGATCATTAAGCCTATCAAAGTGTAAACCTAATAAAATCATATCAAGAGAGTATTACGTACATGGATAGCCTAACTCTATCATATAGTTTTATGGTATTATAAATTTTTAAAATTTTGAAAAAAAATCAATTAATTCTCTAAATTGTTTTTTGCACCAAATTAAGCTTTTATACTCCAAAATTTTATCAATTCACCTCTTTGACCAACGTTGAGTATTAAATCGAACAGTTTTTTGGACCAATTGGTGCAATGTGCCGTTTTACAATATTATCAATTTACATTTCCAGATTTTTTATTTAAAAATTCTTTAAAAGTTCTAAAAAGCTTATAAAAATTATAAAAATATTTTAATTTTTTTTTATAAATTTCACATGACAGAACTGTAGCGAGTCACATGACAATAATATCTCAAGAAAAGAATCATCAAAAAATGATGGTCAAAATCAGTCAAAGAGCTCAAATGACTAAGTTTATTGGTTCGCGGTTTAATTAAGTAAAATAAAATTAGAAACATATTTTTTTTCCAAAAGTTCATGTACTTAAAGCAACCTTAATTTTTTGGGTAAAGTACACAGACGGTCACTGAACTTTGATAAAAAAATAAAATGGTAACCAAACTTTTAAAAATGACAAAATAGCAATTAAATTTTATGTTTTATAACAAAATGGTAACTAGACGTTAAATGTCGTTAAGTGGCTGTTATAAAATTTGGTATAATAACACATTTAGTCCTTCATATTTATGCATTCAATCAATTTAATCCTAATTCGAAGCAATTCACTAAATTTAACCCTCGTTATTTACGCATTCTTTCAATTTGGTCCCTAAAGCAAAATTTCAAAGTATGATAACATGATAAATAAATACAATTAAATTTTTATTAGTTTTGTGTTTAGCTAAAAACCCACTAATCTTTCCTACAAAAACAATGATTTGATCAAAAAAACCACCCCAAAAAATGGGTTTTTGTTTCTCTTCAAGCCCCTTCTTCTTCCTTTTCATTTCGTTCCTTGTTTTGTTTCTAAATCTCAAGCTTTCTCCAATGGTGGAATCTGATTCAAACATTACAACTCTGGTCTACAAAAGATGTGCAAAGCAAGCATTCACGTATCCAGCTGGGCTATATTCCCAGGCCATTTCTGCTTTGTTTCAAACATTGGTTTCACAACCCATGAAACTGAAGTTTTACAAGACAACGACAGGGACAGCTCAAACCACCATTAATGGTCTGTTCCAATGCAGGGGAGACCTAACCAACAATGACTGGTACAACTGTGTGAGTCAGCTCCCAACTTTATCCGACAAACTCTGTGGCAGCAAAACTATTGCTTCGAGGATCCAACTTCATGGTTGCTACATGTTGTACGAGGTTGCTGGATTTGCACAGATTTCAGGCATGCAGATGATGTTTAAAACTTGCGGCGGCGGACCTGGTGATGGCGGTGGTGCCACTAACGGTGGTGGAAATGTGTTTGAAGAGAATAGAGACACTGCCTTTTCGTTTCTGAAAAATGGGGTTGTCAACAACCATGGATTCTTCGCCACAAATTACCAATCAGTTTATGCTTTGGGACAATGCGAAGGTGATGTTGGGGATTCAGATTGTGGTGATTTGTTAGAAGTGCGGTTCAAAGAGCTCAAGTCGAATGTGGGAATTCGAACTCTGGTCAAATTTATCTGCATAAATGCTTCATTACTTATGCTTATTTTAAAAATATTATGTCAATTTGTATATGGTTATTATAAAAATATTATATTTTGATTCGATTCGAGTTGACGCGTCATATTTTACAACTCAAACTTTATTTGAAATTTTTTAGATTCGATTCGAGTCGAGTTTTTGAGTTCCTATAAAAATATAATTGTAATTATTTATCATGTTACCATACTTCGGAATTTTGCTTTAGGGACCAAATTGAAATAATGCGTAAATAATGAGGGCTAAATTTAGTGAATTATTTCGAATTAGGATTAAATTAATTGAATGTATAAATATGAAGGACTAAATGTGCTATTATACCAAATTTTATAACAGTCACTTAACGGCATTTAACGTCTAGTTACCATTTTGTTATAAAACATAAAGTTTAATTACTATTTTGTAATTTTTGAAGTTTAATTACCATTTTATTTATTTTTATCAAAGTTCAGTGACCGTCTATGTATTTTATCCTAATTTTTTTTTCCGAAAAAATATTACTATGATGTAAAGCATGTACCGACCATAAGCCTTATTTTAAGTGGGGTTGGCAAGTAAAATAGTTAAGCAAAACAAGAAAAATGAAAATCATATTCTTAAACAAAAGAAACACCGGGTCATCAGCAATTGAATTGTTTATCATGACATTTCTTACTTACTTTGAAGGTTTTTAGCCCACTGTTTCGTAAGCAAATTAGTTTTTTTCTAATAATTTTATTTTATTTTTTAAGTGTGACAATTCACTTGTTTTCCTCTTGCTGACTTTGAAAAGGTTGGTACTCTAATTTCGAATAGACATTGGAATATTCCAATATTAATTGAACAAATCTAAATTCAACAATAAGGTTCTTTATGAGGTTTTAACAAACAATTTCAGTATATACTAAAAAATATTACACCTAAAAATGGTGACAAAACCAAAAAAATAGATTACAATATTATAATTTAAAAGATTAATGCATAATACTTTTAAAAGTGATGTCCATATTTTTAAAAAAAAAGAAATTACTTTGATTTTATTTTTATTTTATAAAAAATTGAAAAAAAAAAGAATGTCCGCTTAGAATTTTTTAACTTTCTACCCCTGCCTACAAAATGGAAGAAAAAAAAACATATAAAAAATATGATAGATATAAAGGTGGGTGAAAACGTATAGTAAGTAATTAAATTCTTAAAGACGCGACTTAATTAGTTTGTAAATAATATTTTTTTTTAAAATATCATATAATAAATTTAAATGATAAAAATAGCCTTAAGTTATTTCATAATTTATATAAATTAATATTTTAATAAATTTTAATTAAATTGATGCTCGATTAATCCATAACAACATTGTATATATATATAACAAATTAAATCATAAAAATACATAAATAAATCTTTATAAAATTGAAAAAGAAAACCCATATAAAATCATATTTGAGATTAAAGATAGGAAGTTTCCTAATCTTCTTTATTATTGACAAAATTAGATAACTTTAAAATTGAAATGGTTTTTTTCCTTAATATTTAAGGGAGCTGAAAACGCATAATGTAAATGTGCTAATTTAGATTGGTTAATCTCAATTAAAGTGATTAACTTTCAAATCAAGCTTTAAGAAAAGCATAATTATAAATCAAGTAAAAATTTGAACATGTGTTTCTTTTTTTAATTTGTGCTTTTTTTTACTGAGCAAATTTGCCTATAGAAATTGGAACTGAGACAAATTTTCTTCATATTATAATAAAAAATCTTGTAAATTTTTAAAAATTAAAAAAAAAACGAAATTAAGGGGGGGGGGGGGGGGAATACAACACATATTCACTAATGCTGTTTTTTTTTTTTTTATAAAAGAAAAAGAAAAAAAAAACTCAACAGATATGGTAATTACAGGTTGATTAAATGAGGCATGGAACTGATGAATTTCTATAAGGATGAAAATTGGTTATGGCTTGACCAAGTAAAAAAGAAAATCACACGTGTAAACAGGAGAGACCACACGTGTAACAAATCAGTTCCGACCACCTCAATCTCCTAACATCCAAAGTATAAGTGCATGGGAACCAGACAATAAGGAACCCTCCCAAATTTAATCTCCATAAATCCCAGCTCTCCTCCTCGATCCATTCCTTTTAATTTCAATTAAAACATGTGAAAAACAATATCCCCACCCTCACCGGAAGCTCTCCATTCGAAACCGTCGATCATACGCCGCCGCCGTCGCCGCTATGATCGCCGTCGTCACTTACTACCTCTCCCAACACCCTTCCATCGTCGCCTTCCGTTGGAGCCACACTCAGTCATGGGGTTCCACCTGGTCCTTCCTCGTTACCTCCATCGCTCTTTACCTCACCATCTCCTCCTTCATCCACCTGTTTTTGTGCCTCCTCGTCCGACGCGGCCGGCCCGTATCCCTCGGCCCGATCCCGGCGCTGCATAGCCTCGTGATGAGCATCGTCTCTGCCGTGATCTTCGCCGGGATCCTCCTCTCTGCTGCGGCGGAAATCAAGGAGACGCGATGGTTCTGGCGCCGTTCGAAGACCCCATTCCAATGGCTCCTCTGTTTCCCCCTGGGAACCCGTCCCTCCGGCCGCGTCTTCTTCTGGTCCTACGTCTTTTACCTCTCCCGTTTCCTCCACATGTTCCGTACCATCTTCTCCATTTTCAGGACCCGGAAATTGACCTTCTTCCACCTTTTCAACAACTCCATACTCACCATCATGTCTTTCCTCTGGCTGGAGTTCTCGCAGTCGTTCCAAGTCTTGGCGATCCTGTTCACGACCCTCGTTTACGCCGCCGTCTACGGCTACCGATTCTGGACGGCGATAGGGTTACGCAGTGCTTGCTTCCCCTTCGTGTTGAATTGCCAAATCTTGCTGTTGGGCTGCAACGTGGTCTGCCATATCGGGGTTCTAATGTTGCATTTCATGAAAGGCGGGTGCAATGGGATCGGAGCTTGGGTTTTGAATTCTGTTCTGAATGGTCTTATTTTGTTCTTGTTTTTGAAGTTTTATGTTGAGAGCAGAAGAAAAATTGGCAATGGCAATCAAACGGCGGTGCTCGGGGAAATTGGCAACGACAAAGATTTGTGATAACTTACTTAGTTTAACATCTTAATTTTGTAAAGAAAATGGAAAATAATGTTTTTAATTATATATATACTCTATAATCTTCTTCTTCTTCATTTCTCTCTTTCAGTTTTTCTTTTCCTCAAATCTAACTTCTAACACTTGACTCCTAATGCGGTTCTGTTCCATTGAAAGTTACATGTTTTTATATAATGGATTGTTCTATACTTTGAAAATAATAGTGTGTTTAATGAAGTGCCAAAGATTATATATGTAAAATATGTTTTATATTTAAGTTTTCGTGTTATGACTGTCATTAATTTTTAATTTGGATTTGGTTTTTTTAATACATTTTAATATAATAATCTATTTTTAATTTATCGATTAATTAATCTAGACAATTGTAGATGTGGCAATCAGGTCGTTCGATCAAGTCATTTCGGATTGGGTTGATTTTTACTTTCGTTTTACTGTTAGTTTAGGTTCGATTCAAGTTTAATTCGAATTTATTTCGGGTCGGGTCAGTATTAGTTCAGTTGAACTTCAGGTCGGATCAATATCGGATCATTTGTTTTTGGGTCGAGTCAATATCAGATCCGTTAGTTTTCAGTTTGAGTCAATATATGAATATTGTCTTTTAAAGGAGAAAAGATGACATTAAACCATTAAACTATGGGTTATATTTTGATACACAAGTTGTGTATAAAAAATTTACACATATTTAAGCTATAAAATCTAAAACTTAAATCCCTAACCCTAACACTCTAACACATAAACCTTAAATCCTAAACCTAAACTATAAATTATAACATAAATATCTAAACCCTAAAATTAAAAGGTGGTTGTTAATTAGTAATATAATACAAATACAAATACAATATATATATATATATATATGAGCAAATTAAACCTGGGTTGCCTTTGGTTCTGATTACATTCAGTCCGGGTTACTTCCGAACCAAGTTGTTTTTGGTTTGGTTGCTTTTCGATTTCAGTTACTTTTGGTTCGAGTTTATTTTCAGTCCAGCTAAAATTCGATTCGATTTTGATTTGATTCGATTTGCTTCGAGTTCATGTCAAATTTTGACCATCATGTTAGGGGTTCCATATTGAGTCTCGAATCGGATAAATTGAGTCAAGTTTACCAAGATTAAATAATTTTTTATATATATATATATACACTCATATAGCTACATGAAATAAAAAAATCTTTTTTTTATCAAAGGATAAAAAGACATTGCATTCAAAGCTCATGAAAGGGCAAGGGTACAACCACGACCGCCCATGCAACAAGCAAACTTAGACAACGAAAGAAAGCAACAAACAAAAACAACACAACACAAGAAGCCCAAAGGAACTTCCTCACGACAAACATCCCAGGACCAAACAAAACAAAGTAAAACCCTGTCAAGAGAAGAAACAACAACCTAAAGAGAAATCCGAAACGAAAACCAAAATATGTAGCAAAGGACCCGACTAAGACAATGGCTATCGAAGCTCGAGTTACGTCCATGCAAGAGCTCCGTTCGGAGGCAGGCTCCCATGTCTATAACGGCCAAGAGTCTTGTCATCATAGGCGATACTCGAACCATACCACACTTAAGGTAGGGAGAGATAGCTCCAAAAGAACCCAAAAAAGGTTCCAAACAAAAATGGAGCATTAAAAAACCAGCAAAAAAGCATAACACAAATCCATCAAGAACCTAGGATCATAAAAGAACTCAATCTTAAAGATGATCCTAGGGGAAGGAAGCAACCCAAACGTAGACCCTCGACCATTCCACCATACGACGTCTGTTGGGACATACAGAATTATGGGAAGTGCAGATAACCCTGGCGAGGGTTATCTGCTAGGGGAGATACAACCACAGGATTATCACTCCGATCACAAGGCACTTTCATTAATACCTCAAGACATTCATCATCGTTAACTACAATTTATTCACAAAGCTTCATATGGTCATTGATAACGAAAGATGATTTTTTTTGTGACGTCGAAACCATAAGGGTCCATTCTCAACTTAATGATGCCCACTTCTTCTATAGAAACTTTAGTAATCTTTTGGACATGTTTGTATCGGGCTGCCTGTTTAATCAAGGTTAGCCTTTTAACCCCATAGGCATGTCCTCTCTTAAAACGTTAGAACATATTAATAAGGGAAGACATGCTGGTATAGGATGTAAGAAAGAGGGCCGACTTCAAAATATCCACGTTAGCAATGGCCCCAAACTTCTCTGAACACTAGTTCCCTAGGGAGGCTTGGTAAACACCTTCAGAAACAAGCTCCAACAGCTCTCTTATTTTTTATATGAAAAAGGATTTTTTCGGTTCCTCCTCTCTTTTCTATTTCTTGTCCACTGAAATTTTCATGGACACGAAGTCACCTGCCAATATATTACCCCAAAGTTCCCCTGGGAGACCCAACTTAAGAAGGGATCCAAACGAGATGCGGGTAGAATCGTTAGAAGTGAGGGAGCAAGGCACGATATTCCGGACCCCATAGAGATCAACTTGGGATGAGGGGGCCAGGATCATTTGCTTGTTGGGTTGGATAATGGTCGTATCTCTCTTCTCCAGCACCTCGGATGTCGCTTTGCGTGTGGTAGGGTCCGAGGTTGACCTATCTAACCTCGTACTCTTGGGAAGAGTGATCCTATGAGAGAGAGGTAACATTACGCCGGGGACAATTTGTCGTTTGTACCTTTTTCTGATCTTGGGGACGTATGTTAGGACTGATTTTTCTTCCCTGAAGACCCGCCTCAGCTATGCCGGATATCAACCTTCTTCCACGAGGGGGAAGCTCACAAACTTGGACCATAACTCAAAGCTCTCTTAAATTTCCTTCGGTCTAACCAGCACTCCTTCTATCCATGGTCTAATCTTCTACAACTGAAGCAAAACTCTGGTAATCTTTCATATTTGAAAGCAACATCCAGAGGGTTAAATTGCTTCCTGTTCAAAAGAAACCCAGCTTTTAATGGGTCTCCAACTCTGATGGAAACCTTCAAGTAAACTAGCCATCCCATCAGACTAGTTCCCTCTCTTCCAGATTCGAACCATAAAATTTAGGGAAGAGTTTCCCTATTTTTTTAGCGTTTCTCGGTATTATAAGAGCTAGAGGAGGTTATGAATCTGAATCCAAAACTCTTTTAGGGAGAAGTCCAATTCTTCAAGAGCAACTTCGTGGTTCTACTCCTTTCAATTAAGCAAGCTATCTTGGACCGACCATGACCTCTGACTGATCACTTAACTTTTGTCATCTATGGACGGGAACACGAAAAGAAAGAGGTTATTTTCAAGATCGTGACATTCCAATTCCCAGCAATTTCATGCCTTCCTCAGAATAGCCGTAATCACATGGAGTTTAGCTAAACGGTTAGAAAGAATCTTTCCCACCAGAGAATGATTCTTTATCACCATATTAACTTCTCCATCCTCATTCAAGTCGAGGGAGACAGGTGGGACGTCAAAGTCGCCCTTTCCAGAAGAGGAATTCATTGAATAGGAAGCAGACGCCATGCGGTTGCAGACAAGGAGAGAAGGGAAAAAGAGGCAAAAGGGCCAAAAAAAAAACACACAAAAAAATTCAAATCAATCCTTCTTTCTTCAGGGATCGAAACACAATAACAAGGGTCAACATCTTCAAACCCCAAAAGAAAAAAAGATAGCACCAAAGAACATTGGAGGGAACCTAAAGTCGAGAGAGAAAATGAGGAATTTTTTGTTGTTGTTGTTTTTGTTGTTTTGAAATAAAAAATTCCCTTGTAATAATATAATGCATTGAATTAAATTTTATGTACATTTAAGACAAATAAAAGGGATAGTTATGGTAGATGGATCATAGAGAGAGAGGATAAAATGGATGGTTTTGGTGTCGGAGGGAATATTTCATCTTTTGTTGATGAAGATGGGGCCTGGGCCAAGACGTGGGCATGGTGGATCACTCTCTCTCTCTTCCCCTAATTTGTTTGCATATGCAAATAGTTGTTGAACATTATTTTAATTTAACTTTGCAGTTTTCAGAGTTTTTGTGCTGTTTTCTGCCATTACAAGTTCCAATTTGCAGTGTCGAAGTTCAAAGATCTTGATCATAAAAGTTCCTCAATCAATTTTTTAAAAGAATATACATTGCACTAATAAATTACATGTACAATAAATATATTAATATAATTACAATCAAAAGTTCGATAAAAAAATTACAATCAAAAGTTCAAAAACCCAAATAATCAAATGGACGTTATAAAATAAATCTGAACATAACTCTCATATGATACGAATTTAAATATCTAAACTAATGCACCACAAGATTCAGTGCCGTAACCTTTACTTAACTTTTTTTTAATGTTTAAAGATATACAAGATAATATTTGTTCATACATAATTTAAACTTTTTTGACAATAAGTATATACTTTGTAGATAAAACGATTTGAACCTGTGTTTTCTAGAATGAACATCATTCGCTTTTTAATGTCTAAAGGTGATTACAAGATAATATTTGTTCATACATATTTTAAACCCTTTAACAATAAGTATGTACTTTATAGACAAAAACGATTAGAACCCATATTTTGAACATTATTCGCTTTTTTCACTTGGACACTTAATAGGTTCAACCTTTACTAACTGAACTAAGATATTATTGGCCTGAATTATTTTATAATTTGAGCAATTCAAGAAAATAATGGTAAACAAACCTTTTTGTATTCATTTCAAGCCAACAGAGGATCCCATGTAGCAAATAAACAAGAAATCAGTACATAAATTTGTGAAATTAAGGGTGAATATGAAGCAGAGATCAAGTACGAACTGGTTCATGATTGTTGTGATTGCATATGTTACCGATATTGTTAATCATGATTTGATAAGTTCTTTGATCTGATTTATTAGTAATGTTTGAGCTTACCTGATAAACTAAACCCAAAGAATGGATTTGGTTTGGATCCATTTTAATCATAAGTGGGCCAAGACCGAATAAAAATAGAATCCTAAATCTTTCCACGCAGGGACGATCAAAACTACCCGATTCGGTTGACCCGGCCCGATTATTTGACGATCTAAAATGAAAATAGCAGGTATTTCACTAAAAAATTTACTTGACTCGATTTTTTTTTCAAGAAGCTGGGCCGGGTGTGGGCCAAATTTTTTTAGTAACCGGGTACCTGACTCGACCCAACCGACCCGACACTTTTAATATATATACAATTTTAAATTATATTTTTATTTTAGGTTCCTTAATATTTTTACCTAAAACTAAATTTTAATCTCTAAATTATTTTTATGTTTGTATTATGTACTTTTAAGTTATATATATATATATATATAAACTGACTTCAAATCACTAATTTTTGTGTTTGGATTATGTATTATGAAATCTTAAATTTTATTTGTTTACTATGTGATTTTTTTAAAATAAATTTAAAAATAAATAAATAAAAAATGTGAACCGAACACCTGTTACCCGATTTTCGAGTACCCGAGTTTCACGGGAACTCGAATAACGGGTACCCAACTAAAATAGGCCGGAACACAAGTTGTCATATATAATACCCGGATGAATTAAGTACCCGATTTTTTGGTCGGGTACCCGATAATAAACACCCCTATTTCCACGTTGCTCTTCAAGGACCTCAACTTCTATTATTACTAGAATATGACCATTGTTTCACTTCCAAAATTTAAATTTAAATTATTACATTGTTATATAAATAAAAACGTCGGAAAAATAATGTGTATACATAAAAGACAAAAATGTTTTTATTTACATAAAGGTAATCTATAGATTTATAAAGCTTTCAACACAAAAAATAAGGTATAAATAATATAAACAAATCTCTCTAAATTAAATTACTATAATAAATTATGTTAAATAATTGAAATTGATAATGTAACCCCCTCGTCCCGGTCCGGGCGACTGACCGGTTCGAGTAGGCTACACGGGGATAACCGAGGCGAACCCGTTAAGGTTCTACTTCGGTTAACAACCTGAGAAAACTTTTTCATTTATTATCTTGTCTAGATGGATTCAATTAGACCTATGTGTGAAGCGGCAGCGGAAAACAAGACTCACACGAAAGCTAACATCGAACAGGGCTTAATGCCCAACACTTGAGAACCTTTAGAGATGTCAAAAGCTCACTTTTCAGGCCTGTGTTTCAAAACTGACTTGCCCGTTTCGATACACGGGCCCAGTTTAAAAGGCCAACCACCCGTATTGATACGCATCCACCCCATTTCGGAACAGGGGTCCATTTCGCCTAGACATTTCGAAACATGTTTCAGAACAAGCAATCACAGTAGCCAAAACGTTTCGAGACTCGTATCGAAACAGGGGTTCACAGTAGCCAAACCGTACCGGAACGCGTTCCGGTACGGGTGTCACTAGAGCCACACTCGTTCCGAAACAGCCTTACCCGTTCCGAAACGCCTGCAACCAGTGAGTTTCCAAAACTAGTTTTAAACATCTCTAAACGATCCTAAATGACCCCAACGACGTTAAGAAGCAAACACAACATACACATATAAACTCTAGAGGCATACACCCTAGTCCAAACACGATCATCACACCACATACATGAAAAGGGCATGCATTTAAGGGAAACAAGCATTCACCACAAAAAGACATACATAGCATATTAAGGTTTCATGCCTTAGAACAACATACACAAAAGCATAAGGATTAGGGCACAAGGCCAACATTCATGGCATGAACAGCCACAACCAAAACACCAACATATCCAGGAGTCTAAACAAGCTTCTAACACAAAATAACAACACAAATCCCAATTGCTTAACTATTACATCTCATAACTTAAAAGTTCATACTTGAGGATAGCAAAAGCACACTTGGAGGCCTTCTCCTTGCACAAGCAACCCATGAACTAAGGATCTGCATTGTCGAACAAAAGAGAGCGTAAGCATAAAGCTTAATGAGAGTAAGCTTATAAAACAAACCTCGACAATGTAGGGTCCAAGCACGAGCAACAAACTAAGGGAGAATGCATGTTTTCTCACCTTCGAAGCCACAAGAGTCATATATATAATGCATGAACCTATCATCAAATATCATGCCATGCTCATCATGTCCATAAATACAACCATGTGAAACACATTTAACAATACATATTGGCACCTAGCTATGACCCGAATACACGGATAACAACCGTTGGAACTCACATCCAACAACTCAACCATTACCTTACGGTGGGATTACACTCATCACCGTTCCACGCGGAGGGGATTACACTCGTCATCGTTCCACGCGGAGGAGGTCCCACTCATCCTCACGCCCCGTCGATGGGATTCCACTCATCACCGACTAACATATAAAAGAAGATTTCCGGGCGTACCCGTACTCCATCTTGATGACTACCATCACCAAGACCACGCAAACATTTCGACTCTCGTGTGCACAATAAACATCCTAATGATTGATCATTTGTACCCAAGCATACTAGTGCCAATACTAACTCATTTCATAGTTCAACCTCACAACATTCTTACCAAATTTCCGTGCTTAGCACGTACTCACCATGATTTACCATCATGCACCCACATTCCACAATCACATGCATATCACAATGCATAAAACATCAGTGGCGGATCCATATGGTGCCTTGGGTGGGCCTGTGCCCACCCTAAAATTTTCAAACCTTACACATTTGGCTTCAATTTTCATAACTTTTATGAATTAGTCCTTAAATTTTATGACTTGTGCCCACCCTGAAATTTTGAGATTTTTATGATTTGTACCCATCCTAAAAATGTTTTGATTTGTGCCCACCCTCAAAAAAAATTCTGGATCCGCCACTGTAAAACATCATGCCTCAACACACATGTATATCACCATATACATAACAACATTAATCACAATAAATATGAAACAAGAGGCATAACACAACATTTAGAAGTTAAACCAAAGTCTTCTAAACTAAGCTTGAGATTAGACTATCAATCTAATCCCAACGCTAGGTGGGTTTACCAAGCCCGACATAGGTCCACATGCTCGAACCAACGTTTGAAAACCAATTTAAAGACATAGAACCACTCACCGGACTTCCAAACACAAGCAAACAACCGATCAAGCTCCCAACGGTTCCAGATTCGAAAGCGAGGCTTCACCAACAAAGTTCCTTGTTTCAAAACAATCAAACACACTTTATTAATCACCAAAACAAACACAAACCACTACTATAAACTCAAAGCACCAATCAAGCATCAAATTCAAGCCAAGAACATTCATAAAACCCTCATTTTCGAGCTGCCCATTTCCACAGCCAAAAACCATTGATTCCAACACTTTTAACACACCTAATAGCTTCCAAAATAACCCCTAACCATCATACAACCATCAGCCATCTATTTCCAACACTAAACAGCCACAAAACTCATCTTTAAAGCCCTCTAAAACCCCACTTAAACCCAAATCTGTGAATCATTATAAAATCGTGTAAAAATCATATATGTTGGACCATTCGGGCTACTAAATACATATCTAACTTCAAGAAATCAAAAGCTAAATCAAAAGTCAATAAAGTTTAGATTTTTATTCTTTAAACTCAAAAACTCAAAACACAAAATAATGGGTTTCCATGAAAACTAAGAACATGTAGAGGAAGAGGAAGTTGAGGACAACTCAAAAATGTTATTACCTTTTAAAAATCACCAAGAATGAAGGAGGATGGTGATGGAATAGTAAACTCCCATGGAGAGGGGAATATGTCGTGAAATTTGAAGGAGGGGGAGAAAATGAGTGAAAAAGGCACTTTTGTGTGTTTTGTTTTATTTTTAAAAGCCAAAGACATATTTACCCTTAATGAACATGGATTATTACAATAGTGTAAAATCCATGGCCACTGGGTTTAATTCTAAACAAGCCCAACATATTCATTTTATTGTTTTGAAAATACAAGGCCCAAAATAGTATTTTAATATTTTTAATTTCACTCGACCCCCAAACCCGGGTGTTACAACTCTCCCTCACTTAAGGAATTTCGTCCCCAAAATTACCTGGCGGAAACAAGTACGGAAATTGCTCAAGCATATCAGCTTTCCTCTCCTACGTGGCCTCTTCCACACCCCTATGTCGCCACAACACCTTGACCAACTCTATGGTCTTGCCACGCAACACCTGCTATCCGAAGCAAGTATCTCAACCGGTTCTTCATTGTACGACAAATCTAGATTCAGCTCTATCTCCTCAATGAGCATAACATGAGACAGATCTGATCTATATCTCCTAAGCATTGACACATGAAACACATCGTGGATCTTCTATAACTTTGAAGGCAATCTCAAACGGTAAGCTACTGGCCCAATCCGCTCAACTATCTCATACGGACCAATAAACCTCGGACTCAACTTGCCTTTCCGGCCAAAACGCATTACCTTCTTCCACGGAGATACTTTTAGAAACACTTTCTCACCCACTGAATACTCAACCTCTTTTCTCTTCAAATCTGTGTAAGATTTCTGACGATCGGAAGCTGACTCCAAACGGTCACAAATCAACTTCACCTTATCAGTAGTCCCCTTAAGCAAATCAGTAGCCCTCTTAAGCAAATTCGAGCCAAATAATTCTATTTTTCAAGTCTAGTTGGCTTTTGTTCACTCTGATTACTACTTTCTCTTTTAAAGTTTTTTTAATAAAATCTCTTTTAAAAATTTTCACTACTATTTATTATTATTTTTTAAAATATTTATTACAAGTAATTCAAATTTCTGTACCAACATGCTTCAAGCTTCTATTTTTGTTCTAATTCCAACAGATACGGTAAATGTTGAATGTGAGGGCCATGCAGGGACAGAGGCATTCATGTAATGGGAGTGGTTGTGGTCCTTTAATAAATTTTGGTAAAAATAGTAATTTAAGATTTTTAATTAAAATATTAATCAAATAAAGTATTTGTTCTTTTAGAATTTTTAATTTAAATATTTAATATATTTTTATCCATTTTAATGTTGAACCCTAAATCCGTCCTTAGACTACGATCAAACCTTTGAATTCGTTTGGGACTGTTTTGAAAATATAGTATAAAATACAGGTTGCCTAAAGGAAACTTTAACCAAAATAGTTTGAAGCTTGCTCCCAACATGATACTCGAAAAAAAATCCAATAGTTTTAATTTTGCATAAATACATGGTCTGCATATGCAAAGACGGAGCTAGCGTTAAGAGTTAAAAAAGTAAATTATAAATGATGAACAGTGAGGAACAAATTCATAATAATAAAAAAATAGATTTATCAAAGGTAAAAAATTAAGGGAGAGGGGAGAAGAGCCCTCCCATGATGCACATGTCTGTGTTTATGTGTATATGTTTAAGGGTTTTGTGGTGAAATTCATTTATATCATGATATTTAATTATGTCTAATCTTAATCTTAACTATAGGGGAGGAAAAAGAAGATTTTAGAAAAAAAGGAAGAAGTGATTGACAAGTGCCAAAATTGTTAAATAAATAATCCTAATTTCTAATAATGAATAATGAAAAGTTAGTATAAAAAGTAGGGTCGATCACAGAGACTAAAGAAATTAACGACTTCATTTCCTAGTTTGAGTAATCTGCAAAAATAAAAATGAGAATTTAGAAATAATAAAAAGGTAAAAATAATTAATAAATGAAAGTGATGAATGCTAAATAAATATAGAAAATTAGAGAAAGTTCAATAATGATGAGTTAGTTTTAGGCTTTGTTAGCCTCAATTACGATCGATCATCGGAAAAAAAAATTCTGCTCGCCAACCCATCCGGCTCCAAAAGTGCAAGTCAAAACACCTTTTAAATCAATGTCGACTTTTTGAGTTAAAGATGTAATAACTTTTAAGGGAACAACTGATTGCCACTCCTAGCTTTCAGAGAATGAAGAATACTTTCTCGAAGTTAAGCTGTCGCAAAGCTTTAGGCTAAGTGAAGTTTAGCTAAGCTTGAATTGAAAAAATAAATGGAGAAGAAAGTAAAAGAAAACGAAAAGAAAAACTTCTATAAAAATAACCTAGGAACAACAAATTTTAATTTGTGTTCAAATTTTGAATCTAGCGGGTATTTATACTTGAGAATCCAAACAAAATAAAATAATTAAAAATCCTAAATAAAAAATAAAGATAAAATATCCAAACTAAAAAACTTAAATTTAAACCTAAAGGTTTATCACAAAAGATAAATATTTAAAACTTGTAGTTTTGGTTGAATTCTGCTTTATTTTCTCGATAACAGTATATTTATTTCCGATACATTTATCCTTAAGATAATTTTGATTTTGAGATAATGTTGGTCTGCCTTCTAGAAGCTGTTGACTATACTGTCGAAATCTGCTGTTCCTCAGGCTCGAACCGCGTCATGCCACAGGTCGTGCCCACGACTCATGCCACAAATTCGAGTGAACTTTAAATTCTGCCTTTAACTGCTGGTTATGGGCTAATTAATCCAATGAAGTTCCTAATAAAAAATAAGCTCAAAAAGAGACGAATAAGTAATATACTCACTTTTATATATTATTTTTTTTTTATTTTTTTAATAGATTATATATATATATATTTTTTAAATATTCAAAAACTTTAAATGATGCATTAAAATATAACGATATCGATACATATTTGCGTCAAATAAAAAACATATGCTTAACCATCTAGTATTGAATCCCCAATTCCTCAAAATATAACAAAGCAAAGTTAGCTGCCTCTGGCAAATTAAAAATATATTTACTTTCTTTGCTTTGCAATTAGTTTTGACTAATGCAGAAAGACAACAACAGAGTAAAAAAAAAGACATATAATCTTTCTCATATTTACTTGTTAGTAGGTTGTAAACGAACCAAATGTTGAGAGAACAGTTCGTGAACCGTTCAGCGAGAAGTTCGTTTATGTTTCTTTATTTATTAAACGAATGAACATGAACAAGATTTTCAGTTTGTTTAATTAAATGGACGAACACGAACAAAGGGTTTGTTCGTTCACTTACGTTCATGAACGTTCGGAAATCCGTTCGCTTATGTTCGTTTAAATTTATTCACATATGTACATTTATATTTATTATTTTTCATAACAAAAGTATTATATTTAAAAAATTTAAAAACATATATTACAAATATGAGAAAAAAATTAAACAAATACTCATTGTACGATACTTCGGATTTCTTAAGAAAAAATTAAACAATATTCAATGTTCGTTCACGTTCGTTTGTTATTTTAACGAACGAACACGAACAAAAAATTATGTTCATTTAGTTGTTTGTGTTCGTTCATTTGTTCGGTTAAAATTAAATAAACGAACATGAACATACCCTCATTCGTGTTCATTCTATTTTTTTACAGTCATACTTGTTAGAAGTTACACATTAAAATGGCTTTTTTATATCCTCCAACTCGACATGTCATTCTATCATTGCATCAATGCCATGTCAATTAGTATACTATTGAGGAAATTTGAAGGAGATCTATTTCAAAGTTACAATTTCTCATGTAATTTATTGTTGTTATTATTATCAATAAAATATATTAACTATTGGATCAATATATTGTGCAATTTTTTTTTATAAAAGTAGTTAGTTTTATTAAAAATATATATTTAAATTACAATGAGGGTTTACAATCATAAACGTAAACTAATAACATAATTTAGACATTTTTCAATAACCAAGGCTAAACTAGCTATTTTAGATCATACAAGTATCATACAATGAAAGGTTTAAAACCCAAACAAAAGACTCGAACAAAAGATAGATACGAACATATCTAACTGCATCGACAAATGAACAACAAAAGGGATCAAACTACTTAAAGACCACCGACAACCGCAAATCAAAGCCGAACGTCATGAGAAAATCTACAAACGCAAATATCTTATCCAAATCCAATTTTAGGGTTCAAAGCAGGAAAAATCAGCAAGATAACCAAATAAGCGTCATCTTGGCCAATCGAGGCGATGTCAAATCCAACCTGAAAAAAAATAAAAATGAAAAGAAATGGCCAAACGACTGCCAATAAAGACAAAAACGTGCCAAAAGGTAGAGAAAGACGTGCCAAAAGATAGATATATTCTTAATAAAAACTACATAAAAAAGAAAAATATATATAATATAATAAAGGGAAAACTACCCCAGTGACCACCCAACTATTGGCCGCGACCTATTTTGACCACACAACTAAAAAATTGAAAATTTGACCACCCAACTATTTAACTAGACCTATTTTGTAACCCCCTCGACCCGGCCTAGCCGCCAGACCGCATCGAACGGGTTACACAGAGAAAACCGAAGTGAAACCCGTTAAGGATCCACTCCGATTAGCAACCCTAGAAAATTTCTTTTAAGTTATCTTGTCTAGATGTATTAATTATATCCTATGTGAGAGGACACGCAGCGGAAATCACACAAGGATACAAAACAAGCCATTAAAATACCCTTTTTTTAACTTTTATAACAGATCGTATCAATACGCTAAATGACCGTACCGATACGCCTGTACTTGGTCAACACCCCAAGTCAAACCTAGGGAAACCGTATCGATATCCACAAGGTGAGTATCGATACGCCCTCAACGGTCAACTTCCCTTGGTCAACTACGAAGACCGTACCGATACTCTCAAGACCCGTACCAATACACCAAAATCTCGTCAATTTCTCAAATTTCCAGAGAGCATTTGGGGTATCGATACGCCCCCGTGTACCGACACGCCTTGCCTAAAACAAAGGACCGTATCGATACTATCATTGAGCGTATCGATACGCCCTACCCTGCAAGACTGTTTTTAGCTGTCAAAAACACAAGTGACTCAACACAACGACATCTAACAAGCATTTAAGCAACATTCAAAACACACATATATCAGTAGGCATCCATGGAGATACATATGAAGCAAGATAAACACATAACGAGGCAACATCCAACATGATAAGATTCTTAGAGAAACAAACATACATAACATTCAACAACATAGCAAAAAGCCAAACAAAAGCATAAATCAACAAGGTAAAAGGCAATACAAGCCCAAAACAATTAAGCAAACTTGTCTAAGCAAAAAGGACATGCCAACAACACTTCAAACATAAAGGTCCTATCCCAATGCTTAATACTAATTATTGAAGTCTAAACTCATACTTGAGCAAACCAAACTTCCTTGGAGTCTCCATTGTTCCCCAAGCTGCTCCGAAGGTCTAAGGGCCTGCATTGTTAGAAATGAGAGCGTAAACGTTTAAGCTTAGTGAAGGGTGCTCAAAACGGTAGCTACAACAATGCAGTTTTAAAACGTTAGTTTGCTTGAAAACCAAAACCATTTCAAAATCATTTCCACATGCTTGAACACATAACAACATGCATTTACCGAATGCAACCACAAGCCATAGGCTTACCACATGCCCATTCTCATAATGCAAACAAAGTAACCACAATGCATAAACATAATAGAAAAAAATCAACAACATGCTTAACATGAGAATTAAAGCATCATGTGTATATTGACATTCATCGTTTTTACTCGGATATGCAGATAGTTTCTCAAACCCACTAGACACTTCCGGTGGAATCTCACATCACCGTACTCACCCGTCTAGTAAAAACATAACTTCCGGTGGAATCTCACATCACCGTACTCCTTAGTGGAATCTAGCATCACTAAGGCCACGTGCGACTTTTACCTCAAGTGCACTATAATCCTATTGATCGATCAATTATATCCGGTAACAACTCAACACGTGTCAATATACTCATTCACAACCACAAGCATTATCGATGCTTGAATCACTTACCATGTCCAAACTTCCATGCAAATCATGTACTCACAATGCAAACTTAACACATTATCAACATGACATGTTCACATTGCATCAAGAATCGTAAAATACAATTTAATTGCATAAAACCTTTAAAACTTACTCTTGAGCTTGAATTGGCTTTTCAAGCTCAATCCAAACTCTCAAAACATTCCCTTAACCACTTTAAGGCTTTTAAAATCGATCCACTCACCAGCCAACACACAAACGATGTCCAAGATGCCGAATTAAGCCTCTGAACTACCTGAATTTTCGTCTACAAAGCCCGAATCCAATTCCTCTGTTTTGAGTAACCCAAAATCGAACATTAGAACACAAATACACTCACAAACACAACAAAAACCCAGAACTCAACAATCTTGCAACAACACACATCGATTCAAGCCCAAATTTCACCTGAAACATGATAATTTCAGTTCCAAACTACTTGCAGCCATACCCAATGAATTTACCATAAAAAATCCACCTTTTAACATCCCTAAACATCAACCCAAAGCTATCAAACCTTCAGTTGTCATTTAGACCCAAAACCCATCCAAAAACTCAAGATTTTCAACTCTCAAAATCACCCACAATACCCATTTCGGGTTTCCTATAACCACCCACCATTTTCATGTTATTTTAGCAATAAAACAAAGTTAAAAACACTCTCAACTCAGCCATAACAAACCCAAACGAAAAACCCATAAACCTCCTTTCATTTCAACCCAAACTTTAAAAATCAAAACAAGTTAAATCCATAAGTTCTGCAAAAATCTTAGCATTTAAGACTCAAGGAAGATGAAACTAAGTTAAGGAGCCATTTACCTTGAAGAAATCACTTGGATTGGGAGCTTGGGGCAATAAAATAGTAAAAAGGGGTTTCAAGAGGTTTTTGAACGTGAAAACAAGTTTGAGAAGATGATGGCTTTTGAAAAAAAAAACTCTTTTTTTATTCCTTAATATTAAAAGTACTCATTTTTCCCTTTAATCTTTTAAAACACTTTAAGTGTGTTAAAAAATAGTTTTCCTCCAATTTAAATTTTAACCCGAAACAATTTAACTAATCCGATTATCTCTCGGTC
Source organism: Hibiscus tridactylites (assembly GCA_958450335.1). Classification (NCBI taxonomy): domain Eukaryota; kingdom Viridiplantae; phylum Streptophyta; class Magnoliopsida; order Malvales; family Malvaceae; genus Hibiscus; species Hibiscus tridactylites. The sequence goes on from OY288284.1 coordinate 67,992,497, forward strand.
CTAAACTCGAGGGCGTTACATATTTTGACCACCGCCGTTAAAATCTAACAGAGAGGTGATGTGGCAGTTAAAGTAAAATTTGTATAATTACACTTTTAGTCTATGTTAATTAACTATTATATCAATTTGGTCCTAATTTTAATTTAATTAAATAAAATTAATTAACCAATTAGATAACAATGGATTTACTTTAATATCTAATTTAATTTATTTAATATTATATATGACCATGGTAGGGTTTGAACTAATGACCTTTAAGGGAAAAAGGCCAAGGCTTAACCACTACGCCAACTACTTCTTAGTGATGTAAATTGCATCATTCTATATATGTCTTATAATGAAGTAAGTGCTAGGGGAAAAAAGAAGAAAACAATGTTTGAGAGGAGACTCGAACATGAGTCACATGAGATATATAAAAATACGAATATCACTAAATAAAATATATTTGATTTAATTAAAATATAAAATTATTAAATATTCGATTTAAAAAATATTCGATTTAAAAGAAAAGAAATTCGATTTAAAATATTCAAATATATATTTTTTACATTTAAATTAAAACGAATATTTATTAAAATATTAAGTCTTCGATTTAAAAAATATTTGATTTAAAAGAAAATAAATTTGATTTAAAAAATTATTCGAATATTTTAAAAAGTTGATTTAATATTTTTAAATCAAATATTTGAATACTTTTTAAAATCAAATTTCTTTTCATTTAAATCGAATATTTGATATGCGTGTTTTTATATATCTCATGTGACCCATGTTGGAGTCTCCTCTCAAACATTTTTACTTCTTTTTTATCTAGCACTTACTTCATTATAATATATATATATATATATATATATATATATATATATATATATATATATATATATAATGATGCAGTTTACATTACATCTTAGTAGTTGACGTAGTGGTTAAGCCTTGGGTTTTATTTCTTAAAGGTCATGAGTTCAAAGTTCAAACCTCACCATGGTCGTCTTCTTTTCTCTTGAATTTTTCTTTAATCAGGTGGTGACATATGTCACTACATGATTGGAGGAATATATATAATATTAAATAAATTAAATTAAAGTTTAAAGCAAATTCATCCAATTGAGTGATGACATGTGTCGTTATTTGATTAGTTGATTAATTTTATTTAATTAAATTAAAATTAAGACCAAATTGATATAATAGGTAATTAATAAGGATTAAAAGTGTAATTATAAAAATTTTACTCTAACTGCCACATCATCTTTTCGTTAGATTTTAACTGCCAACGGTCAAAATAGGTCTATTTAAATAGTTGGGTAGTCAAATTTTGAATTTTTTAGTTGGGTGGTCAAAACAGGTCGTGGCCAATAGTTGAGTGGTCACTGGGGTAGTTTCTCCTCTAATAAAACTAGCGATAAAGAAAGGAAGATTACCGGCTATCAGCAATCAATATTAAAGTTGATGATGTCGCGCGACGGTCTGGCCCGTTCCTAAGATTTTGGTGGCCTACGGGTGAACTTAAAAATTAGGCCCTAATAATAATTATTGAAAAAAATTAAATTTTAAAGAGCCTAAAATGGGACTTTAATAACAATTAATGGAAAAAAATAAATTTTAATAGTTTGTATCTATTAACAAATATTGAAAAAATTAGGCTCTAATAAAAAATATTGAAAAAAATACATTTTAAGAGTATAACCCTAATAACAAGTATTAAAAAAATTAGGCCCCTAATAACAAGTATTACAAAAAATTGGATCCATAATAACAAATATTGAAAAAAAAAATAGAATTTTAAGAGTAGGTCTAATAATAAATATTAGAAAAATAGGTTCCTAATAACAAGTACTGGAAAAATGAAACCATAATAACAAGTATTAAAAAAAACTAAATTTTAATAATAAACTCTCCCTAATAACAAGTATTAAAAAAATATGATCATAATAATAAATATTAGAAAAAATAAATTATTATTAAAATTAAATAATTATAATTATAAACCATGATCCCTGAATAAGGGTGGGCGCCGTCGCCCTTATGGTCCACTCAAAGTATCGGGGACGGCCCTGCCGACGGTCAAATAAGGTGAAAAACCAAAGTGATTGTCGGAGAGAATATATTGTGGACTTGATTTTATATTGTTTCTCGTTATTTTTATGTTTTAAAATCCTTTCAAAGTGGATTCATTGTTGGCAACATGTTCCTTTGTCAGCCTTCCAATGTCTGCCTAATATGCCGGCAAGAGATAACTCTTCATTGAACTTGCATAGGAAAGTTGAACCATAATTAACAATTTAGATTTTTAGACTAACTAATTAAATAATACCAATTACCAAAATAAAATATTGAACTAAACGCTCAACTTTAAGCATAATATAGTGACCAAAATAAAATTTTGGCCTTTTAATTGTATTGGTCAAATATCAACTTCTGTATGTCTGCTTAATGAAATGAAAGGACTGCTTTTAAAAAAATATCTAAAATTTTAACTAAAATAATAACAATAAATTTTTAATTAATCAATGAAATTATTTTTAAAAATAATTTAAATTATATTAAATGTAAACATTGAGAATAGATTTCAATTTTTTATAATTCTTGTATTATTACCCAAAGAGCAGCAATCTACTACAAAAAATTAGGTCTTTACAAGGTAATTAAAAAATAACATTCAATCTATACAAAGCTTGTCTATTTTCAGCATCTAGACCATCTATCTTCTTACTGTGTAATCTAGTTTTCACTATATTCTTTAGGGTAAAGTACACCAATGGTCACCGAACATTTAGGGCGGGTTCATTTTGGTCACCGAACTTTAAAAAATTTATTAGCGTCACTCAACTTTTAGTCTACTTTCATTTTGGTCCCTCCCGTTAACTTCCGTTAAAAATGCTAATGTGCACGTTATCTTCTTCTTCAACCTTTTCCCCCTGTTTTTTCTCTGATTTTTCTCTACAACTAAAGTCGCTTTGTTGAAAACAAAATTGCTTCTTTTTATCAAAGTTGGAGATATTGTAGCTTATGCTGGTAATCCTGCAACAAATGAATGTATAATAAGGTTTAAACCTTAACGAATCCCAAAAATACAAATGAAAGATATTTATAGTTTTCAACAAAACATGAAGCATATAAGATCGAACATTCAAGCCTTATAACATAATTCCATTACAAAAAAGTTACTGGTTATCTTACACAAAGACAGAACAAAGAAAGCGAAATCCTTAATAAATTTGTGATAGAAAGCGGAAAATGTTCAAAAGACTTTTGGCACTTGCTAAACGGCTAACTCTCTAACAGGAGTAATGGTTAGCACTCGTCTAGCTGAAACCCTTTTAGGACGGATAACAATCTTTCAAGTGTAGGTAAGGCATATGCAGTTGTCTGCATTTTTAACGGAAATTAACGGGAGGGACCAAAATGAAAGCGGACTAAAAGTTGAATGATCCCTATGAAATTTTTAAATATTCAGTGACCAAAATGAATTCGCCCTAAAAGTTCAATAATCATTGGTATACTTTTCCCTATTCTTTATACAATCAAGAATAATATATTGCGTACGAGTCAATCCTCTAAAATTTTCAAAGTTTCTTTTTGGTGCACTCCAAACAATTTTAAGCACACACAACAAGGGACTTGCCTATCAAGTTTTTGTTAGCCCAATTCAATTCTTCCTCCCATGTGGTAGCAGGCCTGTGTGTACGCATCAATTTTGTATTGGGCCACATACTTAGTCCATGTAACACCCGGGCTTGGGGGTCGGATGAAAATAATATTTAAATAATAGTTCAGGTTTTGGTTTTATAATTAAAATAATAAAATATTATTTTGGGCTTCATATATTCGAAGCAAACAATCATGTTGGATTTAAATTGTTTTGGAAATCAAATTCCATGGATTTTAGAATTGGAAGATGGCCATCTCATTAATGGCAAAGTTGTAATTTCTTGGTCTTGTAAAATAAAACTCATTTTCATTTTATTTCAAATACCCAAAAAATCACACCCATCTTCTTCCTCCCCATTTTTGAATGTGAGTTTCTCCTCCCCATCTCCCATCACTATTCCATCACCAATCTTGCTTGTTTTTAGGGCTTTTCAAAGGTAAATACATTTTCTTATTACCCTCATCTTCCTCTTTCTTCCCATATAATTTGTTTTCATTAAAGCTCACTAGTTTGCATTTTAGGGTTTTGAGATTTTGAGTTAAAAATGCTATCTTTGTTAGCTTTAACTAAAGCTTTTAATTTATTAATGTTATGTGAGTTGTTTACTACCTATAAGGTCCAACATATCCGATTTTTGCAAGGTTTTATGGTGAAACCCGAAATGGGTTTTTAGGGGTATATTTAAAGTGTCAAAATTTGTGTTTTTGAGATGGTTTTGTGAAAAATTGATGGGTTGCTGTTATAGTAACATTGGGTAGGTGTCTTTGGATGTTATTTGATGATTTTTGAGTAGTTATAGTGTTGGTTTGAATGGATTCCCGTAGCTACTGCTGTAAGTGATTTTTGGGAGTGGAAATGAGAGTTTTTAAGGTATCTATGTGGGGAAATGAAGGGTTGATGGTTATACTATGTTTGGGTAGCGTTTTGAACATGTCTAAGGGTGCTTTGGATGACTACATTGCTGATTTTGGATGGGTCTTTATGGAAGTACGAAAATGAGAAATTGAAGAATGAACTTGGCTTTGAATTGTGAGAATTGTAGTGGATTTGTGTGTTGGTGTTAAACTTTGGGTTTGTGGCTGATTTTGAGGTTAATATATTGTTTTTGAATGGTTAGAAGCAAGGGAAACCAATGGGGAAGCTTCGGGCTCGAATCCGGAAATTTGGATGCTTGGTAGGCTTGTTAGCTTGTGCAAATGGAGTGGTCGGTGAGTGGTTACTGTTTTTAAATGACTTTCAAATATTGGTTCAAGCATGTGAACCTAGGATGGGCTTGGTAAACCCACCTAGAGTTGAGATTAGAGTGGTAGCCTAATCTCAAGCTTAGCTTAGGAAACCTTTGGTTGAACTCCTAATTGCTTATTATGCCTCATGTCTAATTGTGATTGTGTTGGCTATGTATAATGTGTTATGCATGTTGTGGAGGCTTGATATGATGCGTTGATATATGCATGTGGTTTGGTTTATGAATCGTGCATGATAGTGATCATGGTGAGTAAGTGCTAAGCACGGAAGTTACGTTGAGTTGATGTTGTGAAAGGTTATGGAATTTGATTAATATTGGCACTAGTATGCTTGAGTACAATGATCGATCATTAGGATGAGTGTGCACACGAGAGTCAAAGTCGCGTGTGGCCTTGGTGGCGTTAAGGCACCAAGGAGGAGTACAGGTACACCCGGAAATCTTTATATTAGTCGGTGATGAGTGGAATCCCATTGACAGGGCGTGAGGATGAGTGGAATCCCCTCCGCGAGAACCGGTGATGAGTGTAATCCCACCGAAGGTAATGGTTATGTTGGAAATGCGTCCCAACATGTTATTCGCGTATTCAAGTCATAGCTAGGTGCCAATATGATATTGTATGTATATGCCAATATGAGTGGAATCCCCTCCGCGAGAACCGGTGATGAGTGTAATTGATTGAGATGTGTTGCCAATATGATATGACATGTGATTCCCATATGCCTTGAGATATGTTATTAATAATACATTGATATATGTATCATTGTAAGTTGAGCTTATGAGTTGTTGAGCATGGCATAATGTTGATTATATGTTCATGCATCATGTTCATTTTGGCTCTCGTGAATCAGAGGTAAGATCATGCATTTCATTATGGTAGTTTCTCGTGCTTGGACCCTGCATTGTCGAAGGTTTGTTTTATGAGCTTACCCTCACTAAGCTTTTATGCTTACGCTCCTTTTTGTTCGACAATGCAGATCAGTAGCTTGTGGGTGGCAAGGGCAAGGAAAGGTCTCCAAGTGTCGCTTTTGGTTAGCTCAAGTATAAACTTTAAATTGTAGATTGTAATAGTCAAGCAATGGGATAGATGTCGTTGTTTGAGCCTTTGAAGTATGTTATGTTGGTTGTTAGAAGCATGCTAGACTCCTTTTATATGTTGTGTTGATTTGGCTTTTGGATGTTGGATTTGCCTATCTTAAATATCCATGTATATGTCCTTGTTGAAGCTTAATGCTCTTTTAAATGCCATGTATGGATGCCTCATCTTATGCCTTGTGTGATTTGAGTATGTTTTGCCATAGGGTCCATGCCTCTAGATTATGTTTGTAAGTGATGTGTGCTTCTTGGAGTTGTTTAGGGCTTTTGTGGTTTCTTGGAGATGTTTAAAGTTGGCTTTTGAAAATTTCAGACAACCAGTGTTTTGAAATGGGCTGAGCTGTTTCGGAACAGGTAAGGCTTCAGGGTCCCCGTATCGGAACTCGTTTCGATACGGTTTGGCCACTGTGAACCCCTGTTTCGAAACAAGTTTCGGAACACTTTGGCTACTGGAAATTTGAGAAATTGCCGATATGAAGGGGTTTCGAATCGAGTCTAGGGGTTTCAGAACGGCCAATGTCTCGTTGACCACGAGAAGTTGACCGTTGGGGGTGTTTCAGAACAGTTGACCTCCGTTCCTATATGGCCTTCTCGTGTGGACTTGGGGCAGTTGACCAAGTCAAGGTGTTTCGATACACCTTAAAGGTGTTTCGAAACGGCCTGCCTAATAACTTAAAATTGGACTGTTTATTTGCCGTTTTGTATTCCAGTTGCGTGTCTTTCTCAAATTATTCCGCTGTTGTGATCACATAGGATTTAAATGTGCCTTTATAGAAGATTAAATCGAAAGAAATTTTTAGGGTTGCTAACCGAGGGGGAACCTTAACGAGTTTCGCTTCGATTTTTCCCGTGTGGCCTACTCGGACCGGTCATCCGGCCAGACCAGGACGAGGGGGTTACATTCCAAACCTCAATGGATATCAAAATAATAATAAATGATACAAAAGCCCAAAAAATAAAAAATAAAATAAAAAATAAAAAACCCCAAAAAAACTCTAATCTAATGAAACTCTACTGCACTACCGCAATCTCTACTTCTTAGAGAATGTCCATGGCAGCCTTGCACGTTACTCACCCAACGGCCCGATCTTTGCGCCGCACGCCACGAGACCCTGGATTTGTCGGCCTTGCAACGGTTTGGAGAACCGTTCGTATTCCCTTATAAATACTGAGTACACCAAACAACAAAGGGGGGGAGAAGCGGAGGACGATTAGAAACTGAAGGTGATTGAAATATACGAGCAAGGCAAAAAGGGTAGAGAGTTCGGCTGAAATTAATAAAAAGAAGAAGTTGAACCGTTTACCTTTGATTTCCTGCGAACGAAGAAACGACTGAGAAATCCGAGCGGTGAGAGGATTCGCGGCTACTGGTAGACCAACATACTTGAAAATTAACGCGATCCAACGGTGGGATTTTGAAATCAAGAGGTAAAAGTATTCAAAGTTTTGAAACTCTTTCCAAATTTACTTGAATATACTCGTTTTTTAGAAAACTAACGTTGGGGTTGAGTTCAGGGAGGAGAAACGAAGAGGAAAGGTATTTTTTAAGTTTTTGTCGTCGCCGGAGCTAGACCGACAGCGACGGACATTGATAATCACAGAGAGTTGGGAGAGAAGAGAGTATTCAAAAATCTTGTTTTAGGGCAAATAAATAAAAATAAAAAGAGATTGAATGGTAAAATGGTGAGTTAAAATAATATTTAGATTTTTTACCATTAAAATTCCCTAATTAAAGTATTGCATCGGTCATAATGATAGCGATTTAAAATCACTTAAAAATGTATTGAAAATTGATGCAGCTTAGAGAATCGTGCGCACAGACATCTTCGGCACCCATTTTAATTTTGAAATTTTAGGGTAGAATTACATGTTAGGTCCCTCTTTTGTCTTAGATTCTTTTAGACTTTAGGCCTAGTTTGTTTCTTTTTTATATGAGTCCTAATATTTAGATTCTTTTAATTAAGTCCTCGGTTAATTAGTTAGTTAATAAGTCTATTAAGTGCACACATTTAATTTAATTGTAGTTAATTTAAGTTTTTTTAAATTAATTGTTTCCAATGGAATTTTAATTTGTTTAAATTGATCATTAAAGTTGGAGCTTAATTGTAAATTGATCTTAAATATTTGCGGATATTTTTGAATTCGACCTTAAAATTGAATTTGATTAATAATTTGCATGATTTATGATATTTTACAAATTAACTTAAAGTTTATGATCTTTTATTCCATTTTAATCTCCTATGTTTTTATTTGCATGATTTAATGTTCAAACATGTAATTTAATTTTTGTATCATTTTACATCATTTTTTTAATAATGTTTATTAACCGAGCCATGTATCTTTGAAGCCTTTTAGACAAGACACCCCCTTTTAGGTACCAATTTTGGGCGTTGTGGGGTGCTATAACCTTCCCCACACGTAACCGACTCCCGAGCCCAACCTGACTCCCGTTCAGACGCAGACCAGTTCTAAAGGTTTTCGGTCATACCCAATCCAAAATGATCGATGGCGACTCCAAACAACGACGAGCCTATGAAGGCCCAACCAATTTCGGCCCGGACCAAAAACGGCGTCGACAGCTTGGCGACTTCGCTGGGGACTGTCCAAGAGAGTCAAGCCGCGAAAAGGGGTATATGTTTTCTGAAACGTCACATCATTTGAGAGCTTTCTACCCGAGCTCTGTCCCGATTAAGTGGGGGAAAAACACTGCTCCTTCGTGAGGTTAACCTTCGTATGGGATAGTAGTTGCCTTCGGGATGTATATGCCTTATGGCTTCGTGAGGTTAACCTCCGTATGGTCATAAAGAAATACATCTCCTCGAATTGAACTTACTAGCCTTAGCAAGTTTTAGTGAGGACAGTTCGGGTCCCTATTTAGAACCAAAAATTGCATGCAGTGAACCTTAGAAGCACACCCCTATTAGAGTCATGTTGAACTCGAACCTTAGTGAAATACCCTTTTATGTATATAAGCTTGCATTTTATTATGTTATATACATTTTTTTTACGCTAACTATTTTTTTGGTGCTTCTTGTTTTTTTAAACATGCGCATATGCATCATAATCATGCACGATGTTGGCTCGTAATTGTTCGTAAAAATAAAAGATTTTTGCAATGGAAAAAAGTCCAACAACAATGGAGAAGACAATACGAGCATTCACAAGTGGTTCAAGGAGAAAGAGAAGCAAATGACAAAACTTATCCAAGATATACAAGTAATGCAAAAACGACATGAGGTTACCTTCAATGACCTTAAGGCATGTCGCGTACAACATCAGGAGTTGAGGGATTGTCTGACGATCTTAGAAGGAATCCTCCGAACTTACCAACAACAAGACTCCGTTATGGAGTTAGAAGCTTTGCGACTAGAGAATGAGACACTAAAACATTTGGTAAAGACGTTACAGACGTCTTTAGAAGACCATGAGAATCTTGTCGATGACCTTTAAGAGACTATAAAGATTGTTGATCTTCAGTTTCAGACTGCAAGAGGAGAGATTAAAAGAAGGGATGACTTGATGACTGAAGCCATTTTCCAAATTCGAAAGGTGGCTAAGAAGTTCACAAGCCTAGCCAATGAAGCCGAAGCATTGAGACTTTGGCGTGGTCCCGCGTTGCATTACAAGAACAAGCTGGCTCGTTTTTGGGAGAGATTGAAAAGATAGGAGATATAGCTCATCATTATCTTTGAGTGATTATTTATTCTTGTAATAAAACATTGTTAGGTTTTTTTCCTTCAACATTTGTTTTTTAGGATTTGAATAATAAAGATCTCTTGTTTTATGCAACCAATTTTCGAGCCAACACCAGTTTATATTCATACTGGCATTCATCATCGTATTCTGCATTTACTCATGAACGTTGTGCATCAATAATTAAAATGTTAATTTATAGGGGTTTAATATTAGTGATCCTGGAAACGAAGGACGATCAAATTGAACATCCACATTTCACACGTTTCAAGAGGCTAGAAGAATGGAAGAAAGGCTTCAGAAACTAGAGAAGTTCCATGAGCAAGTTACTCAGGATTTGAAGAGCTTAAGAGAGGACATAGAAAAAAGTCAAGAGAATCTTTTGAGCAAACTAGAGGATAAGCTATCACAGTTTTTATCCAAAGCAACAAGTGCTGAAAAAGGAAAAGCTCACAAAGTTCATGAGGAAGATTCATCATCTTTACCTTTTGGATCAAAAGAAGCACATCCTCAGTTAGTGTTTTCTGCTGGTGGACTATAATCTAATGTTCATAACCAAACCAATCTGCATGATACTTCAGGTTCAAACATGTGGGCAAGCCCAATTAAACCAGAAGTCCCAAATTTTGACGACCTTGGTGAGTTGGAAAAATTGAAGAAAGGACAACCCAAATTTTCGAGCATAGTTGACGATCAGTTCAAATACTTAGAAGAGAGAATCAAAGCCATGAAAAGTATTGATGCCTTCAGTGGAACTGATGTGAGAGAGCTATGCTTGGTCCCTGATTTGATTTTGCCCCCAAAATTTAAAGTACCAGAATTTGAGAAATATGATGGCACAAGCTGCCCAAACGTCCACCTCACCATGTTTTGTCGCAAAATGACAGGATATGAGAGTGACGATAAACTATTAATCCATTGCTTTCAAGATAGTCTAACCGGATCCGCTGCGCAGTGGTATAACCAATTGAGTAGGGCTCGAGTGAGCACATGGAGAGATTTAGCACATGCTTTCAAAGAATAATACAAACATGTCCTAGACATGGTGCCTAATCGACTGACACTCCAAAATGTAGAGAAAAGACACAATGAAGGATTTCGACAATATGCCCAACGTTGGAGGGATATGGCCACACATGTCCAACCACCATTGCTTGAAAAGGAAACTACAAGTCTTTTCATCAATTCTTTAAAATCACCATATTACGACAAGTTGGTGGGCAGTACCACCAAAGACTTCGTTGATATGGTGAAAGCGGGCGAAATGATAGAGAGTGCCATTAAAAGTGGGAAGCTTAACAATCTTGAAGCTTCTTAAAAGGCACACACCAAGGAGAGTGAATTTGAAATCCACATGGTGAACGTTAGAGGCCCAAGTTATCGTCAATTTGAGCCTTCATCTTTCAAATCGAGTTCTAATTCTAAGTCTACATCTGATAAAAATTCTCGTGAGACGACTTCTATTGATCCAATACCAATGACTTATATTAAATTGCTCTCGAAGCTTGTTGAGGTTAACCTTGTGGCTCCAATTCACTCTGAGCCAAGAAAACCTCCTTATCCTGAAGGTTACGATACTAATGCTACATGTGATTATCACTTAGGGAGTTTAGGTCATACCACGGAGAAATGTGGGGCATTAAAACGCAAGGTGCAAAGTTTGATTGAATCTGGGGCATTAACATTTGATAAGTAATGTGATTCTGATGAGAATAGTGTTTATGCGTCGAATTGAACCTGATCGGTTGGAAAACACTGAGAAGAAATCATTCATTTCCCATCCTGAAATTTAAGTTGCCCTAGCACATAGTTGTTTTCCTCTTATTTGAAATTATTTGTTTTTCTCTTATGATGTTAGTTGTATGACATTTTCATTCAATAAATGTTACCTTTTGGGGGCTATGAGCAATGAAGCACATTTATAGAATTTGAAGTTCTTTGAAAATCGAATAAATGAAATGTTCTTTTAAGAATCGAGGTTATAGACCTTTGACATATGACAAGATTTAAACCTTATTCCAGTCAAAATCAAAACGTGGATCTCTTGATCTTTTCACTTGAAATTCATTCATGACAGACTTGAAAGGTCCACTTTGACATTATAATGGTCTGTCACATCTACAACTTCTAAATCATACATTCGTCTTCTTAGGCATAAAACCAATTTCTCTCTCTTTCATACACCTTGAAGACATGAAATTCAAAGATATTTATCCGTGTATGAATCTTGCAGCAATAAAACAAAGTGAGGCATTTCATGCTGATTATGTGAGTAAGCTCAAACTGTTGGGGCATGTAAGAAGCAAAAAGAAAAAATAAAAAAAGGAAAAATAAAAAAGAGAAGAAAGATTAGACTATCATGCATTAGCTGTATTTAGATGATTCTGTGAATAAATGAGTGAACTCTGAATATTGATCCTTCTAAGGATAACTCTTTTATGAAGATATCTATGTATGAAATAATGAATGGCATTCCTTCATTTTCCCTTGTACAAAAAAATTATCCATTGTTGTCCCCCTTTGAACCTAGTGTTTTTTTCTTTGGTATAAACCCTAATCAAGGATCACCCTCAACATTGAGGGCAAAAGTGAGGAAAATTTGCTCACATGAGTCAATTATGATTGCACCACAAGGACGAGGCCTTATGAATTAAGGGCGAAGAACAAGAAGACATGTTTCAGCTACAAGAGGTGACATGTACTCAAATAAAAAAAAAGTTCTAAATTCATTCATGAAAAAAAAGAGAAAAGAAAAAAGGCCAAAAAGAAAAAGGAAATTGAAAAAGAAAAAAGAAAAAAAAAACATGAAATGAACAGAACGAGAATCACACATTTAGAGTCCCTCGTCAAAAAAAGACTTTCTTGAGTCTAGTTGAGATATGTAACACAACATTGTTCGAAGTTCCAAATCCAATATTCGTGGAAGGTTATGAATCCTCGAAGATGAAAGTAAAATGAAGGAAATGAACTCTAGGGTGAAAACCTAAAAATGGGTAGTCTAGAGCGATCCAAGAAAAAGAAACAAAAAACACGAGGAAGCAGATTCAAGTTGAGCATAGTGCGGATTAGATTCTATCAGAAATGATTGATCATTGGTTTATTCACCCTTAAACACTTGTTTGAGCCTATATAACTTTTCTTTCATAACCCTGAACCATAGCCTACATTATGTGCCTATAAAGTCCATATTTGATCATACATGAATATTTGAGTTAAAGAGATTATCTTTAGAATTGGTGTCACCTCTTGGTGTTAATTCTTTTATTTACATAAGGTTTCTAAAACTCTCATGCATGATAGGATAATAAAAAAAGAAGAAATAAAATGAGGGTACAAGATGAAAACCCACAAAGGGCATCTTGAGACCAATGGCGGGTTCGAGTCATAAACGTGAAACGGCAGCTCAAATATTAAGATCAAATTTGCATGGCTGACACATGAGAAGCGATCTCCCAAATGTTTGATGAAGTTCTACTTACCCTGAAAGCATTCACAAGAAACCGGGTCAGTAGACAATTCCAAAAGTCGCGCACAAAGTTGCCAAGATCACTTGATCATGTTTTAGAAAACCAAAGAACATTTGAGAATTATGTCTCATTTGAAAAGAGTCAATATCCGAAAATACACTCATTCCCCAAGTCATCTCACACCTTGAAACCAAAAATAGCCTTGGCACATGTCAAAGAACTATACCTTTGAAAGATTAAAAGAATCGTTGATTGTCTTGATATTTAATGAACTCATATTTTACGAAGTGTTTCAGTTATGAGCCTAGCATGAGGGGCACATTTCGTTTTGAAAAAATGTTTTCGTGAGCTTGTCATGTTTTGAGAATTGAGAAATAAAAATATTTCCAAATATCATCTCTCTTGAGAATAAAAAATGTTTTTAAATTGCTGAGGGTTGGTTTGACTCGAAAGCTTGAAATCAAGGAAAATGAAAAAGAGGTAAAGAAAAGATGAAAGCTGGTGAGGTAAAGTTCATTGGGAAAAAAGTGAATTGTAAAGATCCATGATGAAGATACTTCCCAGCTGGAGAAAGGATGATCAAATCATGAAAAGAAAGGCTTCACATACATCATTGAGAACATGCATCATCGACATGCATTCATCGTTGACATGCATTGCATCAGGTAGTCACAAAACATGCATGGCATCTGCATCATTGATAAATTCGCAGGAGAATGTTCACTTGAACTTTGCAGTTTCGATCTTGTACAAGGTCCTTCAATTTTAAGGTATGATGTTTATAAGACTCATTTGATATTTTTTTCTAATATTTCCTCTCAAATCTTGATCCTCCTCTCTCGAGGAAAATTTTCAAAAATTGTTTTTGTGAAACGTTTTTAAACTTTTACAGTCCTTTCTCGAGAATGTTTTTCTTAAAAATGACTTTCCTCTCTTGAGGATACTTTTTCAGATCCCCCTATAGAATGATACTTCAGTAAATAATTTTCCTCTCTTGAGGACATTTTCTCATATCTTTCTTGAAATATTAATTTTCAAAACCTTTATATGTTGTTATGATCGTTTCTCTTGAAACATAATTCTTGTCTCGATTGAGATCGTTTCTCTTGAAACATAATTCTTGTCTCGCTTGAGATCGTTTCCCTTGAAACACATCTTGTTTCCCTTGAGACATAAAATCATTTGCTTCCAAGATGGAATGCCACGACTTGCCTTCAAGATAGAGTGTCGCGATTTTCTTCCAAGATGGAGTGCCACGATTTGCTTCCAAGATGGAATGCCATGACTTGCCTTCAAGATGAAGTGCCACCATTTGCCTCCAAGATGGAGTGTCGCGATTTGCCTTCAAGATGGAATGCCACGATCTGCTTCCAAGATGGAATGCCACGATTTGCTTCAAAGATAGAATGCCAACGATTGCCTTTAAGATGAAGTGCCACTATTCGCCTCCAAGATGGAGTGTCGTCATTTGGCTTCATGATGAGTATCATCGAACCTCTAAGATGGAGTGTCATTATGACAAGTTCAATATTTACTGGAAAAAATTGGTGCTTATAGTCTTTGCTTTATTTCTCTCGTTCAAGCAATTAGCAAAGAGGGGCAGATGTACGCATCAATTTTGTGTTGGCCACATACTTGGTCCAAACCCCAATGGATATCAAAATAATAATAAATGATACAAAAGCCCAAAATTTAAAAATAAAATAAAAACCAAAAAACCAAAAAAAAAAAACTCTAATATAATGAAACCCTATTGCACTATCGCTATCTCTACTTCTTCAAGAATGTTCTTGGCAACCTTGCACGTCACTCACCCACCGGCCCGCTCTTCGCGCCGCACGCCACGAGACCCCGAATTCGTCGGCCTTGCAACGGCTTGGAGAACCGTTCGTATTCCCTTACAAACACCGAGTACACCAAACAACAAAGAGGGGGAGAAGCGGAGGACAATTAGAAACCGAAGGTGATTGAAATATACGAGCAAGGCAAAAAGGGTAGAGAGTTCGACTGAAATTAAAAAAAGAAGAAGAAGTTGAACCGTTTACCTTTGATTTCTGGCGAACGGAGACACGACTGAAAAATCCGAGCGGTGGAATTTTGAAATCAAGAGGTAAAAGTATTCAAAGTTTTGAAACTCTTTTCCAGATCTACTTGATTATACTCGTTTTTTTTAGAAAACTAACGTTGGGGTTGAGTTCAGGGAGGATAAATGAAGAGGAAAGATATTTTTTTTTTAGTTTTTATCGTCGCCGGAGCTAGACCGATGGCGACGCACATTGATAATCACAGAGAGTTGGGAGAGAAGAGAGTATTCAAAAATCTTGTTTTAGGGCAAATAAATAAAAATAAAAAGAGATTGAATGGTAAAATGGCGAGTTAAAATAATATTTAGATTTTTTTACCATTAAAATTCCCTAATTAAAGTATTGCATCGGTCATAATGATAGCGATTTAAAATCACTTAAAAATGTATTGAAAATTGATGCAGCTTAGAGAATCGTGCGCACAGACATCTCCTGTACCCATTTTAATTTTGAAATTTTAGGGTAGAATTACATGTTAGGTCCCTCTTTTGTCTTAGATTCTTTTAGACTTTAGGCCTAGTTTGTTTCTTTTTTATGAGTCCTAATATTTAGGTTCTTTTAATCAAGTCCTTAGTTAATTAGTTAGTTAATAAGTCTATTAAGTGTACACATTTAATTTAATCGTAGTTAATTTAGGTTTTTTTTTAAATTAATTGTTTCCAATGGATTTTTAATTTGTTTAAATTGATCATTAATGTTGGAGCTTAATTGTAAATTGATCTTAAATATTTGCGGATATTTTTGAATTCGACCTTAAAATTGAATTTGATTAATAATTTGCATGATTTATGATATTTTAAAAATTAACTTAAAGTTTATGATCTTTTATTCCCATTTTTAATCTTCTATGTTTTTATTTGCATGATTTAATGTTCAAGCATGTAATTTAATTTTTGTATCATTTTACATCATTTTTTTAATAATGTTATTAACTGAGTCGTGTATCTTTGAAGCCTTTTAGACAACACACCCCCTTTAGGTACCAATTTTGGGCGTTGTGGGGGTACTATAACCTTCCCCACACGTAACCGACTCCCGAGCCCAACCTGACTCTGGTTTAGACGCAAACCAATTCTACAGGTTTTCGGTCATACCCAACCCAAAATGATCGATGGCGACTCCAAAAAACGACGAGCCTATAAGGCTCAACCAATTTCAGCCCGGATCAAAAACGGCATCGATACTGTGCATCCCACAAAGCCGAAGGTAGATTCCCATATCCACTTGAAAAGGAGCATTTCAAAGAATATGTGATTACATGATATGGGGACCACTCCACATAAACTCCAAAGGGTCAACAATAGAAATTCTCATTCTTTGTAATTTGTTTTTGGTGGCAAAACATAAAATGGAGAATTTAAGACTGTTTTTTAAAATCGTAAGGGTGGGGTCGGCGACAGTACATTAGGGGAAATGATCGGTTGGGTCTAGAGTATTTATGATTCAGGGATTTTTAGAGTATTTTAGAAAATTTTAGAATTTCATGATTTTTTTCATAAAATTTTAAATTATTACAAATAAAAAATAATTAAAAAAAATTATAAATTAAAAATGACATGTGTCAAATTTTTATTAGTTAACAGCTTTTTAAACGTAGTTAATTACCAGGAAAATATTTGGGCTTAGATCTATCAAGATTTTTAATTATATTGACAACATAATTAAAAATCTTAATAGATCAAACGATAATTAAGATAACATACACTAGGAATCAACAACATATAATACACATTAACTGAAGATGGGAGATGTATCCTACTAATATAGAGATTACTTATTAGCAATAGTTATCCTCTTTCACCCTATTAGACGAATAATCAATTGACACATGTCTTTTTTTACCCTGTATTTTTGCATTTCGATTATGTTAATTCTATTTTGTCGTATTCTTACACTATTTTCAGTTCATTATTCTCTACTTTCTTTTCGAAAACAACGCCCGATTGAGTTTGAAGAAAAAAACAAAGCTTGGAAGCTAAAAAAAATCATCAACTAATACCTTCGACTTGGCTAGGTATATATTTGTCTCTTTCCACTCTGATTATATAAACACATGCCTCTTTATTTCCTTCACACGAAAAGCTTTTCGAATACATCTCTATTTCTCCATTTTCATTTTGTTATTTTTATTCTACCCTATTCTTACACTGTTTTCAGTTCATTATTCTCTACTTTCTTTTCGAAAACAACGTTCGATTGAGTTTGAAGAAAAACAAAGCGTGGAAGCTAAAAAAACCATCAACCAAGAACTTCGTCTTGGTTACGTATATATTTGTCTCTTTCTACCTTGTCTATATAAACGCATGCATCTTCATTTCTTTCACACCAAAAGGTTTTCGAATACAACATAATTTCTGCATTTCCATTCTGTTATTTCTATTTTACCCTATTCTTACACCGTTTTCAGTTTATTATTCTCTATTTTCTTTTCGAAAACAACAGTCGATTGAGTTCGAAGAAAAATATAGCGTGGAAGCTAAAAATTCAACTAAGAACTTTGGTTTGGCTAGGTATATATTTATAAACATTTTACTTGTAGTGAAATCTAATTTTGTTTTGTATCGCTATATTTCTTTGTGTTATTTTTACCCTTTTCGGTAGTTGGGTGCAACAAAGAATACCAGAAATCGTCCTGAGATTTTTGAATTTGATGAATATTTCAGAAAGTCACGGCCACAAATTTGACTTATAATTATATTAAAATACAGAGGTTCCGGAACAAAACCCAGTTGGTTTCGATACATCAATGTGATTTCGGAAAAACATTTTACCGATTATCCTTTACACATACTTATAGTATTGTAAACATGAATGTAGGCTCTCGACGTGAATGATTATTTGTTGGCAATAGGGCGTAAAATGTGTAGAAAATATAAAAACAGTGCCAAGAAAATCTATTGCGTGCAAGTATACACAGTCTACAAGTAAAAGAACAGTTAAGCTGAGTATCAATCCCACAGAGATTGCGTTGGAATTCGATTGCTTTGTTTGATTACTTGTCATGGAAAAAAGATTGTTTTGATTGGAAGTGGTTTTAAAAATGACTAACAAGAAAAGAAATAAAACAAAGTAAAGACGTTGGCAAGGAGAGTGTTTAAATGAATGATGAGTGTTGGCAAGGGATGTTTGATTTTCACGTTATTCATGCCATGCTAGCCTTTAACAAATCTCGTCATAACATTGTTTGCCGAGTAGATTTTAAGATGGCAATGCCTCTGTCGATGGCATTGCCCTAAATTAATTGTGCAAAAACACATATATGTCTATAGTGAATGTTTTTTCATAAAATTTGATTAAGTACCAATGTTTACTCTTAAGGGGTAGATTCTACTCCCGAAGTAAGTTCATCTACTTGAACATCTTCTTTCGAAGCATCTCTCTTTAGTATCCAGCAACTGATCGTTTTCACCCAAGTCTGTTAAGATATTGAGAAGCAATAGGCCAACCATGCCAGCTTTCGCTTGGAAAAGTATTTAGAAAATGGTAATGACATCTCTCGCTTGGCAGAACATTTAGAAAACAGTAAAGCATGCCAGATAGAAAAACATTGCTGAGACAGTTTCGATTTATTAAAAACTAAACATTAAAAATAGCGTTTAAAAGCAAACACCCCTCACCAACTATTAAATTAGTTCATGGTGAGGGTATCAACTATAAAACTTTCCTCGTTTTGCAAGAACATCATCATTAAAACTAAATAAAACAACTAAACCAAAGAGAATGGCAAGAAGAAGGTCTCTCGATGCAACCCTTCACGGTCCAGGCTCTCAATCAAGCTGGTCGAACCACCTCTCCTTGGTGCAGCCAGTTGTGATCAATCCTCTTAGAAAATCTCCACACCTTTTTCTTTTCACAATTGGTCTATAGATAGGCGTGTAAAGGAGGCTAGGATAAGCCTTTGCATTTGAAATTTGAACGCTTAAAGGATAAGGCTTGTGATCACCTTTATCCAAACTTGAAGAGATATGCTGATAAGGTGATAAGCTGATCAGGCTAGGGTTGACATCATCATGCTGACACTACTCTGGCACCCCAGCTTGGCATGGTTCTGCCAACCGCGCTTGGCACTGTTTATCCGCTATTTTTTGGAGATTGATTCAATTCCTATTTTCTCACAGCATGATCTGGTCTTATTTTTTCGGGTTCAACAGCTACTTGGCATGGCATCAAGTTCACTTCTCCGCGAACCGGTGCTTGACAATGTTTGGTTCTTCTCTGCCAACAGCTACCTGGCATCCTCCTTGGCATCGTTTCCTACCTACGCTGATCTGCTCTACTCTGCTCATTTTTGTGCCAAATACGATGCCAAATCTGTAAAAATATCAACAAAACATCCCTTCACTATGACATAGCACTAGTTCCTAATTCTTTATGCAAATGCATGATTTTGTGACCTAAATGCAACTAAATGTACTTAAAACACAAGAAAAAGCATGTGAAATAGGCATGAAAAACAATACTTTTGGAGCGTCAACACTCCCCCATACCTAGCTCATTGCTTGTCCTCAAGTAATGCAAAATAAAAACAAAAATAAAAATGGTGAAAATAGTACATAAGCAAAATTTTGGTTGGCATGCCAACAGAAATTGGCATAAGCTTGTCCTCAGTTATCTTAGTGCAGTTATGCCAAGCAAATAGAAAATTCAAGAGCAACAATATAACTCTAGTCTTAGGGTATTACAGCAGCAACTTCGTCTCGCACTTTAAGTATTTTTGTAGCCAGCAAGCTATGATGTGATTTGTGTGTCATGTGCTAAAGATCGATACCCTCTAACAGTAGAGATAAAAATCGCGACACTACACTACTCATAAATTCCAAATTTGATCATAATACAGAAATAAAAAAATATATAATTTGATCTAATTAACAATATTTTTTTTAAAATATAATTACTACCCTACTTATAATTTATAAACACCAAACCCTAAATTTTAAACTCCAAACCCCAACTCATAAACACGTACGCGTTCATTTCTTAATTTAAACGTTGATAATAAGTTAAAACCATGATTGTTTCACGTTGTTTTAAAGAGTTTTGTTGAAAGTGAGAACGTTGAATAGTCTGTTTGTAGAGGTTGCCAAATTGTCAGTCCCAAACACCAAATGCTCCCAACCCTAGATATGCCCTACATCAGTAGCGGGGCTATGTTGGGGCCTAAGACCCAGTCCCTGCTAAAAAATTTATATATTAAATAAATTTTAATTTCATAATATTTTAGTTTCGGGAAAAAAAAATAAGTATTTAAATTAAAAATATAATAATTTATTAAATATTTAATCAAGTATGGCTAAACCAAAGAATTATGGGTCCGTGTTTTTAAATCTTTTATTCTAATAACAATTTATGTCCTTATCAGGATTAGGGCTGTAAATGAGACGAGACAGATCGCGAGCTACTCGAGCTCGACTCGGTCAAAGCTCGGTCAACACTCGACTCGATTAGGCTCGACTCGGGCTCGAACTCGGCTCGAGTTCTTAACGAGCCGAGCTGAGCTACTTGATACTCGACTCGAAAAGCTCGCGAGCTACTCGAAAGTATAATAAACTATTTTTAATTTTTTAAAATTAAAGTGAACTAAAATGTAGGTTTGGTGTTTTGATTGTTATGTTATGTTAGCTTAATTTTTAGTTTAACTTTCTTTATATTTTCATGTGTACTTTTTTTCTCCTACTAGGATTATGGATTTTTAATGATTCACATAGAAATATTTCTTTTGTATGATTATTATTATTATTATTATGAACAATGTTGTAAATAAAACGATACAGATCGCGAGCTACTCGAGCTCGACTCGATCAAAGCTCGATGAATACTCGACTCGATTGAACTCGACTCGAACTCGAGCTCGACTCGAATTCTAAACGAGTCGAGTCGAGCTCAACATACTCAAGCTCGAGTCAAGCTCGAACTCGACTCGAATTCTTAACGAGTCGAGCCGAGCTTAGCACTACTCGAGCTCGACTTGGCTCGTTTACACCCCTAATCAGGATCATCTTAGACGTTTTCGGGGGCCCGAGCGAAAATTAAAAAATAGACTCCTAAAGAGCGAAAACATATCTCATACTTTGAACAATTAATTTAATATTTTATTAATAAATCATAAAAACATGATTAAACTTTGTCTAACACATTATTGTCTTTGTTTTGTTAAGAAAATTTGAAGGGATTGAATTGTGGGTATGATAAAAATTTGATTTTGAATAATAAATACAAAAAATTAAAAAAATATTGTATCGTTTTTTTTTGTTAGATTGGAGAAGAATAAGGAGAGAACTAAATTTGAAAGAAAGAAAAATAAATTTTGAGAATGAGAAAGAGAACCTTAATTTTTAGGGCCTCAAATAGTCGCTCATGGTGCTCCTCTAATAGTTAGCTCTAGTGCTTATAAATTTAAATATTAGAAAAAATAGACATTATCTTTTGAATTTTGAGTTTTAATTTTTAATAAATGATTATATTTTTTTTAATTCAATATTTCAGCTAATCCCAACAAAAGCATATCCTATATGGATCCCATCAAAACTTCACCTTTTAAATTTGATTCAGTTATTTAGTAAGATGTGAGATTGGTTCGATAGATTTTTTAACTAATCATCACAATATTTTATTCTCGATTTTCCTATGGGTTCTTTTTGGATGTTATTACGATAAAATGATTTTGTTCTAAAGTTATTTTAAAATATAACATGCTTATTTGTACATTATAAAAAAATATAAATGAAATAAAATTATGTTCGTTCAATTCAATTAACTATTTTAAATTTATAAACTACAAATCGTCCATATATCATAATTCATATGTTTTTTAGTTTACTCAGGCTTTTTTTTTGCTTGATTCTACTGATAATCATAATCTTAGGGTATGTTTGTTTCACTGTAATTGGTTTTCCTGAAAATATTTTCATAACTTTCCGCTGTTTGGTTTATGGAAAATGAAAAAGTCAAAGGAAAATCAACTACAGTCAATGGAAAACAGACCTTGTTTCAGTGTAAAACGACTTGCCCATTGATTTTCGGTAAGTCGCTTTCCTTCCTCCCATTCTCTCTATAAATACTAACCTAAACCATGAACCTTAAAATTTAAACCCTAACCCATAAATACTACCTAAAAACTAAACCCTAAACCCTAAATTATAAACTTTAAATCCTAAATCCTAAATCCTAAACCCCAAACCCTAAACACTAAGCAAAAAACATTAAACCAAGAACATTAAAAACCCTAACCCTAAACATGAACCCCTAAATCTTAAATGTTAACATAAACACTAAACACTAACACAAACCTTAAACATTAAATGTTAACATAAACACTAACAACAAACCCTAAACATTAAACATTAACATAAACCTTAAGCCCTAAAAGAGCACTTAAACCATAAACCATAAAACTTAAGTCCTAAACTTTAAATCCTAAACCCTAAACCCCAAACACTAAGCAATAAATGTTCAACCCTAAACATTAAAACCTTAACCCTAAACATAAACCCCTAAAACTTAAATATTAAGATAAACACTAAACACTAATACAAACCCTAAACCCTAAATATTAACATAAACGTTAAACACTAACAACAAACCCTAAACATTAAACACTAACATAAACCTTAAACCCTAAATGAGAGCTTAAACATTAAACCCTAAACCATAACTTAAACCTTAAACACTAAATGCTAAACACTAACCCTAAACCATATATGCTAAACCATAAACACTAACATAACCCTAAACCATAAACACACAACCTTAAATGATATATCGTAAACATAAACCCTAAACCCTAACAGTTAAACCATAAACACTAACATAACCCTAAACCATAAACAATAATCCATAAGCACAAAACCCTAAATGATATGTCATAAACATAAACCATAAACCCTAAAACAAAACCCTAAACTCTAAGTGTTAAACCATAAACGCTAAATGCTAACATAAACCTAAAACCCTAAATGTTAAACCCTATATATTAAACCCCAAACACTAACAAACACCCTTACCCTAAACATTAACCTATAAAACCTAAATGCTAACATAAACACTAAACCATAAGCAATAAACACTAACATAAACCTTAATCCCTAAATACTAATATAAACACTAAACCCTAAAGCCTAAAACCCTAAACCCTAAATGTTAAATGCTAACATAAACACTAAACCTTAAACACTGAACACTAACATAAACCTTAAACCCTAAATATACCCTAAATGATACCCTAAACCTTAAACCATAAACCATAAACTATAGACCCTAAACCTTAAATGATAAACCCTAAACATTAACCATAAATTATAGACCCTAAATGCCACCATAAACCCTAGTCACTAAACCCTAAACCCTAAATGTTACCATAAAACCTTAAATCCTAAACTATAAACCCTAACCACCAACATAAAGTGCCCTAAACCTTAAACACTAACATAAACCCTAAACCCTAAACCATAAACACTAATTTAAACCCTAAATCTTAAACCTCAAATATTGATCCCTAAATGCTACTATAAACATTAAATAATGATCTAAACCATACACCATAAATGCTATACTAAACCTTAAACACTAACCTAAACCTTAAACCATGTTTTGGTTGGAACTTATTTTTACCATTATCGATGCTTGTTTGTGGATTGTTCATGAAATTTTCAAGAAACTCTACCAAACAGTGTAAAATGAATTGTACAACATCATCCAAACACCGGAAAATGGTTTCTGCAATTAGTTTTCTAACAACTGTTGTTCATTTTCCAGAATTTATTTTCCGAAAACAGTTTTCAGTGAAACAAACAGACCCTTAATATTTTAATTTACAGGGACCATAAAGAAATAAAACCATATTCGCCCTAGGTTCTTACGAGGCTACCATTTGGGACAGGGTTTTATCGGGTTCCAATTCTTTGGGTGGCCTAACAGAGATGAGCCTGTCTGGATAAAACCTCCCCTAGTAATGCACCCAAAAAGGACACAAGGCAGGAGCCAATGGGAAGAAATTTGGAAAACAAATAAATGTTTACAGCTTATAACTAATGTCTTTGTTTGTTAAGATTTCTTCCAAATCACTTGCAAAGTGTTTACGTTTGGTGATCTTCAAAATGTCCAAATATCTAATCTGCCTACTTTCTCTACTTGAATAATAAACAGATTTTGACGAAAAACATACACATCAGTATTTAGCCTAGAATTTTTAAATAAAATATTAATCTCAAATTTTGACAAAAACAAAACAGAGACTGGCCAACTATTTTAACCCTTTTTGAATCCATAAAAAGTCTTAATAAAATCTACAAAATTAACATAAAAATATAACTTAAAATACAAATTTATAAATCTAGGCAAGAGGAATGGGCAGGAACACATAATTTTCTATCGGGCAAACTTATAAAATTTTAGAGGCAAAAATCAGTTTTCAATAGAAAATATATATAAAAAATTATTTTTAAAATCATATATAAATTTTAAAATTTTAAAGGCTGATTATCCCCTCCAGTCCCGATCTAAGTCCATCCCTCGGAATGAGAGAGGATGGAATGGTTGTAACATGCACTTTACTTGGATGGACGGGGACCTATTGGAATTTGTCCAAAGTGGAGAAAGTTTTGGGAGGAATGATGCAACTAAGGATTTTGTTCAAATGCATGTGGGGACTCCAAAATTGACTCTATTTTTTTTCAGATTCTCCTAAAGGGTACAAAGGCATCATTCTTCATATTTTAGGCATCTTTTAAATGATATAAACAACTCCAATCATACCCGGACTTCATCTTTTACGTTGGAGTTTACAACAGCAGAACATTTTTTTATTGTAATAAATAATATTTTCTGGGTCCAAACCAAGTAAAAGGAAATCCTAATTAAATTATTCACAGTAGAAAACAAAGATAAAATTGATTCCATTTGACTTCCAATCTTGAGTGATTGCATCAGCCGATTGATTTAATCTGGGATTCATATCATATTGGATATGTTTAAACAGGAGGAAGGGGAAAAGAAGAACAAGACTCTCAATGAATATTACACAAAGCCGCACCTAAATCCTAAAACAAAATTGTATTATTTCTATTCATTGTTTCTCTCTTTTTCTTTCCTATAGGTCAATGATCTAAAACATCAATCTGGGGTTTCTCAGAATGATCAAACGAGGCCGTTTTCAAGGCTTGATCCGATGAATTGGGGTAAAATATCTCTTTCAGCTCCTTATACCTACGGATGTCAAAATTATTAGCCTTGATCAGCTTCTTCTGCTTTGCGTTGAACCTGCTCTGGTAAAAACCTTCAAACGAAGGTTCTTTGGATGTCCTGAGGAAAAACGCATAGCCGGCCATGAAATATATGGATGTCACATAGAAACAAATGGGTTCCATCACATCCCATGTTAGTTCCCAGAAGGTTAGCCTCATGAATCCGGCAGTTTGAACAACCAAATAGGCTAGGCCAAACCAGAGTTCTCGACGGACCAAGGAATCGGCTTTTCCATCGATCACGGCCTTCTCCTTCTCCAACTCCACCAGTTCT
Organism: Hibiscus tridactylites; assembly: GCA_958450335.1. NCBI lineage: Eukaryota > Viridiplantae > Streptophyta > Magnoliopsida > Malvales > Malvaceae > Hibiscus > Hibiscus tridactylites. The sequence goes on from OY288284.1 coordinate 68,018,237, forward strand.
TTCCTTCTGGGGTCATTCGGACCCGGAACTGGTAACGGAATTAGACCTCCTAGTGCTTTTGCTACCTGTAATCAGAGAAATAAGAAACGCCTCTGGGTAAAACATAGCTCAATATACATTTTGGGATTCTTTTTTCAATACAGGATTAAAAAACAAAGTAACAGAAGTTGAAAACTGAATCAAATATAACAGAGATTCAAGTCTTGTTTTTATGCAAAGAAAATAAAAATGTCACGCCAATAAAAGATGAAAACTTTTGAGTGTAGGAAAAGGTTAATGTCAAGTTGAAGCCTATCCTTATCAAGCCCGTTCCACCCAGCTTTCAAGGTCAATAATTTACACAAACGGTAGCCACCCATATCTTTCCTTATTCGTCAAAAATTAAGTAAAAAAATCAACCCCCTTTTGTCTTCACCCTTCTTACCCCAATTGCTAAAAAAGTTAAAAAGGAAAGGAAAAAGAAAAGCCATGGCCAGCCAGCCAACCAAGTGTCACACTTTCCCACCGTCATCACCCCTCAATAAAAATTAACCCTTTTTTCTTTGAATTAACACTGAATTTCAATTTTTTTAAATCTTTTTTAAAAATAAAAGGGGTGGGGTAAAGGCAATAGGGGTGGGTTAAAACCCCAAACCCATGGCTTTACCCCCTTAAACCCCACGATAAGAACTGATCTTTGTAATCACAGAGTGGAAACATCCAAAGGGCGTTTAATTTTGGTATCCTTCAGTTCTCAGAAACCATCTCAAACCTGGAAACCTTTTACAAGGTTTTTAGATCTGTGCGTAAAAAATCCTGCCCAAAAACACAAAAAAGAAACAAAAATACCCAGAAAAAAAACCATATCAGTTTTCGGTAGCTTTCAATCTAAAAATATTAAATACAGTATAAATTCGCGTTTAACATATCTTTCTTTTTTTTCCCAACCACCATATGCATAATCTGTAAGTCAAAACACGAATAGAATCTCATATGCAAACAAATGAAACGTTCAAGACGAAATTATTAGGGGAAAATTATATACCTGATCAGGACGTAAAACGACGACGTTTCCTAGAACGATGACGGTTCCAGATTCGTCTAACAATTTCGCGAACTGCAGTCCCTGTTCGGGATCCGAACAACTCTCTCCGCAGATCTGAATAAAGTCCGAATAGGAAATCCAGGTTTTACCGGTCTCCCTCAGCCTCGTTTTAACCACCTCCAACTGCGCAACCCTTAGCAACTTCTTGGCTTCCTGAACCGACAGTGAAACCACCTCCGGCACAGCCGGTTTCGCCGTTAAGTGCGGAATCAACCCATCAAAACGGATCCGGTCCTTCGACATATCAATCTCCTTCAACCTTTCCTTCAAATCCTTCCCCATCGGAAACGTCCTCATTGCCGGTGAAACCTTAGCTCCTTTATGGAGAAATCGCCTGAACAAGCCATTCCCGTTACTGTTACCTCTACGATCACCTGGATCCGGTGCCATGTCGGTCGTAGCTTTTCCGGCATTCTGCGAGATTCGGTTCTGAACCGTTGATGAGGAAATCCGGCAATTAGTAACAGCTTGAGAAGAAATTTTCGAAATATTGAAAAGCCTCTCCACCAAGGTTTTCTTCAACGCCATTGCTAAAAACTACAGAAAATAGATAACCAAAAAAAATAAAAATTTTCACGATTTTTGTTTTTTGGAAGAGTGAATATTTGAAAGCTTTGCTTGTTTGGTGATGGCAAATCAATGGTGGAGGGTTAGCCCCTTTTATAGTGTCCAACAATGGAGGAAGATGAATAGGAGTAGGAGATTAAAAATAAAAAATAAAAATAATTTCAAAATAACGCGATAATTTGAAAGAGTTTAGAAACGGCCCTTGTTTGCCCCACGTTTACGAATATTCGTCATCGTAAGGAATTATCTCCTCTTTTAAGAGGATTGAAAACAAATTTTGAATTTATCGCAGGGGACGGAAGACGAGAAATTGGAGAATGCGGTTTCACGAGAGAAAATATCGAAGAGGCCTAACTCAACCAGTCATCACACGTGGATGGCTAAGGTTGAACTACCAAACACCGTCCGAACCGTCAGATCATATGGAAATTAAAATATGATGAATAATATTTAGGGAAAACTACAATTTTAGTACCCAACTATGCCTGCATTACTGTTTTGACACCTCAACTATTAGTTTTGGCAAAATGGTACCTAATATTAGTTTTTTTGTTTTGTTTTAGGTACCTGAACATTAAAAACTAACAGAGATGATGACATGGCTTGGTATATTTACAGTTTTAGTACAAAAAACTTATATATATTATCAATTTAGTTCAAAATACATCAATTTAAAACATCATCTTAATTTTGATTGAATTTTGTCTCATCCCTTTCCCACCCCTCATATTCTCATCGATATCTCGATTGTGGAGTTTGGGTCCTCCAATGGACCATGCATTAGCCCCATTGATCCACAATCCCTAAAGTTCTTAATTGTCCTTATCATGTTTTTTAAACTCTAAAACCCAAAAAAGTGCTAGACTGGAAGAATAAAAAAATTGAGGAATTTATAATTTTAATCCAAAAATTAAAATAATGTTTAAATTGATAAAATTTTAGGCTAAATTGATAGATTATATAATTTTAGGCTAAATTGATAAAATTTTAAGCGGTAAAGGTACCAAAATAAAACAAAAATGTAATATTATGTATTATTTTGTCAAAAATAATAATTATGATACTAAAATAGTAACACAGGCATAGTTAGGATATTAAATATGTAGTTTTCTCTAATATTTATATATACATTGGACATAAGAGATTTTGATATATAAAAAAGAGATTAAAATGTTGATGTATTTCTATTCAAAAAAATATGTTGATGTATTACTATTCAAAAAAAAAATGTTGATTTATGTTTATTTTACGGAAAATTTTACAGCGCTTAATGAGCATCGACGAGCACTACTATTGACAAGCACCGATGAGCATTGATAAACTAATTTATAAAATTTTAAATCCAAAGTATTAATGTGTAATTATAATTTTTTTTAAAACTAAAGTATAATTTAATTAAAATACATTTTCTTAATTTTAATTTTATTTTATACATTATTAATTAAAATAATCTATCTCCAAATCAAAGAATCCTAAGTATTTTAATTAAATTGCATTTTTAATTTTTTTTAAATATATTTACGCATTAAGTACTTTGAATTTAAAAATTTTATAAATTAGTTTATCGGTGTTCGTCAATAGTAGTGCTCGTCAAAACTCGTCGAGCGTAGAACTATCATTATTTTACATAATTATTACTTAAAACATAAATTACGTGTAATTCAACTGAAATAAAATTGATGGTTATTAAATTTAAAAAATGATGATTATTGTTTAACAATTAACATGCAATTATCCTCAAATCGGCCCGTTATATGCGGGGGGGTTTTGGCAGTAAAAATGAATTAGATGACCATAAATATTGTGAGATATACAAATACAAGTAAGACAGATTCTTTATGTGTTTAGGAGATGAGACGCAAAACGTGTCGCCACATACCTAGGGCAAATGCCAAATGGGCAATAAATGTTTTACTTACAGATACCTCTTCAAAGTTGTTTGGCCTCAACCATTTTCTTTCCTCCTTTCTCTAGGGTGACAAAATTTCCCTCAATCACTGCCTGGAAAATGCAGCAACAATACCTTTCCTTAAATAATTTTTACAGTAATTCGAAAGCTATAAAATGAATATCAACTAACTAAACCAAAAAAATTCATTTTATAGGGAATTTCATATATTTATTAAAAGATGGCCGTGTGTTGATTATATTAGTTGTTATTTTCTTAGTTTTATTTGATATAACTAATGTAATTAAATATGCTAATTTCTTATGATAAAAAATAAAGGATTTGACGACTCATTTATCACACATATATTGATACACAAGTTTGTCTAAACTTTAGTTTAGATAAATTTTTTAATTTTAGAGTTTAGCGTGTATGGTGTAAAATGTAGAATTTAAAGTTTAGGGTAGAAGATTTAGGTTTTAGATTTTATAGCTTAAATATAAAGGGTTGTATAAATTCTTTATACAGTTTGTATATCAATATATATATATATGTATATATATATATATAACGTATTAAAATGAGATCTATCAAATGATCGAGTGGTCAAAAATTCTCAAATTATTTCATCTTATATAAGTTCGAATCTCAACATTTACCTTAAGAATGTAAATTACCTTAATACTTAATAAAAAATGATTATACAAAAATTAGAACACGAGACCTTCGACCCAAAACATGTATGATTAACCATTGAAATAAGATACGAATTTGTCATAATTCAACAAAATAAATATCTAAGTTAAATAATTATCGAATCAATTAGAGGTTGTTAAAAAATTGTTAAAAAAACTATAAAACTTGTTTGGTAAACAACACTTTGAGCCAAAATTAAAGGTTTGACTAGTCAAATCTTTTATTTTTAAATATTTGATGAATAAGTGTTTGTAATAGCGGATTGAGGTAAAACCTCTCGAACTGAAAAAAATACTAATAGGAGCTTTTTGAATTAGAGATTTTGACATAAGAGTTATAAGCACTCTTTTATCCTTAACAATTACAAATAATATCAAAATAACCCAAATTTAACCTTTGTTATTTTAATTAAATTAATAACTAATCAAATTGTATTGAAAATAATTATATAAATAAATAAATTAATATATAGATCATTCAACCAACAAGTGTTGGGTGCATTTGTAAGACACATTGCACTCCTAATGAAAGAACACGAGTTCAAACTTTGGAGAAGACATTATTAGGTGGGTCAACCATGCACCTCGAACATGGATTCTAAGATAGATATGCATATTACAAATATATATATATATATATATCATTTAAATATGTTTAGCAATGTTATATTAAAAAAATTAATTTTACAATCTAATTAATATTAATAGATATAAAATATTGATAACTAGTAAACTATTCAAACATGCGTTGAATATAATCTTGTTCAAATAATCAAACATTTATAACTTAATAAGTTAATTTTTATCACACTTTTATACAATCAGCTAATGTAATCCGATGTCTGCTAATTGTCAAACAACATTGACAAATGCATATTACAGTGAACGTATCTTGACAAAAAGGTCATTACCACAACTCAATTGCGAATAAACGGTAGATGTAATCGCGTATCCGAATCTGATTCAATGGTCCGAGACAGGGAGATCAACAACATAATAAAAGGAGCAAGGAGCGCCATCTTGATCAGTCGCGGCGACGTCATATCCAACCCTGATAGAAAATAAATAATAAAAAACGTGCCAAAAAACAGAAAAACATACCAAACGATAGAAGAAAACGTGTTATGAAAACAGATTTACTAAATTAAAAGACTGAAAAGTAAAAGAACGAAACAAACAAATAAAAATGAGCGACCGACAGTCGATAAAATAACTCTAAAGCTGTCGCCATCGGCCTTAGTTTAAACCAAAATGAGAGTGGCCGCGTTAGAGAGTTGTTCCAGTTTTTTTAAAATCTAAAAAGATGGTCAAGTTGAGAGGTACTCGTCATACAGTCGGCTCTATCATTAATCATTTTTACATAATCAAATAAATATAAATATTTTATTTATATTAGAATATAATATTTTATAATATGTATTTAATTTATAAATAATTTAAAATTTATATTTTATCATAAAGAAATATTATAAGTTTAATTTTTATAATGCTCAATATTAATTTTATAAAATATATAAATAATTATTTAATTATGTTTTTTATTCACGACTTAAATGTCTCATGTTCAAATAATTATTTAATTATTAATTATTTTAATACTAAAAAATACTTATTATATAGAAATATTTTTATACAATTTTTTTATATAATAAGTATTTTTAGTTTTTAGTGAGGTCAATTGCATCCTAATATTTTCATAATAGAAGATGTAAATTTATTTATGACAATATTTTTAAATTAGAGAAGTATTACATTTTTATATGAAGATTCAAACACATATAAAATTTGTAAATATAAACATCAGTGACTATAATCACTAGACTAATTAACAGATAATGGTGAACTTTTTATTTTAACAAAAGAACCTAATCATCTTCGGTTAACTTCACAAACCGCCATCCATATTCACATTCTTTATTGAAATAATTAAAGAATATCGGTGGTGGAGCATGTTCATCGTCTGCCCATCCTATTATTATACAATATCGGACGCTCAAAACCTCAGATTTTCCTGCCATTTTTCTGGCCATGGCACAAGTCAAATGGTAATAAGAGCCAAGACACCTTAAATTTATTTAAAAAAATAATTAAACAACTTAAATTTATTAAAAATTCTTATGAAATCTTATTTTTTTGAAAAAAATTAATTAGATTTTTTTTAAAAAAAACTTATTAAATTGTTTTTGAATAAAACAATTTAGGTTTCACGACTTAAGATAGATATTTTTTTTTATATTAAAAATCTAAGTTTCACGACTTCATTGACAGAAAACAAATTTTCTTCATAGATAATATATATGTTTATTTTAACTAATCACACCATAACTTTAATTATATATTTTTTTTTAAAACTGAGTTTTTCCTTTTTCAAATTAGAAAAATAAAAGCATGTCAAAGAAAGCAAACCAATGGTAAGCCGTTCATTAGCTTGAACCACGAGCATCAAATTTTGTGTAACCTGACATCTCAATTGGTGTTACAAGCGGCTTCAAAATTCATAGCTCGCTTAAACCTTCAAAATATATTACCAAAAATTAAAGACCAAATTAAAATATAAGATACTGACAATTAGTAATTAAAAAAATAAAGAGAGAAAAAAAACTTATCTTCAGTTCAAAGTAGAATCAGATTTTTTCAGTAACTTCTTTGAGATTCGAACGAAGAGTACCAAAATCTTTCGAGCAAACTCGTGCTGATAACGCGTTATGAATAAAATAACAAAGAACAATAATAAGAACAAAGAACAAGAATTACAAGTCTATATTTAAGAATAATACAAATCTCCCTCTTTCTCTCATCTCTTTATGCTTCTATTCTTGTTCTTTGTTCTTAATATTATTTTTTGTTATTTTATTCATAATATTATTAAATTTTTTAAAAATTTTGATTAAACATCAAAAAGTTTTAACATTTTTAATAAAACCTACAAACTATCACACCAAAATCCACCAAAGCTAACGCATCACCCAACTTGGTACAATGATTTGTTTTCAATCGGTCAGTTTCAGCTCAAAGGGGAATTAGGGAAGTGTTGGTACACATTTGGTTTTTTTGATCATAACAGTGACTTCATTAAGATTAGAAACAAAGAAAGACAACGTACAAAGGGGAATAACCCATGAACCTAGCAACCACGAAAAGTAAACAAAAAAAACCAAGAACAGGGAAAGGGACACGTAAGGCCATGAAAAAAAACTGAAATAACTTAGACGAATCACCTACAAACCTCAACGAGGATAAGAATAACATAGCTGGCTTAAAGGCCACGCAGGACCTCGCTGCCAACAAGCAAAACCTGACTAAGATACAAGATGGAACAATTTAGAAAGACACTTCCGACGGTACAGCTGTGCAACGTATTTCCAAAACGATTAAACCTGGACGATGATAGAGAAGGTCACAGCGTAATTTCCATGATTTCATCCCGGAATAATGACAGTAGCCGCGCCTGAGAGCTCTATTCAGAGGCAGGCTTCTAATGCAGAGACATTGGTCCTTATCAAGGCATCACCTACTGTACCCCAGAATTGAGAAGAACAAGAAAAAACTAGACCTCCTCCCAATCTTAGTTCATCGCACCATGGGGAAGGGTTCAAACCGACCACCGTCTTCTGACCCTTCCTATCAGAAGAGGTGGTACTTGAAAAGATCATGTATGAAGCGGATAACCCTCAAAGGAGTTATCCGCATGCTTAATAACGATGGAGCTATCTTTGCTCGGTATGATCGCACGTCCAACAAAACCAACTCCCTCTTCATTGCTTCGGAAAACAACTGTACCAAATGTGCTGGTACACATTTGGTTTCTTTTTTCAGAAAGTGATTTTTTAATGAAAACATGAATTCCACCAATGTTTAAGAATGGTGAAATTCTTATCATCAAATGTGTCTGACTCTGACTGTCGACTAATAATCTTTTTCGAGCATATTGTCCAGCAGTGAATGTTTTCTTTTTAAATTTTTAATATGGTTTCAAAGTAGTATTTATTTTTATTTTAATCTTTAATAAAATTTATGCATATCGTGCGGAAAAAAATATTTAAATTTAATTTTTTTAAAATATCATTCTCTGATCAACAATCTCTAAAACATGCGGTTAAAATTTCTCAGTTGACATCCTCACCTCTCTTTTAGGTTGTTGGTTCAAAACTCATTATGAGCAAAATTTTCCTTCTCCTTACCCTGGGTAGTAATTGTTGAAAAAACATCATCCTCTTTCTTAAAATAACAAGATAACATTATCCTAAAATTAATTAATAAAAATGAATAAATTAAATAATTTAAAAAAAAATACTTTTTTAGTACATAATAAATTGGGATATGTAATGTTATATATCAAGATTCAAATCTTAAAGTGTAGTCACAAAGTCAATCTTCTTACTCGTTCAAGGAGTTAAATGAAGTGTATATGTATAAATTATAATCATTTGCGAACCTAAGAAATTTTAGTTCATAAATTTGATGCTCTAAAGACTTTATCCTATAGTAATCCAATAGGCAATAAATAATAATAGAGGAGCATTTCTTATCTTATGCACTGCATTTTTCTCAATAATTCAATTATGTTTCTATGACGTTTATGAATATATACAAGCATATATTCTATTGGGAAAACTAAATTATTGGCCTGGCCAGCATAAATAAGATGTGGATTGTGGGCACGGGTTTGCCTCATCTCATCTCATTTAAATTTTGTATTTATTGTTGGGATAAATGGGAATTTAATCGAATATGTATTTCTTTTGCAATGCCAATTCCAAAAAAGCATGTACATTGGTCGTTATCGTTAAAAATGAAAATATTGATTTTTTTTAAATAATGGCTGCCGAAATCAATATTTATCTTGTGCGATAATTCAAGATAAAAGAGACCTCATTATCCTAATCAATATTTTTTATATTATTTATTTTACACATTTTTACATTATTTTAATGGTATTTTCAGAGATGTTTGTAGCTGTTACCACCGCATATAACCATATTTAGTAAAACTACACCGAGGGGCGGAGCTAAAAATATATTTAAGGGGTGTATCTTTTCAACGATATTTAAAGAGGATTAATTATTCATAAAATGGGTGTCATTTGTCCATATTTTTAATTTTTTATATACAAATTATATAGAAAAAATAAATTTTCCAAAAATTTTGGGTGTTATAAGACATCCCAATTCAAAGGGTGGCTCTGCCCTTGACTACACCGACAAAGTAGATAGCATAGATCAAAGATGATAAAATGCGAAAAAATAAGTGATATTTATATGGAAAAAACTGCAAAAATTTCATCGGATAAAGGCCAGAAAGTTTAGAAACTTAATTAATTAAGGAAAGTGAAAGATAGATATGCTTTTATATTCAAGTTTGCATATAAAATATGTGAACTGATGAAACATGCATGATTTAGATGAGTTCAAAAGTTGATTGCGTACTCGTAATTCGTTAGACTTTCTTGAGTAAGCACGCCGAAAACCAATTGTATTTGTCATTGATACGTGAATAAACCATAAAAATTAGGCCATATGTTTATTTATTTAATGTTTATTTTTTTTTTTTGAAAATTAGGCGCTTTATTAGAAACAAAACACTACTTCGGACCTCGTTAAAAAACCTCCCTACACCTAGATTGGAGGAAAAAGAGTGTCCGAGAGTAATGCGTTACAACCATATACCAACTAACGTTTTCAACAACAACAAAGCTAAAACCAGAGATACATTACCACAAAGCAGTTAAACTAACTGCGACATAACAAAGGAACCAATACTGCTACATAGCACGCAATGCTGCGGAGCACTATGCCCAAAGCAGGCGCATTCCAAGATTGCACAAACGCTGAATATCGTCTACAATTGCCTGGGAAGATACTATCACAGGGATAAGAGATCCCGCCCCATCATAACTGTCGGGCACTATATCCACCGACAAAGATTTAGATTGTCTGGAAAATCCTTCCCCAATATGATTATAAGTGGGCCTGGAGGGTTGACCCGGGTGGACTTGGGCTAGCTGAATATGATCCTCAACGCAAAACTCTTCAGAAATAGGCTTATTTGGACTTTTCTGTTGGGCCAAATCAATAGGGGAATCCACCTCTTCTAACTGGTCAGGGGAATTTGACCAAGACTCCACAACAGCTGCCTCTCTATCTTCCATAATTCCGTTGTAGACACCATTATTCTTCTCGTTATTCTCATCACCAATAAAGCCATCCGATGAAAGGTCTTTATTATTCCCAGTTCCCATGCACGTCCCATTTAAAGCGCCGTCTCTTCCACTTCCGCGAATGGAAATGTTATCGCCGTCATCTCGGATATCATCATCGGCGCCGGCGGGAGTGGACACCGAATCATCCCAAACGTCCGCAAACCTTGTGTCTGAATTGTCTCCGACTGACCCCAATTCAACAGGAGCAGGCTCCCCTATTTTGACCTTCACGATATATGTGGATCCCAATGACGACATAGTTAGCTTTCGGGGTATGGAGGCGGAGGAGGCCGCCCGGATAGTGATGGATGCAATGTCCAGTCTTTCCTTACGAAGGGTTTCAGCACAGACATCAACCACCGATCCCCATCTCGCCCCAAGGGCTCTGAAAAAATTCTCGTGCCAACAAACCAACGGAATACCTTCAAAGGATAGTTTCAAAAAATATTGAGGAACTCCATCCATAGTTAAGAGATCAATATGCTCGAACCAGTAGGCTAATTCCTCCTTTTTATCGGATAGCACCATTTTCATATCAGCAATCGTCTTGAACAAAATGACGTAAGTGTTGTTGTCGACACCCCATTTTATTACAGAGACGTCGATACCATCGTTTCCTAGAGCCCTTTGCACAAAGTCTGCTTCAAACGCTTCCTTAATGACCCCCGCCAAACATCGCTTCATCCATTCTGTTTCTTTGGTGGGTAGGTAGAAATTTTTGTTGACCCGATCCGAACCAGTATCATCACCACACTTATCCACTTTCTCCGGCTCCCTCTAGTGACCGTGAGTACCATTATTGCCCAAGAGAGTATCCCGATAAGATCTAGTATCATTTTTCGGTCCGGAGGGAGGGGGGAGAGCTGGTGTTTCCATAGTTGTGGGCATAGTTATCCTTGTGACCGTGATTGTTCTTAGAGTTGGCTTCCTTGAAGCCAGAAATATTGCGCCGGAATCTGGCTTGTGAAGCTTTGATAACTCGACCATCTATCGCAGTGTCGTCAAGATTCTTAATGGCATTAAGCATGTCCTCCTTTGATTCAAAAGAAACAAAGGCAAACGTAGAGTCAACATATTTAGGTCTGAAGTTTTTCACCGGGATGAAGATTCTCACGACTTTTCCGAAATTCCCAAAGAGTTCCATAAGGACCGAGCGCGGCATTCGTCGACTTAAGTTATCCACAAAGATTGTCCAGTTGAAAGCCTCCTTTGATGGTTCTCTATTCCTAGGAATCCTATTGTTCTGAACTCTTCTTCTTCTCACCTCTGTCCAACCTGCTTCCCCACTGAGATCCTCTTGGTTCTTCCTACTCTGGTCTGCCACATCTTCCTTCTGGTTGCCCGGAGCACTGGCCGCCGCTTCATTTTTCCTCGCCGCGTCCATGAAGAATTATTTAATGTTTATTTTTGGAACATGGCTAATTGGCTATGGATGTTGTGTCATTCAAGGAATTAATGATACCTTGCTTAGGGGTGTTCAGAACCGGTCCAATGAGTATTCAGATGTTCAATAAGTCTAAATCATTATTATACTATTATTATGTTTTATCATCTTTTCTATTTTTTTAAATTGCATTATGAGCTTATTGAACTACTGAGTACTTATTAGGCTGGTTTTTAAACACCCTTGTTGCCAGCTACTTAAAACAATTACTTATATCCTTTATTTTTTAAAGTTTGGTTTGTCATTATCTATGTTTTTCGAAAGGCTTGGTTGATTAATAAATGAAATGCAATCGGATATAGTTTCAACTTATGAAAATCAACGTATTTTATGTTCAGTCGTTTATCTTTTTAAAATGTACTTGAGGCGAGAGAAATTAATTATTGGTGTAACGATCCAGATTTTAAAATTTAAGGATCGGTTTAACCTGAAACGTGGGCTTTGCGTTTGAGCCGGAAATTTGGGCTTTTGAGTGTCCGTGAGAGCTTTCATGGGCCTCTCTTTGTTGTTGGGCTTGAGTCTTGAGTTGTTGGTTGGTGTAGGATGAAAGGGGAAGGGTAAGAAAGTAACTTAACTCAAGATTAGAGAGAGTAAGAATGAACTCTTAAATTTCTGCAGCAAAAGAAGAAGGTGATATCACCTTGTCATTTGTTTTATCCCTATCTCTTTCATTTCACCTTCTACCCAAGAACTCAAAGCTAAAGGTTCAATTTATGTGCTTTGAAGTGTAAATTTTGAAATACAAGTTAAGAGTGTTAAAATCTACATCAAGAGATCTACATTTCGAGATAAAAAACCATCAAGTTTGATAGATGATGAGTTTTAATAGGGGTTGAGGAAGAAGAACGAAAATGGGGGTTTTGACTCCCTTTCTTGTTGTAGAAGCATATTTTTAGTTTCGTTTAATCTCCCAACAATGTTGTAACTTATTTTACAACATTTCTTGTAGTTAAAAAAGTAAAAAATTCTTCTAAGAAGCTTGGAAAAAAAGGAAGAAAGCTTGAAGGCTTGGCTTGAGGTTTCATTTCTAATAGTATCATCAAAGTTTTGATTTGGATCGAATTGAATACAAGTACATATCAGTCTAGCTAAATTTCGGATCGGTTTCAGTTCGGTTTGTTTTGAGTTTCAGATCAAGTTTAGACCATCAAGTTTAGGTATATACCAAATCTCGGATCGGATAAATCAATTTGGATAATCGGGTTTATATAAAGTATTTTAGGTTTACTATATTTGCCCAGCATTGCACATTTGATGGATGTATTTGGCACTTTTACAAATTTGGTACTTGTATTTTATTTTTAACCAATTTGATACTCATATTTGTCAAACATTATGCATTTGGTGCATGTATTTATTACATCAATGTCAAAAGTTTAAAAGTGTAATGTGGATTTCGTATTATAATTTAGTGAAAAATTATTTATTTATTATTTTTAAGTCATTTAATATGGGCCAATTTATGTTAGGTTTGACAAATACAAGCATGGAAAAAATCAAAAATTTGATTGTGAGGTCAAATTTTGAAAAATTCAAAACATCTAAAACGTTATAGGAGTAATAAATAAAATTAATCAATTTGTCATATGATTATATGTGTTACACCTCCTCCAATAGGATGTTTTGGTTTATAATGGTTTGAATTAGTGCTTTCAATGTTTTGTAAATTATTATCATGACTTATGAGTACTATTTTTCTTTGACTAGATTTAAGAGGATTTTTAACGACATATCACACATGCTAATAATCCCCATTCTCATAAAAAAATAATTACAAGATACATTAAATAAATTTCAATAAATAACTCTTACCTTTTCCACATTTATCCACGATGTTTTTTAATGTATTAAACATTTAGAACAAAAAAAATACAAACCTTAATCACACAAGCTCTCATGAAGCTAACATGCAACCAATAATTTTTTCACAAAATAAAAGAACACTTAGGCTTAGTTTATGGTTGTTTTTAAAAAGTGTGGTGAAAAAGATAATTTTCAAACTAACTGTTAAAAAGTAGTTTTGAAAAGCTGGTTAGTGTTTATCATTGATGTCAAAAAGTTATTTTGATGAAATAAAATGTTTATTTTAGACATGATATTGAAAAGTAAAAATAAACTTTGGTGATGTTCAAATTAGTTAATGTTATGATATATGAAATAAATCAATTTCAATTATAATAAAAAAATCATTTTTTAAAAATTTTAATTTAAATAAAATTATGATGGAAAAAAAGTAATGCCAATGAGAGAGAAATAAATTTGCTTACACTGAGTTACTAAACTGGTGTGTTGTGTCTTCTTTGGGGGAAATTCTATGACTAAAAATCTTAGTGCATGTAAGGTAAAAAGGTTATGTATTGTTTAGAAAATATAAGATCTTAACCACTTGGTTATAAATTAGACCTAAAAAAGCTCATATGAAGTGATTGCGCAATAAACATGGAGCATTTGTGAGTTTTTTTAGGTATTTCTGTTGCGTATTCTTTGTTATCTGCAGGTGGTTTCTACTTTTGAGCAAATAAAGATTGAATGCGTAGTAGCAAATAGCAATGATTCGGCTGTTTAAAGTTAAGGAAACTCAGAAAGAACTGGCTCGGAATTCAAATGGTGGAACCCCAACCAAAAAACAATCGGCTGGAGAGCTGCGTTTACACAAAGGTTATGCCCGACCCGATTGAGTTTTTTCAAATGAGGTTTGTCCTCCATTGTTTCCTTTATAAACTCGTTTGTATTTGCAGACATTACTGAGCTGAACCTGCCTAATTGTTGCACTATATCGTTTCCTAATGGGAAGGATGATCTCATGAACTTTGAGGTTACAATTTCACCGGAAGATGGATATTATGCGTAAGGAATTGTTTGGTTTCTGATGCTTCTTTGAGCCTGAGGCTGGAAATTGGGTTATGTTTAGACTGAGTGGGTGCTGTTTCTTACAGAGGTGGAGCATTTAAGTTCTCGTTTAAGGTTTCTCCGGTGTATCCGCATGATGCACCCAAAGTAAAGTGCATACCGAAGGTGTATCATCCCAACATTGACTACGAAGGAAATGTTTGTCTGAACATCTTGCGTGAAGACTGGAAACCTGTGCTGAATATAAACACTATCATCTACGGATTGTATCATCTTTTCGCGGTATTCCCCCAAAACTGTAAATAATTGTGTTTGGGTCTGAACTCTGACATATGTTTTTGGTAGGAACCGAATTATGAGGATCCCCTGAATCATGAAGCTGCTGAAGTGTTGAAAAATGATCCAAAGGCGTTTGAGAATAATGTGAAAATGGCAATGTCGGGCAACTATGTGGGGGGGTTGATTTACACCCACTTTTACTAGTCTCTTTCTTTCTAGGTTATTAACACTTTTCAGTTTCCATGCAAATTAATTACCTCACTGCCGAATTGTTTCCTGAAAACAACACCAACCAACTCACATTTACTTCTAATGCTTCTTTATGTCGGGATTAATTAAGAATTCTAATGCATTGCCTGTGAATTTCGCATTCTTTCTTAAGCCTTAATTTGGATCAACAACAAATAGGAACACAAGGAGACCAATCAATGAACTTAAAGTTGCCATCGAAACAAAGGCGCAACCCCATCCATGTGTACCCCAGAAGACCTGACCAGCCATTACGTTACGTTTCATAAATACAATTTACCTACAGGAGACTCTAGGTGAGAAGGAATATAGTGTTCCTAGTGTGTCTAGAACTCATGACCTAAGGAAATACGAGGGAACAAATATGAGTTACGTGTGAATTAAAAGTTAAGTGATATAAACGATAAAACACATAAGGCCATTTAGATCGAGGGAAAGAAAATAATTAGAGAAATTTTTTTCCAAAATCTTAAACTCGTGTTTAGTTTCCAAAGATTACCACTAGAGAGTAATACAATATTACCAATAGTTTTGCTTTTCGGGGTTTACAACGAGAATCTTATTCCATCACTTTTAATTCATATCCGACAATTTCTTCCTTTTAGGATAAAATTACTCTTGTAAAATATGAAAATTTCAGCCTAGTTTTTCTCTGCGACGTGAAATCAAGAAACAAACAAAGTTTAATTATGCTTTTAGTCCCTAAATTTTTTGGATTTATGTAATTTATTATTCCAGTGTTTCTTTTTAGGAATTTAATCATTTAATTTATTTGATTTAAAATTTTAAATGCAATTAAGAACATAGGTATAGTGTATTTTTGTTAGAATTTCATCTAATAATAAATTTTATTATATGTGTATATTTAATAATATCGTTATTTGATTATCAATTAGATTTTAATTAAAACATATAAATTATTTTTCTTATTTGAAGAATATAAAATTACCTAAAAATTAAAAATACAAATTTTCACCGTATTTTAATTTTTTTCAAAAACTAATATCGTTTGATACATAAATGTAAATACAATATACAATTCCATCACAATTCCCACGCTCTAATATAAATTGAAATTTATTTTAAAAAACAAAAATAAAATTCTAACCCTAATCTAATAATCCCAACATATTAACACCGATATAAATAAGTTATATTTTCTCAAACTTAATTACATCAAATTTCAACTGTTAATGGAGAGGAAAATCTAAAATTAGAAGTTGGTGGTGCATTATAGATATTATTTAGTGGAATGTGGTAGAGGAAGTCGTCTAATCGATTATGGCAAAGTCGTCTGGATTTTATTTTTGTAATTTTTAAGATTAAATTAAAAGCGAAATTAAAATTAGAGAGATTAAATAAAAACTTTCAAAATTGAGACCTAGAGAAGCAGGTGCGTTTTCACCGTTGAAACGGTGCATTTTTCAAAATTTATAATTGTTTTAATTATGGTTATATTATAAAACAGAAAAAAATACAAGTATATAAAAAACCTTCAAAAGTTTTCAGAAATAAATATAAAGTTTATTTTGAATCTTAAAAATAAAATAAAATAAAATAATATGTAATTCACTTTAGCCATGGTTTCAATTTATTTTATCATGGGTGATTTTAGGCGTGTCCATCGTACAAGGCCGTCGAAAAAATGTCTAAAACTAAATTATTATATATAATTATCTTTTAAGAAAATACCAGCAAATTTTGTTGTAAAGACATTAAGTGTTTCGAGAAATTAATAAAATGAGTTATGCGATTGTAATAATTTTTTGAATATGAGCACGTCAATTTTATTAAAAGATGATTTTTTTAAAAATACAATGAGAGTTTACAACTAAGGTAAACAAACTTGATCTGGACACATTCTTAAAAGCACGAAAAGTGTCATTTCTAGATCATAAACAAGAATATACAAGAAAAGGTAAAACCCCTAACTCAAAAGCTCGAAACAAAATAAATACAAACATCATCAAATCTCGACGATGGAAGGTAAAACCCAACAACAAACAACATTAAAAATGCATATTGCAATAATAAGGCATGTTGACAACACGGTCATTACCACAACTCAATCGCGAACAAGAGCTGATATCCAAATTCAGTTAAAAGGTTCAAAATAGAGGGATCAACTAGATAATAAAATAGCGATATTTTGATCAATCATGACGACGTCAAATCTAACCCTAATAGAAAAATGAAAGAAAAAAAAACGACCAAACGACCGCTTAAGAAAAAAAAATGTGCCAAAAGGCAAAAATTATGTATCAAAAGGTAGAGAGAAATGTGTCACAACATAATTATTGAATATAAAAATTAGAAAATAAAGAACGAAACAAATGAATGAAAAAAATTACCGACGATCAGCAACCAGCACTAAAGTTAGTGTCGTCGTCGGCCACGTAAAAATTAAAAAGAGAAAAAAAAATTAGCGGCTAGGGTTTCATAAATAAGTTATTTGTTGAATTGAAATTAATTATATAGCTTTTACCCAAAATAAGAGCAATAGATTTATTAAAAATTTATAATATTTTAATTTCTTCCCAAATGTTACAATTGCCTATAAAGTTTTATTTATTGGTTTTATTACTATTGGTTTTTGCCGAACGAAAAAAAGATATAAGTTTCTGAAGTCATAATTACAAACAATTATGTTATAAGAAAAACTAAATAGACTTGCTTCGATGGCAATTAAGATCGGTCTTTTAGAAGAAGTTGATATTGAAAGCGTTGTAGATGATTTTGCTTCAAATTATGCAAGAAGAACATCATTTATAAGTGAAAATGTTAGAGTTTTAGATATTTGTAAGTAACTTTTATGTTGCTCAAGAGAGTAATCTAACATTTTTGTATTAAGAGAACCTTATTTGAAATAAATTTATATCTTTTCATATTATAAATTAGTGTCTCATTTTAATAAATTGTATAAGACCTCTCAAATCTTTAAAATGCCCTTGTATTTTACATCACATGGATCAAAATAAATTAAAATTAAAATTACAGACTAAAATAAAAAAAATTCAGAAATTTTAGAAATTAAATCCTTATAAAGAATAACATATTTATATAAAAAATCAAATTTTAAGTCTAGTGCTATTTAAAATATTAAAATTTATGATAAAAAATCAAATTAAAGGCCAAAACGTTTTTATTGGGACAAAAACAGCAGAAGTCGCCTTTGGATCTTTACTGGTGTGTAGATCTCAAAAGCTTATGTGAATTTGAAAGAAAAAAAAATCAGCTAAATGTGAACAACCAAACAAAAAATTATGAACTTTCAAAATCTTGTAATATAATTATAGTTAAAACAAGTATAATTTCAAAAGAAATATGCACTGTTTCCATTAAAAGCTATACCTCTATTCTGGTGAGGCCGGTCAAGCCTGGTTCGAGAAGTGAAGTTTTGAGTTGGCTAGGGGTGCAGCCCAAATAATCAGTGATGCATGTTTCGTTAGATATTGGTGGAACCCCGTCATCCAAGCAAGCTATAGAGCTAGCATGGGGTTTAGAGGAGCCAACAATGGTTCATTTGTGTGGTCCATCTACCAGTGGAAATGATTCAGCAGCAACAGTTTTTAAGACAAACAGCGGTTCCACTGACTTCCCAGACTACTTGCCTCTGGGGTTCTTGGATTGGACCGGCAAAACCGGGTTGGTGGTTCTGATGTGGGCACCTCAAGCTGAAATCTTGAGTCACCCATCCATATGCGGATTTTTGTCTCGGTTGCAGGTGGAATTCAAGTCTGGAGAGTATTGTGAATGGTGTTCCGATGATCATGTGGCCGATGTAGGCCAAACAGAAGATTGATGCAAAAGTACTGGCTGCCGGCTGGGCACATTGGGGGTGGCAGGGTGATTGGGATTTGGGAGAAGTGAGATAGAGGCAATGGTTAGAAATGTTATGGCGGATAAAAGGGTGAAGCAATCAGAGCCAGGGTGAAAATGCTAAAATCATGCGCAGTAAAGGCTTTGAGCAAGGGTGGTTCCTTGTATAATGCTCCGGCAAACATCGCCAAAGATTTCAAGAACAGAATGCAGAAACTGGCTGATCTTCATCTTGGAGGTGATTCATACTGCTTATTGTCCTTATCGATACATAAAACGGATGGTGATCAAACAGATATAATAAGAGCACTTTGTATGACAATAAAAAAGAAAATGCAACCTTTTTTTCTTTATTAAATCAAGCTTTGAGTGAATTACATGGAGAAAATAATACAAACCAAGAATCCCAATTCCCACATATAGACATCTTATTTAACAAGACAAGACGGAAGAATAACAAATCATGTACATCTTTCTCAACTAGAATGGAATTGGCAAACATGAAAGGTAAAAGTGGATACCAATAATTAGTGATATCTTTCATGATGGATGCTAACAGTACAAATGCCAAGACCAATTCACAAGCCCAAACACAATCCAATTAATGAAGAACAGATTGAACAAGGGAAAAAAATGCGGGGTATGTCATGCCTGAGAAAGCAGCCTCTTGACCACACCAGCCATGTACTTCCCCTGATGCTCTGCAAGAGCCAGCTCTGTTTCACTTGGCTCTCTTGTGCCATCACCAGCGTAAACTCCAGCACCATAAGGTGAACCTCCTCGTATGGAATCCATCTTGAACATACCAGCTCCGAAAGTGTAGCCAATGGGAACAAATAGCATTCCATGGTGTGCCAACTGGGTTATTGCCGTCCAACTGAGCCAAAAGTAGCACGAGAAACACCAAAATGTTGATAAATATAGTCCTTGGTACATGAGTTCATTCATAAGTACATAACCCAAATCCTTGTTCACTGTTTTTATATATACTCTCACAGAAAAAGTATTAGTTTAAGTATTCTAACCCTTCTAGTTTTGATTGCATAACAATTCCATTTTAACATTTCTCCTCAGATTGATTAAAAATATAGTAGACAGCAATCATTTGACCAAGAATCCAGATGTACAAATATGTCACAAAGGACACTTGGAAGTCCATACTACTGAAAATCATACCACTTTAGATTCTCAAGCTTTTAGCTTCTGTTTTAGAGTAGATATCATATGGTATGTCCATAGGAACTTGAAAAGGTCAAAAGCTATAATCACATGGAAATTGACTGCCAACTGCGATCCAATATTCATAGTTCGTGTTGGGCAAAATCCGTCTTCCATTGAGCATGAACAAGATGTGAAAATCATACTTTCAAAAGGAAAATACTAGTAAGGAGAAACTAGGAAGCAAGTGTCCAATGCCTTGTATTTTTCTAGGCTAGTAGAGTGTTAAATAAGCACTCCAATTTGTTAAAATAACATTAATGAATTTAAGAATGTAGAATGCCTACCAGAATTATAATCAAGCAACAAAATCCCTCATAAAGTCACAGATCATAGCAACCAAAAGTCCAAAACTCAATTAGATAATGCAGTTTCGAGAGAATTCTTTATTCTTCAATAAAAAAGTTACAAAAGGCACACTGCAATAGCTCCAATTCCTACCTATTTGATCTCAAAGAAACTAATTTCCATGATTTCTAGCCTTTAAGTTAATCCATTAGCACTTTGTTCAAACATATATGATAAACTAAACAACAAGAATCAGTATGACAATACTCATATTAACTCACCTAAAGAAACCCAAGGTCAACATTGTCAAGTTACTAAATTTCTCTTGTTTTGGATAATAAATTCAGGAAACAAGACAATCAAAATTGTTACTCAAAATTTATCTGCAAAATTGAGTTCTCATTTCACTCGTAAAGCATCATTCCAGCAACAGTTGAAAAATTAAATCCAAATTCTAACTTACGCTGTGGTTTCTTGGCCGCCTCCTTGAGTTCCAGTACTAACAAAGAACCCAGCCGGCTTCCCAGCCAGCGTCTGCTCCTTCCAGAGCTGACCCGTGGAGTCAAAAAACGCCTTCATCTGAGCCGCCATACATCCATACCTCGTCGGAAACCCGAACAGGAACCCATCCGCCTCCGCCAATTCCGCCGCCGAAATCTCCGGAATCTCCAGGTCTTTAGGCGGCACCTTCATGAGGTCCAACACATCAGCCGGAAGCGTCTCGGGAACCCGAAAAAGAATCGCCTCAACACCTTCCACTCCGTCGACTCCTTTCTTCATCCGCTTCGCCAACTTCTCCACGTGACCGTACATAGAGTAGAAAACAATGAACAGTTTAAGAGTCGATTGGGTATTCGCTGAATTCACCACCGCGGCGGGGATCTCAAGGGTATCTTCATCGGAGGCGATGGGTGCGTTGTTGGTGGTTGTAGCGGAGGACCGACGGCGGCGAGAGGCGTCCTCAGCGGAGGAGGAATGTTTCTTCTTGCTCGGGACACAACCACCGCCTTTGCCCATGGAGGATTAAGGGTGAGTTAAAGGAAGAAAAAGGCCTTTTGAGTTCTTTGGATCCAGAATAAGTAATAAACATAGAAGGTGAAGATTCGCATACTTTTGTTTTTCAATTCCAAGCTGTGAAAATTAAATATATACTTTGGATTCCGATGACAGCAGTAAGCTGGGTGGAAAATAGGAAAACTACAATGGTGGTCATCAAATTATCACAAATTTTCTGTTTTGGTCACTCAACTAAATTTTTCGTCAAAATAGTGTCACATTCTGATTTTGAACAAATGAATGAAAAAAATTATGATTAGATTTTGTCCAAATTAATACTTAAATTATACTCTCTCAGCCTCAAAAATAAGTAAAACTACTTCAATGAAGATTTAAACCAGAAACACCTTGTATTAAAAATAAGATATTTAACCACTAAATTAGGTTGAAAAAAATATTATATATTCAAAAAATTTAATTTTTAATTTAAATTTTACAATCACCTCAAACTTAAAAAAATACTATCAAATTTAATATAGTGTTGTGAATAAAATAACAAGAACAACGAACAAGAATAAAAGAACAAAGAGATAAGAAAAAGAAAAAGATTTGTATTATTCTCAAATATAAACTTGTGTATAATTCCTTCAGTAAATCATTTATTTATAGGCATAAGAAGTACATAATACATTAAACTCTAATTAATGTATATAATATTCATAATGATAAAGTAAGTCAAATCTCATTGATAAAGTTCTAATCATGATAGACATCCACGTAGATAAATATTCATAACACTCCCTCTTGAATGTCTATGAAGATAATGTGCCTCGTTAAAACCTTACTAAGATAAAAATCCAGTGGGAAAAAATTCTTTAGTGAAGGAAAAAGAGTACACGCATCTTTGATACACATAACATGTTGCCTCATTAAAAATCTTACTAGGAAAACACATTGGGACAAAACCTCGGTTAAGGGGAAAAGAGTGCAACGCATATTTACTCCTCCTCATGAAAACATCTCAGAAGATCTTTGAATCTTCATAATTCAAACTTAAATATTAATTTTCTAAAGATAGCGGGGGATGGAACTTTAGAGTAATATTTTCCATGATGTATCAACCTTCTATTATCTCTACACAAGATAGCATTTGTATCATATCTTGTGAAAGTAAATCACATATCTTATGGATATGTTGGGTCAATGGTCTTAGCCAAACACATTTTTGGCTTGCCTTGTGCATAACAATTATTTCTACAAGATTTGAGGAGGAATCGACGAATGTTTGAAGATCTAAATGTAATGATCTTTGTATAATCATAGATATTTCTTGACCAACTAATATATAGTGCTTCAAGACCAAGAAAATATACAATTATCTTTATTCACATCCAACAATCTTACAACTATTGGGATACTCAATAGATATGCTCTATTCATATTGAATCTTCTTTAAGATTCTTTCAGCTTATGTCTATTTATAGACAAAAAGAAATATATAAAAATGCTTAATCTTTAGGTCGAGATAAACTTGATGTCAAGATTCAAGTATTTGTATTGAAAGTACTTCAAGAGTTTCTAATTTGAAGCTCTTTAGGAGTTCTAAAATTATCATAATGAATCTTGATCCAAACTCCTTTATAAAATACATAAGGAAATCTGATCATTCTTATAGTATTTTATCAATTAGTATTCACTAAGGCAATTATACCAAATGCGCCAAAATATTCATGAGACGTGTCTAAATAAATTTTCTCAGAAATTTCTAAATGCTTCTAGCATTTTAAATCCTTCAAGGATAAATATGGATCCACAAATAATTAGACGCATGTAAAACTTTTCATAACTGCCAAAGTAATTGCATCCACCATGAAGTAATTAAAACATTTCATAAATCATAGTTCAAGTCGTATTTACGACTACTTATTTGTGCCTCACTTGCATTACACCTTTAGGTGTTTGGACTGCTGGTCCAAATACTTCTATGTTAGAAGTTCAAAGCGTCTTTCAACATCGGCCAATTCAATATCTATACTTCTGGATAGATTTTATACAAGATCCTCGATTTCTTTATTTACTTCTATAGAAGTATTTTACGTAAAATTGTTTGTAAAATCATTGTCGACAACTTTCTAATTTTCCGGTTTCATTCTCGTAATGACATAACTCATCGAGATCTCTTCAAGATTTTAATCTTTATTTTAGGTACCTGAAACTCTTCAAGAGTTTTATTATTAGTTATGTCTTGGGTCTCTTTAGGAGCACCCGTCTCCAATATATGATCATATCATAATACTTTTCATCTACGAGAATTTTGATCATTGGAACCATTTTAACTACCATGCTTCAAGCATGATTTACATCCACTTGCTCTAACATGCAATTTAAACTTAGAACATTTCAGCTGGTATATGATACTTAATTACTTTTATTGGGTCAGTAAATATGTCTGACAGTTGACATGAAATAATATGAATTTTCTTATCAACTTTTAGCTCATATTCGAGGATCTAGATAATGATAATTCATTTTCTTCTTTATCCAACTGATTATTCTCTCCCCCCTGATGTTGAGAAAAATCATCTAATAAATGATTCTCCAATTAATATTTAGAATTTAAACATAAAAGGAGACTCGTACTCAATATATATTCTCAACCATTTTTACTTGCCCATTTTGTGTGTTATGGTGGAGCAATTCAACTATATATCTCACATTCAAAAATGAAAAATATAAAAAATATGATTTTTGACCAAAAGTCAAATCATAATGGGGAGTTTATTATAACTCGTTGGCTTGATGCGTATAAGTGTTGTTATATGGAAATATCATATAAATAATAAATGTTTTGTTCTCACAGTTTAACTATTAAATAGGAGGCATCCAATTAAAAATTTGTTAAACCGTATTTTTCATAATCAATAGGCTTTGTAACAACCGATATAACCTAAAATATAAACCCACAAGCTTTTACAAAACGAATAGTCTAATTGCATAATCTGAATCCTTTTAGAATCAATCTCACAAACTTCTAGTTCTAAGTTGATAAAACAATGTAGATGCATCTACTAAAATCATATAAAAAATTTCACATTTGTAGATATACGGGCCCATATTTCGTTCAGATATGCAAGACATGCAGACTCAACTTCAGCACAAGAACTTCAAGTTCTAATTCTTTTGGTAAGTGTGATCAACTATATCCTTTGAGAACAAACAACACAATAACTTCAAGTTCTTTTAGTAAGTGGAATTTAATCAATTCTATTAAGCAACACTAGAACTTCATGTTCTTTAATAAGTGGAATTTAATCAATTCTTTTGAGAATAAGCATCACAAGAACTACAGGTTCTTTTAATACACATACATGTAAATCTCAATAATTTCTGCACCATTATTGATCAGGATGGTCTAATCGATCATGTCAACTATATATATGTGTGTATATATCTCTGAATTTGTAAACTTTTTGTTTACCATAACATGTAATTCAATCTCACTCGTACATGTCTAGTACGGTCATCAAAATTGTTCTTTTAAATAGGAATATAGTTAGCTCTTTCGGAGCTTTCAATTGAAATTATCTTTTGATAGCAATATATAGCTCTTCTAGAGCTTTCAACTAACTTTTTGGCTACCAAAACTTATATCCATATCGGCTTATTTCAAATGCCAATCGATAACATATGTTATCTATAATTCTCAAATGGATATTTTGTGAACTCATATTGCTCTCTTAAAACTTCCACTTATAGTGGTGACAATATTATTACCATTAGCGGTAATTATTGCAATATTCACAATTCTGCACTTTTCATAATGTGCTTTCTTTCAAAAATTTATTGTTCTTCTAGAGCATCAATATTTTCAGTACTTTGAGATATAGTACTCACATTATTTCCTTGCATTTAAATGGGAAAATATATCTTATGCTTATGTTGAGCATAAATTGTCACCATAGATTGTATTTGACAAGTAATCGTGTTAAACAAAATAAATAAATATCATAATATATAAATATAAATATAAAACGTAAATAATTAATGTGTGTAAAATAAATAAACGTAAAGTAAAATAAATAAAACTAAACAAATAATTCTCTTCAAAGTTATGAGAATAATTAGAAGATGATTTATTCCTTTCGAGGGTTATAAGAAAATTAACAACGTCCAAATGAGTTGGACCAACAATGTCCAAATAAAGTTAGACCAGTATCATCTTCGTCATATTTCGCAAACAAAACTTGTTTCTTTTTTCTTTCCTTTAACATTCAATGATTCTTGATCTTTCAACGTACAACACGTACGAGACCAATGGTTTATAACATCGCATTGGTAATAAGAAGAGTTTTACTTCAATAGAATGATCTTTATCACTCTTGTCATCCTTATAACCCCACTACCGGTGGGTAGAAGTATTCTTAAAATGACCATATTTTTCATATCTATATTCATAACCTCGACCACGACCACAACTTCAAATGTGGTTTTTATTTCTTCCATAATATAATCTCACATTCACATTAGGGAATGGAGTAAAGCCAATGGGCCTTTGAAACCTTTTTCACATATCCTTATCACAGAGAACAAAGATTTAATCCTCGTACGCGGCATTATTAAACCTGTCCACACGGTCCTTTAAAAACCTCCTTTAAGACCAGTAGCCTCGCAGAACGGGATGTCCAGCCAATGTACTTGGATTATATCGAAATTATGCCTCTAATTGAATAATGATTTACCATGTTTGCATTCACTTCAGGGAATGAAACAATTCCAATAATCGTATGGAATAAACATCATGCTTGCATTCACTTTAGGGAATGCTCCATCATTGATAATCGCATGGAATAAACATCATGCTTTGCATTCACTTCAGGGAACGCCTCTCATAATTTTTTTTGGATCAAGACGAATTTTTGTAACTTGAAATTGGGAGAAGTCTATGGTCGAGTTTTTCTGATGTAGAATAAATATTGCTTTTGAGCACATATGGACTTTATAACAGTCTTCTTGTAAATTTAAAATCACCATGATTTATCACACTTTAAAATCGTAATTTAAAGAATAAAAATAAAAGTATAATTTACCGATAATGATTTTCCTCTCGAGAACGATGGAGACATAGCAAATGACCGAGACAGCTTCTCATAATCCCTTTATGTAATTTGATAAGTATTTATTTTGGTTATGATTTTAGTCCTTGTTTTGATCGAATACATATGTTTGAAGGACTTAATTGGGCTGTTTTTGTGTTGTTCTCGTGCAGGTTACGTAATGCTGGAAATGAGTTGAAGTGCTGCAGAAAATACTGAAGTCGTGGGCAGATTCATGGGCATGAACCAGGGCATGAATGCTGACTGGGCGCCACGTCAGCACCTTCTAGAAGATGACGTCAGCAAGCTTGATAACTTATCAGTCCACTTATCAAGATAGCTTATCATCCGATTTTTATCTTTAAATTCAAAACTTTGATATTTATCTTATGTAATTTTATTTAAATTTTTTAGGATTTATCATCTTAGGTTTTTAGGGTTTTTCAACTACTATAAATACCCCACTTTGGGGGTGAATTATTCATCAAACATTTTCCATTGTTCTCTTCTTCCTTGAGTAATAAAGTTCTCCATTTTTCTCCATTTTCTTTTCTCTATTTTTATTTATTTTATTAAGTATGGTTTTTTCACAAACCATGCTTAACTAAATTCCCTTTAGCCAAAAGCAACGCAAAACTCGACAAACCTCGTGAGATTAGGAAAATACTTCAATCCTTCAACAACTCCTTTTTAGATTCTCTGTAAAATTGATTAGGCAATCGGCCTAATCTTTAGGCATCGCAATTGTTTCATTCCGAGAGCGCGCATCGGCTTGAAGTGGTTTAGATCCATCGTTGGGGACGAGGAAAAGCTTGTAGCCAATTCAACTCCCTAAGAACAAACTTAGTGGCGGTCCACTAAGGGGAATCAAAATCGGAAACAATTTTCATCGAGACGAATATCCGAGCACGGGCTTCTCCAGCTCTAATTCAGATTTGAGTTAGCATCGATTGTCGTGGCTAATTCACTAAAGTTTGACTTCAAGGATTCCCTGGGAGTCGAATTTACCAACGAGAAGTAAGTTACAAGGGTTGGGCCTTGTAGACTGTAACCTGCAGGAAAGTCGAGGAAAAATCAACTTCAGTGATCGAAGATGTCGTGGCAAAGCGTGACTTGAGGCTATTTTAATCTATAATTCATTCTCAATATTTATTTTTACGTTCTTATTATTTTTCTCATTCAAATCACTATTCTAAAATCCCCCTTTATTTTCTACAGGTTATTGGTCTAAATCAGAAGAAGGGTGTTAGAGTTCCTATTCCCTGCGGATCGACCCTTACTCTCGCTATATTAATTTAAATCTTAATTGTTTTGAGTTTAAGGTTTTATTTTTGACACTATACGACGCGTGTCAAAATTGGCGACGTTGCCGGGGAATACGGCAAATTACTAATATCGTTTTATTTGATTTATGACCAGGAGCAATCCGGGAGAACAATTTGATCTCATCCCGGAAATCGAAGCACTAGCCCGAAAGTTGAACGCACAAACACTTCGGGAAAAGAAAAACAAAAGACGCCAACAGAGATTCGAACGCGATCTCGAAATCACATCCGAAGCAGAATCGAGTTACGAACCCAATCCGATGGGAGACGACAATCAAACCATACGCCAACTAAATGCGGCGCCCGATGGCCAACAACCTATGTGCATAACTTTCCCGAATGGCGAAACACCGTTCGTGCTAAAAACGGGTTTGATCCATCTCTTACCTACCTTTAACGGCTTACCGACAAAAAATCCTCATAAACATTTGAAGGAATTTCACATGGTTTGTCTAACTACAAAGCCACAGGGAGTATCCGATGACCAAATCAAACTTAGAGCATTTCCATTTTCCTTAGCTGATATAGCGAAAGATTGGTTATTTGATTTACCCCCTAATTCTGTTACAACATGGACTGACATGGCTAAACTTTTTCTTGACAGGTTCTTCCCTGCAGCGAAAGCAAGCGAAATCAGGCGCAGCATCCTAAGCATTCAACAAAAAGAAGTTGAATCCTTGTATGAATACTGGGAGAGGTTTAAAAAGTTGTGTGCAAATTGTCCACAACATGGGTTGTCGGAACAAACCCTTCTCCAGTATTTTTATGAAGGATTGACGCCTATGGACATGAAGGTGATAGATGCAGCGAGTGGCGGAGCTCTAGTCAACATGACACCAACAGCGGCTAAAACACTGATATCAACCATGGCCGCCAACTCTAAAAGATTCAATCAGTCTAGCAAACCATCTCGAAGGGTTCGCAAGGTAAGTACAGTTTCATTAGAAAACAAAATCAATAAATTAGCTGAAATAGTGCAAACTCTTGTTGCAGATAAGCGAAAAACAGCTAGACTTTGTGGAATCTGTACCAGCCCAGAACATCCGACAGACTGTTGTCCGATGATTCAAGAAGAAGATGTCGCCCAAGCCAACGCCATAGGGAATGCTTATAATTCCGGGTGGAGGAACCAATCAAATTATGGGTATGCGAACAACCAAAGGCCAAATCAACCGTACCAACAAAGACAACCCTACCCACAACAAAAGACATCTCTAGAAACCTTGGTTGAACGACTAGCGATATCCCAAGAGAAGTTCCAGAACCGTACCGAAATCCACTTACAAGAGTTAGACAAGCAAATGAGCTAGCTAGCCCAAACAGTAAGTCGTCTTGAATCCAAAGGTAAACTCCCTTCACAAACAGAGATAAACCCAAAAGAAAATGTTAATGCCATCACTCTTAGAAGTGGCACCGTGATAGAACCCAAAACCTCATAGGTAAACACCCAAAAAGATAAATCAACTCCACTAGTCGAAAAAGATACATCAAATCCAACCCCTAAACCATCCCCTTATGTTGTCCAACCACCATTCCCGTCGAGATTGATGAAAAGAGACAAACAAGCAGAAGAAAAGGAAATCCTAGATGTGTTCCAAAAAGTAGAGATCAACATTCCGCTCCTCGACGTAATCCGAAAAATTCCAAGGTATGCTAAGTTCCTTAAAGATTTATGTACTAATAAACGTCGTCTTACAGGAGTTGAAAAGGTTAATCTAGGAGAACAAGTATCAGCGGTCTTCCAGCGTAAGTTGCCACCAAAATTGAAGGACCAAGGTATGTTCGCCATTCCCTGCAAAATAGGTAAAGTGGGTATTAAACGAGCAATGTGTGATTTAGGGGCCTCTATTAATGTTATGCCCCTTTCATTTTATAACTCACTTTCTGCTGAGCCTTTGAAGGATACGAGGGTAACAATACAACTGGCGGACAGATTCATAATCTACCCAGAGGGATTACTGGAAAACGTCCTCGTGAAGGTAAATGATTTAATCTTCCCAGCGGATTTCTATGTCATTGAAATAGAAAACGACCGAGCAAACAACTCTTCTGAGATCCTCCTTGGCCGCCCATTCTTGAGCACAGCAAGCACAAAAATCGATGTAAGAAGTGGGATCCTTACAATGGAATTCGATGGTGAGGTAGTAAAATTTGACGTTTACAAAGCTATGAAACATCCTGAAAATGTAGCTAGTTTAAATTTTGTTGATGTCATTGAACCTGCCAAAAATGATTTCTTTGACACTAATTTTACTGACTTCATGGATGATTTGTACAGAGAAATCGCAGATTCCGACGAAGAAGACATGAAGTTTGAAAATCTTTGTTCGGTAAATAAAGATTTAATACTTACTGCATCTAAAACTAAACTTTTACCTTCTGTATTGCAGGCACCCAAGATCGAACTTAAACAATTACCCGAGCATCTAAAGTATGCATTTTTAGGGGAAAGAGAGACCCTACCGGTTATTATCTCAACCAAGCTATCAAACGAAGAAGAGGAGGACTTGCTAACAGTACTGCGAGCGCATAAGGAAGCCATTGGGTGGACCGTTGCAGACATCAAGGGCCTTAGTCCTTCCACTTGCATGCATAAGGTAAAAACCGAAGAGGGAGCTAAGCCATCTCGACAAGGACAACGCCGCCTGAATCAACCTATGATGGACGTAGTTAAAGAAGAAATACAAAAGCTTCTAGATGCGGACATAATCTATCCAATTTCGGATAGTGACTGGGTAAGCCCGATCCATGTAGTCCCTAAAAAACCGGAGTCACGGTGGTTAAGAACACAGAAGGTGAGATGGTCCCAACAAGAGTCCAAAATGGTTGGCGAGTCTGTATAGACTACAGGAAGTTGAACTCTCTAACTCGAAAAGATCATTTTCCACTTCCTTTTATAGACCAAATGATTGAAAGATTAGCCGGTAAAACTCACTATTGTTGTCTTGACGGATTTTCAGGTTTTTTCCAAATTCCTGTGGCGCCCGAGGATCAAGAGAAGACAACCTTTACATGTCCTTTTGGCACGTTTGCCCATCATCGAATGCCATTCGGGCTTTGTAATGCGCCAGCCACATTCCAAAGATGCATGGTAAGCATTTTCTCAGATTTCATCGAAAAAGGTATAGAGGTATTCATGGATGACTTTACAGTTTACGGTAATTCCTTTGGAGAATGTTTATTAAACTTAACAAATGTGCTAAAAAGATGCCTTGAATTCAACCTTGTTTTAAATTATGAAAAATGTCATTTCATGGTAGATAAAGGGTTAATTCTAGGACATATAGTTTCCTCAAAAGGTATTACTGTTGATAAAGCTAAAACAGATGTTATACGCTCACTACCATACCCCACAACTGTGAGGGATATTCGATCATTTCTTGGCCATGCAGGGTTTTACCGCAGGTTTATTAAGGATTTTTCAAAGTTGGCGCAACCCCTCTGCAGTCTATTACAAAAGGATCAACCCTTCAATTTTGACGAGAAATGCAAGGAGGCATTTGACATACTCAAGGAGAAGCTTGTAAACGCGCCTATCGTCCAACCACCAAATTGGAACCACCCGTTCTAATTAATGTGCGATGCTTCCGATTTTAGCGTTGGAGCAGTGTTGGGTCAAAGAATCGACAAGGAACCGCATGTTATAGCCTATGCATCACGTACCTTGGATCCTGCACAG
This sequence comes from Hibiscus tridactylites, assembly GCA_958450335.1. Lineage (NCBI taxonomy): Eukaryota > Viridiplantae > Streptophyta > Magnoliopsida > Malvales > Malvaceae > Hibiscus > Hibiscus tridactylites. The sequence continues at coordinate 68,049,910 of OY288284.1, forward strand.
AAAAATTATTCAACAACGGAAAAAGAACTATTTGCTATTGTTTTTGCCTTAGAAAAGTTTAGATCTTATTTACTCGGTACTAAAATCGTTGTCTTTTCTGATCATGCAGCTTTACGCTTTCTGATGAGCAAAAAGGAGGCAAAACCGAGACTGATCTGGTGGATACTATTACTCCAGGAATTCAACCTAGAAATTAAAGATAAGAAGGGATGCGAAAACCTTGTTGTCGACCATTTGAGTCGCATCCCATTATCTATGTCCGATCCACCGGTTAGAGAGGAGTTCCCTGACGAAGGATTAATGGCAGCTCAGCTTAACGTTCCATAGTTCGCAGACATGGTAAATTACTTAGCCACATGTAAGATGCCACAAGATTTACCGAGAGCGGAAGTGAAACGAATAAAAAGAGAGTCTCGGTTCTTCATTTGGGATGATCCCTATCTTTGGAAACATTGTTCGGATGAGGTAATTAGACGATGTGTAGCAGAAAGCGAGGTAAACTCTATCCTAAATTTCTGTCATTCTTATTCTTGCAGTGGTCACTTCGGGCCTAAACGTACTGCACATAAAATTCTTGAGTGTGGTTTTTACTGGCCCAACATTTTTCGTGATGCCTATTTATTTTGCAAATCTTGTGAAAAGTGTCAAAGGGTTGGTAATTTGAGTAGACGAAACGAGATGCCACTTAATCCCATTACTGTATGTGAGATATTCGATGTTTGGGGATTAGATTATATGGGTCCCTTTGTCTCTTCATTTGGTAATTTTTATATAATTCTTGCGGTAGATTATGTTTCTAAATGGGTTGAAGCTAGAGCAACCCGAAATAATAATGCTAAAACCACTGTTAAGTTTCTAAAAGAATCTATCTTTTGCAGGTTTGGCACACCGCGAGCGATAATAAGCGACCCAGGGAAGCATTTCATTAACCGAGTGATCGACGCTCTCATGAAGAAGTTCGGTGTCACTCACCGGATTTCAACATCTTACCATCCGCAAACGAATGGTCAAGCGGAGGTGTCGAATCGAGAGATAAAGACCATACTCGAAAAAATCGTGAAGTCGGATCGCAAAGATTGGAGCATAAAGCTATCCGATGCGTTATGGGCATACCGTACTGCGTACAAAGGCCCCATAGGGATGTCACCTTACCGTCTCGTTTACGGTAAACCCTATCACTTACCAGTCGAGCTGGAACATCGCGCATTTTGGGCAATTCAGCAATGTAACATGGAAATGGATGCGATTAGAAGGGAACGCAAGTTACACATTCAAGAGCTCGAGGAAATCCGGAAACATGCCTACGATAGTGCATAAATTTTTAAAGACAAAACAAAGGATTTCTATGATAAAAATATTTCCTTTAAATCTTTTTCCGTTGGTCAAAAAGTTCTATTATTTAATTCTAAATTCAAACTTTTTGCAGGAAAATTGCGTTCCAAATGGCTCGGACCATTCACTGTTGTTCAATATTTTCCACATGGAGCAGTAGAAATTCAAGACACCGAAGGACATAGCTTTAAAGTTAATGGACAACGGTTAAAACAAATTTTCGAAAATGTTCCAGTTGGTTTGGTTGAAGAAATTTATTTCGAGGAACCGAATGCATAAATAAGGTCGTCAAGCTAGCGACGATAAACAAGCGCTAGATGGGAGGCAACCCATTTCTTTTTATTTTAATTTTCTTTATTTTTAATTTTCTTTTTATTTAAAAAAATAATAAAAAAAAGAAAAAAAGAGAAGAATCGAAATCAACTAATCTGTTTAAAGATTTTTTTTAATTTTGATTTTATCTTTTATTAAATTTATTTTCATTATTTTTAATATTTGTTTTTTATTATTTTCTTATCTACTTTTAAATTTATTTTTATCTCCTTTTATCTATCTTTTCGAATTTATTTTATTATCTCATCATTTTATCTTTTTGTTTATTTTTTTGAATTTTATTTTTATCTGATCTTTTATTTATTTTATTTGCAGATGATTTAGATCGAATAAAGGATGAGAAACTATCATTTTCAACAAGATTTGGTGGGCCCAATTTTTAAATATTATTATTTTTATCCCATCCAAATTTTAAATATAACACCTTACCCGGTTAACCACCACACTCCAAACTAAATTCAAACACCCAATACCCACACAGCCTTTTTCTCTTTTCAACAGCCAATTAAATCCCGTAGACCCCACCCCAAACCCAAAGCAATCACCTACACGGCTACACCCCCACCCTCTTATTTATTTCCCTACCAAACCCTTTGACCAACATTTAAACCTTTTTTCTATAATTCCTCAACTGCCGAAAATAAACCCTACCTTCCCTCTTTATACTACTTTCCCAGCCACCCGAAACACCCTACACACCACCATGCCTCGCACCAGGAACCAAGCTCGCCGGCTTCCACAGCAGCCACTAGTCGTCATCGGTGGCCGCCGGCGCTTCCAGCCACCACAGTACGTCGCCCTCAGCAGCGACTCCGAGCACCCACAGCCGCAACCCAACACCATCCCATCTCCCGAACCTCCCATCATCACCCCCACCCCGTCGACCATGCACCGTCGCACCACCAACCGCAGCGACCACCGTCACCCCCATCACCTTCCTTCCACTCCCTTGAGACGCCGACCACGTCCATGCACACCGCCACTGCCCGCACGCACCACTCATCTCCCTCGCACCACAACGATCCGGCCATGGCGAGGGGCACTCCCACGCACAGATCCGGACAGACCAGCACAGGCCGCAATGCTCGTGTCACCGGCAGTGGAAAAACGCGGCCGTCACCTCTCCGCCGTTCATCACGTCCACCATCGCCGCCACCTTCCCCTTACCACCCCTTGGCATCCGATGCGGCTGGCGGCTCATCACAACATCATCACATGCCCATGCAGTCACCAACCCGTGTGCCCTCCTATCACATGCACACCAACACGTCCGGGCATTCGGATAATTATTCGGCAGCCGATGAGGTAAGTTCTGAATTTTTTCCACCTTTATTTGTTATTAACCCTACCTCTGAATATGCAGATCACATGCACGCTGATTTTGCTGCCCAAAATCCCTCGGACACTGCTCAACCGGAATCACCGCCTCACGAACACAACGATATTCCATCGGACCATGAAGAACATCCACGACGTAGCCAACGATTTACGACACCTAACGACGAGAACTTGAAAGGGTTTTTACAATTTACTGGAGACGAACTCGATATGTTTAATCATATTCGACATCGCTCACTTCCGGTCTGTAAGTACATTCCCGATCAAACTTTAGATCGTTTGCATATACGTGAGTCGGTCCTAGCACTTTTTGATAATATTGGATGGCGTCGATTTCATATTATTACTTGTGACATGTACTATGAATTAGTTCTTGAATTTTATTCTACTTTTTCGTTTGATCGTAGTCGCGCGCGGTCTCTTGATACACCAAATGTAATATCTTTTCGCTTATTGGGTCAATACTTTCGGTTGTCCATTACTCAGTTTAATGTTTATATGGGTTTCGTCACTAATGTTTCGGATCCTAACTATCAATCTGCACTTTTAGACATACCGGAAGATTTCGATAACGACATTTCTCTCGAAACTTTGACAGGTTTGGCAGGTGTGCAGTACAATTCGAAAACAACTAAGGACCACACTATTCATAGCCCTGCTTTACGATATATCCATCGATTCCTCGTTTACAACCTGTCCGGCAGAAACGACACTCCATCAACCGTGAGTAGAACTGAGTTATTCTTTCTATGGTGTATGCAGGTAAATCTTAAGGTAAATCTTGGTTTTTGGTTGGCCCACACATTTCATCGTGTCCCCCGAACCACTAGGTCACGACCATTAATTCTGGGCCCTTATATTACCCATTTAGCCTTGCGTATTTTTCTGCTACTTTTGATCCATCTCAGTTTACTTATGCGTTTTCTATGAGTGCTTTAGATGAGAGATGCCTAGATGCCATGGGCTTACTTGCAGGCACCCCTGATGCACCTTATATTGCTCCCCCGGGCACTCTCCCAACTCGTCGAGAACGAGTGTTTCGTAGACGAGCCCAATCACAACCAACACAAGATGACCAACCCCAAAGAGATATGGATGAGCGCCTCCATTCCATCGAGACCAACTTGGCCGAGATCTTATCCTATCTTCGCCCCGGCACTTCCCGCGGACGACGTGGCCGCGGTCGTGGCCGCAATTGATTAGGGGAGTCTCTTCTTTCCTCTCTTTTAATTTAATTTTACATTTTGAGACAAAATGCATCTAAGTGAGGGGGAGGGAGATATGCTTATCAATTTTTATCTTGCTTATCCGTCTTGATTGTTCGCTTGAAATCTTGGTTTTATTAATTTAAGTTCTTTGTTTAAATCCTTAATTTCGCCTTGTCTCACTATTTTCACATGGTTTTGTATCTATCTTGTTAGAAAACTCTAGGTTGCATGGTAGATTTTGGGCATGATTAATTTTTAATCTTTTATATGACATTTTATTTCTCTATTAATCCACATGATGCTTACCTAAGTACACAAGACATATTTGTGAGTTTTTGAGCCTAATGAGCATGTATGATATTTGCTCTTTGTTTCTTTGAGTGTGCCTAGCTAATTAGTTGCATTCTAGAACTTGTTTTTAAATTCTTTTTGAGATTACATTGATTGATTATGATGCTTTAATATGATAGAGGCACTAGGTTTTAACCATTTCTCTTCCCAAATAAATCACCTACCCTTTAATTAATTTCCCCTAGTGAAACAATCTTTGAGCCTTAGCCTTTTTCTTGAAATTACCACATTTTAAGCCTAATCCAATTTCTTCTCAAATCCATCACTTTTGTTCCCTTTTTCAAGACAAAAATCGTCTTAAAAAAACAGATTCGAAGAAGTGCAGCAGCTAAAAACACTGTGCAGAAAAAAAAACTGTGCAGAGTTGATTCGAATAAACTGTGCAGAATTGATTCGAATATACAGTGCAGGAAATTGTTCGAGTCTTTAGAAAAATAAAACCAGAAAAAAAACAGTGCAGTTCGAAAAGAGGGTACACTGTCGAGCAGTTTTGGTTCGAATAAAAAAAACAGTTTCGAATATATTTTTTGAGATGATTTTTTGTCTTGAGTTTTAGCCCTTATTTCCAGCCTTTATCCTACCCTTACCTTAGCCCCATTACAACCCTTATTTAAGACCTCTTGATTTTTGCATCATACCATGTTAGTAGTGGAGATTAGATTTAAACACAAGCTTATGGTTATGCTCTAATTAGCTTTGGCTCGAGTGATTTTTCACTACCCATAAATACTTTGAGTGACATGAGCGATTCCTTGTGAGGGTACTTGGTTTGCATCATTGATGTTAGTAGAGTTTTAGAATGTCGTCTTAGCTTTAAATTGTTAGTCTTGCCATTTATCTATTTTGCTCCTTAGTTTTCTCTCATATTTAGATGTTTAATCATATTGAGAACTTTTGAGAATTCGTGAAATTAAGGATGAAAACTTGAACTTAAAATTATTTAATTTTGAGATACTTGAGGACAAGCATCGGATAAGTGAGGGGGAATTTGATAAGTATTTATTTTGGTTATGATTTTAGTCCTTGTTTTGATCGAATACATATGTTTGAAGGACTTAATTGGGCTGTTTTTGTGTTGTTCTCGTGCAGGTTACGTAATGCTGGAAATGAGTTGAAGTGCTGCAGAAAATACTGAAGTCGTGGGCAGATTCATGGGCATGAATGCTGATTGGGCGCCACGTCAGCGCCTTCTAGAAGATGACGTCAGCAAGCTTGATAACTTATCAGTCCACTTATCAAGATAGCTTATCATCCTATTTTTATCTTTAAATTCAAAACTTTGATATTTATCTTATGTAATTTTATTTAATTTTTTTAGGATTTATCATCTTAGGTTTTTAGGGTTTTTCAACTACTATAAATACCCCCACTTTGGGGGTGAATTATTCATCAAACATTTTCCATTGTTCTCTTCTTCCTTGAGTAATAAAGTTCTCCATTTTTCTCCATTTTCTTTTCTCTATTTTTATTTATTTTATTAAGTATAGTTTTTTCACAAACCATGCTTAACTAAATTCCCTTTAGCCAAAAGCAACGCAAAACCCGACAAACCTCGTGAGATTAGGAAAATACTTCAATCCTTCAACAACTCCTTTTTAGATTATCTGTAAAATTGATTAGGCAATCGGCCTAATCTTTAGGCATCGTAATTGTTTCATTCCGAGAGCGCGCATCGACTTGAAGTGGTTTAGATCCATCGTTGGGGACGAGGAAAAGCTTGTAGCCAATTCAACTCCCTAAGAACAAACTTAGTGGCGGTCCACTAAGGGGAATCAAAATCGGAAGCAATTCTCATCGAGACGAATATCCGAGCACGGGCTTCTCCAGCACTAATTCAGATTTGAGTTAGCATCGATTGTTGTGGCTAATTCACTAAAGTTTGACTTCAAGGATTTCCCTGGGAGTCGAATTTACCAACGAGAAGTAAGTTACAAGGGTTGGGCCTTGTAGACTGTAACCTGCAGGAAAGTCGAGGAAAAATCAACTTCAGTGATCGAAGGTGTCGTGGCAAAGCGTGGCTTGAGGCTATTTTAATCTATAATTCATTCTCAATATTTATTTTTACGTTCTTATTATTTTTCTCATTCAAATCACTATTCTAAAATCCCCCTTTATTTTCTACAGGTTATTGGTCTAAATCAGAAGAAAGGTGTTAGAGTTCCTATTCCCTGCGGATCGACCCTTACTCTTGCTATATTAATTTAAATCTTATTTGTTTTGAGTTTAAGGTTTTATTTTTGACACTATACGATGCGTGTCAATGTCATGTATCTTTCCAAGCCATTTAAGCATATCATATAAAACTAAAAAATATGGTAAAAACATAAACTCTAATGAAAATAATAACATAAATATATATATATATATATATATATATTTATTTTAATTATAATATAATATAAATATAACAATGACCATGAAGTGGTTAATCATGCCCGAATTTAAACAATAGATCAAAATAATTAGATCAATGATAAAAATTTACGAGAAGAACAAGGATAAATAAAACAATGATCATATCAATGTTTCAACGGCTCGTGGAGTGGTTAATTAAAACAAGAATAAAAATAATTAGATCCAGTCCCTCTGAAAGCAAGAAAAACAAGAATTCTTACTTATTCATAAAGTAGTTTTTCGGGCATCTACGAGTCGTATAATGGTTTTTTATGTAAAGCACAATATTGCTCATTTGATCTCGTCCCTCAAAAAATAAGGATAAAAACCACATGTCATTAATCAAAGCATTAGAAACATAATTATATATATATATATAAACATAAATAAATAAAACAATATCGAGCAGTGGCCACGAGACCACTTTGCTTGTGTTTTTCTAATGCCTTTAATGACATGTAGTTCGATTCAATTTTCGTTCTCCATCTTGATTCAAGCGCATGACTTTTCTAATTGATTGGAGCACGCGTGCTGATAACGCGTTGTGAATAAAATAACAAGAACAACGAACAAGAATAAAAGAACAAAGAGATGAGAAAAAGAAAGAGATTTGCATTATTCTCAAATATAGACTTGTGTACAATGCCTTCAGTAAATCATCTATTTATAGGCATAAGAAGTACATGATACATTAAACTCTAATTAATGTAGATAATATTCCTAATGATAAAGTAAGTCAAATCTCATTGATAAAGTTCTTATCATGATAGACATCCACATAGATAAATATTTATAACATATAGTATTATTTTTCTAATTATTTATTTATTTTTATAGAATTGTAACAAATCATTATTAAAAATTTACTATATAATATATATTTATGGTAAAATATAACTTTTGAATTACTTGAAAATAACTATTTTAATTTAAATTTATTATTTTAATTTTTTTTATAAAATAGTCTGAAATGTAATTAAAATTGAATATCAAATTATTTTTTCACTTGGTTTTGAAATAAAAAATAATAATCAAATGTTTATTTATTTTTATAAAACTAATATTAAAAATTATAATAAAAAACTTAATTTATAATATATATTTAGGATAAAATATAAAATATAAAATTTTAAATAACATTTTGTTCATTGACATGTATAAGAAAAAAATATTTTACATTTAATTAATTTTTAGAATAATCTAATACATTTTTATAAAAAAATAATTATTTTTATTCTCAAGTGAATTAGAAAATAATTTTAAATTAATTTTATAGTATTCCGATTTAATTTTGAGATTATAATACATTTTAAATTAAAGATCAAAGTTTGTGGACATATAATAATTTATTAACTTAGCTTAGTGATTAAATATCTCGTTTTTAGTGTAAGGTGTTCATGGTTTATATCTGCATAGAGTTATTTAGGTTGGGAGGGTATAACTTAAATATTTCTCTAAATAAAACTTAATTAGTTTATGAGCTTATCTCAATGGTTAAGCGCAATGAGTCCAGGTTTGAATCTATTTAGTTGCACAAAAATAAAATTTTTTTTCATTGGTTCAAAATCAGGAGCGGGAGCAAAACAAGAATAGTATCTAATGAGAAAAACGATTTTGACGAAAAAATAATTGAATGACCAAATCAGAAAAAAAAATTATAATTTTGTGACCACACGTATAGTTTTCGAAAAAGAATTAACTATAGCCGAAACGAAAAGACATCCTTGTACGACGCGTGTCCCGGTTCTAACCTATACGGTGCCGTGTTAGTTTAGAAGCTGGAGTAGATGTCATGTAGCAAGGTTTTAGGACAATAACTGGGCCCATCTGATGCCATCCCATTAAATGATGGGCTTAAAATCCATAACAAAAGGCCTTGATGATTGAAAATGTGGGCTCCAGTTTCAAAAGCATAAATTGCTTGGAGAATCCATAATATGAATTCTAGAACAATGGTCCATGAAACCCTATATTTAAGGGTTAATTCCACTAAACATCCTCAAATAATAGCCCACATTTTATATTAGTCTCTAAACTTTAAAATACTCTATTTTAGTCTCGAAATATTAGTACCGACCCGTAGCAATCAAGACATTCCATTAATGTAACTGTTAGTTTAGATGTTAAATGTAAGATCAGTTTTGATGTGGAACGGTAGGTACACAATTTTTTTTTTAAATTTCCGCATTAGAATTAAATCGAATTTATAGACGAACCTAATAGTTAGACAGGACAGGGTTTACCGCAAATGACATTCCTAACACTTAATTGGAACACTAATATTTGTTTGAAAACTAAACTAAAATGAAAATTCCCTAATTGGTCTAGTGACTAAAGATGTTCATATTATTTCTTCTTGTATGAATTCGAACCCCGTAATACTTTTCTATTTAATAATAAAAGTCGGCTAAATAATTTTAAATTCAGTAATCAATATAATATTCGGATTATAATCCAATAAAATCTAAAAATTAATTCATTACAAAATAATTAAAACAAATCATGACTCAACAAGTGTTCATATTGGATTGAAGCAGCACAGTTGACGAATCCAATGGATGGATAGGTTCAAATACCGATGCCCCTAAAATGTTGAATTAATTGCATGTCCTAAAAGGCATGGACAAGACAGGCATCCACCTACTAATTTTGCACATGGTGAAGCCAGAAATCTCTTGATTAAGCAGGAACATATCCAATAAACTTTGTTACACAAACACGTATCGTTTCACGTGCGAAAGACTACACAACATAAAGGTATAATAAAATTCGGATAGATGGTCTAAAATTACACAAAGTTGGGTACAAAATGATGTCCCTTTCTTATTGGAGACTCTACTGAGAAGGTGTTTTATAGTGTTGATTGCTGCTTGATTTTGCAGCCCTACCCCGTGATCTCTGTATAATTTATTTAAATTACAGTTACGATCGCATTCGTGTTTTCAGTCACGACGTTTTATCGTAGTTGCGGACAATAACAGATAAATTGTAGTTATCTTTTACAATAGCGATTTTGGACGGCGGCGCTACCGCTATATAGTGGTCCGCTATTTGAATCTCTGGTATGGATAGTAAACAAACCAGTGACAGATCCAGAAATTCAAGAATAGGGTCTAAAATAATTTTTTTCGCAAATGGGGATGCAGATTTTTTTTATTTTTCCCCTCTACACACTAAACTAAAAAAATTAGAAGAAATTTAACACTAAAAAAACAATTTCCCAAAAAAAGAGAGTGCAATTGCTCCCCTAAAGAGCCATGTGAATCCACCATTGAAACAAACTATACTTTTTGTTTTCGCATTTTGATAAAGGTTTTGTTGGAATTATTTCATATTGGAACAGTTACATACATGGATGGACTGAGGGAGGCTGGAGAAGGCCGTTGTTTTTTCTGAAAATTTAAAATTCATATATAATTTAAAATTATTTATATATATATATATATATATATATATATATATATATATATATATATATATATTCTTTTGAATGTCATCACCTCCCTAAATTTTTTTTGCGTTCGTCTCTAATTACATATCATTTCAAAGATGAAACAAGTGAAGGTGATCGGAGTTGAAAAGCGAAGCGAGGTGGCAAAGCTAATGGACCACTAAGATAGATGCACAAATTATGAAAAATACAGAGGGGTGTGCATCATTGTCTTCGGATATCAAGACATTAGAGTTTGAGGAAGAACTTTAGGCTAACGGAACTTTATGTTCTTTTTCGATATTTCTATTTATACTCTTATAATGAAAAATTAATTTTAAAATTAAAATTTAAAATTTGAATTTTTAATATTGAATAGTAGAAAGAAACATAAAAAGAAAAAGATTTTTGCTCATCTTAGGCAGCCTTTGGTGGAGCTAGCGAGAATCCGTACCTATCCCCCACATTGCCCAAAACCCTTGCCATACACGTAGTAACCAAAGTCCAATCAATGCCCAAAAGAATCGTCTACCAATTTAATAATAATAATAATAAAAGAAACCCAAAGTTCCAAAGACCTAAGAACACTATAATGGCTACCATGTGACGAGCTTTTTGATCATCAAATGGAAATAAAGAGAGACATCTTGGAATTTCGTAAAAGTTTGGGCATTAAACAAGTACATGCCCCAAATTCTAAATTATGGGGTTTAATTAGATGAGATAATCGAGTGTTGTAGAATCATTATTCATTATTTAATACACCCCAAAGACACGAAACCTAGCTGTTAGGAAAGATTTCTTCTGCTTAAGTATAGGGAATATAATCCTACTTTATGTGTGCTAATGTGGACTTTAAAGAAAGTGAAATTCACAACCTAAAGTGTTTGCCTTCCAATACAAAGGATTAAAACCTCAAAATTATATAACATTACAACTTATACCATTTAATTGGATTGCTTCAATTTTTAGGAGTAATATTATGTTGACCAATAAAATCATATCTCCTTATCATTTTAATATCTAAATAATTTTACGGTTCAGGTTAACTTTTGAACTTTGCTTCTAAACAATGACAAACATATTCTTTGGTTGTAGCCTTCCTCAATTTTTTTACTAATAAGTAAAATGAGATTTTACCTATTCAGACTCACAATTTTCAATTCTTTTAAACATTGTTCCCTTAATTTTTATCGTTAATTAAACTTTACCCTAAAATTTTGATTTTTTGGCCCCGTCATGCTCTCATAAAATATGTTTTTACATTTCTAAAGGGCATTGTAAATAATGTATAGTGGTTTTTCTTTTATTAATAAAATGATTGCTTTGCGAAAAAATTAAAATTCAACAAAAGATAAAAATACATTTAAAATTTAAAAAACTCAATTCTCCAATCCTTTAGTTTTAAAAATAACATTTTTTTGGATTTTTTTTAATTTTTAATATTTTTTTAATTTTATAAAATTTAATATATATTATGTGTCACATGGCATGGTATGTTCTTAGAATGCTACGTATATTTTTGTAATAAAAATGTATAATAGGGTAGCATGCTTCTTAAGGAAAGTATAGGAGTTAAACTAAACAAAAAAAATCAAGTATCAAAGGGATACTAAATACTACTTAATCCCAATTTTTAATATACATATATGTATATATTGAACTGTTAATTTCGTTAATAAAATCCAAAGTCTTCACTTACATTAAAATGGACAACATTCTTAACCTAACAAATGTTCCGGTGAAAAAAAGTTATTACCTTATAATAACTTTTAGATTATTCAAAAAAAATGGACAACGTTCTTATTTTTTTTATTGTAACGAGTGAAATGGACAATTTTCTTTTATTAAATAGATCGAAGTATTATATTTTTTGAACAATTTCTAGTCAGGGGAGGGGATGAGGAATTTGCTCCTAATGGTTTAGAACCCACAACTCAGGAGAGAGAGGAGGGTGTCAACTGAGAGCTTTAACCACTTGCTCTATAGATTGTTGACAGAAGTTTTACATTTTAGATGCAAATATTAAAATTTGAACTCATATAAGATGAAATAACATAAAGTCCTTGACTACGAGACTAATTAATGTATCTTAACTGACTATCTCTTAAATAAAAATTCTATAGCCATTTTCGGTGTCTCTTTTTATGCCCAACACTAAAAAATTAAATTATAACCCCTAAATCTAAATTTTAAATCTTAAACCATAACCTTGAACCCTAAAAAATACATTGTACCTCTATTTCCCTAAATTATAACCCTAAACCTTAATCTTATATTTTAAACCTAATTTTTTAGTATGAGAGCATAAACAGAGCTCCAATAAGGGACACGGAATTTCTATTCCTACCTCCTTCATATTAAGTATTTGACTTGGCATCTTTTTCACTAAGAGAAAAGATATGTGTTAGGTTCTATTAATTAATTGATCAGCTTTTCTCTTTGGTGCTCACGTGATCATACTAGTGCATTGTAGAACATTCCAGTATAAATTAAATTAAAGGGTTTTGAGTAATTGATTAAAAAGTTTAATTACCGTATGCCACACTTAAAGTCGTAACTAATTTAGATAATGCCTTAAGTTAAGGCGTAATTCAAGGGTTGATCCAAGTTTTTAAAATATCCAATTAAAAGAATAAAAAAACCTATGACTTCAAACTGTTAAATTAATCGGTGCATTCAAATATCACAGTTACAAACTTGACACGACGGGAACTCGAAAATTCATCCTTTAAAGGTGCGTTGTATTGAGAACCAAACAAGGTGTAAAGACAAAGGAAGGAGTGAAACATGGACTGTTGGACTTGGCATATATGTGTGTGAATCGAATACACAGACAAATTTGACTTGGGGATGGACATTTGATAAGCACTCAACTTTAGTTTCTTGTCATTACACTAGAGAACTAGGGGAGGTGGCGTTAGGGTCCTACTTTATATGAATCAGACAGGTGAAATGTAACCACTAGAGGTAATGGCCAATGGGGGTGATGTCCTCAGAGTTCTATGTCGAGAAAAAAAAAACAAAGAATGGGTCCAATATTCGCATCTCTTCGACCTGCCGACCAATCGGTAGGTTTTTTACGTACCGATTGGTCAACATATTAAAAGATCAAAAAGATATTTATTCATTTCAGACTCATTGTAATATGTCATGTCATCACAAAATTGTAGTCATGTTTAACAACCCAACAAAACTATTTTAAAAACACATTGGGCATTTCTCATAATGCCATTGTTTGCATTACATTTACAACCGACTAGTATGATTTATGATCTAAATGGTAGCTAATATGGAATGAAATGGAGCAGTCTTTATTTTTCTTCATTCAGATTCCAATTTGCTTGATCATGGGAAGACAACAGAAAACTAATGCAAAATCCAATCGCCGAGTAGCTGTTAAGCATACACATGAAGTTGGAAGATGAGGAAACAATAGCTTCAAATGTCGGCATAAACATGACAAATCATTAATTTAATATCATTAAAAAACAGTGTTTTATTAAATTCACAAAAACACCTCAAAAGGAATCCCTCCCCATATGCCATGCGCATCCCCCTCGGCCTATAGCTACCTACCTCGCTTGCTTTATTTATTTACATCTTTATAAACTGCCACGTTGTTTAGAGAATCTCTTTGCTGCCCTCATCCTTATCCTTTCTTAATCCATGTTTAACCTTGGTAAGAAGGAAACATAAAGCTAAAGAAAACACCAACTACTGGTTTAAAAATAAAATACCTTTTGCAATTTTCACTTAATTACTAATTATAAAACTTAACCCATTTTAGAAACATTACAAAGTTATCAGTATCGTTTTTATGGTATACCCTATCAATGCCAAAACATTTTACTCATAAAAGTAAGATGATGCCCGAAAGAGATAAATGAGCAAAAATCTAAAGTTGCCAAGCTTTTTAATCTTCTCCTTTTCTTGCAGACACTATATTGTTAGATCAAACTGTTAGAATGTTTTGGGGTTAAATTGAGAGGCATGGTTTATGGCGGCTCGGGGTTTAACAGTGGAAACGTAAACGCAAGTAACGTGATTGGTTAGCAGGTGAGACAACTGTGTATATCGACCTGGAAGTGACACGTGTAAGATGGAGCAGGGTGGTCCCGGAAGGGGTACTTTCTGGGAGAGTGACACGAAATAAAGAGTTTTGCACCCCCATGTGCACCCCAATGCTCTTTGTTTTTGTCTCCCTAAGCTCTTTTTGTTTTTTCATACATCAGAATTACCTTGTACTTATCGAGACTTTAACTTTCTAGTATTGGGAAAAAACGAAGAAGAACACAACATAACGTAACGTAATTCCATTGTTTCACTTATGAAGTGTTTTACTAGATGACTACTTCCCCCGTTGTTACCCATTTTCAGCTCCTTTCCAAAGGTAAAAAGGTTCAATGACCTCATCTCAAGTAATTTTTTTATATGTTTTGGGTTGAAAAAACAAATCATTTTATATATTCTAATTTAATTTATATAAGTTAATATCAAGACTAGATTTGACTTTCCAATTCAATAATAATTTAATTTGTATATTTGTATTCAAAATCTTCCGTTGTTATTTTTATGTCATTATCTCTGTCGACCTATGCAGGGTCTCAAAATTTCCAATTTTTTTTCTTAAGGACACCAAAACTCGTCCGAAAGAACCGCATTATTTCCTATGATTAACTACAATCTCTCAATTTGATCGTTTAAGTTTACTTGATTGATCATCAACTGACTCTAGTGATCAATCCTAGACGTGACATGAGCATGTCGATACATGCCACACTAGACAAGAAGTTCTGGTTTCCTCTCTAATCCCTATTTTTTTTTTTCTCTTTTCTGTTTTCTTAAACCGTTGATTGTGATTCTTCGCCTGAAATAAAAAATGAATTCACTTTTAATTACGGTTATCCTACTCTTAACATCAACAATTTGTAACATACGATAACACTTAATGTTAACAAAAGATTTAGGTAGTTCCACGCGGATGAATTTGTTTTTCTTAAATAATGGAATCTGTACAAATAAAATAATCCAAATTTTTTATATTGCACTCATTTCGACCTTAGAACTTGCAATGGTTAAAAGTTAGAAAAATAAAAAGGCAGGGTTATTGGCTAAAGGCTAAAGCCAAAAGAGAGCATGAGTTGGTTAACAGTAGTGTTTGAAAGTGTTGAGATACCACCTAATTGGACAACCAAAAGTGACTTCCCATTGCCTGTTCAAATCCAGAGGCCAACCATAACTCATTTTTTTATTAATTTTTAAGAGATAAAAATCATATGCTTCTTTTTAATGTCTCTTTTTATGTCCCAACTTAAAAAATAAAAAAAAAAATTTTAAGCCCTAACCATAAATTTTAAATCCTAAATTATATACCCTACACTATAAAAATGCACCTTATGCTAAATTTTCTAAACCTTAACTACAAACTATAACCTTAAATCTTAAATCCTAAACCTACTTTTTAGTACAGGGACAAAAATAAAAACACTGAAAAAGTACATGATTTCTATTCATTTATAAGGTTGTCAGATTTGCGATACCAAAACCCTTTTAAATTTTATATTTGTTCCCTTCCTCACCCCTCACATTTGCTCTTAATTACCTTATTAGGAAAGCCTAACCCAAACCTAAGAGAAATTATATCATAGGCTCGTCCCGTCACATTATTTATGGTCTAATCTAATAAAAATCATTCATTTTATTATTTTTTTCATACATTCTTTTACCAAGTGAATCTTCGAGTCATTCACAGACCTATGATATAATCTTCAATTGGTAAAAAGATGATATGAAAAAAATTAATGAAATGGATGGTTTTTATTGGTTGAGAGCATGAATGACGTGGCGAGACGGGCTCAACAGCGGATCTAAAAATACATTTGAGGGTGGGCCCATATAAAATCTCGAAATTTTAAGGTGGGCACAAATCTTAAATATTATAAAATTTTAAGGACTAATTCATAAAAATTAAAAAATTAAAGACAATATGTAAATTTTAAAAAGTTTAAACTGGACACGGCACACCCTGTATTATACATGGATATCCGTCATTGGACGGGGCTATAATATAATTTCCCAAACCTAGGGGATCAAATGTTAATTATGATGCATATATTCAAGATGTTTTTTTAAAGTAAGCCTCGTTGGATATATCATTCTTTTATTTGTATTAATTGATCATTGATCGATTATTAATGGATTTTTTCACTTTTGAGTATGCGAGAGGATGAAAAGAACTTTTCATTGCCACCTTTTAATTGGTATATCTATTGTGCACATTTTGGGATTTTTGATACAAAGTGATTTAATCACTTTTAAGGCAATGCACCATCTTATTGGAATGATGATTATTTCATTAATTAGATATTAATTTAATTAGTATTGTTACTATTATAATATTTTAAGAGGACTTTAAGCATAATTGTCTTCTAAAACACATTTAGATATTGAACGACTGAAAAATGCACATACCCACATACAGGAAGTGAAAATAGAAATGGATCAGTTTCGAATACTGAATGAATAATTTGGAATAAAATGAGAAAAAATGAATTTGATTGATTCAATTTTTGAGATTTTAGAACAATTAGAAAATTACGAAAATGAAACTATTTATTTTGAACAACTACGACACAAATTTTACAATAAGATTATTTACAAGAAGCTCCAAGAACTCTAAATAGTTGTTCAAACAACGAGTTACATTTACGTACCATTAGCACTAATATTGACTTGGTTGGGGATAATTTGTAAGCTTTTACTCATAAATCACATTTGAAAATAAATATCAAACAAATCTAGGTTTCAGATAACAATGTCCACAAGTATCTGTTTACCTTATCTCAAAAATTGAACTTCCATTTGTGTAAAAAATCTTGATCCACAAGTTTATAAGATAGGTGAAAACTAACTAATTAAAGTAAATTATTTATTGTCTGAAATGAATAGATCAAATAATGGCATTGTTGTTATTCATGAAACAATGAAGTGCAATCTTTGATAGGGTACCCTTCAAAGGCAACAGACAAGTGCTGAAGTAGTACTCATCCCTATAAATAAACAACCTTTGTTCCCAACATATCCACTTCTCCACCCATTACTAAATTCAAGAGAAATCAGCAAAGAAAGAATCATGGCAACCCAAATGAAAGATCTTGAAGAGCATATGGCTCTTATCTCCCAAATGTACCCGGGCGTATACACTCAACTTGCGCCACATCAAGGTAATAATTTGTGTAGTGAAACTAAATTTTGAATCTTTTTATGATTTTTCAATGATCTTGGTAGCTTAAACAGACCCTTTTTTTTAACGTACAGGGGAACCGAAGCCTAGACGACGGCGGAGGAAGAACAAGGGAGCGGATAGCGGCGCTGCAGCGGCAGCGGCAGCTAAGAAAAGGAAGCTCAGTGACGAACAAGTTCATCTCCTTGAACTTAATTTCGGAAATGAACATAAGCTCGAGTCGGAACGGAAAGACCGGCTTGCTTCGGAGCTGGGGCTCGACCCTCGGCAGGTGGCGGTTTGGTTCCAAAATCGAAGGGCTCGGTGGAGGAATAAGAAGCTTGAAGAGGAGTACAGCAAGTTAAAGACAGTCCATGAAGGAGTTGTGCTTGAAAAATGTCGACTTGAATCAGAGGTATAATTATTCCAACCTCTAATTAGTTCATCATTTTTACTATTTTTTTTCTGGTTTCAACGTGAATAATTTTATTATTTTAAAAGAACTAAGAGCCTTGGTTCGAAGAAAATCAAGCAAGTGCTCGTCCCTTTAATCTTTATATCCTTTGAAAAAGACAAGGTGACCCACCATATTAGGAACGTGCATGAGCTCTAGGCTCGAAGAAAACCATGTCATGTTGTTGGGTTAGGCCATTATAAAACTTTATTAAGAAAGTTGGGACAAAAAGTGACAAAAACATTGACAATGAACAGAAGTCCTTGCCACTTCATTACACAACAACAACTAAAAAGAACTTGAAAAATCTCCGATCAAAACATGGGACTTTACGGTCTTGTTTGAGCTACATGATGCTGGGCTTCATTTGATTTTAGATAGAAATTTAACTCTCAACATTTACTATATATATATTTTTCTACAGGTCCTTAAGCTCAAGGAACAACTTCGAGAGGCCGAGAAGGAAATCCAAGGGATGACGGAACGAATAGACGGGGTTTCGAGTAACAGTCCGAGTTCATCATCGGTTCTTTCAATGGAAGCCATGGATCCACCACCTTTCCTTGGGGAATTTGGAGTCCAAGGATACGATCAAGACATTTTCTACATAGGACAAAACAGTTATATTCAAGGCTTGGAGTGGATGAACCTATATATGTAATTAGCTAGTATGTGTAGATAATGATGACCTCTAAATATCAAATAGAATGTAATTACTAATTAATCCTTAACTTAGTTTCTCCAACTCTAAATTTAGAATTTAATGTTATTAGAACTATTCTATCAAGTAACTTGAGTGAATTAGTTGATTAAGTCTAAGTCTAACTATTTCTCAATAATATTATTTTTGTCTCCATTAATTAATTATCATAAATACCCTCAAGCTTTTACTATTGACAAGATATATCGTAATGTTAATAGCAAGATGGCGATGATGGTTAACTTGTACGCTTGCTTATAAAAGGAAGAAAGGAACTTGCGGTGGGAATTAGTATATATAGATAAAAATGATGACGATCTTAATACATATTTAGCCATTTGCAGGGGTGGATCCATGTGTATGGTTGGGTGGACTTGTATCCGTCCTGAATTTTTAAAGTTCACACATTTAATTTTAATTTTTTTATTTTTTACAAATTAATTTTTAAAATTTATAATTTATACATACCTTAAAATTTTAAGATTTTTATAACTTATTTTCACCCTAAAAATATCTGCTCTAAAAAAATTCTTGATCTGCGACCAACCATTCGAGCTTTGTATAGCAAAGAGGGATAATATTTAAAATTCTTCAAATGTTATGAGGATTTTATTTTCTAGGGCAGCATTATCTTGGATTGTGTGAGACGTTAGGAATTTTTATGTTTTCTTTTACTTTTTTATTTTTATGGTAGGTGATGTAAAGCCAATAGGTAAAAACACATCATTGGTATTGGCCATCGCCACTTGTTAGCATATAAATATAGACTTTTTTACACTCCAGCATTGACTCAATTATTGATGCATCTCCATTTTAAAAGAGTTGAATTTAAATCTCCTTGAGTAGTTAAGTTCTTGATAATAATTAAAATTTTCTTCCGTTCCACTGAGATTATCACGTACGTTGATTTTTAGTAGCTAAGATTTTTAATCTTAATTTTTAATATTTAAAGTATGTTATTGATTAAAATTTGAGAATATATATTTAGAAAAACTAATCAAATAATTTTTAAATATATATTTTTGTAAAGCTTAATTCTTTAAAAAAAATCATGGTAAAATTAAATTTTAAAATTTTGACAAAAAATATGTGCGGAGTTGATGGAGTATATACTCTTTGTGCGTGCGTGAACTGAAAAAGAAAGAATGGATAAAATTTGCATGTTCTAACAAATCATTGATTCAATGGCAAATAATTCGTGTTGATAACACGATGCTCAACATTTGGCACTTAAATTAAGGGTTTAATCTCGGAATACCTCTTCACTTATTTTAAGGAACGATTCAATAATTAAAGAGGTTCTGCTTAATTTATTAAAAATATGTGCGTTAATTTTTTAATAAAAAATATTTAGTAGGACTCAAACTGATAAAATATTATGGTAATCATGGTTTTGTTTGTTGATAAAAAGGAAAGAAAACACAGGTTAAGAAAGGAATCTATATAAGTAATCTTTACAAATTACAATAATGAAGCATGAATTTATAAAAAGACGAGTGATGATGTCTAAAGCTCTTTAGAGGATCCCCATCAGACAAGGACAATAAGAACTCTTACTCTTCCTATTTGAGGAATATATGCATGGGGGACATTATTTGTCTTCCCTGCAAGGTTGCGTCAAATACCACGATTTTGCAGTTTAAGGTTGTTGGTCGGTGGTCAACCCTGAATAATCGATTAGACCCCGGACTTGCATCTCATGTGTTTATGTTGTATTTTTATGAGAAAAATGTACCCTCGGTGGAAACGAGTTTAGTTTTTAGGATTTAAATGTTAAAGTTTTAGTGCGCGGTTAAGCCGTAAGATTTGGTATACATTTTATAGTTTAAAATTTAGACATAAGGGTTTAAAAATTAGTCTCCTAAAATGGATACGTGGCACCTATAAGAGTCTGCTTGTGGAAAAACAATATTTAACTGACGCATCAAATAATTATCGTAATTTCTTTACTAGTTTAAAGGTGATTACAAGATAGTATCTGTTCATACAAATTCTTAACCCTTTACAATGCATACACACCTTGCAGACAAAACGAATTGAACTCGAGTCTCTAAAAATAAACATCATGTTTGTTGGGTTTTTATGTGTGCTCGATTTCCTTCAACCGTTCTAGCTCGCCAAGTGTGGAGAAGTTGAATTTTTGGGTGTTTTAGTGGAAGTTGAAGAATAAGAATAGGACACAAGGATTTATAGTGGTTCGGCCTTTTAACAAGCACCTACATCCAATACCTTAGCTTCCCACTAAGGATTTCAACAAATTCACTCTTGATTTTTCTTCCCCTTTTCTAAGCTAAAGAGGCAACCTTTACACACTCAAAGCTTTCTAACCCAAAGCTTGAGTAAACCCTCTTTACAAGAGAAATTCTAAAGCAAACTTGAAATCCCTCTAATAGGTAATTGTTTGCACTATTTAGCTCTCACCCAAAACTTATACACTTGAGCAAATTTGACAATTAAGCTCACAAGTGCTGTCTATACAAGAAAATGTACAAATAAGCTCTAAGACAATTTTGACATCATATAGTTGTTGACAATTGAAGCATTAGTTTTCTCTTCATGCTTGGAGGTCCCTTTTATACTCTCAAATGAGTTCATAGCCGTTGAGGACCCTTGGGATTGTTTTGGAGCCGTTGGAGACTTTATTTCCCACCATAAATGATGTTCTGCATACGTTTGTTTCGAAACAATCGACCCCGTATCGAAACGACCTTCTTCAGAACTAGCCGTTGAAGTCTGATGCAGCAAGCCGTATCGAAACGCCACTAGCCGTTTCAAAACGCTCTTTGATTCGTATCGAAACGGTGCCAACCCCGTTTCGGAACGATGACAGTTGAGCTGCAATTTAAAATGTCGTTGGGAAAATAGCCCTTGGGGAGGTTTTGACCATTGGGCGTATCGAAACACCAAAGGGGTGTTTCGAAACGAAACCCTCTCCGTATCGAAACGGGCAAGCCCTGTTTCGGTACGGGTTTTGGTAGTTTCAAAATGATTCGATACAGGTCCCACTGTTTCGAAACGGGTACCTTGAAAACTCTGGTTTGGTTACTTAAAAACGTTTCAAACCTTGCCCAAAACCAATTAAGACTTCCACAAACTTATTTTCAAGTTGTTTGGACTTAAAGACATTATTGAAATCTTTTCAATTTAGTCCAAAACTATTTTTCAATTATTATATCAAAACATTAGTTCTTCAATCTCCCCCTTTTGATATAATAAACCAACTTGAAAAATTATTTGAGATTCTCCCCCTTCAAGTTTAAAATTTTGAATAAGAGATTTCAAAATTGACAAGTAATTAAAGCTCTCCTTATTCATTTGAAAATACAATTTTTCAAACCCAAACTCTCCCCCTTTTTGTTATATCAAAAAGAATTTAAATAACTTAAAGATCAAAATAACTTGGGAGGTAAAAATGACAAAAATAAAAATTTTGGTTTTAAAATGGCTCCCCTTACTCAAAGCATCATCAAGATGTTAGTCCAACATATATGATAATCTAGTTGAATTAAAAGAAGAAATCAAATTAAACAAATAAAAACAACTAAATTTTACCAACACTTGAACTTCAAGGGAGGATGTGAAACATTCATTCTTCAAGTGTTCTTCCTTGTGAGCATGGAGCCCCCCTTAATATTTGAACTTGTTGATCACTCTCCATCACACCTAAACAAGACAATCAAGTAATTTTTAGTATCCAAATTGCTTTGGATCCATAGACGATAGTTGCACATAATTTTGTCCCCTTAGGAATCCATTTTTTAATTTCATCCTTTTTAGTTAAAGTACTATAACAACCCTCACCCCTAATTAAGAGTAAAAAGTGTTAACAAATTCGTAGTTGTAACACCCAAAAAAATGATGAAAATGAAGTGATAAAAGATAAAAAAATGCCTTTTAAAGGTTTTGAACCTGTGACCCCGTGCTTAATAAGCTCTTGCCCTTGCCATTTGGGCTAAGACCATCTTTGGTATTGTTTTTGCCTTAGTTTTTATCTAACCTTTTTGTGTTATGGTCCACCTAATAATAAATGATAATCAGAACCCCCCTATGTGCCTGAATCAAAGTATCATTTTGAAATGTTAGACCTGAGTACCAAACCCCTCACCTGTCTTCTATCTCCGGCGAGCTCCCCGCCCTCACCACCGTTCCGTTCACTCCACCGACGGTGTGTGCACCGTCCGCCCGTGAACCAACCGCCATCAACCACGCGCGACGACGGCCGATAAATCGCGGCGAAAACTCGGATAAAGATCGGAGAAGTTCGGCCGCCATCGTTTCTTTCATTTTTGGCCGATTCCGGTGCCAACTCGTTTCACCGTGGGCACAGTCGAGCTCCTCGCGTCCCGATCTACAAAACCCATATGAGTCACCTCTGTTTTGCCGCCGTTTTGCCCCTCGTCGGAGTAGCGCAACTTTTCCGGCGAGATTTGGATTTTGGGGTAAGATCCGGCGAGTTTTTCGGTTAGTTTTATGTTCTTTTTGATGGGTTGAAACTCGGGTTTAACAAGCTTCTTTTCCAGGTTAAAAATCGTGTTTTCCGATCACCGGCGAGGGTTCCGATGACTGGCCGACGAAGCCGGTTCGAAGGGGTAAGTGAACCGGTCTGTTTGATATGAACCGGCTAGACCGGTTAAACCAGTCAGCCCATGAACCAAGCCCGTTGACCCAACCCGTTGACCCGACCCGTTAACCGACCCGACCCGACCCGTTGACCGAGTCAACCCAGTGAGTCAACTCGTCCGAGTCAACTCAGTGAGTCAACTCGTCCGAGTCAACCCAGTGAGTCAACTCACCGAGTCAGCCTTGGACTAGTGACGTCAGCGTTGACTTTGACCGCTGACGTCAGCGTTGACTTTGATCGTTGACCAAAAAGTCAAATTTTCCGAAAACTCCTATTTTATGTTTTTCGACGTCCTGAGTCCGTTTTTGAAGCCTGTTTCGCAAAATTCCGACCCGAAAGCCTCTGAATCTGATCTTGAACCCAAAAATGCTTATGCGTTTCTTGTTCAGTTTAAAGGCAATGTGATTAAGAATTAACTGTGGGTTTTTGTTTAATTGAAGGCATCTGCATATCTTCATATCCGCGTGGTTGTGGGATGTTGAATCCGAGTTCAAGTGTGTTCGAATATCGTCCACGAACCGACCAGTGTAGCTCGGAGTGAAGGTAATACACTACTACCCCTTGTATGCTTTATGAACATGTTGATATTCGGTTAACGCATGCATGCTTATGACGACGTATACTGTAAATTCTGCTTAAATTGAATCAGATTCGAGCAATAAGTATGGATATTAATAAGACCAAATTATCCGAATAAGATTACTAATGGGCTAACAGTATCAGAAGTTCTAATAATTAAATTCAGTTAATCCGCAACTCAATCATCAGTGCGTAAGAATCGAGGCCCAGGATACGGAGTGAGAGATATTGATTATGAAATTACGAAAATGCCCTTGGAGCATAAGTATGACTAAACTACCCCTCTGATAAAAGAAATGACCTAAAATCTGCATTCGACATGATTATGCAAATTACACTACCCAAGATGTATGTTCTTTTGGAAAAGACTTCAGCATCATTATTCAAATGTGTGTGATACTAAAAGAAACTTGAATTTCCCCCGAGCTCTGTATAACACATGAAGGTAAAACGCCTAAAGGTAAAATTACTGGAATTATTGTTGTATTCTTAAGCTGAACCGTGCGGCAGTAAGGAATGAATTAATTGAAATGATCGTAATGACCAAAAAGACTGTAGTGCCTTCGAGCACCGAAATTCTTAATTAATCAGAATAGCAACTTTACCCTTAAGTTCTAAAATGAGTAAATCGTCTGTAAGGGCCGAAGGAATTAAAATGACTTAATCTCTACAGAGTACGTAAACAATAGAGGTGCTAAATAGTAAGATTTGACAAAAACGGTGAATTTATCCCAATTTCCAAAATGACTGAAATGCTCTCTTGAGTAAAATATACAATTATGCATTTGATGAAACTCTGAGAATTCTAAAGAGACTTTAAGGGCTAAACTGCCCCTAAGTGTTAGGAAGCACGCTCATGTCTGTTAATCACTCCTGATATTAATATAAGAGTTGGTTAGTACTGCAAGGTAGGAATATGTTAGTTCGAACAATTGGAGGCTTGAAAAACTTCTGGAAATATTAACTATTGTAAATCGTCATTTTATCATTACTGGGCTAAACTATAAAATCACCTATGATAGTTAAATGACCAAAACACCCTTGTTGGCCATTGTGACCAGAACAACCCTGGATGTATCTGATATCGCAAAAGATCTTATCATAGAAATCTCTGAATGCATGTCTGGAAAAGTGACGAGTAAATAGAATTTCCTGAGCGACTCTTTATGTCTCGTTGGTATAAATTACCAAAACACACATGTATGATAAAATGACCATAATGCCCTTGTAAGCTTAAATGACTAGTACTCATGATATATCCAAACTTTCTAAGATCTTGATGTACCAATTCTTGAATACATAATATGAATCGTTTTACGAACCCCTTTCTAATAGGAACCTCGTTCTGGAAATTCGTCTAAATTGTCAAAAGTTTAATGCGTCCCCTTCTGTAAATGCCGAGTATCTTCAGGAAATAAAATATTCCATCTAGTGTGTTCTATGTGTGATATATTCTGTTGAATGAATTGTATAATTATTTGATCATGAATAATATTATGTTTGATGAACTTGATATATGATGACATTCTCTGCCTACCTAATATATGTCTGCTCGATCTGTATACTTGGTATGTGATCGTTTGATCTGTGATGGTATTGTCTGACTGTTTGATGAATTTGTTAATATGGTATGTTAGTTTGACCTATGATGGTACAATCTGTTTGCATGATGAATGCTGAAAATGTCTGCTCTGCTCGATAGTATGCCCATTTATCTATCAAAAGCATGAACTTCTGTTTCTGATACTCTGAATAAAATATGTATGTTACATGTATTATGTTACTCATGTCTGGAATCTGAACACCGATTACTATCTAGGGTATACTGTTGGGTTATGATATGAAGTCTCTGTTGGTACAGCCCTGATCAAGCTGGTAAATCCTTATGGACTCAAGGTCTCCCCTTGAGTGGCACCTATGTCCATCGGGCCTAGGGTAAGTTGTGAAACAAGTATTTTAATTTTGATATAACTAAAAACCTAAGGACTAAATTGAAAAAGTCAAAACGAATTTTAAGTCCTCAAAAGATCCCCATATAATTTTAATATTATGCCCAAAGTTAAAAACAAGTCCTTCAAATATTTTTCTAAGTGTTTCAAGCCAAAACAGTGAATTTTAAGCACTCGTTCCGAAACGGCCCTCAGGCGTTTCGAAACGTTTTCATCACTGTCGACCATCGTTCCGAAACGTGTATCGAAACACTTTCAATCGTTTCGAAACGGATTCACTCGTTTCGAAACTGTTCTTCATACTTGATTTAAAAAGGACTACAACGATCAAATATATGCTGAATTTTTAAATATTAAGAGGGTGTTTCGAAACGGATCAAGCCCGTTCCGAAACGACCCTTGACAGTAGCATTTTCGTTTCGAAACGGATCCACAACGTTTCGAAACAGGTCTCTATATTATTTTGAAAATATGACCGTTATGTATTTTAACTGATTTTCAGAAAGTAGTTAAGGCGTTTCGAAACGGGTTAATACCGTTCCGAAACGACCCTTGACAGTGGCAAAATCGTTCCGTAACGACCCTAAGGCGTTTCGAAACGGGCTCTTAAATGCACCCCAACGGCTCTTTCTATTTTAGTCCGTTCCGAAACAGGTTCCCCGTGTTCCGAAACGAGTTGGTGCAGACTGCATTTATGGTGGCAAGAGAGGGTTCCAACGGCTCCATTTATGTTCCCAACCACCCAAACGGCTAGAAATCAATGAGAAGGTATAAAAGAGACATCCAAAAGCATCAGCAACAACTATTGATCCTAAAGCAAACATCCAAACATCAAATTCAAGCAATTGAGCAAAAATCCCACTTTGTGTAAAAATCCCAATTTGTGTTCTTCATTCATATTTTGTAAAATTGGGTTGAGTGCTTGTATTGGGGCTATCATTTGTATTGAGAGATACCTTATTAGCCTACAAATTTCTTTGTTCTCTTGTGTGAGGGTTGGGTTGATTTTTGGGTAGAAAAATCAACCAAAATTGTAAAGGATTGCCTCCTTGTCCTAGAAAAGGGGAAGATCAATTTAGTGAAATTGTTGCAAATCCTTAGTGAGACTAAGGTAGTGGATGTAGAGTTCATTTGGAACTTGAACCACTCTAAATCCCTTGTTCATCATTTTTAATTTGCCAATTTCCACTACAATCCTTTAAATTTCCAATTCACCCCCCTCTTGGTAAATATCGATCTTTCGATCCACTCAACAATTGGTATCAGAGCTTAACTCTTTGAGGATTAACAACCACAAGAGGAGATCCTTGGAAGAGTGTGATCATCAAAATATCAAGAGATGGCTTCAACCTCCGGTTCCGGCATGTACGAGTCACAATCAACCACCAAGCCTCCTTTCTTCAATGGTGACAACTATTCTTTTTGGAAGAATAAAATGAGGCTATTCATCAAGTCTAGTGACTATCTTGTGTGGGATGTCATTGAGGATGGACCATACATTCCATTGAAGCAAGATGGTGAAGGCAAGATGGTGTTGAAGAAGAAAGCCGAAATGAGTGAAGAGGAGAGGAAGAAGATTCAAGTCAACGATAAAGCTCTCCACATGCTTTTTTGTGCTTTCGGTCCGGACATCTACTCAAAGGTCTCATCCATTGAAAGTGCCAAAGAAGTGTGGGACACTCTTGAGACCACTTATGAAGGCACCAATGATGTCAAAGAAACTAAGATTGGACTTCTCAATCTTAGTTATGAAAACTTCAAGATGGAGCCCGATGAGACGGTGTCAAAGATGTTTGATCGATTCTCCACAATTGTCAACTGTCTAAAGGGCTATGGAGAGATCATACCGGAAGACAAGCTTGTCCGGAAGCTACTCTATTCACTTCTCGAGTCTTGGGATGGGAAGAGAACCGCTATCATCGAAGCAAAGAACTTGAAGACACTAAAGCTTGATGAGCTTGTGGGTTCTCTCCTTACTCATGAGATCATGAAGCAAGGAAGGGAAGATGAGAAAAAGAAAGAAGAGAAAAGAGTAGAGAAGCTTGAGGTTGAGAAGAAGAAGAAGATGAGTATAGCTCTCAAGGCTAAAGCTTCACAACTTGATGAGAGCTCATCTAGTGATGAGGATGAACTTGAAGAATTGGCTATGATAGTCAAACGGTTCTCACGATTCATGAGGTCCAACTGGGGAAGAAAAATCCAAAGAAAGATGGACTTCAAAGGGAAGAACAAAGAAGAAGGAAAGGATCTCATCATTTGCTATGAGTGCAAACTACCCGGCCACATCCGTTTGGAGTGCCCTCAACTCAAGAAGAAGGGCTTTGAGAAGAAGAAGAAACTCAAAGCCAAGCTTGCTACTTGGAGTGATGAGGAGTCATCGGAGGATGACGAACAAGAAGTGGCTAATCTTTGTCTCATGGCACTTGAGGAAGATTCCTCCTTGGTAACCTCTAACTCATCTACTTTAGATTTTTCATATGAAGAGTTAAATGATGCATATGATGAGTTACAAGAGGTATATGATGAATTAGTTGAGAAGTTTAAAGAGTCGGTCATTAAAAACAAGAAAATCATTTTAGAACTAAATGAGAAAAATGACTCACTCACTCAAGCTAATTCTAAATTTGAGAAAAAGATTTTAGGATTAAAAGACGAACTTAAATTCTTTCAAGATGAAAATGTTGATCTTAATAATATTTTGACTCAATGCAATAGTGAACACCAAAAGGTGTTAGGTGAGCTAAATGAGCTCAAAAAGTCCTTAAAAAATGTTGGTAGTGTCAAGCATGAAGTAGGAGAATCCTCTAGAACACACCAACCTAAGAAAAAGACTAATTACTACAAACAAGGTAGCTACCCTAGACATAGTAGAGCTAAAAGAATTAGAAGTGTATGGGTTCCTAAGGAACTTGTAAAATCTAATAATATTGTTGCTATGTCATCTTGGATTCCTAAGGGAACCAAGGTTTTGGGAGCTAACACTCATGGACCTAAAATGATTTGGGTACCAAAAACCAAGGTTTAATATCTTTGTTTGTAGGGGGAGCATTGCTTCAAGGCCAAAGCACAAAGTCAAAACTCATGGTACCTTGATAGTGGATGCTCGAGACACATGACCGGAGACAAGAGTCGATTCATGGATTTAAAGCCAAAAAGTGGAGGAGTAGTAACATTTGGTGACAACTCCAAAGGCCACATTAAAGGTATTGGCTCCATAGGTAATCACTCTACCATTCTTATTGAAAATGTCTTATATGTCGATGGTCTTAAACATAATTTATTGAGCATAAGTCAATTGTGTGATAAAGGATTTAATGTTTTATTTGATAAAAATGGATGCAAAATTGTAGACATTAAATCTAATAATATTATGCTCATAGGTCATCGCATAGGAAACATATACATGGTGCATTTAGATGACATACATACATCTCATGCATGCTTAGTTGCTCAAAATGAAAATGATGCATGGTTGTGGCATAGGAAGCTAGGACATGCTAGCATTAGTGTTTTGGAAAAACTAGTCTCTCTAAATCTAGTTAGAGGTTTGCCCAAAATAAAATTTTCAAATGATAAAATTTGTGATGCATGCTCAAAGGGTAAACAACATAGGTCTTCCTTTAAATCCATTAATGATGTTTCTACTAGTAGATGCTTACAATTAATTCACATGGATTTATTTGGGCCAATTAGGACTATGAGCTTGGGTGGTAAATCGTATGCTTTTGTGCTAGTTGATGATTTTTCTAGATTTACTTGGGTTCTCTTTTTAAGTACTAAAGATGAGGCTTTGGAAAAATTCATCACATTTTCAAAATTAACCCAAAATGATCTTGAGCTTAAAATTTCTCATATTAGGAGTGATCATGGAACCGAGTTTCAAAATTTAGGGTTTGAAGAATTTTTAAATGAAAATGGTATTAGCCATAATTTTTCGGCTCCTCGAACTCCTCAACAAAATGGGGTATTTGAGAGGAAAAATAGAACTTTACAAGAAATGGCTAGAACTATGCTTTGTGAAAATAATTTACCTAAATATTTTTGGGCGGAAGCCACAAACACCGCTTGTTATATTGTGAATCGAGTAATGATTAGGCCAATTTTAAAGAAAACACCTTATGAGATTTTAAAATCTAAAAAGCCTAACATTAGCTATTTTCATCCTTTTGGGTGTAAGTGTTTTGTTTTAAATAATGGAAAAGACAACTTAGGTAAATTTGATGCAAAAAGTGATGAAGCCATTTTTATAGGTTACTCTTTAACCTCTAAAGCCTATCGAGTATTTAACAAAAGAACTTTAGTAATAGAAGAATCTATTCATGTTGTATTCGATGATAACCTCCTTCCTAGGAAGGATTCTTGTGATGATGATGATGTAGGAATCATAAATGCCTTTGATGGAGGTCAAACTTCAAAGGAGGATGAGATTCCAACAAAGGAAGAGGACTCACAAGATCCACCTCTTGAAGCCTTGAAGGACTTGGCCATTGAGGAAAAGGAAGTGAGCTACCCAAGGGAGTTGAACTATGTCAAAGATGGTGAAATCTTAGGTGATCCATCCAAGGGGGTAACCACTCGTTCTTCTCTTAGATTAATGAACCATGTTGCATTTATCTCATGCATAAAGCCTAAAAATATAAAAGAAGCATTGAAAGATGATTTTTGGATTATGGCTATGCAAGAAGAGTTAAATCAATTTGAGAGAAGTAATGTATGGACATTAGTTGATAGGCCTAGTAATCAATCTACAATAGGAACTAAATGGGTCTTTAGGAACAAACTAGATGAGAGTGGTAACATTGTGAGAAATAAAGCTAGACTTGTAGCACAAGGTTACACTCAAGAAGAGGGAATAGATTTTGATGAAACCTATGCACTCGTAGCTAGAATGGAAGCCATTAGGATGTTGCTTGCATATGCATGTTATCATAATTTCAAGCTTTTTCAAATGGATGTTAAAAGCGCATTTTTAAATGGTTTTATAAATGAAGAAGTGTATGTGGAACAACCACCGGGTTTTGAAGATTCAAAATTTCCAAATCATGTTTTTAAACTTACCAAAGCTCTTTATGGTTTAAAACAAGCTCCTAGAGCTTGGTATGAAAGGCTTTCAAATTTTTTGATTGAAAAAGGATTTGAAAAAGGTAAGGTGGACACTGCACTCTTTATAAAAATGTATAAAAATGACATCTTAGTAGTTCAAATTTATGTTGATGATATTATTTTTGGTTCTACTAATGAATGTCATTGTCAAGAATTTGCTAAGTTAATGCAAGGTGAATTTGAGATGAGCATGATGGGGGAGCTCTCATTCTTTTTGGGACTCCAAATCAAGCAAAAGAAGGATGACACCTTCATCAACCAAGCAAAGTACATAAAGGATATGCTCAAGAAGTTTGGCTTGGAGAATGCAAAGCCTCAAGCCACTCCTATGAGCTCATCTACAAAGCTTGACAAAGATGAAGGAGGTAAGTGTGTTGACTCTAAGCTTTATCGTTCAATGATTGGATCTTTGCTTTACCTTACCGCAAGTAGACCAGATATCTTGTTTAGTGTTTGCTTGTGTGCTAGGTTTCAAGCTAGTCCTAGAGAGTCTCACCTTATAGCCGTTAAGAGAATCTTTAGGTATCTTAGAGACACTCCTTGTTTAGGTCTTTGGTATCCTAGAGAATCTACCTTCAACCTTCATGCTTACTCGGATGCGGATTATGGGGGTTGCAAAATTGATAGGAAAAGTACTTCGGGAACTTGCCAATTCTTAGGTAGTATGCTCATATCTTGGTTCTCTAAGAAACAAAATAGTGTAGCCTTATCTACCACCGAAGCCGAGTACATATCCTTAGGGAGTTGTTGTGCTCAAGTCCTTTGGATGAAGCAACAACTCTTAGATTATGGAATTAAAGTTGGAACCATACCCCTAAAATGTGACAACACTAGTGCAATATGCTTAACTAAAAATCCCATCCAACACTCTAGAACCAAACACATAGAAATAAGGCATCATTTCATTAGAGATCATGTCCTTAAGGAAGATGTGGTTATAGAGTATGTAGACACCTTGAATCAATTAGCGGACATTTTTACAAAACCCTTAGACAAAGAGCGTTTTTGGTCCCTTAGGAGAGAGTTAGGTCTAGCTAGCCTATCTTGACCTTTTAGGACCTCTTTTGTGCTTAAATATGCTTGATCTTGTGAAATGCCATGTTGATGTGTTTAAACTCCTAATTTCATCCATGCTTATAGTTAGGGGGAGTATGTTTATGCTTAAATATGTTTTGCCTGCTCATTCATGACATTTATGCATGTTAGGCCTCTTAAAATTTCATTTTTCTGCATTTTTAGAGCCTCATCTGCACTTCCAGGCCCAGGTGTATCGAAACGGGTGAACCTGTTTCGATACGGATACCTTAAATCCAGCTCTGAGAGAAGGGCATTTCGAAACGCCTCCAAGGCGTTCCAAAACGTTTTTGCTACTGCCAAGGGGTGTATCGAAACGCATTCCGATACGGGTCAAAGGGAGTTTCAATACAGTCAACACCGTATCGAAACGATCTGTTTATGGTTTTAAAATGGTCAAAACCCTAGCCGCCCGTTCCGGAACGGTCTTGACCGTTCCAAAACGGCATCGCGGACTGCTTTAAATTAGGGCTTTTAATGATAAAGTTTACTTTATATCAAACCCTTAAAACCCTAAACCGCCTCCCTCTCTATAAATACCCTCTAAAACTCTTTGATTTTCACAAAATTGTGAGGGGTTTTACTCTACAACTCAAGTCTAAGCAAGTTTCATCAATCTTGTGCAAGGATTTTTCTCAAATCATCCAAAATCCCAAACTAAGGTAATTTTTCTATTTTTTCTTTTTCTTTCAATTTATGTTCGAATCTTAGGTTAGAAAATTTTATTTTTGTATAAATTATAAGTTTTTTGTTGTGGGTTTTCAAAATCTTGTAAATTTTTTTTCAAATCTCAAAATTTTTTATTCGAATATAAAATTTTTCAACCGTATTTTTTTAAACTGTTTTTTATTTTAATTTTGTTTTCAAAAACCTAAGTGGGATTTATTATTGGATTGATTTTAAATATCAATGCATACACTCAATTTTAAACCACTTGCTTAATGTTTTTAGATGGCGGATCAATCGAACAAAAAGCGCAAGGCCGTTCAATCCGGTGATTCGAGCATTCGTCCAAACATTACGATGCTTTTTCAGAAATCTCTTAAAACTCCGGAGGCACGTGCTCGTTTCTCTTATGTCAAGGATTTTGCAATTCGCAAGGAACGTGTCATTGATCTTGAGTTCCTCAATTCCGAGCGATTCCTTTTCCGTTATCTCGCTCGTCTGGATGAGTGGAACCTCATGCATCTGTTGAGCCTTCCGGATGTTCGCTACAAAAACATTGTACTCATCTTTTACTCTAATGCTCGTTTTCTTTATGATGAGACCAAAACCGAGATTATAGGAATTGAGTCATCCTTATTGGGCAAAAAGTTTGTTGTTAATGTTGCTCTTTTGGAGTCTGCTCTTAAACTTAAGGATGAGGGTCTTGAGGATGAACGCCACTTTGGCAATTTTACCGGCAAAGCTCTTTTCTTGGATGTGCACGATCGTGTTCTCCACTTGATGGTTTCGTGGTTCATTCGACCTTCCGGAGGTAAATACTCCCACATCCGTCAAACCGATCATTTTTGGCTAGAGTGTTTCCGTAAGGGTGAGCGCCCAAATGTGCCTAAGATTATTTTTGCCGAGATAGTCAATAATATTAAGCTTATTGACACAAATGAGTTGAAGTCTTTCACTTATGGCATAGTCTTGAGCGCCTTATTTCATGACCTTGAAATCGATTGTTCTTATGACTCTCTGGAACCTTGCAAGACCAAGATTGGTGAGTCATCCCTTCGCAAGTCCGGGTTCACATATGTGAATGGTGTTTGGGAAAGAGTTGATAGAGAAGCGGATCCTCCTCTCGTTGCTCCTCCATCGCAAGTTCAAGCCGCAAACAATGATGCCCTCACGGCTTTCCTTACCGAGCGATTCAATGCCTTGGACTCTCGGTTCGATGCTTTGGACACTCGCATTACTTCGGGCTTTGAATCTATGGGCAATCGGTTGAAGAATGTCGAGGATCGTCTTCATTCTCTTGAGACTTCTCATTCCAACTTGGACTTATCCTTCTCCACGCTTTATGGGCAATGGACGAAGTTTCACCGTTCTCAAGCCAAGAGCGATGATGACACTTCGGATGATGAGGACGAGGCTTAGGACGTTTATCTCCTATCATATCATATTATCTATGCATTTTAGGATTAATGTTGCATCTTTATGTTTTCTCATGTTTTAGGAACCTATGCTATTTGGCTTTTTTTTATTTGGGATTTTATGTTTGAACTTAATGTTTGAATTATGTTTGGGATATTTTGATTATGAATTTATAATATGGTTGCTTATTATTGCTTATTGGTACTAATCATTTATCTTCTCTATGAGCTTTTATTGTTCTTTTTGGTCTAACAAAAAGGGGGAGAATAAATTTAAGAGCCACACTTTAAACTAAAATTCGTTTTAAAATGTTAAAAGGTTTTTAAAGGTTTACAACTTGGATTTCAAATCAAAAATTTATTTTAACTTTAAAAACCTATCTTAAATTAAGGGGGAGTTAGAATATTTTCAAAACTTTCAAAATTCCCAAAAATTCTAACTTTGGTTTTGTTATATCAAAAAGGGGGAGATTGTGAAACAAGTATTTTAATTTTGATATAACTAAAAACCTAAGGACTAAATTGAAAAAGTCAAAACGAATTTTAAGTCCTCAAAAGATCCCCATATAATTTTAATATTATGCCCAAAGTTAAAAACAAGTCCTTCAAATATTTTTCTAAGTGTTTCAAGCCAAAACAGTGAATTTTAAGCACTCGTTCCGAAACGGCCCTCAGGCGCTTCGAAACGTTTTCATCACTGTCGACCATCGTTTCGAAACGTGTATCGAAACACTTTCAATCGTTTCGAAATGGATTCACTCGTTTCGAAACTGTTCTTCATACTTGATTTAAAAAGGACTACAACGGTCAAATATATGCTGAATTTTTAAATATTAAGAGGGTGTTTCGAAACGGATCAAGCCCGTTCCGAAACGACCGTTGACAGTAGCATTTTCGTTTCGAAACGGATCCACAACGTTTCGAAACAGGTCTCTATATTATTTTGAAAATATGACCGTTATGTATTTTAACTGATTTTCAAAAAGTAGTTAAGGCGTTTCGAAACGGGTTAAGACCGTTCCGAAACGACCCTTGACAGTGGCAAAATCGTTCCGAAATGGCCCTAAGGCGTTTCAAAACGGGCTCTTAAATGCACCCCAACGGCTCTTTCTATTTTAGTCCGTTCCGAAACAGGTTCCCCGTGTTCCGAAACGGGTTGGTGCAGACTGCATTTATGGTGGCAAGAGAGGGTTCCAACGGCTCCATTTATGTTCCCAACCACCCAAACGGCTAGAAATCAATGAGAAGGTATAAAAGAGACATCCAAAAGCATCAGCAACAACTATTGATCCTAAAGCAAACATCCAAACATCAAATTCAAGCAATTGAGCAAAAATCCCACTTTGTGTAAAAATCCCAATTTGTGTTCTTCATTCATATTTTGTAAAATTGGGTTGAGTGCTTGTATTGGGGCTATCATTTGTATTGAGAGATACCTTATTAGCCTACAAATTTCTTTGTTCTCTTGTGTGAGGGTTGGGTTGATTTTTGGGTAGAAAAATCAACCAAAATTGTAAAGGGTTGCCTCCTTGTCCTAGAAAAGGGGAAGATCAATTTAGTGAAATTGTTGCAAATCCTTAGTGAGACTAAGGTAGTGGATGTAGAGTTCATTTGGAACTTGAACCACTCTAAATCCCTTGTTCATCATTTTTAATTTGCCAATTTCCACTACAATCCTTTAAATTTCCAATTCACCCCCCTCTTGGTAAATATCGATCTTTCGATCCACTCAACATAAGTCCTTATGGACTCAAGGTCTCCCCTTGAGTGGCACCTACGCCCATCGGGCCTAGGGTAAGTCCTTATGGACTCAAGGTCTCCCCTTGAGTGGCACCTATGCCCATCGGGCCTAAGGTAAGTCCTTATGGACCTAAGGCAGCCCCTTAGGTGGCACCTATGCCCATCGGGCCTAGGGTAAGTCCTTATGGATGCAGTTATGGGGGAATGCATATTGGTGTAAGGTTGGAGGGTAGTTCTTGTAAACTTCTGTATGATCATTGAACATTTGCATTTAATCTGTTATGTACTCATATAATATGATGTTAAGTACTTATGTATGTTTATCTGCACTTATTGGAACACACTAGACGTCAAACTCTCTGATTCCTACCTTGTATGTTACCAGCCTATATAATTTCCGTCTAATTCTCAAGGTCTGATTAAAGAACAAATACCATTATTCTTGAGTATGATGTAACCTCGAAATAGTAGAACAGAAATAGAGGACTAGCACTGCTTGAAACATCATGAAAATGTTATGCCTACCATATGTCTGCATGAGCTTATAGCATCTTTTGGTAGTTCTGTATTACTGAGCTTTCCCAAGCTCACGTTGTTTTTATCATCGCAGGTTAAAAGAAAATATCATGACCTAATGTTTGACATCAGTGTTCGGAGTTCTCTCGGCGTTGCCTCTGGAGTACGGTATTGTATAGTTAGGGGGCATGTATGTCATGTATGGTTTCATGTCAGTGTCTGTAAAATACTTTCTGAAATTTTGTTATGTGTTTAAATGATTTCCTGAAATTGCATTTTAAACAGAAGTTGATTTTACAGTTTAATAAGTGTTTTGAGAGAAAAAAATATTTTCATGTGTATTTTCACTGTGGGTCGCTCTTGTGACCCTAATGTGACTTCCTAGGATCCGTTGTAACGCATAGGCGGGTCTAGGGGGTTACAGTATTAACTTATTACAAGTGGGTAGTGGAAACGGTCAAATATTTTTTATTCGAACACACCCATATAAACATTTCTTAGTACATTTAAATCTAGTCAATTCACAAATGGACAAACTCAAATTTATCCTAATATAATTATCCAAATTTCGAAGCATACATGTAACATAACACATCTTATTTTATTTTGTACCATTTATCGATTTGCTATGGAGGATCAATACTTGAAATTATACAATTTAACATTTTAAACTTTCAATAACTACAACATACCATCATATTATATCAACCAACTTTATAACGTTTCGTTTCCCTTATACATATGATTTCTCGAGATAACCGAACATTAAGGCTATAACCTAATGGTCGCCTATACAAAACATGACAAAACGAAATCAATATACAAAATACTAAAAGGGCTAATCTATATCCCATATTTACCCCATATTTACATAGCAAAATGAGGGAAACATTAACCAGAAATTCAGAGGTTCTTCATATAATAATTCATAAACATCACCATAAGTGCAAGATGAACTAACATGCTGACAACTAGGCCACCCATCATAAGTACATCAAAGATAACAAAAGGCATACTTCTAATCTTCTGACAGCTAACAAGATCAGGGTGAACATGCCGATAAATCAACTACCTGTGGTTTGGGAAGAAAGAAAACAAGAGTGATAAGTACTTACAGTACTTAGTGAGGAAACCTTAATCTAATCATTTTAGAGTTTCTTGATTTAATTAAGCATTCAATTATTTCAATTCTAATTTAAAGCATGTTCAATCCATACAATTCGATCTATTCTTAATCAACATTCAAATTTTGCAAGTCCACAATATTGCAATTACAATATATTTCATGTCTTCAATCAAATTTTGTAATCACAAATACTACAAAATTTATATACAAGTAGCAGCAAACTGTAGCAGAACAACTAATTTAAATTTAATTTGTCAATGAAGTGCTTCACTAACAATCCAATTATCAACCAATCGAAATCAAAGAAATCTGCATCATAGTTGCAATTTCATTTAAATGTTTGATTTTTATGCCTTGGTTCATATAGTTAGCTAGGTATTCGAGTCACGTATTACGGAAGTGTGAATTATTTCACCATATCATAGGTACTCAAGTACCACTTTCGTATTATCGTATTACATGTCATCTTAGTGCCAATTACACTAAGTGAATAGGTATAGTTACGTACCATAACAATCAGGTACACTCGCGTACCAATTTTAAAGAGCTCTAGACTTTAGGTATGTCGTACTACCTAAACTGGCCATATAACCAATGGCTTTGTTACATCATGAAATTAAATCTTACATTCGGCAATTTATTATATAATTGCGTCATCAATTAGTTCATATAACACACTGTCTCATATCACAATGCACATATTCAAATTTCTAACGTGCAATTTAAGCTTTCAATTCAATAATCCAATCATTGATCATACCATATCAACTCCTAACATATCACTTGTATAACATAGAATTTATAAATTTTTTAATCTTACATAAAATTTCCAGCAACTAAATCACACAATTCACACTTCAATTCAATCATTTTACCATAGCTATACACAATTCGAACTAGCATAACATTCATTCGATATCAACCAAGAATTCAAACATGCATAATTTCAATCTAACCAACTCTATTAATTGTCCATCAAGTAATACATATCTCTCATTCAATGATAATATACTCAATCAGCAAGAATTTACACTCTAATCAAGAAAACTCAATTCGACAAAAATTCAATCCAATAGAATTTTATCATGAGAATCACCCAAAATTTTCAATCAATTACACATCTATTCGATCACACAACATCATATCACAAACATGTTTCCTTATTAATCATTCTTCCCATTAAGTTACCAATCCATATTAATGTCCAATTTCATGCAAATTAATAACAAAAATTAAATAAATTTAATTGAGACACTATTCTCAACTCAAAGATTGTTTCACTCACAGTCGTCGTGCTAGTCTTGAATTCGGATGCTCTTTCCACGCACTTTTGACGATCCAGCTATCAGATTCTCTTCGATACCTTATCCTCTAGGTTCTATTAAATCTTTTACAATCATATGAGACGTAATTCAGAATCAATCAAACCAAATTATTATTCAATTTACAATCTTATTTTAGTTCCTGAACTAATTCCAATTTTAGACAGATTTAAATTAACTTACTATTCTACTTGTACCTCTTAATCCGAAACTCGAATTACAATTTTCTTATGCCAATTTATAACTTATGAACTTTTCATTAATTTCACTTAAACTCCTTAGTATAATTCTTATCAACTCAATTCAGATTTTTTATTCAAATTTCATTATTTCTTTAATCGGACAATTTTAACCACCTTTAAAAATTTTAGCTCCAGATTTCACTATACTATTTGAAATTAAATTCCGTTTGTTTCCAGGTTCAATTAACATGCTTAACTATCACATATCAAAATTTTGGACCTAAACTTCAAGTGTACATTTTTGTGTGAATTTTCAAAGTTTGTGATAAGTATTTATTTTGGTTATGTTTTTTGTCCTTAGTTTGATTAAATATAAGTTTGAAGAACCTAACTGGGCCGTTTTATGTTGTTTTCATGAAGGTTACGTGATGCTGGAAATAAGTTGGAATGCTGCAGAAAATACTGGAGTCGTGGGCAGATTCATGGGCATGAACCAGGGCATGAACGAAGGCATGAATGCTGACTGGGCGCCACATCAGCACCTTCAAGAAGCTGATGTCAACAACAGTGATAGCTTATCAAGCCGCTTATCAAATAGCTTATCATCCAGATTTTAATTTTTAAATTTTAAACTTGGGATAATTATCTTATGTAGTTTAAATTAAATTTGGAATTTATCATTTTAGTTTTTTAGGGTATTCAGCAACTATAAATATCCCACTTTGGGGGTGAGTTAGATCATCAGTTATTCATTGTTCTCTTCTTCCTTGAGTTTAATAAAAGCTCTCTATTTTCTCCATTTCTTCCTTTATTTTATTAAGTATGGTTTCTTCACCAACCATGCTTAACTAAATCCCCTTTAGCCAAAAGCAACACCAAACTCGACTAAACTCGTGAGATTAGAAAACTACTTCAATCCTTCAACAACTCTTTTTTAGATTCTCTGTAAAATTGATTAGGCAATCGGCCT
Source organism: Hibiscus tridactylites (assembly GCA_958450335.1). Lineage (NCBI taxonomy): Eukaryota > Viridiplantae > Streptophyta > Magnoliopsida > Malvales > Malvaceae > Hibiscus > Hibiscus tridactylites. Next base: position 68,089,938 of record OY288284.1, read on the forward strand.
AACCTTTAAGCATCTCAATTGTTTCATTCCGAGAGCGTGCATCGGGTTGAAGTTGTTTAGATCCATCGTTGGGGACGAGGAAAAGCTTGTAGCCAATTCAACTCCCTAAGAACAAACTTAGTGGCGGTCCACTAAGGGGAATCAAAATCGGAAACAATTCTCATCGAGACGGTTATCCGAGCACATGCTTCTCCAGCACTAATTCATACTTGAGTTAGTATCGATTGTCGTAGCTAACCAACTAAAGCTTGACTTCAAGGATTGCCCTGGGAGTCAAATTTACCCAAGAGAAGTAAGTTGCAAGGGTTGAGCCTTGTAGACTATAACCGACAAGAAAGTTGAAGAAAAATCAATTTCAGTGATCGAAGATGTCGTGGCAAAGCGTGGCTTGAGGCTAATTCAATCCATAATCCATTTCAATGTTTATTTTCCGTTCTTATTATTTTTTCTTTATCACTTAAATCACTTCTCTAAAATCCCCCTTTTTATTTTTACAGGTTTCTTGGTCTAAGTCAGAACGAAAGGTGTTAGAATTCCTATCCCTGCAGATCGACCCTTACTCTCGCTATACTATTTTAGTTCTTATTTATTTGAGTTTAATGATTTTTTTGACACTATACGACGCGTGTCAAAATTGGTGCCGTTGCCGGGAATACGACAAAGTACTAATATTGTTTCAGTTGATTTATGACCAGGAGCAAACCAGGAGAACAATTTGAACTCATCCTGGAAATCGGAGCACTAGCCCGAAAGTTGAACGCACAAACACTTCGGGAAAAGAAAAATAAAAGACGACAGCAAAGATTCAAACATGATCTAGAAATCACATCCGAAGCAGAGTCGAACTATGAACCAGATCCAATGGGAGACGAAAATCAAACTATTCGCCAACTAAATGCGGCACCCGATGGCGAACAACCAATGTGTATAACCTTCCCTAATAACGAAACGCCATTCGTGCTAAAAACGAGTTTGATCCACCTTTTACCTACTTTTCACGGCTTGCCAACGAAAAATCCTCACAAACATTTGATGGAATTTCACATGGTTTCTCTAAGCACAAAGCCCCAGGGAGTATCCGATGACCAAATTAAACTTAGAGCTTTTCCATTTTCTTTAGCAGATATCGCAAAAGATTGGTTATTTGATTTACCCCCAAACTCTGTCACAACATGGACTGACCCATCTAAACTCTTTCTTGACAGGTTCTTCCCTGCAGCAAAAGCGAGTGAAATTAGGCGCAGCATTCTGAGCATTCAACAAAAAGAAGCTAAATCAATATATGAATACTGGGAGAGGTTTAAAAAGTTGTGTGCAAATTGTCCACAACATGGATTGTCGGAACAAACCCTCCTCCAGTATTTTTATGAAGGATTGACGCTTATGGATATGAAAGTAATAGATGCGGCAAGCGGCGGAGCTCTAGTCAATATGACCCCAACAGCGGTTAAAACACTAATATCAACCATGGCCGCCAACTCGCAAAGGTTTAATCAATCTAGCGAACCATCTCGAAGGGTTCGCGAGGTAAGCACAGTTTCTTTAGAAAATAAGATTGATAAATTAGCTGAAATAGTGCAATCTCTTCTTGCAGATAAAAAAAGAACATCTAGACTTTGCGGAATCTGTACTAGTCCAGAACATCCGACAGACTGTTGTTCGATGATTCAGGAAGATGATATCGCCCAAGCCAACGCCATAGGAAATGCATATAATCAGGGATGAAGAAACCAGTCAAACTTCGGTTACGCACAAAACCAGAGGCCAAATCAAGCTTATCAACCAACTGCACCACAACAATATCAACCGCAGAAGACTTCTTTGGAGTCAATTGCTGAAAGGTTAGCGCTAGCCCAAGAAAAATTTCAACTAAGGACCGAAGCTCAATTTGAAGTAATTGACAAACAGATAAGTCAACTGACGTTAGCGGTAAGTCGCTTAGAATCCAAAGGGAAATTACCTTCTCAAATGGAGCCCAATTCAAGAGAGTGTGTGAATGCCATCACTCTACGAAGTGGTACAGTCGTCGAACCAAAAGCCACGGAGGAATGCTTTCAAAAGAAAGGTAAAGAAAAGACAACATCTCCCGTTGAAAAAGATACACTGAACCCGACCCCTAAACCATCCCCTTATGTCGTGCCACCTCCCTTCCCATCGAGATTAGTGAAGAAAGATAAACAAGCCGAAAAAAAGGAGATCCTAGATATGTTTCAAAAAGTGGAAATTAATATCCCACTCCTTGACGTAATCCGAAAAATCCCGAGGTATGCTAAATTTTTGAAAGATTTATGTACTAACAAACGTCGTCTTATAGGAGTTGAAAAAGTTAATCTAGGAGAACACGTATCGGCAGTTTTTCAGCGAAGGTTACCGCCGAAATTAAAGGACCAAGGTATGTTCGCCATTCCCTGCAAAATCGGTAAAGTGGGTACTAAACGAGCAATGTGTGACTTAGGGGCCTCTATTAATGTTATGCCACTTTCATTTTATAACTCACTTTCTGTTGAACCTTTGAAGGATACAAAAGTAACCATACAGCTGGCAGACAAATCCATAATTTACCCGGAAGGATTGCTAGAGAATGTCCTGGTAAAGGTAAAATATTTAATCTTTCCGACAGATTTCTATGTCATAGACATGGGAAACGATCGGACTAATAATTCTTCCGAAATCCTCCTTGGCCGTCCATTTTTAAGTACTGCAAATACGAAAATCGATGTGAGAAGCGGGATCCTTACAATGGAGTTCGATGGCGAGGTGGTAAAATTTGATGTTTACAAAGCGATGCGACATCCTGATAATGTTGCTAGTATAAATTTTATAGATGTTATTGAGCCCGCCATTGAAGAATTTATAGAATCTAAATCTGTTGATGATTCGTCCAGGGATTTGAAGGATCACGACAAAGGAATTAAGGAGTTGAAAAATGTTTCTTCTGTTCATTCTGATTTACGCCTAACTCCATTGAAATCTAAAATGTTTTCTTTCATTTTGCAGGGATTGAATTTGGAGTTAAAATTACCTCCAGATAAATTAAAGAGTGAATGAGAAATTTTTCCAGTAAAAAACCCCCATAATCGCAAAATTTCTCGTAGGGAAATACTCAGCTGGATTAAGCGCATAAATTGGAAGGAGTATTTGTCGCAGTGTCTGTAGTCTGAACGATACACATCGTCGAGCTAATGACGATAAACAAGCGTTGGATGGGAGGCAACCCATTTTCTTTATTTATTTTAATTTTTCAATTTCGAATTTATTCTTATTTTCTTTATTTTTTTTAAAACCCACGTCTACTTCTCTTTTATCTTTTCTTTTTAGAATTTTTTTATTTACTTCCTCCTAATAATATAACTATTACTAATTTAAATTTATTATATATTATATATATTTTTTAGATTTACGTAAATTAAATATATATATATATATCTTTATCTATCTATTATCTTATTTTTAAATTTAACCTTTGGTGGTTTATCTTTATTATCTTAAATTATTATTTATTTTCAATTTTGAATCATAATATCTATATCTATATCTATATATCTTTTATATTATTAATATATATATCTTTACCAACTACATATAATTTTTTAAAATAATATTATCCTTTTACAAATTTTAATTTTCCTTTTATTTCAAAAAAAAATTAACATAAAATTTCACTTACTTTTTTTCTGCAGCCGCCATTATCACTTCATCTTCAACCTTCATCACCCGATCGTCCACCATTACCACCACCATGATCAAAACTCGAGAGCAAGCTCGCCTCTGCCCCTACACCAGACTCGGAGCCCACTACCGAAACATGCTCTTCTGCAACCGGGGAGTATTTTTACCCTCTCTCTTTTGTATTTTATTTTATGCTCATTTTGAGGAAAAATGATTTAAGTGAGGGTGAGGGAGAAATGCTTGTCAAATTTTCATATTCTTATTCGTTTGGTTGTTCTCTTATTTTCTTGATTTTATTTAATTTAAGTTCTTCGTTTAATCCTTAGTTTTGCCTTGTCTCATTGTTTTCATATGATTTTTGTATCTATCTTGTTAGAAATTCTAGGTTGCATGGTAGATTTTGGCATGATTAATTTTTGATAAAAATCCTTTATATGACTTTTCTTTCTCTACTTCACATGATGCTTACCTAGGTACACAAGACAATTTTTGTGAGTTTTGAGCCTAATGAGCATGCATTATTTTTGTTCTTTGTTTCTTTGAGTGTGCCTAGCTAAATTAGTTGCATTCTAGAACTTGTGTTTAAATTCTTTTTGAGATTACATTGATTGAATATGATGCTTAAATATGATTGAGGCACTAGGTTTTAACCATTTCTCTTCCCAAACAAATTGCTTACCCTTTAATTAATTTCCCCTAGTGAAACAATTTTGAGCCTTTGCCCTTTTCTTGAAATTCACCATATTTTAGCCTAATCCATTTTCTTAATTCTATTATTTTCCCTTATTCAAGACAAAATTGTCTTAAAAAACAGATTTGAATAAATGCAATTCAGCAAAAAAAAAGAAAACACTGTGCAGAAACTGTTCGAATATGCAGTGTAGAAAAAAAGTGTGCAGAAAATTATTCGAGTCTGTAGTAAAAAAAGTAGAAAAAATAGCAGTGAAGTTCAAAAAAATATACTGCAGAACAGTTTTGATTCGAATGAAAAAAAAACAGTTTCGAATAATTTTTTGGGATGATTTTTGTCTTGAATTTTAATCCTTATTTTTCGGCCTTTATCCTACCCGAACCTTAGCCCCGTTACAACCCTTTTAAGACCTCTTGATTTTTGCATCACATTCATGCTAGTAGTGGAGATTAGATTTAACCACAAGCCTATGGTAATGCTCTAATTAGTTTTGGCTCGAGTGATTTTTCTCTACCCTTAAACACTTTGAGTGACATGAGCGATTCCTTGTAAGGGCACTTGGTTTGCATCATCGATGTTAGTAGGGTAATGGAATGTCGTTTTTACTTTAATTTTTTAATCTTGCCATTTATCTATTTTTGCTCCTTATTTTTCTTTCATGTTTAGATGCTTAATCATATCGAAATCTTTGAGACTTCGTGAAATTAAGGATGAAAACTTGAACATAGGTTTGTTTAATTTTGAGATACTTGAGGACAATCATCGGATAAGTGAGGGGGAATTTGATAAGTATTTATTTTGGTTATGTTTTTGGTCCTTATTTTGATTAAATATAAGTTTGAAGGACCTAACTGGGTTGTTTTATGTTGTTTTCATGCATGTTACGTGATGCTGGAAATAAGCTGGAATGCTGCAGAAAATATTGGAGTCGTGGGCAGATTCATGGGCATGAACCAAGGCATGAATGCTGACTGGGCACCACGTCAGCACCTTCTAAAAGCTGACGTCAGCAACAGTGATAGCTTATCAAGCCGCTTATCAGATAGCTTATCATCCGGATTTTAATTTTTAAAATTTAAACTTGGGATAATTATCTAATGTAATTTAAATTAAATTTGGGATTTATCATTTTAGTTTTTTAGGGTTTTCAGCTACTATAAATACCCCACTTTGGAGGTGAGTTAGATCATCAGTTATTCATTGTTCTCTTCTTCCTTGAGTTTAATAAAAGCTCTCTATTTTCTCCATTTCTTCATTTATTTTATTAAGTATGGTTTCTTCACCAACCATGCTTAACTAAATCCCCTTTAGCCAAAAGCAACGCCAAATCCGACTAAACTCGTGAGATTAGAAAAGTACTTCAATCCTTCAACAACTCTTTTTTAGATTGTCTGTAAAATTGATTAGGCAATCGACCTAACCTTTAGGCATCTCAATTGTTTCATTCCGAGAGCGCGCATCGGGTTGAAGTTGTTTAGATCCATCGTTGGGGACGAGGAAAAGCTTGTAGCCAATTCAACTCCCTAAGAACAAACTTAGTGGCGGTCCACTAAGGGGAATCAAAATCGGAAACAATTCTCATCGAGACGATTATCCGAGCACGGGCTTCTCCAGCACTAATTCAGACTTGAGTTAGTATCGATTGTCATAGCTAACCAACTAAAGCTTGACTTCAAGGATTGCCCTGGGAGTCAAATTTACCCAAGAGAAGTAAGTTGAAAGGGTTGGGCCTTGTAGACTGTAACCGGCAAGAAAGTTGAAGAAAAATTAATTTCAGTGATCGAAGATGTCGTGGTAAAGCGTGGCTTGAGGCTAATTCAATCCATAATCCATTTTCAATATTTATTTTCCGTTCTTATTATTTTTTCTTTATCACTCAAATCACTTCTCTAAAAATCCCCCTTTTTATTTTTACAGGTTTCTTGGTCTAAGTCAGAACGAAAGATGTTAGAATTCCTATTCCCTGTGGATCGACCCTTACTCTCGCTATACTATTTTAGTTCTTATTTATTTGAGTTTAAGGATTTATTTTTGACTCTATACGACGCGTGTCAGTTTGTTGCCAAGACTAAATTAACACTGGCAGTTTAGAGTGTCTTCGTCATTTCCTTTCCGGATTTTTCTAGGATACTCAAAACTTAATACCGTTTGTTTCTCATTAAAATAGACATCTCAAGGTATGCTTTGCTAAATTTTCAGTCCAAAACTCAAAGTATATTATTTCTAATAAAATTTTAAAGTTGACTATTTTAACTCAAAGTAGTGCTGGACAGATTTAATGGTCCTAACTTAGCTTAAACTTAAACTTAAAGATTTTATTGCACCTATACCCTATTCAAATTCCTTTTTTATAACAACTATATAAATTTCCAGCAACTTCTTAATAACAATGTAACCTTTAATTAACTCAATTTTCTATAATAGTTCAAAATTTAAAACACGTGGAACCCTTTAATATTGGTACATTCGAATGGAGAAGAAGAGATTAAGCTTACTTATGATTGTTGATTTGCTATCCTAGGCCAAAATCAAGGACAAGCAAAGCTTCTCCTTCTTCTTCCTCCTTAACAATGGCCGAACCAAGCTCTCTTCTCTCTAAATTTTCTTATTATTTGCTTAGATTTCTCTTCCTTTCCCACTAAGAGAACCGACCATGAGTATTCCCATGATGAGGTGACAAGATGGTCACCTAATCACTCAACTTAAAGTCTAATTTACTCCTAGCTTATTCATTAAATCATTTCACTAAGAAGGGCAGTTTCAGGAATCCTAATTTGTTGCATGCAACTCCTCATAGTTTCTTCTCTATTCAATTTAGCCACCTCTACTAGTCATTGAGTTCTTTCTAAATTTTCAATTTAGTCTCTAATGCCATTAATTTAATTCAATTACCTTGTTTTTTATAATCTAATCGAATCCCTAGTTTGTTCAATTAACTCATAAAATTTAGGCTAGGTTTTAGGATGTTTCAATTCCCTCCCCCTTAAAGAAAGAATTCGTCCCCGAATTCTTACCTGAATTGAACATATATGGATATTGTTTTCGCATCGTATCTTCTGGTTCCCACATTGCTTCTTCCATCTTATGATTTCTCTACAATACTTTGACTAATGAAACACTTTTATTTCTGAGTCTCTTGACTTCTTTGTCGAGAATTTGAACTGGTTCTTCTTCATAAGATAAATCAAGATTCAATTCTACTTCTTTCGGCTCTAGAATATGAGATGGATCAGATCTATACTTTCTGAGCATTGAAAAATGAAAGACATTATGGACTTTATCAAACTCGCTGGGAAGTGCAAGTCGATAAGCTACTGGGCCAATTCTCTCAATAATGTCAAAAGGTCCAATAAATCGAGGACTAAGCTTTCCTCTTTTACCGAACCGAAACACTTTCTTTCATGGAGAGACTTTAAGAAAGACTTTGTCTCCCACATTGTACTGAATATCTCTTCGCTTCAAACCGACATAAGCTTTTTGCCTATCGAAAGCTTGTTTTAACCGAGAGTGAATAGTTTGGACTTTCTCTTCTGTTTCCCTGAGTAGTTGAGGTCATAATATTTTGTTATCACCAAGTTCAGACCAACAAAGGGGAGTTCTGCATTTTCTGCCATTCAACGCTTCAAAAGGAGCCATCTGAATAGAAGACTGATTGCTGTTGTTGTAGGCAAATTCTACCAGTGGTAACGACTTTTCCCAATTCTTCCCGAAATCGATAATACAAGCTCTAAGCATATCTTCAAGGACATGAATTACTCATTCAGATTGGCCATCACTTTGCGTATGGAAAGCAGTGCTTAGATTTAGTTTGGTTCCCATAGCTCATTGTATAGTTCTCCAAAATCGAGATGTAAACCTTGGATCATGATCAGAGACAATTGAGGTAGGAATTCCATGTAAACGGATTATTTCCTGAATGTACAAATTAGCTAAAGTATCTAACCTGTAGTTTGTACGAACATGAATAAAATGTACTGATTTGGTGAACCGGTCAACAATCACCCAAATATCATCACATATTCGTGGCGAACAAGGAAGACTAGTCACGAAATCCATTGTAATCTATTCCCATTTCCATTGAGGTAGTTCGATCGGTTGGAGTAATTCGGTGGGAAATCGGTGCTCAACTTTGATCTTTTGACAATTGAGACATTTAGATACAAATTCATTGATCGCTGCTTTCATGCCAGGCCACCAATACATCTTAACCGATCTAGGGTGAATCGAAAAAGAACTCGGATGAGCTTCTTCTAGAAGATCTCTTTTTAATCTCTCATCATTTGGAACACAAATCCTATCTTTAAAATATAGGAGGCCGTTTGTTTGAATACGGAACCCTTCATCAACCTTTGTATCAAGTTTGGAGATAATATCTTGTAATTCAGGATCAGTTTGCTAAAGACTTCCAATTCTTGAGATTAGACTAGACTGAATTTGAAGTTCAGACAAAAATCCTTGTTTTTTATACACTCGCAGATGAGCGTTGATAGCATTTGAAGCTACAAGAATAAATCAAAACAATTTAGACTGAGCTATTATTGAAGGAATATTTATTTATTTTTATTATTTTTATTTTTTTAGAATAAAGGATTTGAAAATTACCCAATATCGGTTTACGACTCAAAGCCTCTGCAACCACATTGACTTTTCTTGGTTGGCAGTTAATAACTAAGTCATAATTTTCAACAATTTCATCCATCTTCGCTGTCTCAAATTTAGATCTTTCTGAGTTAAGAGATACTTTAGACTCTTGTGATCGGTAAATAGATAACACTTTTCACCATACAAGTAGTTTCTTCGAGTTTTGAGAGCGAACACTATAGCAGCAAGTTCCAAATCATGTGCCGGATAATTCAGTTCATGAGGTTTCAATTGATGTGAAGCATAAGTGTAAAGTTTTCAAAAGTCCTATATTTCATGCACTTTCCAACTCTTATTATTACTGTTTTTAAGCTCATTTTAGGCATAATTAGGCTTATGCATAGCATTTTATAGTATTTCATTGTTCTACCTTGCCTTTATAACTTATCATTCATTTGGTGAACAAGAGATACGGTTTTAGTGTATTCTTGCTTGTAGGTACTAACAGCTGAACGATGGAACCGAGGAACGGAGGACACAACGCCGAGAAGCAAACACAAGAGCTGTACTGAAGTAGTTCCAACAAAAGTAAGTTGCTGCTAAGCACCTGCCGACCTTGCTGCCCACAGTAGCTGACTATGGAAGTTGGGAGAACTAGAGCGCAATTTGTAGAGCAAAAACTCCTAAATCTATCGCCGGTGGTCATGTGATCTTCTGACATCTGTAGCAGCGGCTAGGGCTGCCGAAGTGAAATTCCCAAGCTTACTTGCGGGCTGAGGAAAACGAGGAAGAGTCCATATTCCAAGAAAAGAATCCAACATTTAAAGCTACATTAAAGAAGAAAAGCTACTTTAGAGAACTTCTACTTCAAAGAGGACTTGGCCTAGTTTTCGAGTCTATAAATACCAATTGTACTTCTAGTTTAAAGCATCATAGGTTTTATATAGACTTTACTTGTGTTCTTCTCTGCCGCCATGTTCTAATTCCCCATTGGGTTAGGGTTATGTTGTAACTAGAGTGAAACGGTTGTTTTAGGTTTTTGAGTTATTTCTTCAATAAAATATTTCAAGTTTACTTAATCCATTGTTCTTCATTCTTTCAATCTTTCCACACCATTTGTTTGAGAGAATCTATTTGTCGGGCACGAAAGTGCAAGGCTCACGAAAGGGTTAAGTACGGTCACAACGGGAGGCGTGACTAACTTGGTTTCACACTAGTCCACAAGTTTCATCGGCTAAAAGGGATCACTAACCAAGTTTATTGACTTGGTTCCACACTAGTCCTCAAGTTATCAATCTCAAGCATCCTAACCTAGAAATAAGAGGGATCACTGTCGACTATCCTGCCGAACTTGGAGTATCTGCCAGACTTGCCGCCAGGACATCTTTCCATTCTACCTGCCGTGACAGTACACACGCCTGCAGTGGCAATGACATGCTACGGCTGCGTGACATGGTCGTAGTTTACCGCCCGCCGTACCCACCGAGGCAGCATATCTCGGCAGTAAAGGATAACTCATACCTATTACAACGCAATTTTCAAACTAAGTGGCAGCATAACCCTGCCTGCCTTATCAACCTGATTCACCTCTTCTCTTTTACTTTTGTTTTATTTACTTTTCAATCTCAATCAATTATTCACTTGTGTTTTTACTTTACCATTGTGCAGGAACTAAGGAACGAGACAAGTTGTCCAATCCTCGTGGGATTCGACATCTTATATACTATAACTTGATAGGAGTGTGCACTTGTGCTCTTACAAAAAGGGAACATTTACACGCCCTACAAGTTTTTGGCGCTGTTGTCGGGGATTGGTAACAACAAATTTCGTTTTTCAATTTCCACACCTTTTTACTTTTTCTTTTATTTTTATTTTTAATCAAAAAAAAAAGAAATTTTACCGTGTCTTTTACAAGTGTATGACCAGGGCTAACCCTAAAGGAAATTCATTATTTACGAAGATCTTGAGTGTGAAACTAGACGAATCAAGAGGGAACTCAGGGAAGCCTTAAAGAACAAAGACAAGGGCAAAGAAAAGAAGAGACCATGGTAAACGAGGACCCCCCCCAATTGATGCCATCAATGGCAGGGGCGGGCAGCAAGATTTGCCGCCCAGAGGACCACAAGTACAGCATAGGCAGGATCCCCCCTGATCCACCCCAAGTGCGAATAACTAGGGACTACCTTGAACATGACTTTCAAAGGTTCGAGCCAATAGTGACGGAACTAGAGATGGGGGGAAATCATTTTGAACTAAAGCTCATTATGTTCAACATGTTAAACACACTAGGGCACTTCGGAGGGACTATCACAGAAGATGCTCGACGGCATTTACGAGGATTCTTGGACATTTGCCGAGCATTCAAGATACATAGGGTACACCAGGACGTATTACGGCTAAGGCTATTTCCCTATTCACTGAGGGATAGGACGAAACAGTGGTTGAATAACCAGCCAGTCAGATCTTTCACTTCATAGGCGGAGCTCTGCAAGGACTTCCTAGACCGATTCAGCCCGTCCAACGTCACCGATAGACTGCGGAATAAGATCCAATCCTTTAGACAAGGGGATGACGAGCCGATGTACGTGGCATGGGAGCGGTACCAACAAATGCTGAACAACTGTCTGCTTCACGATTTACCGGCTTGGACTCAGGTATCTATATTCTACAATGGGGTTAACTACCCAACTCGAATGTTGATAGATGCCTCGGTTAATGGAATCATCCTAGACAGACCTCTAGAGGAAGCACTACGGCTACTCAACATAGCAGCTAAAAACGACTATAAATACCCGACATCCCATTGAGGCGGCACAAGGCGGCCAGTTACTGTAAATGAGGTAGAAGCCTCCGAATATGTTAATGCTCGCCTCGACACTCTGACGGAGCTGATGATGAAGATGGTGCAATCCCCAAGGAAGGTACATGAAGTAAAAGCTGTTGAGCCCTTCTGTGGCAAATGTGGGGCCAACCACGATTACTTTGAATGCACAACATCTACAAACTACATGGGAGGATATGAAAGGAATAGCAGGCCAGCCCAGAACACATACAATCCTAACTGGAGAAACCATCCCAACTTCTCTTGGAGCAACCCAAAGACAGCTGCAAATCCACAACAGCTATAGGGAGGCTACCAGCAGAATCAGTCTCGGCAGCAGACTCAACAGCCACATCACAATAATTCACTAGAAGCAACTCTGAATAACTTTATGAAACAAACTGGTGAATTTATTGTTTATACAAATAAATTTATTGAAAAAACTGAGTCTTTTATGGACATGACGAAGATGAAGATGAACAACCAGGAGGCTGCTATTAAGAACCTAGAAACCCAATTTGGGAAGTTTATCGAAATCTACCACATCCGGACCATGGGAGCATCATCCAACAGCCCGCCAAAAGCAGTCAAACCCACTTTTGAACATTGCAAGGCCATAACTACAAGAAGTGGGAAGCAACTGGATGAACCTAGGATGGTAGAACAGCTAGGAACTCAGCTGGAACAGACAAGTAAACCTGCCCCAACAGTACCAATATTAGCCGCCCCAGCAGCAACACCGAATCCAGCTGCCCCTAGCAGCAGAACATGAAACCAGCCCTGACAAGGATGCTCCTCCCCAGACTAAGCCCCTATGCAAGGAGCAAATAGAGGACATCCGCCCGCTAGCACCGTTCCCCTAAAAGCTCAAGCAACATTAGTAGGAGCACCAATTCAGAAAATTCTTAGATATTCTGAAATAGGTGCATATTAACATACCTCTGATAGAAGCTATACAAAGCATGCCCAACTACGCCAAGTATCTCAGAGATATAGTTTCTAAGAAGAGATGGATAGGGGAATTCGAGATGGTGGTCGTCACTGAAGAGTGCATGGCTATGCTACACAACAAGCTGCCGCCCAAGTATACAGATCCGGGCATCTTTGTTCTGCCATGCAGGCTAGGCAGCAAGCATGAGACCATGGTCCTGTGTGACTTGGGAGCCAGTATAAACCTGATGCCTAAGTCCGTCTTCGACAAACTTTGTATTGGACCTGCCAAGCCAACCTCTGTAACGCTTAAACTTACCGATCACTCATTCGTGCAACTAAAGGGAAAGATTGAAGACATATTGGTCAAGGTGGGCAGCCTAATTCTCCCAACCGATTTCATCATCTTGGAATGTGAGGTTGATGAGAAAGCCCCATAATTCTCGGGCGACCCTTCTTGGCCACGGGCAGAACGCTAATAGATGTGGAACTCGGGGAGCTTACAATGAGGGTATAGGACCAAAGCATAAGGATGAATGTGCTACAACCCTTAGAGAAATGAAAGGAATGCCCGGATGAAAGAGCTGCCAAGATAAGTGGAGAGACAGGCCTGGGCAGAAGCTGCCGCGACAGGCCTAAGGGCAGATTGAAGAACCTCATTACTCAACATCTGAAAGAGAGCAGGTGGACCCCAGGAGGGGAGAAAAAGCTAAACCACCTCAGGAAGTGGTTATGTTTGGGAGATTCACCTAAATGCACTCCCAACATAACTTAATTTTTATTTTATTTTTTTTATTTTTATGCATTAGGATTAGAGTTTATTTTGTTTTAGGATTAGATTAATTTTCAGCATTTTATTTATCAAAAGTAATTTAATTATTTTTATTTTGTTTTTTTTAGGATCAAGAGTAAAAGAGCAGGATTACAAAGGAAGACCAGCAAGAAGCCCGCCCACCATCCTGCCGAGTCAGCAGCCAGCGTGGCATAGCATAACAGCTAGTTGACTGCCAACGGCTCCAAAAATAACGGGCAGAAAAATTTGTAACGTGCGCGAGAAAATCAAACCGTTGAACATTTAATACCGCCCCGGCACTTCTCGGCAGCCCCTATATAAAACACTCACTCACTTCATTTTACTTCTCTTTCATCTTTTTGCTAGCTTCTATCTTATTCTTCTGCTCTCTCATAACATTTCCTTTCTATTTTCAGTTAAAATACAATCATTCACATGGCTTCAACATCTACCCAAATGCCCATCTACAGTAGGTTCTGCTTCAAGGCAGACGAAGAGAGATATAGAGCACAATTCTCCAAGCAGGCCGTCTGGGAGAAACAAGGCTTTCATTACATGAAGCAAACAGGAGACCGTGGTCTAGAGCCCTCTTTGTTCCGAACCATCAATTACAAGGGATGAGAAATGTTCGCTCAGCAGCCTGATATAGCGAACATCACAATAATAAGGGAATTCTACTCCCATAAGCCCTACCCAGACAAGCCATTCATCTACGTTCGCGGGGAGGCGGTCAAGCTTAACCATGCTGTAATCAACAACTATTATGGACTCGATATGAATGACAACCCACACGAGGAATGGAGGCAGTCACTGACGGCTGTCCACTATGAGGAGATCAAGACCAGAATCTGCAATCCCAACACACCATTGCTGGGGGGCAAACATGTGGGATCTATCCAGCGCCGCCACCTGCTGCCTTAGGCTATGTTGTGGAACACATTTGTGAAAAAGGCGCCTGTTGCCCACATTCCACAACTCAACAGTTGACCGGTCGCGCCTCGCCTTAATTCAAAGTATCTTGATGAACCGGGCGATCAACGTAGGGGAAATCATCTGCACGGAAATATACAACTACTTCAAGAAGAAGAAAGGTAGGTTGTACTTCCCATCTCTCATCATAGGTCTCTGCACCAATTTCCGAGTCCCAGCAAAGCCCACTAATGAGTTCACAACTGCCAAGGAGAGCTGGACCAAAAAGGTTCGCATTCAGATGATGCATGATGCGGAGAAAGAACCAGCAACGCCCAGTCAGCCCTCTGCCATACAGTTTGAAACGCCATCCGCCCCTGGCAGTACTGATGCTGGCCCAGATAGAGAAGTCCTCCCGCTGCTCCACACACTCCTCGAACACACAAAACGGATAGAGCGGCAGCAGTTGACCTTCATGAACTACGTGGGGGGAGGCCCAAGAATTCCTTTTGGCTTATTTCCTGCAGAAATTCCCTGGTGATGTGCCCACCATGCCACCCTTCCATGAGGAGCTTACAACAGCAATAAGAGCACAAAGAACTTCACCAGCCACCACTGCCCGCCAAACAGACCGTCATATGCCCTCTCCTATTCATTCTCCACATCACTCAGCTGCCACCCCATCAAACATAGTGGCAGACTCTCCTGAGAGGCACCAGCAGAATCTCTTCCCAGCCTGCACAACCAATACAGTAGCAGACTCCTCCTCATCAGAGGAGATTGAGCAGCCGCCGCCGGAACCAGAAACAACAGTAGTAGCGGCAACAACAGCCACCTCAATGGCATTCATCCCTCCAGCAACACTCATAGAGGAAGGGACAAGGAAGAGGAAGCGACACATAATAGTAGAAGAACATATGGAGCTCGAAACCAAATCAGAAGGAAGCGACGCATCTCCCGTCGTTCCCCCTACCGAGCCTCTAAAAGATCCACAGCATACGCCAAAGAGAATCCAGCCGCCGCAAAAAGCAAAGACCTCACCTGCTAGAACCACCGCCAAGGCATCTGCCAGCCGTCGTTTCTTCGTACAAACATCCTCCTCCTCCTCATCAGCTAACTAGAATCTAGCCTCCTCTCAACCCTCAACAAACTTTTCACTTATTTTCTTTTCTTTTATTTTTATTTTCCGTTTTCTTTTTATTATCTTTAACTTGTATATTTTCTTAAGTTTTCTATTTTGTGCATTGGGGAAAATACCCATCTCTAGTTTGGAGGGGATAGCTCTCGCATCATTTGTAGGCATTCTTAGTTGCATCTAGATTGCATTATACTTGCCTTAGTAATAATCGAAAAAGAAAAGTTTGTTATGACTTGTGCCTATGATAGGACAGCCGGTTACTTTATTTTTCACACCTAATTAAAAATTAAACTTAATCTTGGGAGAAAGCATGAAATATGACTTGGATTTTTTTCTTTTTGCCTAAAAATGTTAAAAAATCTCTGTTACTTGCTGAATGTGTTACAATATTTGATGAACATTGCATGCTTGTTTTCTTTGCAAAATTCTAAAAATAATTACAGGTAGCCGCCAAGGCAGGTAAAAGACACAGAAAAATGCAAGACTGTCAAGGCAGCAAAATAAAAAACAAAGAAAAGAGTTGTATTACCCTAGAGGTGCCCGCAACAGGCTCTAGGAAGAATCATGTGCGAGGACACTCCACTGCTATCAAAGTCCATGAATTTGAAAGCCTAAAAGTGACAGACAAATTAGCACGAGTCAATGAAAGCCTTCATGGGATGACTCTACTCCAAGGGTTCGGGGTTCTGTAGTTTGCTCATATCTCAACGTCAGACCTAGAAGAGTAGTTATCATGTGATAAGTTGAAGCCCTCACTGCCATGATTAAAAATCATATGCTTAATTGTGCTGCCTCAACAGCAACTTTGAATTACAGTAGTATCTTTGTTTAATCCTTTATTTTGCGTATTCAACTTGTTTACAGATTTGCAAAAATCACACATGCATTAGGAATTTAATTCTAAGTTGTTTTCTTGTTTATTTCCCTTCCTTAAGTTTTATATAGGTGTCACGACCTTGAGGCAGTAAATCAGGTTAAAAACAAGTTTTTCTTTCTGAGTATTATTAGAGCAAGTACTTTAGGTTGCATTGCTTGAGGACAAGCAATAGTTCGAGTTTGGGGGTGTGTAAATTGTCCAAAAGTCCTATATTTCATGTACTTTCCAACTCTTATTATTATTGTTTTAAGCTCATTTTAGGCATAATTAGGCTCATGCATAGCATTTTACAATATTTCATTGTTCTACCTTGCCTTTATAACTTATCATTCATTTGGTGAACAAGAGATATTGTTTTAGTGTATTCTTGCTTGTAGGTACTAACAACTGAACGAGGGAACCGAGGAACGGAGGACACGATGCTGAGAAGCAAACCCATGAGCTGTACTAAAGCAGTTCCAACAAAAGTAAGTTGCTGCCAAGCACTTGCTGAGCAAAGATGTTGCCGACATTGCTGCCCACGGCATCTGACTATGGAAGTTGGGAGAACTGGAGCGCGGTTTGTAGAGCAAAAACTCCTTAATCTATCGCCAGTGGTCATGTGATCTTCTGGCATCTGTAGCAGCGGCTAGGGTTGCGGAAGTGAAATTCCCAAGCTCACTTGCGGGCTAAGGAAAAAGAGGAAGAGTCCATATTCCAAGCAAAGAAGTCAGCATTTAAAGCTACATTAAAGAAGAAAAGCTACTTTAGAGGACTTCTACTTCAAGAAAGACTTAACCTAGTTTTCGAGTCTATAAATACCTATTGTACTTCTAGTTTAAATCATCATAGGTTTTCTATAGAGTTTACTTGTGTTCTTCTCTGTCGCCATGTTCTAATTCCCCATTGGGTTCGGCTTATGTTGTAACTAGAGTGAAACAGTTGTTTTAGGTTTTTGAGTTATTTCTTCAATAAAATATTTCAAGTTTACTTAATCCATTGTTCTTCATTCTTTCCATCTTTCTACACCAGTCGTTTGAGAGAATATATTTGTCGGGCACGAAAGTAAAAGGCTCACGAAAGGGTTAAGTACGGTCACAACGGGAGGCGTGACTAACTTGGTTCCACACTAGTCCACAAGTTTCAACGGCTAAAAGGGATCACTAACCGAGTTGATTGACTTGGTTCCACACTAGTCCTCAAGTTATCAATCTCGAGCATCCTAACCTAGAAATAGGAGGGATCACTATCGACTATCCTGCCGAACTTGGAGTATCTACCAGACTTGCCGCCAGGACATTTTTCCATTCCACCTGCCGAGACAGTACACACCCCTGCAGTGGCAGTGACCTGCTGCGGCCACGTGACAGGGTCATAGTTTGCTGCCCGCCGAGGCAGCATATCGTGGCAGTAAAGGACAACTCATACCTATTACAACGCAATTTTCACACTAAGTGGCAGCATAACCCTGCCTGCCTTATCAACCTGATTCACCCCTTCTCTTTTACTTGTGTTTTATTTACTTTTCAATCTCAATCAATTATTCACTTGTGTTTTTACATTAACATTGTGCAGGAACTAAGGAACGAGACAAGCTGTCCAATCCTCGTGGGATTCGACATCTTATATACTATAACTTAATAGGAGTGTGCACTTGCGCTCTACAAAAAGGAAACACCTACATGCCCTGCAATTCTTTCAATTCGAGAGGTGTCATCCGGTATGGAGTGATAGACACCGGACTTAAGCCAGGGTGTATTTCGATCCCAAACTCTACTTCCCTAGTCGGAGGAAGTCCAAGTAGTTCCTTGGGAAACACATCAATAAATTCTAAAACAACAAGCATTTCAGGCAATCCAAATTCAATTTGATCTCGTAAGACCATAGATGCAAAAATGAAAGTGAGCTTTTTATCAAGCAGGAGTATGGATTCTTTTCCTAAGCCTTGAAGGTATAATCTTCTATTTTGTCAGTCTACCCAAGCTTCATGTTTACTTAACCAATCTAACCCCAGAATTAGATCGAATTCACAGGATGGTAATATGTAGAGATCAATAGAGAATGGAAGATTGCTAATATGCAAGGAACAATTTCTACATATTAAGTTGATGTTGGAATTTCCTCCCAAAGGGATTTGAGACTATCAGACTTGTTTTCACAATTTCAGGCTCTAATTTCAATTCCTTAACCACTGCTAGACATATAAATGAATGAGTTGATCCCGAATATATTAAGGCATTAACATGATGTGAATTTAGTTCAACGGTACCTGCAATCACTTCAGGAGATTCTTCGTCATCCCTACCACGAATGTGGTAAACTCTAGCAGGAGCTCGAGATTCCTGATGAGTGGGAGCATTAGAATAAGTACCATTGCCTCTCCTTTGATAGCTCGTTTGAGATGATTTAGCATTCTTGTTCTGATTAGATGGTGTCGAACTAGGAATTGCAGAGTTCCAGGCTGGAATTGATTTAGGCTTCTAAGGACAATCTTTAATGTAATGATCATCACCACCACATGCATAACACAGATTCAACTGAAATCTGCATTGTCCACGATGTAGTTTCTTACAGAACTTACAAGGAGAAATCTTCTCTGAACTTCCCGTGCTAATGACTAATATAGTCGGTACTGAGGATTTGATCACCGTGGACGGTTTCGAAGTATAATTGCCCCTCAGAGCAGAGGTAAAATTAGAAGACCCTTCTTTTTGAAATTTAGTCTTTTTAGACTGCCATTGAGAATTATCGTCCCGTTTCTATTTTTTGTCAGGTCGATTATTCCATTTTCTTCTTTTAGCAACTTTCATTTTAGCTTCCGTTGCAATGGCCCGATGAACAAGATTCTACAAATCAATGATTCCCAAAGCAATAAAGATTGGGCTTAAATCATCGTTCAGACCATCAATAAACATCTAGCATTTATCAACTTCAGTTTTGATGTATTCCGAACCATGTTTGCAATACTTGCAAAAGTTTGCAACATACTACTCAATAGTTCGATTGACTTGTTTAAGGTACATAAATCGCTTCCTTCTTTCAGCTAGATACTGCTCACTAATATACTTCCTTTTAAACTTCTCAATGAAGAATTTCCATGTCACGGATTCAGCTGGAACAATTAGAATAATGGTTTCCCACCAGTTCATAGCTTCATCCGCTAGCAAGGCCACAACACACTCAAGTTTGTGCTCATATGAGCATTTTAATTGTTTAGTTACAACCTTAGTGGTGTTTTAAAGCCATTACTCAGCATCTTCCGGCCTTTTATCATTTGTACCAGCAAACATGTAGGCTCGATGTTGGGCAAGTTTATCTATTGGTGCTCTACTGGGTACAACAGTAGCAGAAGCAGCATGTTGCTCTTGTTTAAGATTTGACAGAAGTTGATTGAACACCTCCTTCATACTAAGGAGGCATTCCCTCTAAGCTGAATGGACCATGGGATTTTCAGGCTGAGGCTGTCACGCTCAGTAGTCTGAGCAGGCTCTTTGTTTCACGCCCTTTTTGGAAGTTCAGTTCGTAATGGTGGGTTCTCACCTAACCTCACGCTCTCACCTTCACTTGAAGATTCGTTCGAACTTCCATTCTTTTGGCCAGACATTTTCTATCATAGATTTAAACAAGGAAAGATTAGAGAAGCTCATTGCAATTATCTCAGTGTACAACTCATGGGTGGCAAACTTAAAATGTAGTAAATGCATGCAGACTCGATAAAACCTTAGGGATTCACCTAAAAAGCTCTGATTACCACTTTATATAACACCCTTCACCACTGATTAAGAGTAAAGAGTGTTAACAGATTCGTATTAACTTATTACAAGTGGGCAGCGAAAACGGTCAAATATTTTTTTTATTCGAACACACCCTTATAAACATTTCTTAGTACATTTAATTCTAGTCAATTCGCAAATGGAAAAACTCATATTTATCCTAATTTAATTATCCAAATTTCGAAGCATATATGTAACATAACACATCTTATTTTATTTTGTACAATGTATCGATTTGTTATGGAGGGTCAATACTTGAAATTGTACAATTTAACATTCTAAACTTTCAAGAACTACAACATACCATCATATTATATCAACCAACTTTATAATGTTTCATTTCCCTTATATATAGGATTTCCTGGGGTAACCGAACATTAAGGCTATAACCTAATGGTCGCCTATACAAAACATGACAAAACTAAATCAAGCCCTATACAAAACACTAAAAGGGCTAATCTATACCCCATATTTACCCCATACTTACATAGCAAAATTAGGGAAACATTAACCAGAAATTCAGAGGTTCTTCATATAATAATTAATAAACATCAACATAAGTGCAAACTGAACTAACATGCTGACAACTAGGGCACCCATCATTAGTACATCAAAGATAACAAAAGGCATACTTCTAATCTTCTGACAGCTAACAAGATCAGGGTGAACATACCGATAAATCAACTACCTGTGGTTTGGGAAGAAAGAAAACAAGAGTGATAAGTACTTACAGTACTTAGTGAGGAAACCTTAAACTAATCATTTTAGAGTTTCTTGATTTAATTAAGCATTCAATTATTTCAATTCTAATTTAAAGCATGTTCAATCTATATAATTCGATCTATTCTTAATCAACATTCAGATTTTACAAGTCCACAACATAGCAATTACAATATATTCCATGTCTTCAATAAAATTTCGCAATCACAAATACTACAAAATTTATATACAAGTAGCAGCAAACTGTAGCAAAACAACTAATTTGAATTTAATTTGTCAACGAAGTGCTTCACTAACAATCCAATTATCAACCAATCGAAATCAAAGAAATCTGCATTATAGTTGCAATTTCATTTAAATGTTAACTTGATTTTTATGCCTAGGTTCATATAGTTAGCTAGGTATTCGAGTCACGTGTTACGGAAGTGTGAATTATTTCACCATATCATAGGTACTCAAGTACCACTTTCGTATTATCGTATTACATGTCATCTTAGTGCCAATTACACTAAGCAAATAGGTACACTTACGTACCATAACAATCAGGTACACTCACGTACCAATTTTAAAGAGTTCTAAACTTTAGGCATGTCATACTACCTAAACTAACCATATAACCAAGGGCTTTGTTACATCATGAAATTAAATCTTACATTCGGCAATTTATCATGTAAGTGAGCCATCAATTAGTTTATATAACACATTGTCTCATATCGCAATGCACATATTCAAATTCCCAACATGCAATTTAAGCTTTCAATTCAATAATCCAATCATTGATCATATCGTATCAATTCCTTACATATCACTTGTATAACATAGAATTTATAAATTTTCCAATCTTACATAAAATTTCCAGTAACTAAATAACACAATTCACACTTCAATTCGATCATTTTACCATAGCTATACACAATTCGAACTAGCAGCATGATCATTCATTCGATATCAACCAAGAATTCAAACATGCATAATTTCAATCTAACCAACTCTATTAATTGTCCATCAAGTAATACATATCTCTCATTCTATGACAATATACTCAATCAGCAAAAATTTGCACTCTAATAAAAAAAACTCAATTCGACAAAAATTCAATCTAATAGAATTTTATCATGAGAATCACCCAAAATTTTCAATCAATTGCACATCTATTCGATCACACAACAACATATCACAAACATGTTTCCTTATTAATCATTCTTCCCATTAAGTTACCAATCCATATCAATGTCCAATTTCATGCAATTGAATAACAAAAATTAAACAAATTTAGTTGAGACAGTATTCTCAACTCTAAGATTGTTTCACTCACAGTCGTCGTGCTAGTCTTTGTAGAACTAATGTTTTGATATAATAATTGAAAAATGTTTTGGACAAAGTTTAAAAGAATTCAAAACCATTCCTAAGTCCAAACAACTTGAAACTATGTTTATGGGATATTTCAAAAAGGTTTTATGTGTTTTCAAAGCCAAATTTAACAAAACCATCCAGGCATTTCGAAACACCTCTAGGTGTTTCGATACGGGTCTTTACATTGACAAAACATTTCGATACAACTATACCGTTTTGAAACAGGACTTGATTTGGGTGAAAATTTTGCATAGCATTTCGATACAACTACTGCCATTTCGATACGCCTATGTGGCATGACCTCAACGGTCATAAACCCCCCAATGGCTATTTCCCAACCACCTTTTAAATTGCAGGGCATTTCGATACGGGAACAAGCGTTTTGATACGACCGTTTCGATACGGCCAAGGGTGTTCCGAAATAGGTGCTGCATCAAACTGCAACGGCTCTTTCTATTTCAAGAGTGTTTCAAAATAGTATTGAAGATAAGGACGAAACTGATTCTCCAAAACAGCTGGAATACCAGCTGTAATACGTGCCAGCACACTCCAATTCTGTTGGAGCCAATATTGCATGTAATTGCTACACGTGTCCATGCACACAATTAGGGTTTTGTCTATCCTTGTGTATAAATAACCTTAACGTCAATGAATAAAGCAGTCATCTTCTTCTTATCATTACCTATTCGACACTATCATTTACTCATACCATTGGTATGCTTAACATGGTATCAGTTTTCTGGGCTTCTTCCTGGTAATCCTCAACAGTCATCATGCATGCCGACGCTGAAACTCCCGATAACATAGTTATCCCACCCACTACCGATGATGTATCCGACTCCTCCTCCTTTTCCAATAAGCGGATCAGCATCCAGCTCGACGACACCAACTACCTCCTCTGGAAGCAACAGGTCACCCTGCTAATTCGAGGTCAACGTCTTGAAGGGTATATCGATGGCACTGTCACACCTCCGACCAAGCTTATTGCACGAGAGAATGGTGAAAGTGTTCAGAACCCGGCCTACCTTCGATTCATCAAGCAGGACAGCTCACTTGCCTCCTGGCTCCTGTCCACAGTCAGCTTAAACATCCTCCCTCAACTTGTGGGTGCTGAATCCTGTGCCACGATCTGGTCTACCATCTCAGCTCTCTATTCACAACTTTCTACCACTCGTATTATGCACCTCCACTGTCGTCTCCGTTCCATCAAAAAGGCCTCCCTAACCATGCGCTCCTACACTATGCAAATCAAGGAGATTTGCGATCTCCTCGCATCGTGTGGTAGCCCAGTTTCAACTGTGGAACATATCGCAACCATTTTAAATGGGTTACCCTCTGAGTATGACCCATTTGTGGCGGTCATTTCTGCAAGCAAGGAGCCCTACACTGTTGATGCTGCAGTGTCTGTGCTGATTGATGCTGAATCCAGAGTCTCTGACCCTCTTCGATTACCAGTGGGCATACACAATACAAGCTACTCTATGCCTCAAGACAAGCTTCCTTACTCCGGTTCTCCTCCACCTACATCTCGTGATGACAGTAGGGGCCGTTATCGTGGAAATCGTCCTCGCATTCAGTGCCAACTCTGTGGCAAACCTGGGCATCTTGTGGATCGATGCTGGCATCGTTTCGACCAATCATTCAAAAGGGTCTCTTCTTCGCCACAAACTCGTCCGCCCTCGAACACTCAAGCCAATGCTTGCTCGTACAAGCAAGACACTGTTGAAGTCTCCTATGACCCTTACATTGCTGAGGCTGCAGGCACTGAACCTCCAAGCACCTCTGATACAAACACTGGAGAGATGCAAGTCCATACCCTGGTGGCTACTCCTACAATTTGGCACCCTGACTCTGGTGCCACACATCATGTGGCCAGCAATTCCTCCTCCTTAACTGGTGGATCACCATACTTCGGTAAGGGCTCAGTTCATATAGGGGATGGATCCTCCCTTTCTATTAATCAAGTTGGTCATTCTAGTATCTCTACTGCATCTCGCACTCTTCACTTAAATGATCTTTTACATGTGCCTCGAATCACTCGCAATTTACTGTCTGTGTCGAAACTCACCAAGGATAACTCAGTCTATGTTGAATTTCACTCTGATTACTGTTGTGTGAAGGATGAGTTCACAGATGAAATACTCATGGAAAGGACACAGGATGGTGGTCTCTATAACTTGTCTCCTGGCAGTACTACAGCTTCAATTTCAGCTTTTTCCACTTCAGTCAATAACAACTCCTTTGAACTCTGGCATCGACGCTTGGGCCATGCTTCCTCAGAGGTCATCAACTCAGCTCTACACAAGTCACTGGTTATGGCACAAAACACCTTTTGTAATGCTTGTCAATTAGGGAAATGTCATGCTTTACCCTTCAAGCATTCTGTAACCATGTATGAATCACCGTTTGATCTAGTTGAAATCGATCTTTGGGGACATGCCTCTGTCAAATCCAATGGCTTCTTATACTATATTTCATTTGTTGATATGCACTCTCGCAACTGTTGGCTTTATCTATTAAAAACCAAGTCCGAGGCTTCATCTGCCTTTACACTATTCTACAAGCTCGTACAAACTCAATATGGTTCCAACATTCGAGCTGTGCAAACGGATGGGGGTGGAGAATTTATTTTTCTCGACTCCTTGCTACCTGAACTTGGCATCCAACACCGCATCACGTGCCCACACACCTCCCAACAAAATGGGGTTGTCGAACGGAAGCATCGACACATCATGGATATGGCCTTATCTCTTCTAGCACAAGCCTCCATGCCTCTTCAATACTGGTCCTATGCAGTGCTCACTTCAGTATTTACTATCAACAGGCTTCCCTCCAAGACACTTGGCAACATTTCCCCTTATCAAAAGCTCAATGGAAAAGTTCCTGACTATACATTCTTCAGAGTATTTGGCTGTGAGTGCTTCCCCAACCTCCGCCCATACAATGCTCACAAGCTTGCCTTTCGGACCAAGCCATGTCTATTCCTTGGATACTCGCCCAAGTATCAAGGCTATCAGTGTGCTGATCCCACTGGTCGAATTTACATCACTCGAAGTGCAACCTTCAATGAGTCCCACTTTCCCTGTGTTTCCCCAGTTACCTTGCCGTCCAAGCCAAACACCCCAAAATACTCCAGAGCCTTTTCCTCCATACCACCCTCAAACAACAACCCCACACAAACGCAACCCATCACCAATCCTATAGAAACACCTCCTACTTCAGCAACATCATCCCACCCTACTGATACACACCCAACAGATACATCCCATACAACTACCCCTACTCCCACTTCACCTTCTATACCAGATGCACCTTTACAAGAACATACACCTTCCACCACAACACTTGACATACCTCCACCCATTTCCTCCTCTCAACCACCACCTCCCCAACCTAGCCATCCTATGATCACTCGTAGCAAGTTAGGCATCTTCAAACCCAAAGCATACATCACTGAAACAATTCCCACCACCATACAAGAAGCTCTCCTTGATCCAGATTGGACTCAAGCTGTGAATCATGAATTCAATGCTCTTCAAGACAATGCCACCTGGGATCTAGTTGAGCTACCTCCTGGCAAGAAGGCCATCGGTTGTAAATGGCTTTTCCGTGTCAAACACAATGCTGATGGCACAGTGAGCAAACTTAAGGCACGACTTGTGGCAAAAGGCTACTCCCAAACGCCAGGCTTGGATTTCATGGAAACATTCAGCCCTGTGGTAAGGTTCTTCACAGTCAACATTCTCATCTCTGTGGCAGTAACAAACCACTGGCCAATCCATCAAGTGGATGTTAACAACGCATTCCTTAAAGGGGATCTTCAAGAAGATGTCTATATGCATCAGCCAGCAGGGTTTCAACAGTGTAGTTCATCTGGCAAACCTCTATTTTGCAGACTTAAGAAGGCTATATATGGGCTAAGGCAAGCCCCTCGAAACTGGTTCGTACAACTCAAGTCCTTCTTGGGAACAATTGGCTTTATAGCATCTCGATCCGACTCCACTCTCTTCATTCTCAAACAAGATCAACTCACCATCTATCTAGCAGTATATGTAGATGACATGCTGCTCACAGGAAACATTGAATCTCAAGTGCTTCACATCATTCAGTTGTTACACACCAAGTTCTCTCTGAAGGACCTTGGCTACCTTCACTACTTTCTGGGAATAGAAGCACAGCCACTTGGTGGTGGCCTCTTTCTATCTCAACAACAGTACATTCGTGAGCTTCTCACTCGAGCAGACACCATGGTCTCTAAACCAACCTCTACACCTATGGCTACTTATCCCAAATTGAGCAAACACGATGGAACTCCTCTCACAGAAGCTCATCACTACAGAAGCATTATTGGAGCACTTCAATATATTTGTCACACGAGACCTGATCTCTCGTTTGCTGTCAACAAGGCCGCACAGTTTATGCAAAGCCCTACTGAGGTACACTGGCTAGCACTCAAGCGCATCCTTCGATACCTAAGCTCCACGCCCAACCATGGAATTTGGTTTCAACCTCAGAGCAAAGACAACCTTCGCATTGTATCCTTTTCAGACGCTGACTGGGGCAGTAATGTGGACGACAGACGATCCACCACAGGCTATTGTGTCATGATTGACAACCACCTCATTTCCTGGTGCTCGAAGAAACAGCGAGCCATCTCTCGATCCTCTGCAGAGGCTGAGTACAGAAGCCTGGCAGATGCAGCGTCTGAAATCTTGTGGGTTCAATCGGTTCTCAACGAAATGGGAGTATCAATGTGCAATCCACCACTCCTCTGGTGCGACAACACAAGCACAGTCTCCATGGCCGCCAACCCTGTGCTCCATTCCAAGACCAAGCACGTTGACCTCGACCTCCACTTTGTCAGGGAAAAAGTCAGCTCCCAACAGTTACAAATCAATTACATACCTGCCAGATGCCAAGTTGCAGATATCCTCACAAAGGCATTACCACCTCAGCAGTTCCAAGAACTTCGAACCAAGCTTCACACAAGGAAACCAGAAGAAAAATCGTGCGGGGGAAATATTGAAGATAAGGACGAAACTGATTCTCCAAAATAGCTGGAATACCAGCTGTAATACGTGCCAGCACACTCCAATTCTGTTGGAGCCAATATTGCATGTAATTGCTACACGTGTCCATGCACACAATTAGGGTTTTGTCTATCCTTGTGTATAAATAACCTTAATGTCAATGAATAAAGCAGTCATCTTCTTCTTATCATTACCTATTCGACACTATCATTTACTCATACCATTGGTATGCTTAACAAATAGGGTCGGGTGTTTCGAAATGGGGAGCTGCAGAACTACATTTATGGTGGGAAATAAAGTCTCCAACGACTCCAATTCAACCCCAACGGCTAGTAACAGCTACAAACTCAATTAGGAGTATAAAAGGGGCCTCTAAGCATCAAGTAATGGTTAATGCTTCAATTGTAATACAACATATGATCAAAATGTGTCTTAGTGTCTAATTGTCAATTCCTTGTATAGACAAACACTAGTGAGCCAAAATTGTTATATTTGCTTAAGTATTTTAGGATTGGGTGAGAGCTTAATTTTGCAAACAAATATATATTAGAGGGATTTAAGTTTGCTTATTTTTATCTCTTTGTAAAGAGGGTTTGATCAAAGCTTTGGGTAGAAAGCTTGATCAGTTTTGTAAGGGTTTCCTCTTAAGCCTAGAAAAGGGGACGAATCAATAGTGGATTGATTGGAAATCCTTAGTGGGAAGCTAAGATAGTGGATGTAGACCTTGGTTAGAAGGTTGAACAACTATAAATCATCTTGTCTTTATCATTTTTTTTACTTCCTCACCTCTATCACCCAAAATTCTACTTCTCCACCACTTGGCGAGCAAGAACAGTTGAAGGAATCGAGCACCTAAAAACCCAACAATTGGTATCAGAGCTTGGCTCAATTGAAGAGGATTAACACCCTATTGAGAAGATCCAGAAAGCTCGATCAACATTTCAAACAACCGGCTCAATGGTGTAATCCATCGACAAACCGCCCTTCTTTGACGGAACCAATTATGCTTATTGGAAGACGAGGATGATGTTCTTTGTTAAATCCAAAGACTATAAGCTTTGGGATATCATAAAAGATGGCCCATTCGTACCACAAAGAAGTAAGGCGGAGTGGAGTGCCGACTATCGTAAGAAGATGGAGCTAAATTGCAAGGCTTTGCACTTTATCTTTTGTGTACTTAGCCTCAACATCTACGAGAATATGTCTGCCGAGGAAGTTTGGGACAAGCTCGAAGTTACATACAAGGGGACAAACGAAGTAAAGAAGACCAAGATCGACCTCATCAACCTAGAGTATGAAAACTTCAAGATGGACCCGGAAAAGGACATTGAAAAGATGTTCCATCGATTCTCCACCATCACCAATGGACTCAAAGGTTATGGAGAAGTCATTCCGGAGGAAAAGCTTGTCCGAAAGCTTATTTTTTATTTTCCCGAGTCATGGGACTCAAAGAGGACCGCCATCATCGAAGCTAAGAATTTGAAGACCTTGAAGCTTGATGAACTCATGAGGTCTCTTCTCACTCACCAAATTGTGAAGAAAGACAATGAAGAGGAGAAGAAGAAGGAAGAGATAAGAAAGATGGGGAAGAAGAAGATCATGGAGCTAGGCATCAACGCAAGTGTCGTTGCTCTCAAATCCTCCATATGCCATCATGTAGATTCAAGTGAAGAGGAGGATAAAGAAGAATAGATAGTTCATCTCTTCAAGAAGTGTGCCCCTTTCATGAAGAAAGCCTTGAAAGAACTTTAACGAGAATCCATGAAGAAGAAGAGGGCAAACACTTCAAGCCATAAGAAGAACGCATATGTGGCCACTTGGAGTGATGAAGACTCCACCGACGATGAACAAGCCAACCTTTGCCTTATGGCCATCGAAGAAGATTCAAGGGTAACTTCTAATTCATCTACTTCATGTTTATATTCTTTTGATGAATTACAAGATGCCTATGACGATTTAGTTTTAGAATTTAAAAATCACATTTTGAAAAACAAGAAAGTGATTTCAAAATTGAAAATTCAAAATGACTTGATTTCTAAAACCAAAATTGAACTTGAAGCAAAACTCAATGAGTTTGAACAAAAATGTTTTGATTTACAAAATTTGCTTCATAAAGTTCAAGAAGAAAAAAGATTTGATTTCCAAAGAACTTGAAAAGAAAAATAATGTTGGAAAATCAATTTTTTATGTAAGACAATCTAGTGCCCCTATATTTGTAAATGGTAAAATTTTTAGAAGTATTTGGGTCCCAAAAGGACAAAGTACTTCAACTAAAAAGGATAAAATTGAAAAATGGATTCCTAAGGGGGCTAAATTTTGTGCTACTAACGTCTATAGATCCAAAGCAATTTGGATACCAAATATTACTTGATTGTCTTATGATAGGTGTGATGGAGATCGATCAACAAGTCAAATATTGAGGGGGAGCTCCATGCACACAAAGAAAGACACTTGAAGAGGAAGGCTTCACATCCTCCCTTGGATTCAAGTGTTTGTAAAATCTAGTTGCTATTGTTTGTTTAATTTGATTTATTTATCTTAATTCAACTAGATTATCATGTGTTGAACTAACATTTCTTGATGATGCTTTGAGTAAGGGGGAGCCATTTTAAAACCAAAATTCTTATTTTTGCCATCTTTTCAAACCTTCTAAGTTATTTTGAACTTAATGTCTTTTGAATTCTTTTTTATATAACAAAAAGGGAGAGAGTTTGGTTTGAAAATTTGTATCTTTAAATGAATAAGGGGGAGCTTTACTTACTTTTTAATTTTTCATTTCTTATTTACATTTTTAAACTTAAAGGGGGAGCTTTACTTACTTTTCAATTTTTCATCTCTTATTCACATTTTTAAACTTAAAGGGGGAGAATCCCAAACAATTTTTCAAGTTGGTTTTATTATATCAAAAAGGGGAGATTGCAGAACTAATGTTTTGATATAATAATTGAAAATTGCTTTGGACAAAGTTTAAAAGAATTCAAAACCATTTCTAAGTCCAAACAACTTGAAACTATGTTTATGGGATATTTCAAAAAGGTTTTATGTGTTTTCAAAGCCAAATTTAACAAAACCATCCAGGCGTTTCGAAACGTCTCTAGGTGTTTCGATACGGGTCTTTACAGTGGCAAAACGTTTCGATACAACTATACATGTTTCGAAACGGGTTGATCTGGGTGAGAATTTTGCATAACGTTTCGATACGGCCACTGCCGTTTTGATACACCTATGTGGCATGACCTCAACGGTCATAAACCCCCCAACGACTATTTCCCAACCACCTTTTAAATTGCAGGGCGTTTTGATACGAGAACAAGCGTTTTGATACGGCCGTCTCGATACGGCCAAGGGTGTTCCGAAACGGGTGCTGCATCAGACTGCAATGGCTCTTTCTATTTCAAGAGTGTTTCGAAACAGGGTCGGGTGTTTCGAAATGGGGAGCTACAAAGCTGTATTTATGGTGGGAAATAAAGTCTCCAACGGCTCCAATTCAACCCCAACAGCTAGTAACGACTACAAACTCAATTAGGAGTATAAAAGGGACCTCCAAGCATCAAGTAATGGTTAATGCTTCAATTGTAATACAACATATGATCAAAATGTGTCTTAGTGCCTAATTGTCAATTCCTTGCATAAACAAACACTAGTGAGCCAAAATTGTTATATTTGCTCAAGTGTTTTAGGATTGGGTGAGAGCTTAATTGTGCAAACAAATACTTATTAGAGATATTTGAGTTTGCTTATTTTTATCTCTTTGTAAATAGGGTTTGATCAAAGCTTTGGGTAGAAAGCTTGATCGGTTTTGTAAGGGTTTCCTCCTAAGCCTAGAAAAGGGGACGAATCAATAGTGGATTGATTGGAAATCTTTAGTGGGAAGCTAAGGTAGTGGATGTAGACCTTAGTTAGAAGGTTGAACCACTATAAATCATCTTGTCTTTATCATTTTTTTGCTTCCTCACCTAAAATTCTACTTATCCACCACTTGGCGAGCAAGAACGGTTGAAGGAATCGAGCACCTAAAAACCCAACAGTCTTGAATTTAGATGCTCTTTCCACGCTCTTTTGACGATACAACTATCGGATTCTCTTCGATACCTTCTCCTCTAGGTTCTATTAAATCATTTACAATCATATGAGACGTAATTCAGAATCAATCAAACCAAATTATTATTCAATTTACAATATCATTTTAGTCCCTGAACTAATTCCAATTTTGGACAAATTTGAATTAACTTACTATTCTACTTGTATCTCTTAATCCGCAACTCGAATTTACAATTTTCTTATGCCAATTTATAACTTATGAACTCTTTTTTAATGTCACTTAACCTCCTTATTATAATTCTTATCAACTCAATTCATAATTTTTATTCAAAGTTCATTATTTCTTTAATCGGACAGTTTTGACCACCTTTACGGATTTTAGCTCCAGATTTCACTATATTATTCGAAATTAAATTATGTTTGTTTCCAGGTTCAATTAACATGCTCAACTAGCACATATCAAAATTGTGGACCTAAACTTCAAGTGTACATTTTTTGTGAATTTTCAAATGTTTGCTGCCAATACTAAATCAACACTGGCAGTTTAGAGTGTCTTTGTCATTTCCTTTCCAGATTTTTCTAGGATACTCAAAATTTAATACAGCTTGTTTCTCATTAAATAGACATCTCAAGGTATGCTTTGTTAAAATTTCAGACCAAAACTCAAAGTATACTATTTCTATTGAATTTTTAAAGTTGATTTTTTTAACTCAAAGCAGTGCTGGACAGATTTAAGGGTCCTAAATTAGCTTAAAATTAAACTTAAAGATCTTATTGCACATATACCCTATTCAAATTCCTTTTTATCACAACTATATAAATTTTCCAACAACTTCTTAATAACAATGTAACCTTTAATTAACTCAATTTTCCATAATAGTTCAAAATTTAAAACATATGGAACCCTTTAATATTGGTACATTCGAATGGAGAAGAAGAGATTAATCTTACTTATGATTGTTGATTTGCTATCCTAGGCCAAAATCAAGGACATGCAAAGCTTTTCCTTCTTCTTCCTCCTTAACAATGGCCGAACCAAGCTCTTTTCTCTCTAAATTTTCTTATTATTTGCTTAGCTTTCTCTTCCTTTCCCACTAAGAGAACCGGCCATGAGCATTGCCATGATGAGGTGACAAGATGTTCACCTAATCACTCAACCTAAAGTCTAATTTACCCCTAGCTTATCCATTAAATCATTTCAATAAGAAGGGCAATTTCGGGAATCCAAATTTGTTACATGCAACTCCTCATAGTTTCCTCTCTATTCAATTTAGCCATATCTACTAGTCGTTGAGTTCTTTCTAAATTTTCAATTTAGTCTCTAATGCCATTAATTTAATTCAATAATCTTGATTTTTCTAATCTACTCGAATCACTAGTTTGTTCAATTAACTCATAAAATTTAGGCTAGGTTTTAGGGCGTTATAAGTACTTAGTCCTTTTGGGACCCAAATACTTCTAAAACCTTTTCCATTAAAAAATCTAGGGGCACTAGATTGTCTAACATAAAAATTTGATTTTTCTAAATTGTTTTTCTTTTGAAGTTCATTGAAAATCAAATCTTTTTCCTTCTTAAGATCATCAACTTCTTTTTTTATGATCTTTTTCCATCACTTGAAGCAAATTTTGTAAATCTAAAACTTTAAGTTCAAAATCTTTTTATTAAATTTTTTTTTTAAATAAAGTGAGAAACCTAGGATGAGCCGGCGGCAGGGGGATGATTTCGCACATGATCGACGGAAGGGGGATGATTTCGCACATGATCGACGGAAGGGGATGGGTTCAACGCAGGATCGACAACAATCGAGTAGGGTGTGGACACTGTTTATCCTGAATTTGCCAGCCCAATTGCATTGGAAGGGAGTATGGCAAGTATTCGATCGACATGGTGTTGTTGTCGACGTGTTCATACCGCAAAAAAAAAGCCAAAAATGGACAGCGATTTGGTTTTGTGCGAATGGGATCCAAGGCAGACGCGGATCGTGTTATAGAGAGACTTGACGGTTTTCGTTTATATGGTGAATGGATCAGCGTGAGATACGCTCAGCGAGAGGTACGAACAAACTATTGGAAGAAAAAAACTGTGAATAGTAAAGGGGGGGAGTCGACGACAAAACCGAATAATACAACAGTACGGGAGGAGGGATCGAAGGTGCAAATGGAAACGAAGGAACGATCGATTCAAGGAGTGATTGATGCGGAAAAAATGGAGATATTGAGGACATGTGCGGTAGGATTTTGTCGAAAACCCTACAATTTGAGAGAATTGGCGGTGGAATTTAAAAATGCAAATCTGGAGGGGTTTTCGATTATGAGGGCAACAGGCTCTATGGTTTTGCTCATGTTCCAGGATGAAGAAATAAGAAGGCAAATGTTAGAGGCGAAACGATTGGAGAATTGGTTGGAAAACGTGATGGAATGGAAGCCGGATTTGGGCATGCTAAATAGACGCGTATGGGTGTCGGTAAGTGGGATTCCGATTCAAGCCTGGTCCGAAGGCACATGTCGAAATATTGCGGATCTATGGGGCACATTCATTCAAATGAACACGGAATCTGTGGCGCCATCATCTTTTGAAAGGTGCCGATTTTTAATTGAAACGGATTGGCTGGGAAATATTGATGAAATATTGACATTACACGTTGGGGCCAATTTATTTCGTATCCGGGTGGTTGAGATGGAGGAATCGGTAGGGGTGAAGTGTGAATGCTGTTGTGGCCTTAGGGAGGATGAAGACGAAGCTGGAACAATGGCAAAAGAGGAGGATTTAGAATCCTCGGATGAAGAATCTTCGGTTGGTACAACGATACAATCGTTGGATACAATTGTGCCGGATTCGGTGTCAAAGGGGGTGAGTCGTGATCAAGAAATGGAAACGATTTTAAGGGAGGTCAGTTGGAAGGCGAATGAGGAAATTAGTATAGTATCACGTCCGGTGGATGATAGGGAAGGGATTAATGAATTACACTATGAAAAGATAATTACGGATAATGATAGGGAAAGTGTTTTGGATAAACAATTAGAGGTGGTTCAATTGGAGGAGAAGTCTAATGAGTTACACAATACACGGCTGGAAAGGCAAAGGGAAGGGAAAGCTGAAATTGTGGAAGCTAACGGGGAACTCAAACGGGTGAGAAGACTATCGGAAATTATCATGAATGATAGCTCCCAAGTGGAGAAACAAAATATTGAGAAGAAATCGACAAAGAGGGGAAGGGGACGTCCGAGAAAACAAGTACATCAAGCACATCGAGAGGCTGAAATTGTCAACGGTTCACTCTCGGATACTGATTTTGAAAATCGGAAACGGGCAATTCTAAAAGAGGCACAAGAGACGTTGACTTTAGGGAAATTTGTAGGAGCGGAGGTCGTGGGTAATGAGGAGGAAGTTATTATGGATATCGCGAAAATGATTGAGGCGAGGGAGGGACAGCAATAGCAATTCGCTATGCGATTGTTGTCGTGGAACGTGAGGGGGTTGGGAGGGGCAGCAAAGAAACGGGCAGTGTACAACCTTGTGCGACAACAACGTTGTGAGGTGTTGGTTCTACAGGAAACAAAGCTTGAAGAGGTCACGGGCCAATTGGTGGGGCGTATGTGGTACTCGGATGAGTATGAGTTTGTATTTTCGCCATCGTCGGGGCGATCTGGCGGTTTGTTGGCAGTGTGGGATGTCCATAAATTCAAAGTGACAAAGGTGGAATGGGGCGAGAGATTTGTGAAATTGATTGGTACATGGGTGCTAGAAAATTGGCAATGTGGAATCTTGGGTGTGTATGCCCCTTGTACTGTGCCCGAACAGGAGGTTTTGTGGCGGTTGCTGTCGACGGAGATGGCAGATTGTGACGTATCATGGTGTGTATGTGGGGACTTCAACATGATCGTTGATCCGAGTGAGCGAAGGGGAGGTGAAGTTGTGACTCGAGGTATGACGTTTTTTACGGATTTTATTACAAATAATGCACTGATTGATATGCCAATGCATGATAAATGCTTCACTTGGTATGGTCCGGGCACGAGATGTAGTAGACTTGATCGCTTTTTATTAGCTTCGACATGGTTTGAAAATTTTTCTGATTTGCGAATGATGGCACTACCGCGGGGATTGTCGGATCACTGTCCAATTTTCCTAATTAGCGATCCGATAGATAGTGGTCCACGACCATTTCGTTTCGTCAATGCTTGGTTGCATTCAAAAAAGTCGATGAAGCTTATGGAGGAAGAATGGAATAGATTGGCATCGTGTGAAATGGGGTGGAGTGACAGCGGTTTGTTAGGAAGATTGCGAGGCCTCAAACAGTTTCTTAAGCAATGGAATACAACGTCGCTAGGCGACTTGGATGTACAGATTACGGATATCTCGAAGCAATTGGAAGCAATTGATGATAAGGTGGAGAAGGGTGAAGCGACAGGGGTAGATTTGAGTGCAAGATGCCAATTGACAGCAGAATTATGGAAGCATTCGAAATTTCGTGAGTCAATTTGGCGACAAAAGTCGCGTATGACATGGTTGAAAGAGGGCGATCATAACACTAATTTCTTCCACAGAGCAGCGAAGATAAGAACAGTGCGTAACGCGATTCGCGGAGTCGCGGATGGTGGGCGATGGATAAAGGAGCCGGATCAATTAAAGAGGTATTTTTTTCGGGCATTTCGGCAACATTTCTCTTGCATTAAAGTGGCTGGTTCGTTTGATGCAGCAGTGAATTTCAGTTGTTTAAATGAATTTGAGGCAGCATGTTTGGAAGTGGAATTTATGGAGGGAGAAATTAAGGAAGCAATTTGGTTGAGCGATGGTGCGAAGGCACCGGGACCGGACGGCTTCACATTTGAATTTTTTAGGAAGGGCTGGCACTTCGTTAAATCCGATCTGCTTCAATTCATGCTTCACTTCCAGCAATCGTGCAAATTGCCGAGGGGTGCTAATGCAACTTTTGTAGTGCTTATACCTAAGAAAAGCGATCCGAAAGTGATAGGGGATTATCGGCCAATCTGTTTGCTGAACTCGCTGCACAAGATTTTAACTAAATGCATGGCGAAACGGTTACAAGGTGTGCTACCAAATTTGATTAGTGATGAGCAGTCTGCATTTGTTCAAGGGCGACAAATCCTTGATGGCGTTCTACTTGCGAATGAAGTTATTCATTCCTTGCAACAAGGGCGGTTTGGTGAGGGGGGATTGATTCTAAAATTGGATTTTGCCAAAGCGTACGATTGCATAAAATGGGAGTGTCTTGACCGGATTATGAAGCAGATGGGGTTTGGTGAGGTTTGGTGTGCGTGGGTGCGGGAATGCATTAGTACAGCAAGGCTGTCCGTACTTGTTAATGGGTCGCCGACGAGAGAATTCCAAATGCAACGGGGATTGAGGCAGGGAGATCCTTTGTCGCCACTGCTGTTTGTAATGGTGGCTGAAATGCTACATCAGTTCTTGCGTAACGCAAAGGATTTGGCAGTTATTCAGGGGGTGCAAGTGGCGAATGGCTGTGAAGTATCACATCTGCAATTTGCAGACGATACGATTTTATTTCTCCCGGCGGAGGTAAATGTGGCACGGAACTTGAAACGCATCCTTACTTGTTTTGAATATGCATCGGGGCTGGAAATTAATTATGCAAAGTCGAAATTATATGGGGTGGGTGTGACGGAGGTGAATTTACAAAATGTTGCAAAAATATTGGGATGTGCTTGTGCTGAATTGCCTATAATCTATTTAGGGATGTCGTTAGGTGTTAATCCGAATAGTTTGCAGTTGTGGGAACCGTTAATTCAAAGGTTTCGACAATGCCTTACGGGTTGGAAGCGCGATGCTTTATCTATTGCGGGGAGATTGTTGTTGCTTAACTCTGTTCTCTCATCCTTGTCGTTGTACTATATGGGGCTGTTCTTGGTGCCGCGAGGTGTTATCAGCAGGATAGATAGAATTCGGCGTCGTTTCTTGTGGGGAGGGTCAGAAACAAAGATGAAAATGAGTCGGGTGAATTGGTCGATTGCGTGTAGGCCTAGGAGGTTTGGGGGGCTGGGCGTGGTGGACTTGCGTGCAAGAAATCTCGCACTGCTAGCTAAATGGAGATGGCGATATGCTATGTCAGAAGGTTCATTGTGGCGACAAATAATTGAAGCAAAGTATGGGTGTGAGGTGGTAAGTTGGAGGCCTAATTCGATAGGGGTTAGGCACATGTCCAAGGTGTGGAAGCAAATAATTGGAATACAAGAGGAGGCTGCCGTGGAGCATTTTATAGGGCCTTCACAATTCCGATGGCAGTTAGGGAAGGGTAACCGCATTCTGTTTTGGCAAGATGCTTGGTGTGCCGAGGAGCCTCTTGAAAATATGTTTCCGAGGCTGTTTCGATTGGCGAGGAATAAAAGAGCGTTGGTACAAGACTATGCAAGGGGCGGACGTTTCGACCATGGGGAATGGGATTCTTTTTTTGGACGGTCTTTGCGATCGTTTGAAGTTTCGCAAGTTGCTGCATTGAAACTTTGTATTGGAGGTTTGGTGCTAGGTAGGGCTTGTATGGACCGGTTGATTTGGAAACCAGCACATACGGGAGTTTTTTCGGTTTCACAGTTGTATAAACTAATGACATCTTTTGGGCTTGAAGCGAGGGCGGAGCTGGATGCAATCTGGAAGTTGTCCATACCGCCGAAAGTTCAGTATTTTTTGTGGTTTGTGAGGTTAGATAGGCTGCCGACTATGGTGATGTTGCAATCGCGGGGCATGTCGATAGGGGAGGAAGCGCTGAAGTGCTGTTGGTGTCGGGCAGCAGTGGAGGATTTGGAACATATTCTGTTCCGTTGTTCGATCGCGTGGGCTGTGTGGCAGCAGTTATTTCGCTGGTGGAGGGTGGAATTTGTGCAGCCGCGGGACTTGGGGGCGTTGTTTGAACAATGTTTCGCGAATATTTTTGATGGGTGCTTCCGGGATTGGTGGTTAGCATCATGCGCGGCTGTGGCATGGTCCCTATGGCTGGGCCGAAATTCATGTTTATTTAATGGGAAAAAATGGATATGGGAGAGATAATTTTCTTGGTGAAGCTAAGAGCATTGTTTTGGGTACGCCTCGACCTTCCGCCGGGAGCTATTATGGAGTCGACTTGGTGGGACAGCCCGTGGTCATGTGAAATTCGTGCACAAGTAGACAATAGGCGAGACTTTGTGAGGTGGGAATTGCCGATGGAGGGGACGGTGAAATTTAATGTTGATGGTGCTGCAAGGGGAAAGCCGGGCAAGGCCGGTTGCGGTGGAGTTTTGAGGAATGCAGCGGGACAGGTGCTGGCTCTATTCTCTGGGCCGATAGGTGTCGTGGAGTCGAATGAGGCGGAGGTGCAGGCCATTTGTTTCGCGTTGGAATTGTTGGTAAGTTCAGCGCGGGTGTTCCCTCCGTTAGTGGTGGAATCGGATTCGACAACAGCGATTGCGTGGGTGCTACATCATGATACCCAACCGTGGAAATATGGTGTGTGGCTGAGACGTATCGATGAAGCGTGTGCTGCTCTTGGAGATGTGTGTTTTCACCACATTTATCGAGAAGCCAATAAGTTCGCGGATGCATTGGCAAAGAGTGGGGTCGATCGTACGAGGTGGTTCCAACGGGTGGGTTGATTATGAGCTATTTTTTTTTGTGTTATGCCTTGTTTAACATTACCCAAGTACTCTTTTCCTCTATAGGTTTAGAGAGGTTTTTAATGAGGCTTGGGGAATGTTGGCTATGTATGAACTTATTCAATAAATCATACATGTTTGCCGAGCAAAAAAAAAAGTTCAAAATCTTTAATTTTGCTTCAAACTCTAGATTTGTTTTGGAAAGCAAATCGTTTTCCTTTTTCAATTTTGAAACTAACTTTTTGTTCTTTGAAAATGATACCTTAAATTCCAAAAGCAAATCATCATAGGCATCTTGAAACTCGTCAAATGTATATGAATTTGAAATAGACGAGTTAGAAGTTACCTCCTCCTCATTGAGGGCCATGAAGCATAGGTGGGCTACCTCATCATCGGTAGAGTCTTCATCACTCCATGTCGCCACATATGCTTTCTTTGAAGATGATCCCATTTTGTTGGACTTGTGGGAATCCTTCTTCTTCTTCTTCTTCTTCTTCTTCTTCGATTCATGCTTAGATTTGTCCATCTCGTTCTTCATGAATCGGGTGAATTTCTTGAAGATATAGGTCATCTCTTCATCTCCGCTTTTCTCCTCACTTAGTTCTACATGATGGCATGTGGAGGATTTGAGAGCAATGACACTCACATTGATGCCTAGCTCCATGAACTTCTTCTTCCCCATCTTTCTTATCTCTTCCTTCTTCTTCTTCTCTTCTTTGTCTTTCTTCATGATTTGGTGAGTGATAAGTGACCCCATGAGTTCATCAAGATTCAAGGTCTTTAAATTTTTGGCTTCGATGATGGCGGTCTTCTTTGAGTCCCATGACTCGGGAAGAGAATATATAAGCTTACGGACAAGCTTTTCTTCCGGGATGGCTTCTCCATAACCTTTGAGTCCATTGGTGATGGTGGAGAATCGATGGAAGATCTTCTCAATGTCCTCTTCTGGATCCATCTTGAAGTTTTCATACTCTAGGTTGAGGAGGCCAATATTGGTCTCATTTACTTCGTTTGTTCCCTCGTATGTAACTTCGAGCTTGTCCCAAACTTCCTTGGCACTCTCGCAAGAAGACATCTTCTCGTAGATGTTAAGGCTATGTGTACAAAAGATGAAGTGCAAAGCCTTGCAATTTGAGTCCATCTTCTTACGATCGTCGCCACTCCACTCCGCCTTGCTTTCTTTTGGTGCGAACGAGCCATCTTCAATGATATCCCAAAGCTTGTAGTCTTTAGATTTGACAAAGAACATCATCCTCGTCTTCCAATATGCATAATTGGTCCCGTTGAAGAAGGGTGGCTTGTCGATGAATTGTGTCATTGAACCGGTTGTTTGAAATTTTGATCAAGCTTGCCGGATCACCTCAATTGAGTGTTAATCCTCTTCAATTGAGCCAAGCTCTGATACCAATTGTTAGGTTTTTATGTGCTCGATTTCCTTCAACCGTTCTAGCTCGTCAAGTGTGGAGAAGTTGGATTTTTGGGTGTTTTAGTGGAAGCTAAAGAATAAGAATAGGATACAAGAATATATAGTGGTTCGGCCTTCTAACAAGCACCTACGTCCACTACCTTAGCTTCCCACTAAGGATTTCAACAAATTCACTCTTGAATTTCTTCCCCTTTTCTAGGATAAAGAGGCAACCTTTACACACTCAAAGCTTTCTAACCCAAAGCTTGAGTAAACCCTCTTTACAAGAGAAATTCAAAAGCAAACTTGAAATCCCTCTAATAGGTAATTGTTTGCACTATTTAGCTCTCACCCAAAATCTATACACTTGAGCAAATTTGACAATTAAGCTCATAAGTGTTGTCTATACAAGAAAATGTACAAATAAGCTCTAAGACAATTTTGACGTCATATAGTTGTTGACAATTGAAGCATTAGTCTTCTTTTGATGCTTGGAGGTCCCTTTTATACTCTCAATTGAGTTTATAGTCGTTGAGGACCGTTGGAGTTGTTTTGGAGCCGTTGGAGACTTTATTTCCCATCATAAATGCTATTCTGTAGACATTTGTTTCGAAACAATCGATCTCGTATCGAAACAACCTTCTTCAGAACTAGTCGTTGAAGTCTGATGCAGCAAGCTGTATCGAAACGCCTCTGGCCGTTTTGAAACGATCTTTGATCCGTATCGAAATGGTGGCAATTCCGTTTTGAAATAATGACAGTTGAGCTGCAATTTAAAATGTCGTTGGGAAAATAGCTGTTGGGGAAGTTTTGACCGTTGGGCGTATCGAAACACCAAAGGGGTGTTTCGAAACGAAACCCTCTCCGTATCGAAACAGGCAAGCCCTGATTCGGTACGGGTTTTGGCAGTTTCAAAATGTTTTGATACATGTCCCCCTGTTTCGAAACGAGTACCTTGAAAACTCTGGTTTGGTTACTTAAAAACGTTTCAAACCTTGCCAAAAATCATTTAAGACTTCCACAAACTTATTTTCAAGTTGTTTGGACTTAAAGATATTTTTGAAATCTTTTCAATTCAGTCCAAAATTATTTTTCAATTATTATATCAAAACATTAGTTCTTCAATATTTTTGATTGATACCACTCGTTGAGTTCAATAATTATCTTAATTTTATTTTTTGTTTTTCATATCATATATAACCATTTTTCTATTTATAATTTTAATATGGTTATATTTTCTATTATGTTTTAGATTCTATTCATCTAGATAGTTCCGGGTAGGATTAACCTAGTCAAGTTAATTCAAGTTTAATTTTAAAGAAAAGTTTGGATCATTTTGAACGTAGTTGTTATTTTAGGTTTAGATTAATCAATTTGACTTTATTCATATGTTTTCAACAATTAAATTTGGATATGTTTTTTTTACAAAAAAATGATATTTTTTAAATTCAAATAGTGTTATATCATGTCATTTCTGAGTTGGACTTTTTTTTACCAAAAAGTATGATTAAATTAAATTTGAATCCAAACTAATTATACAATTTAAATTTGAAACCAATGAGTGGTTCTAATGAAAAAGATGATGTTATTTATCTTAGGAGACATAAATTTAATTCGTTTTATTTGTAAGGTGTGTGACACACACAAAAATTAAAAAAAAATATGAACATATACTATGTTATAATCATCTTAAAACAATTCAAAAAAAATAATTGAAGGTCTTTCGTCCTAACCCCTATTATTCAAAAAAAAATAGATTATTATTTTTCTCGTTCCTGCTGGATTTGAGATTTCTGATTTCCCAACTCTATTCGGCCATTTGCGAGTTCATAAAAAAATCATTTTGGGCTATTGTTGTTTAATCAGCACTAATCATAGCCCGTTAAATCAATGCAAGTCCACTTCCTTATAAAATAAAGGGTAAACTACACTAATGACCACTCAACTATAGGTCTAATCTTATTTTGACCACCAAACTATATATTTTTTCAACCAAACCACTCAACTGTTTAAATAGTTTCAATCAAGCCACTGACCGTTAACTTTTTAACAAAAAAGATGATAGGACAGTTAATTAAATTAATATAATTCATATTTAGTCTTCATTATTTATAAATTTTTATTAATTTAGTCTTAATTTTAATTTATATTAATAAATTTAACTCACTAATCCAATGGTGAAGTGTGTCTATCTTTTTTTTTTAACTTAAATATTTTTAGTTTGATATAATCAATCAATCAAAGGGTGAAAGCAAACCAAGTATTTTTTTTATATATAAACAAATGCGCCTGATGGGCGTAAAATAGGATATGACAAGAATACAAACAAACAAAGGGATGTTTCAGTGACGTGGAAGCCACACAAGCCCAAAACCAAGTAAAGATCAAAACGCTCCGAATAAAGGACAAAAAAGCCTCAAAAACCAAAAAGAGAAGACAGCCAGAAACGGTGTCGTGTGGAAGCAAGATCTTTTTTTTGCCTCTTTAATCTAAATGATGAATCAACCATCCAGTAGGATGCTCTGTCATGAAACCCAATCCACTCCAACATATCACAGCTGTCTTCCCTTCCCTTCCCTTCGCACGTGTCACCTGCGAAACCCTAACCCCCTTCCCTTCTCTGGAACTCAATACTTCCGCTCCAACTACGCACCCGACCACACCGGATTATTGTCCTCTCCTCTCTCTTTTTAAGACAACAATACCAACGATCTCGTCGTACTTCAGATTTCCGTACGCCTGTTCTTTGTTCCATCTTTAATTCTCGGCCGTCGGATTAGGGAAGTGGAGGCAGAAGAAGAAAGCAAAAATCCTCTATCTCTTAATTGTTTGTTTTTTGTAAGTATTCCAGTTAGACTTCCACCTCACTTCCTTCTTCAACCCCAGGAAAACAGGTCTTCTTTTTTTCCTTTTTTTGTACTTTTAAAATTTATATATATATATATATATATATATATATTTAAAATTTTGAAACCATTAGGAGCTAATCTTTTCCAGCTGTAAGATGTCTATTGATGGTCAACCTTGGGTTTT
Source organism: Hibiscus tridactylites (assembly GCA_958450335.1). Lineage (NCBI taxonomy): Eukaryota > Viridiplantae > Streptophyta > Magnoliopsida > Malvales > Malvaceae > Hibiscus > Hibiscus tridactylites. Next base: position 68,133,286 of record OY288284.1, read on the forward strand.
TTTAAATTATAATTTATAGTGACTGAATTTAGCTTAGGGGTTTTTAAATCAGACACTGCCAATTTTTTTGTGAGGGTTTCCTCTTCCATTATTTGGTAAGTTGAATCTTTTATAGCAATAAAGTTAGAGGGAAGTTTGTGTTTTGTTTTTGGAAGGTAATTAGGCTAATTGAAGAATTACTTTCTATTTTAAGGTTGTTTGTTTACATTAGGATTGTTGTCGGATGTTTTGGCACTGCTTTGTTTTCCATATTACTAAATCAATTACAATCTCGATGCCTTCACTTGGGTGTTTTATGTTTTAAGTTAGTTCTGTGGTTTCGAGTCATTAATTCAACAGTAGTGTGGCCAGAAGAAGTGACGATCTTGGAACGGAAGGAGCTTATTTCTAAATTTAGCTCTTTTGATGGTTATTAAGGTATATGATGTTTAGTTCTTGGGATTGTTTTGTTTTTCTATTTTGAAGACGTTTCATGATAATTTGCTGATACCGAAAGTCACATAGATTTATCTTCCATGAATCATGTTTTGGCTCATGAAACATAACAACCTTGTGAATACCCTGAAGTGGTCACATTTTCTATGTTTCTGCATATCATGAATTGTGAGCTGTACTTGCCTTTTAACCATTGTTAGCTGCATTGGTTGACAACTTTCTTCTTATTTCTTATTTCTGACATATATGACTACTTGTTATCAGCTTCTAGGGTGCTTCAAAAAGTTCGTCAATCGTCGAGGATTTACGAATTCCATTCTAGCTTTGCTGAATTAAGAGTTTACAAAAGTAGTTATGGGAGCGGAAGAGGAGAGCGCCCCTGCCAAACCTTCTTCCAAACATACTGCTTCAACACAGGTCCGTCATTGTTGCCTCCATTCCACCAATTGGAAAGGCCAATAAACTTGCCTATTTCATTTTTGCCTTCTCTTCACTAACACATGGATGAGTTTTACTGATATTCCCGTGTTTGGACTTTCAGGAAATGCCCACAACGCCCTCGTATCCTGATTGGTCATGCCAGATGCAGGTTTGTATACTCTCATACATAAATCCTGGGGTTTTATTGATCTTTTTTTAACTGTTGATCTTGTTTATGAAATCGTAAAAAATTGTTTAGTGATTATTTGATCTTGCAATACAACTTCTTGTTCAGGCTTATTACAGTGCAGGAGCTGCCCCGCCTCCCTTCTTTGCCTCAACTGTTGCTTCGCCAACTCCGCATCCATATATGTGGGGAGGCCAGGTTATACATCTTTTGAAATCTCCATTGTACAATAATGTGTTTTTTTATATATTTGATCAATGTTCTTACTTTTCTTTGCTTTTGATGGTCTTTCAGCATCCTTTAATGCCTCCTTATGGCACTCCGGTTCCATACCCAGCTATGTATCCTCCCGCGGGAATGTATGCACATCCTAATATGGCCCCGGTAATATTTTGTTCTTCTTTCTTTCTTTCTTTCTTTCTCTATGTGTTCCATTTTGCAGTTGTATTCATTTTGATCTGCAGTTATAAATTAAATGCCCTTTCTCTTGGCAAATTTTATATAGGCTCCAAGCGCTGCACTGAATAATACTGATCATGAAGGGAAGGGTGCTAACGGGAAGTATCGAAGTGCCGCCAAAAAGTCGAAGGGAACGTCAGGAAGCAAGGCTGGAGAAAGTGCAAAGGTGGCTTCTGGCTCTGGAAATGACGGTGGCTCTCAAAGGTGCACTAGGCTTTTGATTTTCACCTTCATTCTCAACAATGGAATTTGGTGAAAATCCAATATTTTTGCAATACCTTTCTAATTCTAATCGTTTTCTTAACAGCGCTGAAAGTGGTACCTCGGGTACATCAGATGGAAGTGATGAGAATAATCAACAAGTATGTGTGTAGTTATCGTTATTGACTGTCATCAAGGATACTTAATACTTTCAAAATTCAGTTTCCCTGACCAACATTGTTTACTGGCTAGCTAGTGGCTAGCGTGTTAATGTTATGAATTGTCGTTTCTAATGAATACGTGCCTTTTTTTCTCCTTTAGGAACTTGCTACTGGTAAAAAAGGAAGCTTTAACCAGATGCTTGCAGATGGTATATTATGCTTCCTTATCAAGTTTCTGCTTTTATTTGTAGGAAAAATCTCAAAAAACGAGTGCCAGATTACTTTGAAAAATGGCTTCTCTTACGGTTTCAGACACACAAACTTACTTCCCAGTGAGTGAGGAAGTGAGGGACTGAGTGTATGAAAATTGAAAACCAGAAAGAAAAATAAAGTTGCTTAATGTATTTTCTGCCAAATAAACTTGGGCTGATTTTATACAAACCACTCTTGTTACAGCCAGCGCACAGAGTAACAACGCTGGGGCTTTAGTTCCTGGAAAACCCATAGTCTCAGTTCCTGCAACCAACCTGAATATAGGGATGGACCTATGGAGTGGATCCCCTGCGACCACAGGAGCTGCGAAAATGAGATCCAACTCTTCTGGTGCTGTAGCCACAGTTCCTACTGGAGTTGTGATGCCCGAGCAATGGGTTCAAGTATGAGCTTTACCGAGCTACTTTTGTTTCTTATTTTACATGTTCATTACTATTTGCTCCATTTCTGTTCCAATATTTTGTCCGACTCGTTAAAATCCGCCTTAGTCTTTTAACGTCCAACTTTATTTCCCCCCTTTTGCACCCTTTTAATCAGCTAGAACATTTTCGTTACGGCATATGGCATGTCATGTTTTTAATTAACTAAGTTTGTACTGTGGGTTCTTCCAGGATGAACGCGAGTTGAAAAGACAGAAGAGGAAGCAATCTAATCGGGAGTCCGCTAGAAGATCAAGATTACGCAAGCAGGTACACTGGTTATATTTGTTTGTCAACCAATGGCTCTAGATGCCATCTCCGTAGTCGAAGCCTAACATGTATAGCTTGTATATCGTGTTTCCATATAGGCTGAGTGTGAAGAGCTACAAGCCAAAGTGGAGAGCTTGGCGAACGAAAACCATAATCTGAGAGAGGAGCTAAAGAAGCTATCTGATGAATGTGAGAAGCTTACATCAGAAAATAGTTCTATTAAGGTAAACAACAGCTTTGCCATTGTTATTATTCGATAGTGAACGAAAACCATAATGTGCCTGATATCAGTTGTTCGTCGTTGCAAATCCTCGATAAATATGATTTTTCTGCTTCTATAACAGGATGAGCTGACACGGGTATGCGGAGCTGATGCGGTAACTGATCTCGAGCAAGGCGATGAAGGGAAGAGTTGATAGGAAACCTACAAGAGGTAAACTAGCAGCAGCCAATGCAGTAGTTTGTTGGTATCCAGGAACATTCTTTTCACCATGGATTCGGTTTGGTTACTAATCTATACCCTTAACCCGTTACAACTGTAATGTCTATTTTTACAAACAGAAAACAGTTTTAACCAGATTTCAGTTAGTTGTATTGTTTGTGGTTTATTGGGAGCAAAAGAATAATTATGGGATTGATTCAGACACTCAATTCAGAATATTTTAGAATACATGGTTTGATTTTATTGCTTGTTATATTGGTTTCTTTAAAGAACCAAATCACGCCTGATCTGGATAAATATGTTGGATTGGAATTTCTATGCCTAATTAACTTTCATTGTTTAGAATTAATTAAGTATAAACTTTCGTTCATATTTTTACCATCTGCATCTGCATGTCCAAAAGATGTATTATTGAATCTAAATAATAAAAGCAAAACAAAGAATTAAATAGAATTTGATTTCATTACCCCTTGGACACATGAGTTTTGGGTTTATAAACATTATTATGTTATATGATATAAGTGGATAAGTTGAAGCTAGGCAGGCAACCTAAAGGTTAAAGGTACACTCCATTCTCCCAGCTCTTTTACTTACTACGACAATTAATTTACTACCACCCAATTTAATAAAAAAAAAGGCATGCGAAATACTAAATCCAGCTAGGCTAATTTCTTTACTCAACACCTCCACGCTGACGTGGCAACCAAGGCGCTCTCGTACCAGCAAAGCACCAACTCCGCCTGCCTTCTCGCCACGTGGAATCCCCGGACCTGCACCTTCCCCAACAGACACTCTGCTTGAAACTCCGCAAACTGACTCAAATGCACCGCCCTCATCCCCGCCCCTCGAAACCTTTCCCTCCACGGGGGAGCCGTACTCCTCGCCGCCGTCTCCACCGCCGCCAATACCCTCGGCCGCAACAACAACGTCTCTATCTTCCTCACCCATTCCCCGTTCGCCACGGCCGCGTCCAACGACTCGAACATCATGGCGTAGAACTCCAAACCGTTTACAAAATTCTTTCTGAACGACGTCGTCCCAGACTCCATCCACACCTCACTATCTACAAACACGACGATGCTGGGGTTAACCCTTCGGAGATCGCTCAAGAACGCCGTCACGTTTAAGCTGAGACATCGGAATATGGAGGGAGACAAAAGGATGGTCGTTTCCTCTCCGTCGATGAGCTTAAAAGCTTTAAACGACAACATTTCGAAGGTCCGAAGGAGAACGAAGTCGATCTGGAACCTTAACTTAAGGTCTTGAGCGAACTGAACAAGGTTGTCTTTAATAAGCCTGGTCTCAATCCCATATTCCTCGGGAACCACCGCAGTTATGCGAATGAACTTGCAGTGATCGTTTCTTTCAGCCATTTCTCTCATCAAAGAAGCGTATTGGCAGCCCAATCCGATATCAAAATCAATTATGTGAATCAACGGCGCTGATCCGTCCAGGGCTTCAAGGAGCGCTTGATTGGTGGTGAACTGGCTGAACATAGGGATAGGGTTGATCCCAGAGAAGGCCTTGTAGGCTTTGATGGTTTGAACGATTTCATTCCACGAAGACAAACGAGTCGACCGAGTTGATCCGGTGAGCAGAGACTGGAGAGCTTCTTTGAAGTAAAAAGCGGCTCTCTGCAACGGCTTCCCCGACGGCGATCGTAGCCGCTGACTGAGCCGTGCCAATATCACCTGCGCCAGCTGCAATTCCTGGGTGTCGAAACAATCTGCGGCTCTTACCAGCTCTTCTATAAAATCAAATCCTAAGTTGAAGTTGCCAATATTATGAAAACCACAACTATCAGATACATCAAGGTAGTTATTAAAATTGGTTTGATGAGATGGGTTTTGATTTAAACCCGAATAAAAATCGTAAAGATTGTTAGACTCGGAGTGGTGAGTGAACTCGCCGGACGTGAACTCGGGTAGGTTCTGGATATGATTCTCGCAGGAAGGAGTAATCCCTTGAGGAGTAACAGTTTTGAACGAGGGTACCGATTCGTCATCTAATCCCAAGTCTTTCATGATGGAATCCCAATCCATGTTTCGTAGCACATGCTCGTCCCACTCAAGAGGCGCCTGATGCTGATGGGGTGGAGGATCGGACACCGCGTCCGGATTCGATATCGGCTTTTCGGTCCCCGGACTCGGGCTTCGACGAAGATCGAGAACCGAAGTTGGCTCATAGCATGAGGCTGGAACACTGTTCACCCCATGGAAACTTAAGTTCCTACTTGTATTACTATTAGTAGTAGTAGTACCGCCGCCAGGGTTACTGTTGTTAGGTTTGGGGCTTTGTGGAGAAGAAACGGGGACTCTCATAGCTTTCGAAAGTAGGAGGAGATTTAAGGGAGTGGGGCGGGGGGGCTTTTAGATGTTATAATTGCAGCCTTTTTATATTTGCATGGGGAAGACGAAGGGCTATGGGTACAAGTGCATGCCATGGCATGGATGAGGATCACATATATACATGTTGGACATTATATGATATCAGACCTGTCCTTTTTTTTTTATCAACTTTGGAGCTTCACACTCAAGCTTTTGCTTTATTACATTGTTTTAGGATTCTCACCCTTCATTTCTGTTGTTTCTTTTCAATATTTCCTTCCATTTAGCACAAATATAAAAAGGCATGCTCAAGTAACATTATATAAAAAAATTAATTTGCACGAGTGTACTCACGTAGTCGTAGTTGCATATCGCTGTAAATTCCAAGGGAAATGAATTCAATCATAAAACCCTAATTTAATTATTGTACAAATAGACATACGACCAAACCTTCCCCCATGAGAACACAAAGGGATTACAACTCTAATATCGTAATATGTCCAAACAATCAACCTATGTTAAACATATGAAGATTGATTCTTCATTAACAGCCAAAGAAGTAAATAGAGAAAAAAAAAAGTTTTGAATTTGGATCCGACAGTGACAAAAAAAAAGTCGAAATTTTGTGGGTTAAAAACTTAAAGTCCCCCACAGTTTCTTTTCTTCTTTTCCGGTTCCTTTTTTTTATATATATTTTTGCTTTGGTTTGCCCCCACAAAACAAAAGCACTAAAATTTGGAGCCAAAGACAAGTGCATCCACCGCCGTTCACATCACCACAGAAAAGGTGGCATTATCATAAAGTAATTTTGAGGGTTCAGAGCCCACTTTATCAACCTCACCCCCTCCATGATTGATCTGTAAATGCATCTCCTTTTTTAATTTAATTAAAGAAAATTATGGGACAAAAATGTATCATTTAAATGTTTAACCCACAAATTGTTTTCTAGCTTGATCTCGAATGTGAATTATTATATTTGTTATAGTTATAATTATATGATGTATTTATTATAATTGTAGAATGACTCAAATAAAAGATTCATAAGATTTAAGGTTTGCATTTCAATATATCATATCTTTTTTTATTAAAATTGTTGTCCTTGAAAAAGAAACAATTAACTATAAAATATTTGAACATATAAAAAATATTTTAAATTTAAACTTAATATAAATAAATAAAATATAAAAATAGCATGATTATATGTATTCTTTAAAAAAAATTGAAATCTATAAAATAAATTAATTAAACATTTGCCAGCGTTATAAATTTGAATTTGACTTGGCATGAAATGTTGACATTTTGGCATTCCTAATTGAACAACACATTTCAATTTCAATTTCAATTACATTAATATATTCTTCATAAATATCAACTTAAAATGAAGTGCATGAAAACTTAATTATATTGAAATTTACTAATTGATTCATGGAATGTATACATATAGTAATAAAAAATAAAAAATATTATTTACATTTTAAAAGTATAATAAAACATACATCATGTAATTAAATGAGTAACATTAACCCATGCAATGCATGGGTTACACGATAATTAATTATATAAATTTAATTATATAAATTTTAATGTAGGTTGTTAATAGAATTTTTCATGTATGAACACCATTAACTCATAAAAAATTAGTTTAAATATTAAAATTATGAGTTTTTAAATATGATTAGATCATAATACACAACTTTAGAAACTATACACGAATAATTTACTAGTTAAAGTAGTTTTCAACTATAATCAACATGTCTTAATTCAATCAACCAAATCTTTGAGCCGCAAGATATTCAACATAGAATCTTCGTCGATTTTCTCGAGAGCCAAACAACTTTGAAAGAACGACGAGAGGTGTCATCCTAGAAAAGAAAAAGTTGGGGAGACAAAGGCACCTTCCATCGATGAAAAATCAAATCAAATTTCCCACTCCATAATTTAAAAAAAAAAACCCATAAACCCTTATATATCTGTTCATAAATATTTTTAACCATTTGACAATTAGTATATACCATATATACATAGCGATTTGAGCATGTGTCTCTTAAAATAAAAATTATTTACTTTTCTACTATGACACTTATTAAGTTCTATTACGTACTTATTTAAAAAAAAAACATATAAATCGATAAATAAACAATTTAAGGGACTGTAGTTTGCTGAGATAATAAACACGCAGCAGCAGCCCCATCGTTAATTTTACATTTCATTTTTATTTTTACATTTTGCCCCTAAAAAATTAATAATATGACTAAAAGAGTGAAAATCACATGTGATAAATTGTCACATCATTTTTTTCTCTCTCCTAGCCAATATGCCACATGTGTTTTATAATAATTTTAGTTGATTCACTTGTTATTTTCTTTCCTTTAGTCACTCTATCGTTAATTTTTTAACAATAATTAACCAAATAAAAATAAAATGTAACGTTAATGTTGTGAATAAAATAAATAAGAACAAGAAGAACAAAGAGATGAGAGAAAGAGGGAGATTTGTATTATTCTCAAAATATAGACTTGTATACAATGCCTTCAATGAATCATCTATTTATAGGCATAAGAAGTACATAATACATTAAACTCTAATTCATAGAGATAATATTCCTAATAATAAATAAATCAAACTCCTTTGATAAAGTTCTAATCATGATAGACATCCACATAGATAAATATTCATAACACTCCCCCTTGGATGTCTATGAAGATAATGTGCCTCGTTAAAACCTTACTAAGATAAAAATCCAGTGGGAAAAAAAATCTTTAGTGAAGGAAAAAGAGTACACACATCTTTGATACGCATAACTTGTTGCCTCATTAAAAACCTTACCAAGAAAACCCATTAGGACAAAACCTCGGTTAAGGGAAAAAGAGTGCAACGCGTATTTACTCCCCCTCATGAAAACATCACAGAAGATCTTTGAATCTTCATAATTTAATCTTGAATATCATTTTCTAAAGATCGCGAGGGATGAAACTTTGGAGTAATATGTTCCATGATGTATCAACTTTCAAACTGAGATATACATCTTGCTTTATCTTCACACAAGATAGCTTTTATCATATCTTGTAAAAGTAAATCCACATATCTTTTGGATATGTTGGGTCAATAATCTTAGCCAAACACATTTTTTTTTGCTTGCCTCGTGCATAACAATTATTTCTACGACATTTGAGGAGGCATCAATGAATGTTTGAAGATCTAAATGTAATGATCTTTGTATATTCATAGATATTTCTTGACCAACTAATATATAGTGCTTCAAGACCAAGAAAAGATATAATTATCTTTATTCACATCCAACAATCTTACAACTATTGGGATACTCAATAGATATGCTCTATTCATATTGAATCTTCTTTAAGATTCTTTCAGCTTATGTCTATTCATAGACAAAAGAAATATATAAAAATGCTCGATCTTCAGGTCGAGATAAATTTGATGTCAAGATTCAAGTACTTGTATTGAAAGTACTTCATGAGTTTCCAATTTGAAGCTCTTTAGGAGTTCTAAAATTATCATAATGGATCTTGATCCAAACTCCTTTATAAAATACATAAGAAAATCTGATCATTCTTATAGTATTTTCTCAATTAGTATTCACTAAGGCGATTATACCAATTGCGCCAAAATATTCATGAGACATGTCTAAATAAATTTCCTCAGAAATTTCCAAATGCTTATAGCATCTTAGATCCTTCAAGGATAAATATGGATCCACAAATAATTAGACGCATGCAAAATTTTCAAAACTGCCAAAGTAATTGCATCCACCATGAAGTAATTAAAACTTTTCATAAATCATAGTTCAAGTCGTATTTACGACTACTTATTTGTGCCTCACTTGCATTACACCTTTAGGTGTTTGGACTGCTTGTCCAAATACTTCTACTTTAGAAGTTCAAAGCGTCTTTCAACATTGGCCAATTCAATATCTATACTTCCGGATAGTTTTTATACAAGATCCTCGATTTCTTTCTTTACTTCTATAGAAGTATTTTATGTAAAATTGTTTTGTAAAATCGTTGTCGACAACTTTCCAATTTTCTGGTTCCATTCTCGTAATGACATAACTCATCGAGATCTCTTCAAGATTTCAATCTTTATTTCAGGTACCTGGAACTCTTATAGAGTTTTATTATTTGTTATGTCTTGGGTCTCTTCAGGAGCACCCGCCTCCAATATATGACCATCTCATATTACTTTCTATTTACGAGAATTTTGATCATTGGAACCATTTCAACTATCATGCTTCAGGCATGATTTACATTCTCTCGCTCTAACATGTAATTTAAACTTAGAGCATTTCAGTTGGTATATGAGACTTAATTACTCTCATTGGGTCAGTAAATATGTCTGGCAGTTGACATGTAATAACATGAATTATCTTATGAACTTTTAGTTCATATACGAGGATCTAGATAATGATAATTCATTTTCCTCTATCCAGCTGATTATTGTCTCCCCCTGATGTTGAGAAAAATCATGTCATAAATGATTCTCCAATTAATGTTTAAGAATTTAAACATAAAAGGAGACTCGTACTCAATATATATTCTCAACCCTTTTTATTTACCCATTTTGTGCGTTGTGGTGGAGCAATTCATATCGCACATTCAAAAAATCATAAAATGGGAAATGTATGGTTTCTGACCAAAAACCAATCATAACGGGGAGTTTATTATAACTCGTTGGCTTGATGCGTATAAGTGTTGCTATATGGAAACACCATATAAATAATAACTCTTTTGTTCTCATAGTTTAGTTATTAAATAGGAGGCATCCAATTGAAATTTTGCTAAACTATATTTTTCATAATCAATAGGCTTTGTAACAACTGATATAGCCTAAAATATAAACCCACTAGCTTTTCAAGACGAATAGTCTAACTGCATAATCTGAATATTTTTAGAATCAATCTCACAAACTTCTGGTTGTAAGTCGATAAAACAATGTAGATGCATCTACTAAAATCATATAAAACTTTCCACATTTGTGGATATATGGGCCCATATTTCATTCAGATATGCAAGACATACAGTCTCAACTTCAATACAAGAACTTTAAGTTCTAATTCTTTTGGTAAGTGGGATCATCTATATTCTTTGAGAACAAACAACACAAGAACTTCAGGTTCTTTTAGTAAGGGGAATTTAATCAATTCATTTAAGCAACACAAGAACTTCACGTTCTTTAATAAGTGGAATTTAATCCATTCCTTTGAGAATAAGCACCACAAGAACTACAGGTTCTTTTAATACATGTGCATGTAAATCTCAATAATTTCTGCACCATTGATCAGGATGGTCTAACCGATCATGCCAACTATATATATGTGTGTATATATCTCTGAATTTGTAAACTCCTTGTTTACCATAACATGTAATTCAATCTCACTCGTACATGTCTAGTACGGCCATCAAAATTGTTCCTTTAAATAGGAATATATTTAGCTCTTTCGGAGCTTTCAATTGAAATTATCTTTTGGTAGTAATATATAGCTCTTTTAGAGCTTTCAACTGACTTTTTGGCTACCAAAACTTATATCAACATTGGCTTATTTCAAATGCCAATTGATAACATATGTTATCTATAATTCCCAAAGGGATAGTTTGCGAACTCATATTGCTCTCTTTATGACTTTGACGAGTATAACGCACTGTGAATATGGAATAAAGTTCTATTTGACAATAACATATTTGCTCAACCAGAGCCTTTTGTGATATTAGTACTTTCGGATATAGTACTCACATTATTCCCTTGCATTTTAATCGAGAAATGCATAATTGTGCACCTTTCAAAATGTGCTTTGTTTCATTTACTTCAGGTAATGAAAATATGTACTTTGTATCATTCACTTCGAGGAATGAAAAATATAAAATATAGCACATCATATCAAGTCGATTATCTATCAGAGATAAACTTTCAAGTGCTCTTCCGAAGTATTGATATTTTAGTACTTTGAGAAATACTACTCATTTTTCCCCTTGCATTTAAATAGGAAAAATATTTCTTATGCTTAAGTACAATATGAGTACTTGCATTATCTGCTAGGCATAAATAGCCACAATTTTAGGCATAAATAGCCACAATTCTAGGCATAAATAGCCACAATTCTAGGCATAAATAGCCACAATTCATTGTATATTTTATTCCGGAAGTAATCATATTCTTCAAATAATAAATTAACATAAATCGTAAATAAATAATATGTGGAATAAATAAACATAAAGCAAACTAACAAAAATAAATAATAAATAAAGCGAATTAACATAAAAAAAATAAAAAAAAAATAAAAAACCAATTATTCATGTTAGAGGTTATAAGGGAAATAAAATAAATGGTAAATTATTCCCTTCAAGGGTTATAAGAAAATTAACAATATCCAATTGAGTTGGACCAATAACGCCATAATTATTTTCGCCATAAACAAATTTTGTTTATATTTTATTTCATTTATCATTCATGATTATGGATAAAGTCCATAATACTTTGGCGTTTGACAAGTACGAATCCAATGGTTTATAACATCACATTGGTAAAATGATTTCACTTCCTTATAATGATCTTTATCACTCTTGTCATCCTTATAACTTCGCTACCAGCAGGTAGAAGTATTCTTAAAACGGCTATATTTTTTATGTGTATATTTATAGCCTCGACCACGACCACAACTTTTAATGTGATTTTTTTATTCCTTCCATAATATAATCTCACATTCACTTCAGGGAATGGAGTAGAGCCAGTGGGCCTTTAAAACCTTTTTCACATATTCTTATCACAGAGAACAAAGATTTAATCCTCGTACGCGGCATTGTTATACCTGTCCACAAGGTCCTTTAAAAACCTCATTTGAGACCAGTAGCCTCGCAGAACGGGATGTCCAGCCAATTATACTTGGATTATATCGAAATTATGTCTCTAATTGAATAATAATTTACCATGTTTGCATTCACTTCAGGGAATGAAACAGATCCAATAATTGTATGGAATAAACATCATGCTTGCATTCACTTCAGGGAATGCCCCATCATTGATAATTGCATAGAATAAACATCATGCTTGCATTCACTTCAGGGAATGCCCCATCATTGATAATCGCATGGAATAAACATCATGCTTGCATTCACTTCAGGGAATGCCCCATCATTGATAATCGCATGGAATAAACATCATGCTTTGCATTCACTTCAGGGAATGCCTCCCATAAAACTTTTTGGATCAAGACAAAATTTCAACACTTGATCTTGGGAGAAGTCTATAGTCGAATTTTTCGACGAAGAAGAAATATTGCTTTTAAGCAAATATAGACTTTATAACAATCTTTTATAGATTGAAATTCACCATGATTTATCGCACATTAAAATCATAATTTAAATAATAAAATAAAAGTAGAGTTTACCGATAATAATTTTCTTCTTGAGGCAATGAAGACAAAGCAAATGACCAAAGAAAGCTCCTCATAATCACTTCATGTCATGTCTCTTTCCAAGTCATTTAAATATATCATGTAAAACTCAAAACACGGTTAAATCATTAACTCTCATAAAAATAAAAATAAAAATAATCAAATTTATTTAAACATAAAAAAATATTAATTAAAGTTTAATAAATAAACGATTTCTTTTCTAAATGTTTAATACCTTTTTCGTATTGAATGATAAATACCAATTTCCTTTTTTTTGGTATTAAAGCAAGTAACGAAGAATAATAAAAACATAACCAATTTCTTACCGTTTGAATTTGCAATTCTTGCTTGTATTTCACCTAGTTATCACTGTAGGTGAAGACGGCTCCGATGGGCCTTTGGTGAAACCCGAGACTGATAAAAATATAAGTGGTAGATGCTTATTTACGGTTGAATTTTGGATATCGGTACAATGTTTCCATAGCTAAAATTAACATCGGTATCAGTGAAAACAATTAACAATCTCATCTTCCGTACAATCCTCAGGGTTATTATTTTCTGAGTAAATTCGTGCTGATAACGTGTTGTGAATAAAATAAATAAGAACAAGAAGAACAAAGAGATGAGAGAAAGAGGGAGATTTGTATTATTCTCAAAATATAGACTTGTATACAATGCCTTCAATGAATCATCTATTTATAGGCATAAGAAATACATAATACATTAAACTCTAATTCATAGAGATAATATTCCTAATAATAAATAAATCAAACTCCTTTGATAAAGTTCTAATCATGATAGACATCCACATAGATAAATATTTATAACAGTTAAGTATTATTTTACCAAAAAATAATAAGCGGGTATCAAACATAAACACAAGTAAAAATAGTGTGTCAAATATGTTTTCCCTTAAAATAATTCATTAAAATAAAATAAAATAAAAAGTTGACGGAATTTTGTTGACAAGCCAAGTGAAGACTTGTCTTTCGAATGTGGGACCCATACAAATGAACATGCATGGCATAGTGACGTGATTGGCCAAGTGGACCACGATTGGGCCCACCATACGCCTTTTCTAGTCGGATATGCATGTGTTTTACCAAAGATAAAAACTCAAATGCTTAAATATACATTTGATTACGGGTGAGAAAAATTCTATTAAAAAAATTTTAAGTTTTTCGATTCGAAGTGAAAAAATTTGACTTGTTTTGACTCGACTTAAAATTGTATAAACTTGACTTAACTCGAATTTTTTTAAAATAAAATTTGAGTTATAAAATGGAAATTCGAATAACTCAAAATTTTTAGTAATTAGTAGATTGATTTTTAAGTTCGAGTCGAGTCCCTTAATTTTTCTTGATATATATATATGAAGAAATATGTATGCATATTTTTTTAAGATTAGAGAAAGTCGTTTAAATTAGAATCAAATTGTACTATAACATGATAAATAATTATAATTAAATTTGTATAGGAATTCGAAAACTCGAATCGAATCGAAAAAATTCAAATAAAGTTTGAGCTGTCAAACATGACGCGTCAACTCAAATAACTCAACATTTTTTGACTCGACTCGATCGAGCGCTCACCCCTACATTTGATACATGAAATAGTCATTTTCTCATATATTGGTATATAATTTTTTTTCCTAATTTGATGTCTGAACTAAGTATCTTCTCTTAAGTTGATATTTAAATTTTTTTTCTCTCAAATTGGTATTCGAACTTTCATTTTATTCACTATTTTGACTTTTATTATCAGTTTTAGTCCCTAAACTCATATATTCTATAAACGTGACCCTAATTAAAATCAATTTAATAAATTTAAATTTTTATATAAAAATTATATCAATTTAGTCATTTTTACGATACTGTCAAACCAATCGTGTCTATTAGATCAAAAAAATAATTGGATAACTACATTCTACAATAAAAAAATAATTTACTATTAAACTTTTATTATACTAAAAAGTAATATAACATTTTTGAGAGAATAACAAATAATTTATGAGAATAACTAAAAGTAAATTGATAGAATTTTTAAATATATATGGTTAAATGTGTTAATTTATTTCGAATTAAGACCAAATCAATAGAATGTATAAGTTTTAGTACCAATCTAAAAAAATATGTTTAATTCAAATACCAATTTAAGAACAAAATATTTTGAAGTAACGACTTGAAAAAAAAACATCTAATTCATATACCAATTTAGGAGCAATTTTTGGTGTCTAATTTAAAAATAAAATATATATTTAAGTTAAACTCCAAAGTGAAAACCCAAGTTTTAGCCCATCTGTGTTGTTTTGTGTAACAGCGCGTAGAGAGCACGCCCACGTAGGACAACTTTAGCTTTTGGGCGGCGAGGGAGGAGGGAATATGTTCCGATCGGTGACAGTTCGTTTTCCATCGACTTGATAAATCTCTATCCCACTGTTTACGTACCACCAAGAAACACATTATATCCAAAGCCTCCACCACCCCTCTTCTCTTCTTTTTTCCCCTAAATATGTTCAAACTAGTGAAGATGTTTAATTAAAAATTTTATAATTTTAGAGGTCTAATTAAATTTTTTTGAAAACTTTGAGAGACTTAATGAAAAAACTACTTTTTTTTAAATGTGAGGGCCTAATTAATTTTTTAATTTGTGGGAAAGTTTAATGAAAATTTTTAATAATTTTGAGGGGATAGTTAAAAATATTCAAAAAAAAAATTAAAATTTTACTTTGAGGGACCTAATTAAAAATTTAAAAATATTTCAAGGGTATAGTTTAAGTTTTCTAAAAACTGTCAAAAAATTTCAAGGGTTTGTTCGATTTTTTTCTAGGATATTGTGGTTAAAATTTTTATTTCATGAAATGAGGTGTTTTCTTAATTTCACGATGAGAGATCATTGCTACAATAATCATATAAGGCGGTTGGAAGGGATGTCAACTTCAGTGTTATTTTCATCTGTCCAACATTTATTTTCGTCCCAAAGCAACATACGATCTTTTTTTTCATAGATGGGTGAAGTTGACTTTCCTTTCGCTCGACTTCACCATTTTTTAATAAATAAATAAATTTAACTGAAGTCGGCTTTCTTTCTAACTGATTTTCGAATTCACTATACCAATAACACTAGATCGTAAAAAAAAACTCATATCATAAAATAAAAATTTCAACCACAATATAAAAAATGTGTGTTTGTTGACACCAAAAATTTTAAAATTATATATTTATATGCTATATATATATAAAGAAAATTGACACATATGTAAAAATAAATTAGCACCGATTTAAAATAAAATTAACAACATAAATCTTCTAACCCCGATCATAATTCAAACCATTTTTTTTCCTCTAAAAATTAATGTTCATACATACATATATACATACATACAATACTATACCATACATTGGTGTTGGAGTTGGAGTTTTTCTTAAACATGAACATGATTAAGAAATCATCCCACAATTTACATTTATTTTTTAAAAAATTAGTATTAAGGACAAGTGATGGTTTATAAAAAAAAACCCTTAGGGGGCGTTTGGTTCATGTAAAAGATTATTACCAAAGGTAATAATCTTTTCCGAAAAAACATTCACATGTTTGGTTTGAGAGCATTCCCTCTATGGGGTAATAATCTTTTCCCAATAGTGCCACTTTTCCCCTTAAATGGTGGGAATGTCATTCCCACTAATTTCTTAGGTATTTGTTAATTCCCACCCATATGGACTATATTGTCCTTAAGTTAATGAATTTTGTTCATATAGATCCTTTATTTAATCTTTTAAATATTGTTCATATAATGTATTTTTACACAATATTAATTTAATATTTAAATGGCGTTACACTTATGTTACTAGCTGATGTTTTTAATTTTATTCTTTAATTTATAAAATGTTTATCATATTATAAAACATTTTAGTAGGCTAAATTTATGATCTAAAAATTTTTATCATTGTTTAACAATTTTTAAATTTATTTGACAATCTATCATAAGAAATAAAAAATTAAAAATTTGAACATGTTAAAAGTTTAACATTTGAAAATTCACAAAATTATGTTAATAGAGAGTAACGAAGATATGAAAATATAAAAAAATATATTTTTAATTTTTAAATCTAATAGTTATATTAATGATATGATAAATATATAATTTTTGCAAATTTTATATAGTATAACAAAAATAGTTATATGACTTTTTATGTAGATATTTTTAATTTAATATTGAAAGTTTAACATGTTAGAAAGAAAATATAACACATGGATAATTTGGTAAATTTTACTTCTAAGTAATCTTATATTTCTCCAACCAAACACAGTAACCTTATATTCCTGCCAAATAAACCAAATAAGGTAATGTAAAATTCCCAAGGTAATGTTATATACCGGGAATCTCATTCCCAAAAATAATTATATATTCCGTGAACCAAACGCACCCTTAATGTATTAAATAATTATTTATATATATGTCTAGATTTTTTTGGTAAATATATATGTTTAGATTTTAAATAGATACTAATTTCAAAGCGTTATTTTTTATAGATAATTTCAAAGCGTTATGATTGGCTCTTAGAGTACATATATCATATTAGTTAGGTTCTTTAATCAATCTAACATCAAAATGAGTTAAAATATTAGTTTATATATGATGGATCATAATTAAAACATGTAAATAAAATTTTAAACATCGTGTACACTTATTGTATGAACAATTAGGCCTTACAAGTTAGATTGACAATAAAATTTAAGAGATATATTTTTAAAATAAACAAACACGTCATATTTAAGGTGTGCATGAAGTTAATACACATATATTTAAATTTTAAATCTTGTGCTTTAAATATGTATCACATCATATCAAAGCTAACATTTGATCCAAGTTGATGATTAGATCATCGAAAAAGATTTGATTGATCATTGATATAATACCAATACTTTAAAGACTTAATTAGAAAATGTTAAAATTTAGGAACTGTTTAAATTTTGTATCATAGTTTAAAGACATTTTACCGCAAGACTTCAAATACCTTCCGCAAGTGTTCAACATGCTCCCCAATGGTCTTGCTATAGATCACAATATCATCAAGGTATCACAAGGCATCACAAGGAATGTGGCGGGGGCATTTGTAGGGCCGAAAGACATCACAAGGAATTCATACGAACCTTAGCGCGTCGCACAAGCTGTCTTCGGCTCGTCACCTTCGGCAATCCTTACTTGGTAATATTCGTACCGCAAATCCAACTTGGTGAACCACCTTTGCACCACCAAGTTGATCGAACAAGTCGGCTATCAAAGGGATCATGTACTTGTTCTTCACGGTGAGCTTGTTCAAAGCTCGATAGTCGATGCACATCCGAAGCGTTCCGTCATACTTCTTTTAAAAGAGAACTAGTGCACCGTAGGGTGCTTTGGATGGTCGGATATATCCCGCATCGAAGAGTTTCTTCAATTGTCTGCGTAACTCTTCAAGCTCAGGCGGAGCCATTCGGTAAAGGGCTTGGACTGATGGCTCTGTGTTCGGTACAAGCTCGATATTGTGGTCGATTTCCCGCTTCGGTGGGAGAGTTTTGGGCAACTCTGGGGGCATTACATTTTGGAATTCGGCTAGAACTTGTCCTACCTCGGTTAGGACCTTTTTGGTTATGGGTGGCTCTTCATGCACCAATGTTGACAAGTATGTTGGTTCTTCCTTGTGTATCCTCTTGCTGAATTGGATGACTGACACCATTTTGGCCCTAACTCTCGATTGTCGACTCATTGGGACCATGCATGGGTGCGCTGGGTCAAGTATGCACAAGCAATTGGCGAATGGAACATAGAATTCGTTAACCGATCAAGGAAACTAATGCCCATCAATAAGTCAAAATCGTCAAGGGGAACTACCTTGATTGTTTCCTTACCGGACCAGTTGCCTATGCCAAGCTTGACTCCTCTTGCTACTCCACCAATTGGATTCTCTTTGGAATTCACAGTTTTAATAAACTTTCTTACCTTCTCAACATGAAGGCCAAGCCTTTCGGCAGCTTGTTCTGACACAAACAAGTTTGAGGCACCGATGTCCACTAATGCGCTCAGCTTTTAGCCTGCCACGGTGATGTCTACGAACATAAAACCCTTTTTTCTTGGAGCTCTTCTTAATCCTACGGAATTGATGATGAAATTAAGTTTGGGGACTTCCTTCTCTTCTTCAGCTTCTTCGTCATCCTTTTCTTGGATGGTTGCCGCTTTCTCAAGTTGGGGGCAATCCCTCTTCATGTGATTTCCTCTGCACTTGTAACAACTAAAGTTGGTGTTCTTTTCTCATGGCTTACGAAGTTTGACGTCTCCACTAGATGTCTTCTTGGGCCCGTCCTACATCTTTGCCTTTCCCGCCATTGCCTTTATGCTTCGACTTTTGTTTCGGGGTGTCTGACTTGTTGTATTCAAATTCTGCAAGGAGTCGGCCATGTCCATTGCTTTTGAGAGATCTTGGACCCTTGCTCAATGCAATTCCATATTTGCCCAATGTTGTAATTCGTTTTTGAAGGCAAAGAGGGTGTCGGCTTCGCTCAAACCCTAAATTTGGAGCCTAAGTTCGGAAACTTGTTGACATACTCTCGAATCCAGCCGTCGTGCTTTAATTGATGAAGCTTCTCACGAGCTTCCTCTTGAGCATTCTTTGGATAAAAATGCTCATTAAACTCGAACTGGAATTCCTTCCATGTTTTGATGGGAATTGTCCCATCCCTCGATTGAGAACACCTATGTTGCAACCATAGGAGTGCGACATCAACCAAGTAAACAGAAGCGATGTTTACCTTTGTGTTCTCGTCATCGATGCCCGTGAGTCGGAAGTACTGCTCCAACCCCCAAACGAAGTTGTCCACTTCTTGGGCGTCTCTTGCCCCTTTGAACTCCTTCGGCTTTGGCACATCGATCTTGGGCTTGGCTTCTACCGCTTTGCCCATCATGCTGGTTAACATGTGTTGGGTTATTCGGTGCTCGATTCCTTCAACCGTTCTTGCTCGCCAAGTGGTGGAGAAGTGGAATTTTGGGTAATAGAGGTGTGAAAGCTAAAAAGAATGAAGACAAGATGATTTATAGTGGTTCAACCTTCTAACCAAGGTCTACATCCACTACCTTAGCTTCCCACTAAGGATTTCCAATCAATCCACTATTGATTCATCCCCTTTTCTAGGCTTAGGAGGAAACCCTTACAAACCGATCAAGCTTTCTACCCAAAGCCTTGATCAAACCCTCTTTACAAAGAGATAAAGATAAGCAAACTCAAATCCCACTAATAGGTATTTGTTTGCACAATTCAGCTCTCACCCAATCCTAAAATACTTGAGCAAATCTAACAATTTTGGCTCACTAGTGTTTGTCTGTACAAAGAATTGACACTTAAGCACTAAGACACATTTTGATCATATGTTGTATTACAATTGAAGCATTTACCATTACAAGATGCTTGGAGGTCCCTTTTATACTCTCTAATAAGTTTGTAGCCGTTACTAGCTGTTGGGATTGAATTGAAGCCGCTAGAGACTTTGTTTCCCACCATAAATGCACTCCTGCAGCTCCCCGTTTCGAAACACTCTTGAAATAAAAAGAGCCGTTGCAGCACCCGTATCGAAACGCCCTTGGCCGTATCAAAACACTTATCACCGTATCGAAACGCTCTACATTTAAATGTTAGTTGGGAAATAGCTGTTAGGGGTTTATGACCGTTGAGGTCAATGCCACATAGGCGTATCGAAATCGTAGAGGTCGTATCGAAACGCTAGGCAAAAATCTCATCCAGATTAAAGGCCGTTTTGAAACCCGTTTCAAAATGTTTTGACACTGTAAAGACCCGTATCGAAACACCTAGGGGTGTTTCGAAACACCTGGATGGTCTTGTTGGATTTGGCTTTGAAAACACTTAAAACCCTTTTGAAATATCCTTTAAACATAGTTTCAAGTTGTTTGGACTTTAGAAATGATTTTGAATTCTTTTTAACTTTGTCCAAAACATTTTTTCAATTATTATATCAAAACATTAGTTCTACAACACGACATTCTTGTAGAGAGATAGTTCGGCACTGAGCTTTTCAATCTCCCCCAACAACTCTCCTCACATTGCCTCCATCGCAACTTGAAAGGAAACATCTTGCTGGTTCAGTTTCTCGTACGTTGAGTTGAGAAGACCTTGAACATCTTCCGTGAATTTATCTTTGAGGGGATCGACCTTGGTTTCCAGCTCTTCGAGGCGATCGTTGACAACATCGAGGGACTCTATCGTTCCCTTTGCGTCGGTCTCGAGTCGTGCTTGGATTTGTGCGGACATAGGTGCCTTTGAGATGGTGTGATGCCTAGGTAAGCATGCCTGATCTAAGCTAGAATGCTTGGATCCGTGCATAAACGGAACAATGAGGGCAAGAAAAAGAGAACACGGGATAATTGAACGAATGCTCGGAGTTTTATTACTCAAATAGAAAACAAAGGCTGGAGCCTAACAAAGCTTAACGAAATCTAATATCTTAAGATGATGTGCCTAATGAGGTGGGGGTAAGCCTTTTTATATAGCCCCCTACATCAAATGGTGTAATCCTACTCTAACTAGGATAACTACTATACTAATCTTTCAAGAATTAGAACTCCTTAACCCCAAGTGAAGGGCCAACTTGTGTTTATACTAGGCCCAAGATGGTGTGGAGGACATGCTTGGCGTCTTGGTGTGCACCGGGCTCGGCGCACTAGGCCCCTTGGTGTACGCTGGGATCAGGCCCTAGGGTACGGTCAGCGGGCTCAGCCTCTTGGTGTACTGACACACGTTGTATAGTGTCAAAATAAATCCTTAAACTCAAATAAATAAGAATAAAAATAGTATAGCGAGAGTAAGGGTCGATCCACAAGGAATAGAAGTTCTAACACCCTTTCGTTCTAACTTAGAACAAGAAACCTGTAAAAATAAAAGTGGGGGTTTAGAAAAGTAATTTGAGTAATGGAAAAATAATAAGAACAAAAAGAAGTATTAAAATGAATTAGCCTCAAGCTACGCTTTGCCATGACATCCTCGACCATCGAAATGGATTTTTCTTCAACCTTCTTCCCGGTTACAGTCTACAAGGCCCAACCCTTGCAACTTACTTCTCTTTGGTAAACCCGACTCCCAGGGCAATCCTTGAAATCAAGCTTTAGTTGGTTAGCTACGGCAATCGATGCTAACTCAAGTCTGAATTAATGCTGGAGAAGCCCGTGCTCGGATAATCGTCTCGATGAGAATTGTTTCCGATTTTGATTACCCTTAGTGAACCGCCACTAAGTTTGTTCTTAGGGAGTTGAATTGGCTACAAGCTTTTCCTCATCCCCAACAATGGATCTAAACTACTTCTAATCCGACGACGTCTTTGGAATGAAACAATTGAGATTCCTAAAGGTTAGGTCGGTTGCCTAACCAATTTTGCAGAGAATCGAAAAAAGAAATGTTGAAGGAAAGACAAAACTTTTTTCTAATCTCACGAGTTTAGTCGGGTTTGGCGTTGCTCTTGGCTAAAGAGGATTTTGTTAAGCATGGTTGGTGAAGAAACCATACTTAGTTTTATAATGAAGAAAATGGAAAAAAAAATGGAAATGGAGGAAAATAGAGAATTGTATTAAACTCAAAGGTAGAATAAAATAATGAGCAAGTGATGTCTAACTCACCCCTCAAAGTGGGGTATTTATAGCATCTAAAAATCTAAAATGATAAATCCCAAAATAATTTAAATTACATAAGATAATTATCCCAAGTTTGAAATTTAAAATTTAAAATTTAAAATTCGATGATAGGCTATCTGATAAGTGGCTTGATAAGCTATCACTGCTGCTGACGTCAGCTTCTAGAAGACGCTGATGTGGTGCCCAGTCAGCATTCATGCCATGGTTCATGCCCATGAATCTGCCCACGAGTCTAGAAATCCTGCATATCTCCAGTCAGCATTCATGCCCTGACGTGACGCTGATGTGGCCCATTGGTTTACGTTGGGATCAGGCCCTAGGGTGCGGTCGGCGGGCTCAGCCCCTTGGTGTGCACTGGGATCGGGCCCTAGGGCGCGGCCCGTGGCATTCTCCCCCACTAGTTCTGGCGATGCCCTCATCACTCGGCTAAGGTGGTACCGACTCACTTGGTCCTTGAACTGCCATAGGCCCTCGATTGGTTCGTAAGTTCCTTCTCTGTCGAAAAGTCCTTTCTATAGGACGAAATACTCATGCCTTGGTCGATGGCCCGGTCGTCGAACAACCCTTTTCGCTTGGATGTCTCAAACTTCGTTCTCATAGGAGACCTTCACTCTAACTGGTGCCCGATGTGATTTGGCTTGATCCAGATCTGACTCATCTTGATGGAATGGCTTAAGTAAACTTACTTGGAACACAGGATGGGCTTGGATAGTCGTTGGTAACTCTATTCGATATGACATGGTTCCTACTCGCTTCACGACTTTGAACGGTCCCTCGTACCTTCGCACAAGCCCTTTGTTCACGGTTGGGTTGCACAAGATCCCGGTTAGCTTGACAAGGACTAAGTCTCCGACTTGGAAGCTTACGTCCCTACGCTTTGTGTTTGCCAACTTCTTGGTCTGCTTTCCTGCCTTGTGTAGACATGCCCGTGCTAATTCATGATGCTCTTGCCACTCTGTGGCAAACTTGAGCGTTGTTGGATTAGACCCCTCGTACTTGGTAGCAACTGTGTTGGGTGTGAGCGGTTGCTGCCCGGTTACAATCTCGAACAGACTTTGGTTGGTCACCTCACTCCGTTGCAAATTGTAGGAAAATTGGGCCACGTCTAGCAGCTTTGGCCAGTTGTGTTGTGTGACACTCACTTAATATCTTAAATAGATCTCCAATAAGGCATTCACTCGTTCGGTTTGCCCATCGATTTGAGGATGAATGCTTGTTGAGAAGTTCAAGCTTGATCCCATGAGTTTGAACAGCTCAGTCCAAAATCTTCCCGTGAACCGCGTGTCTTGGTTACTAATAATCGTCTTTGGCAATCCCCAATACTTCACCACGTACTTGAGGAAAAGACGAGCTGCCTCCTCGGCTGGGCATATTTTCGACGCTAGGATAAATGTCCCGTATTTGGAAAACCTGTCAACAACAACTATGATGCTAGACATGCCGTCGGTGTTGGGCAAGCCGACTATAAAGTTCATGGATACACTTTCCTATGGTCGCTCGAGAATGGGCAGTGGTTGTAACAGCCCCGCGGGTCTTCTCATCTCGATCTTATCTTGTTGACATACAATACAAGTTCTCACATAGGCTTCCACATCCTCGCCCATGCGTGGCCAATAATATTGTTTGGTAATCAGGGCTAAGGTTCGGTTCATTCATGGATGTCCAGCCCACTTGGAATCATGACACTCCTTCGTGATTTTCTTGCGTAAACAGTGAACAGTTCATTTATGTTGGTTTATTAAGCTAAATAAGTGAGTCTTAACAAAGATTTGTTCAATTCATATATATTCACAAACAAAGTTGTTTATTAGCTCGTTTATAAGTTCATTTATTTAAAGTTAATATTTTTCTACAAAGATGTTAAAGTATTAATGTTATTTTTATTTATAATATAATTATTAATATTTTTATCTGATTATTTTATATCTAAAAACTATGATTTTTTATTCATGGAAAACAATTAATTGTTAGCAAACATGTTCAATTATATGTTTATTAACGTATTTGTGAATATGTTACTTTTAATGTCCTAGAACATGCACATTTATTGTTCATAGCCATTAAACGAAAACAAATACACATAATCTCAAATAAACAAATACGAACATAATTTTAAAATTTTATCGAACACTACTATAAACTTAAAAATAAATAAATAAACATAAACAAAAGCTTTTTAGTTCAAACTCGTTGCATTTAAAACCCTAGTTTTGTGTTGTTAACTATCAGTGACTTACATTACATGTTACTACCATATTAAAAGTATTTAAAAAAACAATGCATATAAACTTATTTTAGCGATATAATGTTAAAATAATTCAATTGCAACATATAAAGCTATACATTATTAATATATTAAAACAGATACTTTATATATTTATTAAAATGTTTATCTTTTTGTGATGTAGTACTTATTTCGTAATCAAGCTTATGTAGGTCTAAACTTTAAAGCTTTCTTTTCATTATAATATAAAGTAGTATTAGATTTGGATGGTTGTATATGTGTGAATGCTTGGGGAGGGATCCAATGCCATTATAAGTTTTAAGTCATTTTTTCATGAATAAAGATTCCGCAAACAAGTGTGTGCTTCCTGCTTGTTTGAATTATTATTTTGAATAATAATAAGAGTATTATTATTTTGTGTTAAATAAAATAATAATCATTTTAACAAAATTTAATATATCAAAATAATTTACTCGATATAATAATTGAAATAAACTACTATATATATTACAAACTATACGTGGTCTGATAAATAACATTACTAAATAGGAACTAATAAAGTTAAACATGGTTATTTTGAAAAGCAAAGGCAAAATGTCAACAAAAGCCTTTATTAAAAGGAAAATGTTTATAAATAATAATAATAATAAAAAAGCAGTTTGTAGTGTACCGGCCTAAGCTGTATATTGGAGATTAATTAATTAATTTGTTTATGATTGCTTTAAAGAATTAGAGCTTTATGTGCTTAATCATTGATACTTTTACATTAAAATTTGCAGAATAAATCAAGCAAAGGATTGTTTTCACATCAGTCCAATTCCATCTATTACTACTTTATTTTACTACATGCATGGTAGTCAATATTATCTTCTTCTACCGTAATAAATAAGTTTATTAAATAAAATTTCTAAATTTTAACACGTTGCTAGTTTAAAATAAATAAGTCTTAACATATTTATATTGTATTCAAATCATTAATACATATAAGAAAGGTATAACTCCAAAAATATCTCTAAGATTTGATTAAATAGTTATTTTGGCTCATATTCTTTTGAAGTATTTTAACCTTCAACGTTTATTTTGGGTCAAAATGACCCCTCCAAGGATAAAAAATGTTAATCAACTAACATTAAATGACTTGAAATGATATGACAAACCTATATGACAGTGCACACTTATATCACAATGTCATATAGACAAAATGTGTTGATTTTACAGACACATCGGTCAAAAATAATTTTCTAAAATTGTATAAAATATAAAAAAATTCTAAGGACGTGTCACTATGCCAAGTCATTTTAAATTGTTTAACGTCAATTGACTAACAATTTTTATCCACGGATGAGCTATTTTAATTCAAAATAAAACATTAGTGGTTAAAATGCTTTAAAAAAGAATAAATAGCTAAGATAACTATTCAATCAAATCTTAAAAACATTTTTTTAGCATTATGCCTAAAAAAAATCCAATTTATGTATATTAAGTTAAGCACATTTCTTAAATAAAACCCTAGATGATTCCATTCCATTAGCATCTCTATATTCGGAAGGAGCCAATAATTGCTCAACACCTTCACTCCTTCAGCTGATAAAAACCATATATATATATATATATATATATATATATATAGGGTTAGTATCCATTTACACAATGTAAAAGTTTTTACATTTTATACGTTTTTTTTGTCGTTGGAGGGAGAAATGGACGATTGAGATTAATTCCTTAACTTTTTACCAAGTGATAATCCTCACATATTATATTGTTAATCTCATACATCCGTTTTACTCATCTAACGATCCAAAAAACGTGTAAAACTTAAAAATCATTATGTTGTGTAACTGGATCCTATCTCATATATATATAT
Source organism: Hibiscus tridactylites (assembly GCA_958450335.1). Taxonomy (NCBI): domain Eukaryota; kingdom Viridiplantae; phylum Streptophyta; class Magnoliopsida; order Malvales; family Malvaceae; genus Hibiscus; species Hibiscus tridactylites. The sequence goes on from OY288284.1 coordinate 68,160,046, forward strand.
ATATATATATATATATATATTGTGAAGAACACATGATTTACATTGCAACTTGTAAAGAATAGTAGTGATAGTATATTATGGGAATAATTTGGAGTCAAGATACTTAGGTATTAAGGTTCAAAACTCACACGGGACACACACGACGGGGGGAGAAGAAGAGGCTTCAACCTCACAAAAGTTACTGGAAAGATGTTTAGATTCTGATTTATATCATTCACAATAAAGATGGTCTTCCATTACTCTCCCCTTAAAAGAAAAAGGCAAAATCGGTGCCTTTTACCTTTGCCTTTTAGACAATCATACTACAAAAATGATACCAATACAACATAAATGTATTAATGTTTCAAGATTTATAAATGGTTAAATTTATATAAATGTAAAATATCTTTAAAATAAATATGATACGGTAAAAATATTTATAAATGCAATATAAATATGCGATTTATTGGGTCTAATAAAAGGTGAATCTTCATCAACGAGTTCGAGACTTTGTGTATGCAGAAAATTTTCGTTGGAAGATTCACTCACTAAAAATCGGGAAGACAAAAAAATTAGATCTTCAATCTTCTACCGAGCAAGTAACCTTACAGAACCTTTTTTTTCAATAGGGAGGATCCCTAAGGATATGTTGATTTTGCTTTGGGGGAAAAATGCTCTTTGATTCAAGTAGTTTTTTTCTCACTTTTGTTTTTCAGTATAATTATGGGTTACTGTGATTCCTTCACAGTGCACACATATAATATTGGGGGGGGGGGGGGGGGGGGGGGGGATCCTAGTGTGTGTGTGTTTTTATTCTATTTGGTGGACCATTAGGGGGTTGGCAGACAGGCTAAGATCGGATGAAATGTGGTGTATGATTAAAGGTGTTTTGATATTTTTCTTTTCTTTTCTTTCGCTGCCAACTTGAATATTATGAAAACACCTAACTCTGGCAACTACACTTGATTCATAAATTTTTAATCGTGATAGATGTAAAAATATTTTTGAAAGTGGACAGTATATAAATAAATACAGGATGCTTCTAAGCTCCCATAGCGGGGTCAGAAGGAGCGGTAGAATAGTCCGATTTCTTCAAAATCAGATGTATAAACTGTACAAAATTTAAAGTCAACTCAAATAAGGCTCAGATGAAGGTCCGGTAAAAAACGAAAGAAAGAATTAAAAGAAAAGGTAAACGAAAAATATTAACAAATAAGAGAACAAACGAAAGAAAGAAATAAAAGTGAAAAGATTTTAATAAAAAGTCCAGTTGTCAATTTAAGTTTTTAAAAAATTGAGAATGTAAAACAAAATTGTTGAGTGCTTTTAATTCTCACAAGGTAAATCGAAGCGAAGCTTTAAGTCTTTGGTTAATTAGAGAATTTAACTAAGCATAATTATAGAAGGAATCATACTTAGCATAATTTTAAAATAAAGTTAAAAAACTAAAAGAAATAAAATACAAAGGAATAAAAAAATTATAAACATTAAAAGTAAAAACCTTAAGATAACCCTAAAATGATAGAAGATAAATCTTAAAAAAATTTAAATTAAATTCTAAATATAAAAGATAATTTATGATTTAAAATTTATGGTTAATACTTAAGATTAAGTTTTTGTTAATGTTGAGACATGAATAAAGACATTAAAAAGTGACATAATTTTTGTTCCCAAAATAGTTTACGCATGTAGTACACCAATATTAACTTGACTAGTTCATATGATGACGAGTGTTGACTTGCTTATAAGGAAGGCAAGGCGGGATGCGGTGGAGAACGGACAAATAGTAAAGAGATTTACGCCTTATTTTCCAGTTCTATTAACACAGGTTTTTTGGATAGTAAAGAGTTTTCTTTGTGATCGATGCTCTTTCATATGATAATAAATTTTTTTTTCTATTATCGACCTCTTAAAATCCAAGTATGTCACGAACAATAATATTTGAAAGAAAGGATTTAGAATCAGAGAGAATTTTTAGATTGAAAGAAGAAGAAATTTCATTTCAGAATGGATAAGCAAAAACGGTTACACACCATGCATATATCCAGCTATTTTGGAAAATAAAAGACAAATTAACAGCTACACAAATTATTGAAAGACACGTGTAATTTCAGCTATTAAACCGTTAGAGCTGTGTTTTGATTTCTTGGTTCATTGGGCTCTCATCGTTGGGTCATATCTGGACTGTTCTGGACCCGCTTCGGATCTTCGCCCGCATCCGTTTTGTGTCGATCTTCATACGGCGTCGTTCCACTATCAGCACATAAGGATTGAAACCCAGTTTTTCCTCTCTCATTTCCGATTTTGACCCCTTTCGAGTTATGCCCTAATTTCATCCCTAATTCTTCTATCTTCATGACAGTACCCCCTCCTCCATTGGATCCTTGCCCCCAAGGATCAAAATTCGGAAACTGAGCCTTTAGCACTGAGTAATCTTCTCAAGTTGCATGCTCCTGTCCGAGATTCGACCACTGAATGAGGAGCTGAGTGACGGCTTTGTTGTCACGCTTAACCATGCGTTTATCGAGCACGATTACAGGGTAAACTTTCAGTTGCCCATCGTCTGCTAACTCAGGAGGGTCCATAGAGGTAATTGTGTTGTTTCCCACATGCTTCTTCAAGAGACTGACATGAAATACTGGATGGAGTTTCGAATGTGCTGGTAATTCTAACTTGTAAGCCACTGATCTGATGCGTTTCTAGATTTTGTAGGGACTAAAGAACCTGGCAGCAAGCTTTAAATTCTTGCGGGCGACTAGTGATGACTGACGATAAGGCTGCAGTTTAAGGTAAACCAAATCCCCTTCGACAAATTCTCTGTCAGTGCGTTTTCGATCTACAAATTGCTTCATTCGATTGGTTGCCTTCTGTAATTGCTCCTGTAGAATTTTAGCTAAATGTTGCCTATTGTCCATTAGCTCCTGTACACTCTGAATAGCAGTATCATGAGACCAGTCTAGGGTAGGAGGCTTGTAGCCATACATTGCTTCGAAAGGAGAGATCCCATGGATGTGTGATTGGTAGTGTTATACCACCATTCTGCCTGTGACAACCACTTAGCCCATGTGTTAGGTTTAAGAAAGCACATACTGCGCAGGTAGTGTTTCAAACACTAATTGAGCCTTTCTGTCTGGCCATCAGTTTCAGGGTGATAGGCAGAACTGAAATAGGTAGAAGTCCCTAACTGGTGCATGAGTTCCTTCCAAAACTGACTAGTAAAAGTTCTATCTCTATCTGAAATAGCAACTTTAGGAGGGCCATGTAGCTTGTATATCTGATCTAGATAGATTCGAGCAACCTCTAGAGTAGTATAAGAATGGGACAGAGGTAAAAAATGCCCATATTTAGTATATTTGTCCACAATTACTAGGATACAGTTGACTTTCTGGGATGGGGGTAAACCTTCAATAAAATCCATAGTAATGGCCTTTCAAGCTTTTTTAGGAATTGGTAGTGACTGTAGCAACCCAGGCTTAGGGACATGTTCATATTTTACTCTTTGACAAACTTCACAGTGTTGAACATAAGTATGCACCATAGATTTCATGCCAAGCCAAAAGAAAGAAGACTTTAATCTCTGATAAGTAGCTTGAGTACCTGAGTGGCCACCTTGTTGTGAGTCATGAAGTGACTGTAGTAATTGAAGTCTCAGGAAACCTGATCTGCCCACATAAACCTTGTGCTTGTACCTCAGAACCATTTTAGAAAGACTCCAATTAGGTATGTTGTTGTTGTGAATAGACAAGGTAGTAATTTTGTCCTGGGCTTGTTCATCTCCTTCATAACTGCTCTCAATATCTTATATCCACTTAGGAAATATAACAGTAGCTGTCATTTGCATACATCCAACCTCATCTTTCATAAGTCTAGAGAGAGCATCTGCAACTATATTTGATCTGCCTTTTCTGTATTGAATAACATAGTCCAGTCCCAAAAGCTTAGATAAGCCTTTTTTTCTGAATAGTAGTGGATAATTTCTACTCCAACAAGTGCTTTAAAGGTTCATGATCAGTCTTTATGACAAAATAGTTGTCTTCAAAGTAGTGGCACCATTTAGTTACAACCATTAAAATAGCCAAGTATTTCTTTTCATATATGGATAAATCCACATGTCTAGGTCCCAAAGCCTTGCTTAGATAAGCCAAAGGTCTATCATTCTGTGATAAAACAACACATATACCTCGAGAACTAGCATCGGTCTCTAGGCAGAAGCTTTTTGAAAAATCTGGTAAAGCTAGAACATGGGCTTTACACATAGTCTCTTTAAGCTGGTCAAAAGCAACCTTAGCTTAAGTGGTCCATAGGAAGTTCTCTTTCTTTAGCATGTCTGATAAGAGTTTACTGATTACCCCAAAGCCTCTAATAAATTTCCTATAATAACATATGAGTCCCAGAAAGCCTCTCAAAGATTTAATGTTCTTTGGCAAGGGCCAGTCCTTTATTGCCTGAATTTTTGCTTCATCAGTAGATACTTCTTTGTCAGAGATGACATAGCCTAGGTATTCTACCTGAGCTTGACCAAAGAAGTATTTAGATTTCTTTGCATAGAGCTGGTTTTGTTGCAGTAGTGCCAAAACTGCTGTAAGGTGTTGAATATGATCCGCCAATGTTGTGATGTAGATTAGGATGTCATCAAAGAATACCAGGACAAATTTTCTTAAGTAGGGCTCAAAAATCTTGTTCATAAGGGACTGGAATGTAGCTGGAGCATTAGTGAGGTCAAATGACATAACTTTAAACTCAAAATGGCCTTGATGTGTCCTGAAAGCAGTCTTCTTGTTTAATTCTGATTTGCCAATACCTAGATCTTAGGTCAATCTTGGAAAAAAAATTTGCCCCGTGCAATTCATCTAGAAGGTTTTCAACCACAGGAATATGAAACTTGTTTTTTACTGTCATAGAATTGAGTTGCCTGTAGTCCACACATAGCCGCCAGGATCCATCTTTTTTCTTAACTAACAAGCATGGAGAAGCAAAGGGACTCTGACTAGTCTGAATGATAGAGGCTGGTAGCATCTCCTTGATCTGTCTTTCCACTTCTACCTTCTGATTGCGTGGGAATCTATAAAGTCTCAAATTTACTGGTTGTGCCCCTGATTTTAGGATAATTGCATGATCATGATACCTTTGGGGTGGCATGCCCTTAGGTTCTTCAAACACATCTTGATATTGCTCTAAAACTGGTTTTAGCATCTCAGGAATAGGTAATTCAATCACTTCTGCATTCATCAAAAAAATTTCACCAATTAACTCAGGCTCTTTCTCAGTGATCTTCTGTAACTTCTCTTCTGATATTAACTTAATCTTGTGTGAGTCTTCCTTCCTTTTTTAAGCTTATGGGTTTTCCTTCAGCTTGAAAGCTCATGGTCATTTCTTTAAAGTTCATCACAATGGGATTGTACCTCTTCATCCAATCCACACCCAACACCATATCACTGTCTCCCATGGATAATACCCTAAATCATGTTCAAAAGAATACCCCTACATTTTTCAACTCAGGGAATTACTCTTAGTTGTGCTGTACAACTTCTCACCATTTGCCACTGTGATCGTTAGGGGATTAGTTTGCTTCACTTCCACACTATCTTTAGCCCACTTTGGAATAATAAAGTTGTGTGTGCTTCCACTATCTACCATGATGTTCAATGGTCTCCCTCTGATAAAGCCTCGTATTCTAAAAGTGTTATGACTAGTGTTTTCAGTGAGGGCATTAATAGATATCTCCATATCTCCCCCTTCCACTTGCCCTTCCAGTTGCTCCACTTCTTCCTCCCATTCTTCTGCTTCTCTTACAATATCTTCCTCTTCCATGCAATTCAATTGTTTCATTTTACATTGGTGACCAGAGGTGAACTTCTCACCACACTTGAAGCATAGATTATGGGCTCTTCTGTAATCAACTAGTGATTGTTTGTTGTTTGGGCTGAGAGTGACTTGTTTTTGAGGAATGAAAGTTGATTTTTGGTTTGGGTACTGAGTGTTGTAAGAGTTAGTTTTGGGCACATACTTCAGTTTCTTAGCCTCAATTTCTACAGCTAATTCATATAACTTAGCTTGTCTACATGCTTCAAACACTGTTTGGGGTTGCAAAACCTTAACTTTGTGTTTCAACTCATCTTTTAGGCCACTCATAAAACTTGAAACAAAGTAGCTCTCACTGGCTTGTGGGTTTTGTTGCACCATAAGTGGTTGCAATTCTTCAAACTTTTTTTGGTAGTCCTCAACTGACCCCTTCTGTACCAGCTTATTAAACTCTTTCACAATGTCAGTGTGAGTCCGGTCACAGAACCTATGACATAAATCTGCAACAAACTTTTGCCATGTCAATATGTGTTTCTGAGAAATGTAGGCATCAAAACAAGTTTCTGCTTTTCCCCCCAGTACATAGTTGCCATTTCCCAGATTCTGAGAAACGTAGTTCAATCCTGGGTCTAGGGGTAAAATGGCTATTGTTACTCGTTGCATTTCCCAGATTATGTTCTTCAAGCTTCATCTCTTCAAGGTTAGATGTATTTTCTCCTAGGTTCAAGCTGTTATACCTAGGTACATCATTAGGTCTCACACCAAAGATTTTAGGTTCATCGGGTTTGAATGTGTATTTTTCCTTATCAGATAATATTGTGACTTCAATAGGCGTCTTCCCTTCACTTTTATTTTGATTATCACTACTAACCAAGGGACTACGGTGTTTAACAGGGGTTGGGCTCGGTTCTCCTACCTTATCTGCCACTACTTTCAGAAGATTGGCCAAAAGAGAGTTGTTTGCTTCCAATTTAGAGTTGGTCTCCTCCAATCTGGATTCGATGCATGTCATTCGAACTTCTAGCTCAGCTCGTTGCTCTTCCCATCCCTTCAACGTTGTTTCAGATGGTTCTGATCCGTCCGGCTCGTTTGTTGTAGTCACCACCATATTCTGATTTCTCTTGGATTTTCCCAGCTTGTCTGATGATCGTATAACTTGAGCTCTGATTACCAATTTGTCACGAACAATAATATTTGAAAGAAAAGATTTAGAAAACAGAGAGGATTTTTAGGTTGAAAGAAGAAGAAGTTTCATTTCAGAATGGATAAGCAAAAACGGTTACACACCATGCCTATATCCAGCTATTTTGGAAAATAAAAGACAAATTAACAACTACACAAATTATTGAAAGGCACGTGTAATTCCAGCTATTAAACCGTTAGAGTTGTGTTTTGATTTCTTGGTTCATTGGGCTCTCATCGTTGGGCCATATCTGGACTGTTCTGGACCCGCTTCGAATCTTCGCCCACATTTGTTTTGTGTCGATCTCTATACGATGTCGTTCCACTATCAGCACATAAGGATTGAAACCCAGTTTTCCCTCTCTCATTTCCGATTTCGACCCCTTTCGAGTTATGCCCTAATTTCATCCCCAATTTTTCCATCTTCATGACAAAGTACGAGTCCTCTAATTTCTTCACCATGGTCAAACTCTCCTCACTTTACTATCCACCGTGCACGACATCATCCGTTGTAAAAAGCTCGACAACCTCGCCGGCGAATCGCTCTCCGACGACAAAAATCTCACAGCGTACCTTTTTGCCTTGTTTACTTTCTTGGGTTTCTTTTCTTTTTTTCCCGTAGGCTTTGTTTCGAGTATAGCCTCTAAGTTGGCGTTGAACATCTCTGAGGAGGAATTAGCGGAGAAACTCCTCGAAGATGGGACTAGGGTTTCTATTTCTTCAGTGTTAAAATCATCGTCTTCAAAGCTTCCGCTGCTAAACAATCTGTTGTAGGCCGACGAGGTGCTTTGTTGAATTTTCGGCGCCGTTCTCTTCTTTTTGTATCGTCATTTTTTTCTCTGTGTTGGGAGGCGGTGGGGTTGAAATAAACTGTCATTTTCAGAGGTATTATAGATTTTGCGACGAAGGGTTTCATCATCACCGTAAACTTTAGCAATAATGTGTTGCATGTCTTCTTTTTCCTAGTGGAACAAGGACAGAGCTCTCTCGAGGCCCAAGGCATTCGGCCCCTGTTATAAAATTAATGTATTAAATAAATTTCGGTTTAATAATAATTTGATCATTGTAAAAATAAATATTCAAATTAAAAAATACAAGAGATTATTAAACATATAATCAAGAGTTCAACTAAAGAAAAATAAGTTTGTATCCTCAAGTTTTTTGGTCCAATAACAATTTAGGTTCTTATAAAGTTTAATTAATAATTGGACAAATTAAGCATTGTCCCTATGAATTTTAAGATTAAATACTTAATAAATCTCTGTATTTTTAAAATTTAATATTTTAACCCCTGCCAATATTTGATCTTGCTTCGTCCCTGCAGTGGAACTCCAACGTAGACGGCGACAATGATCCAGACAAGTACTTTGCTGACGATCTTAACCCAAAGCCACTGCCAATGGACGAAGGAAATGTGTGGTTTTAAGAAATAATAATGAGGAAGCTTTGACGACGTGGTGGTGGTGGTAAACTGTGGGTGATAGGAATGAGTGGAGCCAGCTTCACAATTGGGTGTCTCTTGACACTTCAATTTCTTTGAAAATTATATATTTTTTATAATTTATATATAAAAATAAAAAATATGTAATTGACAATTTGACATCTTTTATAAATAATTAATTTTTTTTAAAATATTATAAAAATAATACTCTTTGAATAAATTTCTAACTCTATCTATAGTGATAGGGTTTCGTCTAACTGAAGAAAGTCCGAAGAATGAAGGGGCATGATTTAATGGGAGATCAGAAGGGTCTTTTGAACGGCAGGATTGGAACAAAGTGAAGACTCGATATAGCTTAAGCTTGAAGCGTTTTGCCATTTTCATGTTCGTAAATTATGTTTTTTTTGTGTCCCACTTAAAAAAAGTAGGTTTAAGGTTTAAAGTTAGAATTTATAGCTAGAGTCTAAAGATTTATAGCTAGTGTGTATTTTTAAGGTGGACGATTTATAGTTTATAATGTAAAATTTAATGTTAGGATTTATAATTTATTTTTTTAATATTTTTACTGTGGGCACAATAAAGAGCATAATTAAGGGGAGATAATTTTTGTTTGGGTTATATATAAAGAGGGAGGAAGGAAGACGTGGCTTCCCTTACCTTTTTATTAAAAAAAAGAATTTTCATTTTCTTTTAAAATTTGTCAGCTACTACAGAAAAATGAATAAGTGAACTCGGAGTGCTACAGATTATTTGCTGTTGGGCCGTTTTAAAGTTTGTTGGATAGGTTTAGTTTGGGTTATAAATACCCAATATCCAGGGATGAACCGAGAGGGGTGCTGAGGGGGGCAACCGCCCCCATAAAATTTTAAAAATCATATATGATTTAGAAAAAATTTAAAATTTTTCTATGTATTTTCTATTAAAAATCTATTTTCGCCCCCCTAAACTTCTATAAGTTCGCCCCCCCCTAACTTAAAGTCCTGGGTCCGTCACTGCCAATATCATTTGTAACCAAAATCAAGTTGACCCATTATTCTGTAAACCAATTTCAATGCAATCAGTTTCATTTAGTTGTTAAACCTTGCTCTAATATTCTACCGTCTTCTTCTCCGGTTGAACGCCGGTCATCGTCCGATATCATGCCTCCGTTCTCACAAGAGAAAATACGGCAAATATGCTGATAATTTTTTGAAACATTGACCAATTAAGACTTGAGAGAACAACAATGATTTCTACCATTAGTCGTTTCTATGTCCCCGTCAAAAGAAGTGCTCATCCATGGCCTACACAATCTAAACATTTGGGAATACTGTGAGTAATAATGATGATCTGCCTATGCATTCACCACATTATATGGATACATGTAAGTAACAGTTGCGGAACTTGATGGTAGAGTTTAAGGGGCAACTTTAAACTTTAAAAATTTAGAGGTTTACTTGCAAATTTTCAAAAATATTTAAGGCTTAAATTTAATTTTTTTTAAAGTTGGAGTTTAACTTTTTTTTTTGAAAATTTAAAAGGCTTAAGGAGAACTTTTAAGAATTATGGGAAGGGTTTAATTAAAAAAATTACAAATTTTAAAGCTTAATATAAATTTTTAAAATTTTTGTAAGGATCAAATTAATTTTTTTTAAAAATTGTAAAGGTCAAAACTCAAAAGTATAACAGTATGTACAGACCTATATATAGGTGCATACAATCGTATCCTATTCTATAAGAAGGCCATGTAAAATGTAAATGAAGTGAGGACAAAGTTGTTGGTATGTCAAAGTTGGATTTTCTTATGTCAAAAAACAGGTTGGATTTTCATTCCCAAATTTCATTATAGTGTATAATGGAAAATGCAATCTAATTTTAGAGGTGACAATTAGATCATTCGATACGGGTTTAGGTCTTCAAAAGTCGTGTTAATTTTTGGTTTATATTTAATTCGACTCTGATTCAAATTTAGTGCATGCCTATGTTATTTCGGGTCGGTCGAGTATTGAATCGGTTGGTTTTCGAGTCAAGTCAATATTGGATCAGTTGATTTTCAGTTTGATTCAATATCAAACGGTTGATTCTTCGAGTCGTGTCAATATTAGATCGGTCGATTTTCAATTTAAGTCAATATATGAAGATGATATTTTAAAAAAGAAAATCAAACCATTAAACTATTACTAAAGGTGGTTGTTAATTAGTAATATAGTACAGAAGGAGAATAAAACATACATATTTGAGCAAATTAAATTCGGGTTACTTTCGGTTCGGGTTGCTTTAGACTCGAATTGATTTTTGATTTCAGTTGCTTACGGTTATGGTTATTTTCGATTCCAGTTATGTTCGATTCGAGTTGATTTTCGGTTCAACGAAAAATTGGTTCAATTTACTTCGGATTCGGGTTAAGTTTAAACTATTATGTTCGAGTTTATATCGGATCTCGGGTCAAGTTTTATAGGTCTACTGATTAGGTGTACTCCGGTAATAACATCGTAAACGCCACCGTATAGTGTCGGTAGCCCTGTCGTAGGAATAGACCCGTTAAATCTCTAATCAGATTCACATCAAACGGTTAGTATCGTCCCCAAATGTTAAATAGGGTCAACTAAAGCAAGCGTGGTGGGCCGTTAATAATAACATACAATAATGAATGTTTTTCCCTCCATTAAAAAGCTAATCCAATATGATTCACTCCCTTCTTTCCCAAATCCATACTTCAATTTCCTACTAAAAACATAACACCTAATAAATAGATTAATAAATTTTTAAAGAAAATTCTTCAATTTTTTTTCTTTCATTTTTCCGTTTCTAAATCGAAATGAAGGATGACGACACTCTGCCGACAACGACGACGACAGTGAATGTGAAAAAGGAAAGCGCGGATTCGTGCTTATTTGGCAGAGGCCGTTACAAATTTTGGGCATTCGCGGCGATTCTGTTATTGGCATTCTGGTCGATGTTCACCGGAACCGTTACCCTCCGTTGGTCCGCCGGTAATCTCAACCGTCTTTCTGATGATATTGGTAGCCCCATTCACGACGATCTTGATGTCCTCGTATGTTCCCCCAAAACTGTTTTCTCCTTTCTAGTGTTGCATTTTCTGTGAAAATACACAATTTTTTTTTCTCAATTTGTTTTTTTTCTTCTTGTTTCTCCGTTTGTTAGGAAATGGAGGAGAGGGAGAAGGCCGTGAAGCATGTGTGGGATGTGTACACTAACAGCCGTCGGATTAGATTACCGAGATTTTGGCAAGAGGCGTTTGAAGCCGCCTACGAGGAGTTAACCAGTGACGTGCCTGGGGTTAGAGAGGCCGCAATTACTGAGATCGCTAAGATGTCCGTGCGCTACGTGGATCTTGACCCTCCTCCAATCCAATCAACGGTGAGGATTTAGGGTTTCCTTTTGTAATTTATATCTGTCGTTTTACCTTAGTTTTTTTTGGGCGACATAGAACAATTGTCGCTATTCATGCACTTAAGCAGTTCATCAAACACATGAATAACCGTCCAATTTTACATGTAGTGGCAAAAAAACAACACCTAGGTTTTCCTCTAATTACTATTGGCCCTTAGCTTAACCGGATTTTTTTCTCCATTCATTAGAATTAATTTTAAACCGATTACTGGTTTGCTACTTTCAGTATGGTAATGGTTTCGTTTTGCTTGAAATTTTATTTCTATTACGATTGGTTAGTAAGTAGCTTAATGGATTCCCCCCCCCCCCCCCCCAATTGCTATTTCATTTGCTACTTTAGGCAATGTTTAATTTTATATGCAACTTCCATTCCATTCAAACATATTTTTCCTTTGATCCTTCCAAGCGTACAATTCTGTGTGTATATATATATATATGTACACACACGCGCGCGCACATGTATAAATATAGTAGTTTATTTTTAATGCCATCATCCATTTGGGGAGTTAGCATTAATTGGATATTAGCAGTCTAGGTTGTGTTTATCTTCAGTTTGTTCCAAGAAAGGAGTCAATTTTGTTGCCATTTCTAGTTAAGTTATTCTCCTTATTTGTTCAATCCATCCTGGTAGAGTATTATAGAAATTTTGGGAGGGCATTGAGATGTAAGGTTTGGTGGTTCATTTTTCTGTTATTGAGTACTATAGTACATAAGGCGAAAAGGAATAAGCTTGGGTGAAATGAATAAGACCAGTTGTTGTTAAAGTTCCACGCTATGTGCTCTCGATATTGAATAACTAAGCATGCTATATGCTCTCATATTAGCTATTATGAACATGGTTTCCACGTGTTTATTCTCATCGTGATTTGCAGTTTCCCGTCTTTTTAATGACTGTCGTCATTTGTACCCTGTGATTATGTGGTTACTTTTACTCTGAGATTTCATGTAATTGAATCAGTTGAGGTGCTCTCAGTTCTGTATATCTGCTTGGAATCTCACTTGTTTACTTTATGGCTTTATGCGGCACATATAACTGATCAAGTTACACCGAGTCATTTCATGCTTTCATATATTCTTCCTATTGTTTTCTGTAACTTAATGAACCATAGGTTTTTCTAGATCTCAAAGCCTGGTTTGTCTAAACGATTGTAGAGACAGGGCGCGGTTATTCTTTTATGGCAGTGACTGGTCCCGGTTAAACGATGAGGTATTCAATGTCTTAACAAATGGTTTCGTAGTAGAAAAATTTACCACGCAAGAAAGAATAACCGGGACCAGTCACTGCCATAGAAGAATAACCACGCCCTGTCTCTACAATTGAAACCAACATAAATGGTTAAACGATGAGGTATCCAATGTCTTAACGATGAGGTATTCAAATTGGAAATGTGAATTATTGACTCCATTCTGTTTGCTGTTGTTTTCTTTTGTTATCTTGGTGGAATGGGACTGTGTATGGAATTTAATTCAAATTGGTGTTGGGGTTTTTACCAATTATGTTGGCAGAGTGTAAGGGAACTGAGCAAGGGTCTAAAACGAGCACTGACAAGTGGATCCAGGGTAACTTCAAGCGGTATGTGAAGAAGGTTGGTGGATCTGAGGAGTTAAAAAAATTCTTCATCACTTATATACTCTCATTTTGGTGGAGAGCTGGCCAAGTTTATGAGAGGTGAGGGTGGGCAAAACCATATAGTTCTTCACATTTGTTATCACAGGGGCAAACTATGTATTTATCTTAGATAGGTTCATAATTCCTTTTTAAGTTGTTGCTGTCAATGTTTTGTTCTGTGTATTGAGCGGTAAAGAGGATTAATAAGCCACCACAAGTGCACATTTTGGACAATCAAATGGTTCAGACTGAAATTAAACAAGATTAAAAAAAAGGAATTACGTATCACTTGCGTTACCCAATTTTAGAAGAGATAATAGCACAAATGCCCCCTTTGTCAAATTTGCCAATTTGTGCCTAAAGTTTGTAAACGTTTAGGGGGCGTTTGGTTCGTGGAAAAGATCATTACTTGGGGGAATGATCTTTTCCAGAATCACATACCCACGTTTGGTTGGAGAGCATTCCCTTCAAGAGGTAATTTTGCATTTCCAAGAGTAGTAATTTTTCATTAAAGGGTGGGAATGTGATTCCCTTAGATTTTTTAGGTATTTGTCAATTCCCTCCCCTTTGGACCATATTGCCCCTAAGTTAATAGATTTTGTTCATATAGATCCTTTGTAAAATTAATTAGATGATTAAATACGTGTGGTGTAAATTAATTAAATATTTTTATTTAATATTAATTAAATATTAAATGGTGTTACAAATATTTAAATATTATTTTAATATTTAATGTATTTTTATTAATATTATATTTATGATGTTTATAAGTTATATGCTGCGAAAGCATATTGCTTAAAAATTAATAAGTTTAGAGTTGATGTTTTTAATTTTATTCTTATGTTTATGATCTTATAAAATATTTTAGTAGGTTAAACTTATGATATAAATTCTTATCAGTATTATACAACTTTTAGATTTATTTTATTATTTACTTTAATTTGCTTGACATGTCACAAGTAATAAAAAAATTAAAAAATTGAACATATTAAATGTCTAGCATTTAAAAATTCACAAAAATATTTTAATAGAGGATAACGAGGGTAAGTAAATATAAAATAGTTTTTAATAGTCTAAAGGTGATTACAAGGTAATATATACAAAATGATTGAACCCAAGTCTTCTAGGACGAACCTCATCCATTTTTCCACTGAGACCACTTGTTGAGTTCTTTTAAAGAATATTTAATATAATAATTATATTAAATATGATAAATATATAATTTTTACAAATTTTAGATAGTGTAACAAAAATAATTCTATTAATTTTTGTGCATGTATTTTTTAAGTTAATTTTGAAAGTTTAACATGTTAAAAAGAAAATATAACATATGGACAGTTTAGTAAAATTTACTTTTAAATAACCTTATATATCTCCAACCAAACACAATAATCTTACATTTCTACACAATAAACCAAACAAGGTAATGTAACATTCCAGTAATGTGTCAAGTAATGTTAAATTCCGAGAATCTTATTCCCAAAAGTAATCTTACATTCCGTGAACCAAACGCACCCTTAATGTACATTTGTGCTTTATTTTCGTGTTTTAAAATGCCCTTTGAGACTAACAGTGTTAAGAGATAATGTAGCAGCGACACATGGCATTTTCTCAGTTTTTCATGTGATAGATTTTTTAAAAAGAAAAAGAATATAAAGGCTTAATTACAATTTTACCTTTTTTCTGATAAAAATAAAAATATAAGGGCATGGATCTTATTTTTCCTATTTTCTTTCTCTTTTCCTCTTCTTTTATTTTCCCATCTTCCCCATGACAACTGGACTGGTGTTCAAAGTTTAATCATTTGGCTTTCTCTAGACGGTCATTTCTCATGTTTAGGGATGACAGACGGGTATAATTTTGTGGATTTCGTACTGTTGAATTGTAGGGTGCTCAATTTTTTTAACCGATATCTTGAAGCATTAACCATATCTTGATGCTTGGAGGTCCCTTTTATACTCCTCGATAAGCTTATAGCCGTTACTAGCCGTTGGGGTTGAATTGGAGCCGTTGAAGACTTTATTTTCCACCATAAATGCAGTTCTGCTGCTACCCGTATCGAAACGCTTGAACCCGTTTCGATACACTCTTCAAGTAGAAAGAGCTGTTGCAGTCTAATGAGCATCCGTATCGAAACACCATGGGCCGTATCGAAACGCTAGGCACCGTATCGAAACGCTTTGCATTTAAATGTTAGTTGGAAAATAGTCGTTGTGGTTTATGATCGTTGTGGTCGATGCCACGTAGGCGTATCGAAACGGCATAGCCCGTATCAAAACGCTAGGCAAAAATCTCATCCAAGAAAGACCCGTTTCGATACCCGTATCGAAACGTTTTTGCTACTGGAATACACCGTATCGAAACACACAAGGGTGTTTCGAAACGCCTGGAAGGTTTTGTGAAGTTTGACTTTGAAAAACATGTTAAACCCCTTTAAAAACATCCCTAATCATAGTTTCAAGTTATTTGGACTTTGGAAATAGTTTTGAATTCTTTTTAAATCAGTCCAAAACATTTTTCAATTATTATATCAAAACATTAGTTCTACAATCTCCCCTTTTTGATATAATAAAACCAACTTGAAAAATTGTTTGAAATTCTCCCCCATTAACTTTAAAATTGTGAATAAAAGATTAAAGATATGAAATCAAATAAAGCTCCCTCTTATTCATTTGAAAATTTAATTTTTCAAACCATTTCTCCCCCTTTTTGTTATATCAAAAAGAGTTTAAAAACATTAAGTTCAAAATAACTATAGAGGAATAATTTGAAAAAAATAAGAATTTGATTTTAAAATGACTCTCCCTTACTCAAAGCATCAATAAAATGTTACTCCAACATTTATGATCGTCTAGTTGAAATAAAAAGAAATAAATCAAATAAAATAAAAAACAACTAAATTTTTACCAACACTTGAACCCAAGGGAGGATGTGAAGTCTTCCTTCTTCAAGTGTTCTTCCTTTGTGTGCATGGAGCTCCCCCTCAAAGATTGGACTTGTTGATCACTCTCCATCACACCTAGCAAAAGACAATCAAGTAATTTTTGGTATCCAAATTGCTTTGGATCCATAGACATTAGTAGCACAAACTTTAGTCCCCTTAGGAATCCATTTTTCAGTTTCATCCTTTTTAATTGAAGTACTAAGTCCTTTTGGGACCCAAATACTCCTAAAACATTTTTCTTTTACAAATCTAGGGGCACTAGATTGTCTTACATTAAAATTTGATTTTTTTAAAATTGTTTTTTCTTTTCAAGCTCTTTGGAAATCAAATCTTTTTCTTCTTGAACTTTTTGAAGCAAATTTTGTAAATCAAAACATTTTAATTCAAACTCTTCGAGTTTTGCTTCAAGTTCAAGTTTGGTTTTAGAAATCAAATCATTTTGAATTTTTAACTTTGAAATCAATTTATTGTTTTTCAAAATGTGATTTTTAAACTCTAAAACCAAATCATCGTAGACATCTTGTAATTCATCAAAAGAGTAAGAACATGAAGTAGATGAATTAGAAGTTACCCTTGAATCTTCTTCGATGGCCATAAGGCAAAGGTTGGCTTGTTCATCGTCGGTGGAGTCCTCATCACTCCAAGTAGCTACATGTGCCTTCTTCTTATGGCTTGAAGTGCTTGCCTTCTCTTTTTTCATGGATTCTCGCTCAAGCTCTCTCAAGGCTTTCTTCATGAACGGGGCACACTTCTTGAAGAGATGAACTATCTCTTCTTCTTCATCCTCATCTTCACTTGAATAGACATGATGGCAAGTGGAGGACTTGAGAGCAATGACATTGGTGTTGATGTCAAGCCCCTTGAGCTTTTTCTCTCCCATAGCTCTAATTTCATCCCTCTTCTTCTCATCTTCTTTGTTCTTCTTCATGATTTGATGAGTAAGGAGTGACCCCATGAGTTCATCAAGCTTCAAGGTCTTAAAATTTTTGGCTTCGATGATGGCGATCCTCTTTGAGTCTCATGACTCGGGAAGTGAGTAGATGAGCTTTCGGACAAGTTTCTCCTTCAGAATGACTTCTCCATAGCCCTTGATACCATTGGTGATAGTGGAGAACCTATCAAACATCTTCTCGATGTTTTCTTTCGGATCCATCTTGAAGTTCTCATACTCTAAGGTGAGGAGCCCAATCTTGGTCTCCTTGACTTCATCGGTTCCCTCGTATGTGACTTCAAGCTTGTCTCATACCTCCTTGGCACTCTCACAAGAAGACATCTTCTCATAGATGGTTGGGCCAAATGCACAAAAGAGAGTATACAAGGCTTTGCAATTTAGCTCCATCTTCTTGCGATCGTCGGCACTCCACTCCGCTTTGCTTCGTTGAGGCACGAACGAACCATCTTCAACTATGTCCCATAGCTTGTAGTCTCTAGACTTGATGAAGAACTTCATCTTTATCTTCCAATGGGCATAGTGGGTTCCGTCGAAGAAAGGCAGTTTTTCGATGGATTACGACATTGAGCCGGTTGTGTGAAATGATGATCGAGCTTGCCGGATCTTCTAAATGGGATGTTCATCCTCATCGATTAAGTCAAGCTCTGATATCAATTGTTGAGTTGTAGGGTGCTCGATTCTTTCAACCGATATGGCTTACCAAGTGGTGGAGAGGTGGAATTTTGGGTGGATGTGGTGTGGAAGCTAAAATGTAAATGACACAATGATTTTAGAGTGGTTCAACCTTCTAACCAAGGTCTACATCCACTACCTTAGCTTCCCACTAAGGATTTCTAATCAATCCACTATTGATTCGTCCCCTTTTCTAGGCTTAGGAGGAAACCCTTATACACCAATCAAGCTTTCTACCCAAAGCCTTGATCAAACCCACTTTACAAGAGAAAAGAAATATGCAAACTTAAATAGGTATTTGTTTGCTCAATAAAACACTCACTCAAAACCTAAAACACTTGAGCAAATTTGACAATTTTGACTCACTAGTGTTTGTCTATACAAGAATTGACAATTTAAGTACAAAGACAATATTTGATCATTTGTTGATTGAAAATTGAAGCATTAACCATATCTTGATGCTTGGAGGTCCTTTTTATACTCATTGATGAGTTTATAGCCATTACCAGCCGTTGAGGACTTTATTTCCCACCATAAATGCAGTTTTACTGCTACCCGTATCGAAACGCTCGAACATGTTTCAATACGCTCTTCAAGTAGAAAGAGCCATTGCAGTCTGATGAGCATCCGTATCGAAACGCCATGGGCCGTATCAAAATGCTAGGCACCGTATTGAAACGCTCTGTATTTAAATGTTAGTTGGAAAATAGCTGTTGGGGTTTATGACCGTTGTGGTCGATGCCACGCAGGCGTATCGAAATGGCATAGCCCGTATCGAAACGCTGAGCAAAAATCTCATCCAGGAAAGACTCGTTTTGATACCCGTATCGAAACATTTTTGCTACTGGAATACACCGTATCGAAACACCCAAGGGTGTTTCGAAACGCCTGGAAGGTTTTGTGAAGTTTGGCTTTGAAAAACATGTTAAACCCCTTTAAAAACATCCATAATCATAGTTTCAAGTTATTTGGACTTTGGAAATAGTTTTGAATTCTTTTTAAATCAGTCCAAAACATTTTTCAATTATTATATCAAAAAATTAGTTCTACACGCACTGCCTCGCTCCAGTTGGAGTGAGAATGGGTATAAGTTTGATGAGTAGTGGGAGGTTGTGGATGTAAAAAGTCTTATATGTCGTGGGTAGTGGGTAGGTGATGGGTTTTAGACCTTACCTGCACCGCATCCGCCCGCCTCGCATTCGTCCGCCCACTAACTACCCACCATATGAATTTTGGACCATTTATGTTTATAGACTTTGATTATGCCTTTTGTTATGGTGTTTTATGTACTAAGAAATCTGGTTCAATTAATCTTTAAAAGTTATTTTAGTTATTTGCTAAATTCAAATTATTCAATTCTGAATCTTTTATTGTACCAATTAAATCGGATAATTGATTGACTGGTTAATTGGAATATTTGATTCGAGTAATAATTTTTTACTTTGCTTATTAAAATATCAAGTATGGTAATATGGTAAATTTAATAAGCAAAGTAAAAAAATCATTTCCCGATTTTTTTAAAGATTAATCAAAATTTTCTATTTGTATAACCATGTCATTTGAGAATGACCAAAATATGAACGATTCGAAAATTAAGTTATTAAATTGATTTTTTAACTCTAGTGACCAAAATATGAGTGAGAAGAATGTTGAGCGATGATTGGTGTAGTTTACCCTTTTTTATTAAGGAAAAACAAAAACTAACGTTAGCTTTCAACGGAAGGTAACGAGAGGGACCATATTGAAAGCGAACTAAAAGTTTAGTGACTATATTGAAATTGGACTAAGAGTTGGATTACCTTATCGAATATTTTAAAAGTTCGGTGACTATATTGAAATCAAACTAAAAGTTAAGTGACCTTATCGAATATTTTAAAAGTATGATGACCAAAATAAATCTGCCCTAAAAATTCGGTGACCATTTATATAGTTTACCCAATTATATATTTGAAAAATATAAAAAATTCTAATTCATAAATTTCTATAGTAATTATCATATTCTTCATTAAATCAAATATATTAATAACTAACTACATATATTATATTTATATGTTTTATTACTCAAGTTATAATATTTTTAAAATATAAAGTCATTTTTAAAATTTAAAATTCTAAACACTATTTGTAAAGTGTTTTAAAATTAAATAATACATATTTTTCCATTTAAATAAAATAATATTATTTTTCATAAAATAAATAATATTAAAAATTATTTCTACTATGTTTAGATATTTTATTTTGCAACAATTTAAGTTGGGCAAGAAATTGTTTTAACATATCAAAATAAAAAAATGTTGGAGAAATAGAAAATAATGATTTACATGAGTAAAAAAATATTATTTCAAGAGTATTTTAGTCCATGGTAGTGAGAAATGTGTGATGCCTAAAAATATG
This sequence comes from Hibiscus tridactylites, assembly GCA_958450335.1. Classification (NCBI taxonomy): domain Eukaryota; kingdom Viridiplantae; phylum Streptophyta; class Magnoliopsida; order Malvales; family Malvaceae; genus Hibiscus; species Hibiscus tridactylites. Next base: position 68,180,414 of record OY288284.1, read on the forward strand.
GTGGGAATGACATTCCCAACATTTTGGGAGAAAGAACGTATTGTTGGGAATTAGTATTACTTCATAGAGGGAATTCTCCTAAACCAAACGTAAATATGTGATTCTAAAAAAATATTCCTCTTGGTAATGATCTTTTCTACGAATCAAATATTCACTTTCTCTCTTCGACGGTAAGTTGATTTTCTTTGACAATTGGCCTTCCACTTCTCTTTCAGATTATCATTTTTTACGATTGTTTTCGTTGTTGTTCTTTGACAAGTTCATTGAGATCTTCTTTTTTCGACGACCATGATCAAAGAACGGGACTCTATTAGAGATGAGATGTTTCAACTTTCTTTGGAGTTCAGGGTCGAGAAAGATTTGGAAGGGGTTTTAGGTCGTTTGGTTTTTTTCATTCCCAGATTTCTTCTACTTTTGGCTCTTGGTTCTTCTCTTTTTAGTTTGGTCGTTTTTTATAGATGTGATCGCTAAAAGGTGTTCAAAAATACTCGTTGATTCGCCGACTAGAACCTTTAAAAATTGAGTATTTTTTTAAAAAAATTACCCGATCGGGTCGGGTCTATGAATGAAAAAATTGTTAATATGGAGGATTAAATGTGAAATTATACAAATTATTTTTATTTCATTAGTCAAAATAGAATTGAAGTAATAGTTTAGGGACAATCTAGGTAATTTGTCCTTTTTATTGTGCCAGATCAGCCTCTCGTTCAAGTTTAACGGCAACAAACGTCTCAGTGACCAAAAGTTTACAGATCAAAAATATAAAGACTTTACTGATCGTTTTTAAAAATCGATAACCAATTCTGTACTGAGGAGAAACATAAGTGAATATCTCAGTAGTTAACCCCTTTAATAATGTGTCTTGTAATGTACCATTTCAAAAATGATCTCAAGTCTAATGCTACATTTGAAAATAAAGAGGGAAAAGAGGAAATGCTCTATGTATTTTTTTAGGTGGAAATGCTCAAATTTGTTACCTTTTCTATTTAATAAATGTGATTCCGTTGAGTGTAGCGCCTAAGGATTGTAAAGAGTTTTTATTCAATAATGAACTTTGCTATTTTTGTTTCATTTTCTCGAGCTTCGTTTAGTTACGTGGTTGGACATCATTTACGGTAAAAAAAATTGCAATGTTGTTAAGGCGTAAAATCTAGCAAAAACGACGACATTATGGCTTTGTCAAAGCCGTTCAGCAATATTTCAACATTTACGTACAAAACAGCTGTTTTTACAGCGATGCTGAATGAGCCTTCAGTGTGTGATCTCTACTAAATTTTGCATGACCGATTGCTCATTATGATATCTGGAACTTGGTGTGATTAACATTATATTATTTTGTCTAAGATGGGTAAAAAGCCTTATAAATAAATCTGATAGGAAGCCACTGTGAATGGTAATGTTTATTGGTTCCAAGGAATTATTGCATTTAATCTTTAACCCAGATTTATCTTAGCCTTAAATTATGTCTTTTTTAGTGTCCCTATTTAAAAGGGTTTAGAGAATTAGAGGTAGGTGTATTTTTTAAGGTGTAAGGTTTAGGATGTGAAATTTAAGGTTTAGAATTTTTTTGTTTTTATTGTGGGGCATAAAAAATGACATTATTAGGGGCAGAGAATTTTTATTTTTTTTTCTGCACTTGAGGGACTAAGGTATGATGAAATGAGAGATAATTTATTACAAGATTTTGAGAAAATATTTTTAGTTTGAGGATGAAATTGTAATGTTTAAAGGTTTGGGGTCTAAGAACAAGGGTTACAAATACAATTGACTCAATTTATTACAAAAAGAGAATCTATTTTTATATGCTCCCCGGTTTTTTTTATTGCAGACATGCTGTAGGTTTTACTTTGAAAGTTGGTCCAACTTTTCCATCCAAGAATTTTGTATTGTCTGTATGAAGGAAACAATAAGCAAAGGTGGATCATTGTTTTTAAACATTTTGTATTCTAAACGGCGCATGTAATTGTAAGCTAACTAGTTATGTTCTGATTTGTGAGGTGTACTTTGTTTTCAAACCAAAATTAGGCAGTAAAGCAGGAAACGGTAAAAAAAAAAAAGAATAACTAATTCCAAAATAATCAAGGGTAGCTGAAACAATAGGAGGTTGAGAAAAACAAATACAAAACTCCTGCTTTGTCGGAAGTCAACAGAGAGCCACCCCGCTTTCTCCTATGGCAATCTTAACATGCACAATTTCCACACTTTCCCTTGAGAAGTACCCTTTCATTCTCTTCTTCTTCTTCTTCTTCTTTTCCAAGCTCTCCCGTTCTTCAATTCACCCGTTTATCTATTGCTTATGAATTTCAGCATGCAACATCAATGCATAACGCATGCTATTTGTATAACTTGTTGAAGCTTCTTCACCAGATTTCTTCAAATGTTTTGCTTCACCCGATGATGTGAAAACAGGGTTCCCCGTACCCTTCAGAGTTGTTTAGAGGGTTCGCGGTAACCTTGCTTTTCTTGCCTCCAACTTTGGCAAAATGCCACCTTCCTCTTCACCTCAATATTCCCCGTCCCATAAAAACAGCTCCCCACCACCCTCAAATCCATCCCAACACAACTCCAAACCAACACACAATAGCTCCCCACCGCCACCGTCACCACCACCACCATCGCCACCACCACCACCATCGCCACCGCCACCTCACAATGAACATAATTATCAGCCCTTTCCTCCACCTAGTCCAACAAGCAGCGGCAGAAACAACTCTCCCTCACTTCCTCGCAAAAACGGAGATAATGCATTACCATCAAAAGTTCCGTCGTCGGATGGGAAAATGATTATAGGAGTAGCTGCAGGTGCTGGATTATTGGTCGTTGTTGCCATCTTTTTTGTAGCCAAATGCGTTCTTCCAAAAAAGAAGAAAGGCCAACACAATCCACAATTTGAACCTCAAGGTAATAAACCTACAATAGAAATACCTTTGTTTGTTTCCTGGGAGTCCTCTGTTTCTTTATTTCATGAAAAGGGCTAATTCCTCTGTAAATTTCCCTTATAAATCTAATGAATAAGTTGTATTATATGGTTTTCAAGGTTCAGAGCCTCCGCCTACCGGTGGCAATGGATGTAATCCACCATCCCAAATGCCACCAACTAGTAGTGGCGGTGACCATGGATGGAATCCATCACCCCAAATGCCAGTACAAATTTATATTGGTGAAGAAAGCGACAATGTCTCAGGCTACCTACATGCTTTGCCACCTCCTCCCCCGGGCATTCCTCTTGCATTAAATAAGAACAATTTCACTTACGAGGAGCTGTCGATTGCCACAAATGGATTTTCTCAGTCAAATCTGATTGGCCAAGGCGGGTTTGGATACGTTCACAAGGGTGTGCTACCAGATGGAAAAGAGGTTGCAATCAAGAGCTTAAAAACTGGTAGTGGACAAGGAGAAAGAGAATTCCAGTCTGAAGTTGAAATTATTAGCCGAGTCCATCATCGCCACCTTGTATCACTTGTCGGATATTGTGTTGCCGGTGCGCAACGGATGTTGGTCTATGACTTTGTTCCGAACAAGACGTTGGAATATCATCTCCATGGTAAAATTTAATTCATTGCTTCATTCTTTATACCAGTTATGCAGTCCTGAAACCATTACAACTGCATATTGCAGGAAAGGATGTTCCAGTCATGGATTTTGCCTCTAGACTTCGTATTGCACTAGGTTCGGCTAAAGGGCTCGCTTATCTCCATGAAGATTGTAAGGATTTCCCACTATCTTACTCTTTTTTTTTCCTTTATATCTCTTTGGGACTACATTTCTCTGTACGGTTCCGATCATTTCTCTGGTGAACCATACATGCAGGCCATCCCCACATTATTCATCGCGACATCAAAGCAGCAAATATTCTCATTGACAACAACTTTGAAGCTATGGTATCTTCTCTTAAAATTGAACTTTTTGTTGTAATACAACATTGAAAGCAATGGTATCAAAACTATCAAGTTCATATTTCCTGTAGGTGGCTGATTTTGGGTTGGCTAGGCTGTCCAATGAGAACGAAACACATGTTTCGACTAGTGTGATGGGAACATTCGGGTAAGGCACTCGGAACAAAAGTGAAAGAGCTGTTTCTCGCAGTTAGTTAATGGAGTTTCGAAATCCTCTAATGATTTTGGTTGTAATGTAGGTACTTGGCTCCAGAGTATGCCTCAAGTGGAAAGTTGACAGAGAAATCAGATGTTTACTCATTTGGGATTATGCTTCTAGAACTCATAACTGGAAAACTTCCAATCGATAATACAATGGAAGACACTTTAGTAGATTGGGTTTCTATCCTATTCTCTAACTTAACCTTCAAATTCCTTCCAATACAAGAAAATTGCATAGAGAATGCAGCCTCGGCTGTTGTTTTCAAGCCATCTAATATGAAATACGTTATGAAACAGGCTCGACCACTTTTGGATCGTGCAGTAGAGACCGGCAACCATGTGCAGCTCGTTGATCCACGCTTGGAGCGTGACTACGACCGTATGCAGATGCAACGCATGGTGGTGTGTGCTTCAGCCAGCGTCAGACACTCGGCCAAAAGACGACCGAAAATGAGCCAGGTTTTCAATTATCTCCAAACAGATTATCATATAATGTTACATTTTCAGTATTTGTCTTGTAATATCATCATTGAAAGCAGATAGTGCGTGCCCTGCAAGGAGACACATCTTTGGATGACCTGAATGAGGGGTTGAAGCCAACCAACAGCTCGCTCGCAAGCTAGATGACAACAACACTTAGTACGAGGCTGACATGAAGAAGTTGAAGCTATCAGCTATACCAAGCCAGGAATTTTCTAGCAGCGAAGACGACAACGAGCATTAGAGGGATGGCATCTGGAGTATTTAGATATAGTAGAGATAGATGCCAATTCAGCTCAAGGAAGTTGGTACGGTTAAGCAGTTAGACCTAGTCTGTTAGACTATTAACCTTGTATATAATAGTATGAGGTCCGTCAGTTGTAGACCAAGATTGTATTTCTATGATTGTAAATGAATAATACAGTTCAGTTTCTTTACTCAAATAGCTTTTGTTAGTACCAAATAATAATAGATATGAAATCTAAACCCCAAGATCTATCATGTCAAATCATCAAGAACAATAAATCGAAAGCGGAAGCGTACCTGAATTCATTGATAAATTGAAAATCTTGAATCTTGATGTTAAAATCCCAAATCTTTTGGTATTGATCTTCCAAGAAGATAGGTTATCTCTTGAAGTAAAACTCTCTGACGGGGAAGGAGAGAAAAACAAGTTAATCTATTTCTTGGGGATCACTACCTCTTTATATAGTTGATTTAATCAACTATTAAATATTTATAACTCTGCCCCTCATTGAATTATAAATATATCTTATGGTATCTACACTTTTATTTCCATGACATTTTAATACCTATGACACGCTTAACTTAATTGGTCACTTTATTTTGTGTCATACTTTATAATAGCAACATACATTTTACATATGTGCCCACAATTGCGGATTTTAATCCAACAATCTCCCACTTGGGCAACATATGTTTCCTGATAAATGTACAGCCTTATGAGCTCAAAATTTTGCTATTATATAATAGGTATTCTACAACAATCTCGTCCATCAATTATATCCATATAGGATCAAAGCGGTCTTCGCCATATCAATCATGACTGGACCCATCAATGGTCACGTATACAAACATAATCAAATGACATAGATCAATCATGGATGTGTAGCATGGAAAATTACATGAAATGTGAACCGAACATGTCTATTTCCAACTGGTCCTCCTAAACCTTAGTGAGATCAACTTTACTGAATTCAGAGTGTACATAAACAAAAAAAACTTTATTTCTGCAGAAAATAATCTTAAATAACTTTAAACTGAAGTAACTGAAATTGTGTCTAAACCGAATGAGCATTATTTCAAAATTACAAACTCCCACTAAAACCGAATATCCTTAAATAACATTACACCCACATGAGTAGTGTGCTCATGAAAGACCTAGGGTGACAGTTTCTTAATATGCGCGCAATTATGAAGTTTGTACCAACATGCTCTATAGACACACAACCACTCTGAATTTTCTTTAACAACTAGGAACTTAATATTTATGTGCTTCAAATTTGAAGTGTTCCTATTGTTTATAGAATAAATGAATGCATATTTTTTGTCACAAAATAACTGAAGTGGTCTTTCTATTCAATATACAATTAGCAGCTCAAGCGACAAAATTCTTTTGCACCAATATTCTATTAGAATCGAAGTCTGTAAACCTGATGATCTCTAACTTACCAGAACTCCGACATGTGAGCATGTAATTTTTGTTCTCTGAAGATATCAAATAACCCCATTGGCTGCTACCCAATGGTCCATAATATAATTCCTCAAATATCTGTCTAACATTCTAACAATGTACACAATTTCCGAACGCATACATACTTAAGCATAAATTAGATTCTCAATAGCTTATGCATAGAGAATCTTTTGAATTTTCTAAATTTCAAGGTTACTTTTAGGGCACTAAGTAAGACTAAATTTGTCTTCTTTAGCAATATGAGTATCAATTGATTTTACTCCCACTGAACTTGTAGTATATACAATTGTCAACTAAATTTATCTCAAAACCGAATGAGATAATCAACATAAAATTTATAATTTCATTAATGAGAGTCCTACTTAAGCTCATAGATGAATTTCTTTATTTTACATATCATTGATTTTGTATCATTAGACACAAATCTATGATTGTACAATATAATTCATTTCTTCAATGTCGCCATTGAAAAACACAAGCTTAACATTCATCTTATGTAACTTAAGATTAAAACAAGCAACAAGTGTAATAATTATCTTGAAAGAGTCTTTCAATAAAACTGAAGAGAAAGTCTCTAAAAATTAATGTCTTCTTTTAGAGTATATCCTTTAGATACGAGACGTGCTTTATACTTATCTACATTACCATTTGCATCCCTCTTGGTTTTAAATATCCATTTACAACCAATTGGTTTGCACCTTAAGATAATGAGACAAGTTCTTAAACTTTATTGTCTTGCATAAAATTATACTATACTTGAATGACATCAATCCACTTTTGAGAGTTAGAACTTTTATGGCCTGATAAAAAAAATGATTGAACATTTTCTATCATTCCATTGTTACCTTATTTTCTTGAAGAAATACAACATAATAATCCGGAATAGTATTTCATCTTCCTCTCGTGGACCTCTTTAATGACATTTGTTTTTTAAGGTTGTTGAGTTTGTTCTTCTGAAACAATTACCTTATCTTAAATGGGAGTTGTTCAACATTGTTTTGTTGAGGTACTTGATTCACTTCTTGATTAATGATAGGTTGAAAACCTAAACATTGTCAAAAGTGATAGTAGGAATTAAATTATAATTCAATTCCTCCTCAATAACAATGTATCTAACCTTATTTCTCCCTCCAAACTCAACATCCTAAAAAAATTATAAATCACTCCTTAAAATAATCTTAATTGTGGGATCATAAAATTTACAGTCCATGTATCACTCAAAATAACTGAAGTAGTTGCTCGCTTTTAAAGTTTAATTTCTTTACATGTGTCCTAACTTATACAAAAGAATCAACACTTAAAAACTTATTGTCGTTTCTTTTGGCTAGAACCCTTAACAACTTTATTTAAATATTTTCTTTATTGCCCTTATTCTTAAAGACACTAACTAAATGAGCACTAACAAAATAATTATTTTTACACTTATAATGCTTCAACCTTTCTTCCTCTTGAACACGATGAGAAATGAACCCAAATAGAGTATATTTCTCCCTTTGACAGTTGTAACTTGAATTGGTTAAATTGTATAGGAAGCAATATCAAAACCATAAGAACAAACAATTGTTAGAAAGTTCGATCTTATGTGCCTTAAAGTTTGAAGCAATATAAAGAATTTTTATAATCTACTCTCTCACATTTCCTTGACCGTTATACTCCATAGACATCAAAGAAAGCATAAGTGATGTCATCTTAACCTTAATGTTTTGGGTAAAACATTTCTTAATTTCGTCAAGAAAACACTTAGTATGAATAATCTCTTTAGATTTGTGCTCCTAAAGACATCTAGAATGTTGTGTTTTATGATCATTAGACTCATGCGATTTGAACGATCTCACCTCTCAAAATACCTTTTATGGGTGCTTACCGCAGTGAGAGGTGCAAGTTGTTCATTCCTTAGTGCAAAGCCTATGTTCATTAATCAAAATACTATATGTAAGTGTCTTTTCTATTCCTTGAAATTAGTTTCACTAAACACGAGTGTAGAATGTATTTAACAGATATTGTGACAACAAAAATAAATTACCTAAATATAGAACAAAAATAAGTAAATAAAATAGAAACAAGCTCACATAAATATTTATAAGTAAACAAATAAATTCAAAATAATGACTAGTTCCCCTCAAGATACCAAGCACAACATTAATATCAAGTCTTTAGACAGTGATATTAATTGTAAGCGGTACTCTTGTTGTAGCAATCAAACATTGACAATAAACTATGTCAAACAATAGGCTAATCTTTGGACTAACGTATTTCTTGGGGACCACTACCTCTTTATATAGTTGATTTAATCAACTATTAAATATTTATAACTCTGCCCCTCATTGAATTATAAATATATCTTATGGTATCTACACTTTTATTTCCATGACATTTTAATATCTATGACACGCTTAACTTAATTGGTCACTTTATTTTGTGTCATACTTTATAATAGCAACATACATTTTACATATGTGCCCACAATTGCGGATTTTAATCCAACAGCTTTATCTCTTGTTCTCATTTGTACTTCTTTATTTCTTCTTTTTTTCACATAACTCAATATGGTATCATTTGCCATAGATCTTGGAGTCCTTTGTTCTTCCACTAGTGCTTTTTAGGGTTTTTCTTCAAGTTTTGTTTTCTGTTCTTCAGTGAGATTTTTCGTTTTTTTTTTTTTGCAAAAGTTAAATTACTTATGAATTTGTCCCTTCTTTTAAAATTTATATTTTGTCCCCACTTCAAATACTGAACAAGACAACCGAGTCAGTGCTTTAGCATTACAAATCACAAGAAATTGTCACAACTTGAGTTGTGAATCCGAGAAAATGAAAGAAAGAATTACAGAAGTAGAAGAAATAGGTATAAGAAGCAGAGAATAAGTTGTAAAAGAAGAAGGTTTCTAATATTTCATTCAAGATAATACTGCTCGATTACATTAGCTGCATGTATACTCTATCTACAATACTAACTAATTATCTGTCTACAGCTATGCAAATAATCCAACAGTTACTAACAACTTGAGAAATGATCTGCTACTTTAGCTCTATGATAATAAGCTGGAATCCTTCTGCATTGGGTCATCTTACAGCAACTTCGGTATTGTGCTTGTTTCTTCAAAAGCTCTCAGGCTCATCTTCTTATCCGAATACAAAGCCTGCTTGATTTTCTTTTCTTTTACCACGTGATCAATTGGCTCACATTTCTTCAGCTTATTTGCCTTGCCATTTTGCTCGCATAATTTTTCCCTTTTACTGCTCGAAATCCTTAACTTCCCGTCGAGGATCATGAGAGAAATGAGCAGCCATGGTTATAACTTAATGGAGTACCATTTATTTATGCGATTCAAGCCATATGTTGAAAATTGATTCCAATGTGCAGGAGCGGGATTGGCCTCGCATTTCTCAAAGAAATTAACCATTATGTTGCTTGAATCATTCCATAGGTGGGATTAACGTGGAAACCAGTAAAGATGATAAAGCCACCCTGTGCTGCAATTGCGTTAAAAATGATAAACAACTGGTCATTCCTATAATAGCATAACTGAAACCCAGTAGGGATGGCCATTTTACCCGACCCGGCCCGATCGGGTTGAATTTTTTCATAAAAAATTTGAGTTCGGGTCAGGTTTTTAAAAGGCAAAGTCGGGTCGAGTTCGGGTTTAGGGTAGAAAAATTCGACCCGACTCGAGATTAATACTATAATTTTCCCTTAAATTTTTTTAGGGATATTCACAATAATGCTCACTCTTTATATATATTTTTTACAATGAGGTCATTAAAATTACTTTTTTACAATTAGGTCCCTAAAATTTATTTATTTTTTATAATTAGGTCCCTAAATTTTATTTTTTACAATTAAGTCCCTAAAATTTATTATTTTTAAATAGCTCGGGTCGGGTCGGGTTTGAAGTATATATTTTCGGGTCGAGTTCGGGTGGGCCAAAAACCCGACCTGACCCGTGCCCATCTCTAAATCCACTCTTCTTATTAGTGCCCCTATTTATGTCTCATACTAAAATGTAGGTTTAAGGTTTATGTTTAAGATTAAGGCTTAGAGTTTAAGGGTAGAATGTATTTTTTAGGATTTGGGATTCAGAATGTAGGGTTAGGGATTGAAATTTAAATTTTTAGTGTTGGGCTTAGAAAGTGACACCGAAAAAGGCTAGAGGATTTTTATCCATGATACCACCCTAATAGTCTAAAATTAGCAACCATCTTCAATTATTTCCCAAGTTAGCTTATAGTGAACTCGTCGTGCATGCACGATAAGTTCTAATTAAAAAAATTATTTTTAAATTTTTTCAAATTCACCGACCATGCATGGCGAGTTCAAAATTATAAAATATTTTCTATTTTCGTTTTCTATTTTCATTTGTAGAAAATAATTTTATTTTCAGTTTTTTAAAAATTAGAAAACATGTTTGGTTAATATGGATGAAAACTTGTTTTCAAAAACGAAAATATTGAATATGTGTTTGGTCTCTGGGTTTTCAAAATAGAAATAAAAATAATTATTAAATAATTAAAATAAAATATAGTTAAAAATATAATAAATAAATAAATAAAATATGAGTAAATAAATCAAAATTTTGAAAATGGCATTGGAAGGATTGGAACCCGGGTGAAAATGAAGTTAAAATTAAAAATTTTTATTTTTATATTTTCCACTTTTCCAAAACATTTTCGATGAAAAATAATGAAAACATCTTTTTTTATGTTTTCAAATTTTCACTTATTTTTGTTTTCATTTTTTAAAAACTATTTTTTAATTTTGCAACCAAACATGTTTTCTGCACCATTTTTTATTTTCCAAGAAAATGAAAATGAAAATGGACTTTATTTTTTAGAACGAAACGGACCCTAAATTTTTTAATGTTTTAATTTAATTAATTAACATATGAACTTTACTAGCATGCACGGCGAGTTCTACTTAATTTTTTTTAAACCAGAGATTTTTACTAAAGGATGAAAATGAAAAGAATTAAACTATTATGAACCCAAATATCAGGAGCCCACTTCGCATCTTCAATGTAGTGAAGAACGAAAAAAAAAATTTGAACTATTAAAAACAACCTTTGGGATTTAGCTCCAAAAATTGCAAAGAAAGATGTTGACATTAGATTATATATGAGCCTTTGTTTGTTATCAATATGGGATTTTTGGAGCTAAAGAGTTTGCCACTAAATTTTAGTTCTAAGAATCTCACATTGAAAATAAATAAAGGTTAACACTCTAACTATGCCAATATCATTTTTTCAATTCAAAGAGAAAAATCTTAAAGTTAGTTCTTAACAGTTCAATTTGTTCTATTTTCGTTCTCCAATACATTGAAGATGTAAAATGGGTTTATAATAGTTTAATTTTTTGATTTTGTAAAAAAAAATTAAAAAATAAATAATTAAAACATGAAAAAAAATTGAACTCGTTGTAATGTACAACGATTTTAATATATATATATATATATAATTCGTCGTGCATGTACAACTAATTTATTATAAGAATACTATCTTAAAAAATAATGTAGATCGGGTGCTATTTTGAAAATTTTAAACTATTGGAGTGTTATTATAGGGATAACCCTGATAAACAACGTGAAATTTGTGTTGGGAACATAGTTCTAACGAAACACATCAACCTCTCAGATGTCACATCTTTCGATTTGACCGGAATTGTAATTAATTATTAATGGGATTCAAACTCTCACCTTCCATCTATCTTGAATTTTAACTTTGGAGATGATATTTTACAATTCTATTACTCTTAATTAGATTAACATTAAGCTTTGCCCACTCAAATCAACATGATACATAGCTTAGAAAACTATTCATACAATATTTCAGTTTTTTTATTGAGCTTCATAAGTTTTTGCTATCCAAAATGATGTTTATCATAAAAAATTTATATTCGAACATATATATGCATAATTTGTATACATTATTAAAGAATTAATAACACTGATATATTAAAAAATCAATATATTTGAATTTTTTTGTTTTGACTAATTCAATGGAAATGAAAATCCAAAGCTAATTAGGAGGGTCTAGGGATGGGCACGGAACCCGGACCTGATGGGTTCCGACCCGACCCGGCCCGATCGAGTCAGGTATTTTTATGAAAAAATTGGGTTCGGGTCGGGTTGGGTTTTGTGTAGGGTGATGTCGGGTCGGGTCGGGTTCGGGTTTTAGGGTGAAAAAATCTGACCCGACCCGACCCGGGACTAATAGTGCAATTTTCCCCTAAATTTTTTAGGAATATTTGTAATAATACCCCCTTTTATATATTTTTTATAATTATGTCCTTAAAATTGATTTTTTATTTACAATTTAGTCCTTAAATTTATTATTTTTACAATTAAGTTTCTTAAAATTATTTTTTTTACAATTTAGTCCCTAAAATTGATTTTTTTTATATAAGTCGGGTCGAGTTTAAGGTATTTATTTTCAGGTCGGGTCGGATTTTTTAAAAGATATGGTCGGGTCGAGTTTAGGGTTAATATTTTCAGGTCGAGTTTGGGTGGGCCAAAAACCCGGCCCGGCCCGACCCGTGCCCATTCCTAGGAGGGGCACCAATTTATGATGATAGCTCACAATAGAGGCTATTAAACTCTCAATTTATGGAGCCCTAGTCTATAAGGGACCGCTTTAATAAATAGCTTTGATGCCCACTTTATCAAGTTGGGTTAATTTCAATTTGCCATAGCTAAAAACATACCAAATTATAAAACATTAAATAGAACAGTTTTTTATAACTTAAAATACAATAATTGGCGTCACGGTAAAAAAACATAATTTTAATCTTGATTTATTTTAGGTGTTAGGTTCAATCATGATAACTGCTCCCTTTCTTTTCTTATTAAATAATAATAATATTTTCAATCAATGAAATATGTGGTACTATGTATATGTATGACAAAAGATATCATTATAGTCGTATTGATATTAGATCTTAAATTTAATTTCAATAATTTTTAGAAAAAAATATAAAAAAATATCAAATAAAAGTATGTGTGCAACTATGATCGAAAGAAAAAATAATATAAATATATTTTAAAATAAAAAATTAATATAAGAATACATTTTAAAATTAAATTATAGTTACAAAAACATACTCCCCTTTTTATATAGGATGATCATTAACCTGTGAAATTATTCATAGTAAATCGATAAAATAATTATGGTGGACCAAGTTTTTAGCCTTTTGTAAATGTCGTCTCCCTTATAAAAACACCCCGAAAAAATTGGCATAGACTTCTTGGGTGGGGTCCCACATTTTAAATGATCGCTAAAATATATTATCTATTTAAATTTTAAATTTTATAAAATAATTATTATATTTATTAAACTGTTACAAAATAATCATTAAATTTATCAAACGGTTACAAAATTATCTTTCAAAATTATCAAAACTAACACTATTTTATAAATTACAGTGATATTTTAAAATAGTTTGATAAATTTAATAAATTTTAAAACTTTAATGTCCGATATCATTTTTCACTTAGTTCAGTGACCATTTAATATACTTGACCGAAAAATTAACTAAAACCAACCCATGTTGTCTCTTGTCTTGCCTGCTAACACATCCCCCGCCCTCTTTCTAGCTTCCCTGCACAAAATCTGCTTTCTTTCTTTCCTGAAATCCTCCATATTATTAGGTAATCCTTTAAAACTGTTGTGAAACAGATCTATCTGCACTGCCTGATTCTTTTTTCTTTCTTTCAAATCTGTCTTTTGACTAAAAGAGTTAAAGAGTAATACTGTTTTTATTAAAAATTGATGCAGGGAGATCTGTTTTTAAAATCTCTGTTTATGGATGAATGTTTAAAAGCTCTTTTAGTTGTTTCATTGAATGTTTGAAGCATGAACGCTGTCGTATGTGTACTGTTTTTTTTCAAATCTTTTTTGGTTCTCTGATTTTCTTTTATTAGTTTCATTAAAGAGATGTGATATGTAATTAATTTCTTGTTAGGTAAGAAGTAAGAACTTAGCTGATAAGAGGCTGCTAAAGGTGCTTGACTTTGGTTTCCAGTTGAAATGTTTCTTCGGAGAAAGCATGCACAGAAGGATGGTCCAGAGCAACGAGATTCCAAGGTAAATTTACTTTATATTCAAATTTAGTTAATTTGGTTTGTAGCTTTTTCATTGTTTGTTGATCAAAAGATTGGAAAAACTAATTGTTTATGTGATGCAAAGACTCGAAATTATTGGAATTTTGTGTTAAGTAATTGTTGAGTTGACATGCAGGTGGGTGAACTCAGGGCTGCTATAGGACCCTTGTCCGGTCGCAGTTCAAAGTACTGCACTGATGCATGCCTGAGGAGATATTTGGAAGCTCGGAATTGGAATGTCGACAAGGCAAAGAAAATGTTGGAAGAGACTTTAAAGTGGAGATCCACTTATAAGCCTGAAGAAATCCGCTGGGTATGTTGCATTTTGCCATTTTGGTATTCTGTATGGGTTTTGATACAAAATTTATAGATTAGGTGGAGTTTGAAACGTATTTTCACAGTTTTGGCATTTTTAATCTCAGTATGCTATTAAATTTTGGGATTCTGATACTTCATTAATTGTTCCTACCTTCTACTTTGCTCACAGATCATGTGCATTTAGAAATTATTAACCATGCTATTCACTCGATTGTGTGGGTGTAGGGCACAGGAAAATATTCTTGTACCGATGTTCGTATAGTTAGATATAGATACTTGAAGGAAAATGAAAAGTCCGAGCAACATTACATATGGTTGCAAGTTTATAACATTACATAGATACTCACCTCATTTCGTATTCTTGTCCAGCATGAAGTGGCGCATGAAGGTGAGACCGGAAAAGCCTCCAGGGCAAATTTTCACGACCTACAAGGAAGGACTGTGCTTATAATGAGGCCTGGAATGCAGGTCTGTACCATGTTTCCTTTCCATTCAGTTTGTTTGTAATCTAAATTTGCCCTTTTGAGTACTTCTCCATCCGTATTTCTTGGCAGAACACAACATCAGCAGAAGGCAATATCCGGCATTTGGTGTATCTTCTAGAAAATGCGGTCATGAATCTGGCTGAGGGCCAGGAACAAATGTCCTGGTTGATAGACTTCACTGGGTTTTCACTCAACACCAGTGTTTCTATCAAAACAGCTCGTGATAGCGCTTACATTCTACAAGGCCACTATCCAGAGAGGCTGGCCGTTGCTTTCTTGTACAATCCACCAAAGATTTTTGAAGCATTCTATAAGGTTTGATCTCCTGCATTTCTACTTGTCTAGTTTGGCTATAAGTTATCCTTATTTCTGATCTTTCTAGGCAACAAGGTATTTTCTGGATACAAGAACAGTTGAGAAGGTGAAGTTTGTGTACCCTAAGAATAAAGACAGCGTGGAGCTCATGAAAACGTACTTTGATGTTGAGAACCTCCCGAGTGAATTTGGTGGAACCGGGACGCTGGAGTATGACCATGAAGAATTCTCGCGATTGATGGCTCAGGATGATGTAAAAACTGCCAAGTTCTGGGGAAATGACGAGAAGCACAATCACATTGCCAATGGCAATTGTTATTCAGCAGCTGGAGTGGCACCGCAGCCAGCAGGGATTGTGCAATAAGCAAGCTAACCAAACTGAGCCTGCGCACTAGCTAATAGCTATTGTCCGGGGTGGTCTGCCAGAAATCAAGTGATGTAAAATATATAAGCGGTCAAGTATCTGGTGCAATGTTAAAGTACTTCAGTTGAAATGAATTCTAGTTCACATTAGATCCTAGATTTGATACCGAGTAATTCCTTCTCATTTCCCTTGTATGTATATATATTTATACATAACACACTAGTGAAACGAGTTCTAGTTGACATTAAATTCTAAGTTTGATACCGAACAATTCCTTCTATTTTCCAGTGGGGAGAGATTTAGCATTTCGTCCCGGTGCAGCCATCGCTCTGCCTCCAGGATGTGCTCCACTTCCACACAGATATAATCCTCTTACTGGTGTCCTATAGCCCTGACCTGTAATTCAATAATATATCAACTTTCATTTTCTTACCAAGGTTTAAACATGAATAAGAATTTTAGTACATCTAAAAACAAATAAGTATTCCGCCAGTCGCTTGTTCGTTAGGATAAACACTCTTCAAATGGTAAAAAGTTACCATCCTTTAGCAGGTCTCATGAAGAAAAGTGAGTCGAATCCCATAGCACCATGAAAAATGTTTCCCCCTGCCATTTATACAGAAAAATCAACATATATGTATGTATGGATGGATGTATGTATGACAGGTTTGGAAACCAACGTTAAGTTTCTTGCTCAATAAACTAAAAGCTAATCACTTAGCTCAGTTATTTAAGATTATGAATTCATAACTCAAATGCAACCTATAACACCAAATGCTATTTTGACCATCTCAAGTTTGAACATACATAATTAAGGACCTGAACTATGTAGCTTGCTAATTATCAGTTCAGTAATTCAAATGGAAAGCATATACCATTTAAGTATATAAGGACATACAAATATGCTTCAGTCAAGAAGCCCAAAACACCAGTTTCTCTAACTTATCCCGCAGCCGATCAGTAAATAACGCGTTTGTGAATCCAAAAGAAAATCCATCAATTTACAGAATTTATAAACCTGGTTTTCATAGCTGCAGACGTACAAATACTTCAAACTGAAAACGGATCAACTAATTACTAAAAATTTCGAGTTATTCAAATTTCTATTTTATAACTCAAACTTTATTTCAATTTTTTCGAGTCTAGTTTATGAAATTACGAGTCGAGTTAAAACAAGTCAGGTTTTTCCGCATTTAGTCAAGTCGAGTTTTGCCCACCCCTACTGAGAATTAAAGTAATGTTGTTATTAATAACGATTAGTTAAATGTTATTTGTGAGCTAAATGAGCAGCTTGGTCCTATGGTCTAGTGGTCAGGACATTGGACTCTGAATCCAGTAACCCGAGTTCAAATCTCGGTAGGACCTATTTTTTTCATTTTGATGTACTTTATCATGAAATAAGATTTTGTTGTTAGAAGATTACATTTACGAGCAAAGTTTATGCCGACGATGCTATCTTGATAAGATAGCTCATCTTCTCGGCAGCATCAGCATCCATGGTTTTAGTTTTTTGATTAAATACTTATTAATATCTATGTTAACTTCAAAATTTGATGTAATGGTCTCATCTGGTTTTCATTTTCTTTTCAGGTCTTTCAATCTCTTTCTTTTCTTTTCTGCTCAAACTTTTTTCTGATGTAATGGTCTCATCCATATATGGACACCATGATAAATGATAAATCTAACAATCAACATTCACATCCCAAATCAAATAAAATCATAGTGGCTAAGATTTTCTATTTTTCTTGTTATTATAGAAAGGGACACGGGGAAATCAAATCTTTAGCTTTCATTAAGGCCAAACCTAATCTTTCTTCTGAAAATTGAAATGACTTTGAAGGCTCTGGATCTTATGAGCAGTGCCACTCTGGTCGTTCCAGTTATCAATGAATATGAATCAGCTGCTCCAACCCAAAATATAAGGCATTATTCAGAACAAAACACTAAGTAAATAACAAAACAATCTATTTTCTTTCTTTTCACTTCATGTCAAGCAAAGAAAGAAAACAAAAGTCAAATAATGCAGGTAAATAGTCAGGGCCATCTCAGGTGGGAGAGAAACATGAGGTCAGGGTCCCACTTTCTACTTGTACGAGTTAGCGGTCGGGAAAAAAGACTTCTACGGTGTTTGTTTCAATGGAAATTGGAAAATATACGCACAACAAGCAAATATTAATTTAATATGGTTTTAACTAGAGGTGGCAAACGAGTCATTTGGTTCGGTTTTAGTTCGAGTTATTTCGAGTCTGACTACATTTAGTTTAAGTTTAGTTTAGGTCTAGATCGTTTTAATTCGGGTCTATAGTGATTTCGGTTCGGGTATTGGGTCAGAACGTCAGTTCGGTTGATTTTTAAATCAGTTGACTTTTGGTTCAGTTGATTTCGAGTCGGGTTATTAGGAGCTCTATCGGTTTTAGCTGGGTTTTCAGGCCGACTTAGGTTTTTTCACCCCATATATGACTTTATATAGCATGTATATTTGACTTTTTGATGAGTTGTGCGACAGCTCACATATTTATTTATTTATTTTAATATATTTTCTTTATTTCGGGTTGCCTTCGGTTCGAGTTGCTTTCGGCTCGGTTCGGTTGAAAATCGGTTCGAATCTATTCAGTTCGGTTGAAAATCAAATCGAGTCCATTTTCGGTTCAACTGATTTGGTTCATTTCAATTTGGTTTATTGCTATTTTCAAATCAAATTAGGATCATCGTGCTCGAGTCAATTTTAAACTTCAGTTCAAGTAAATCAATTTAGGTCTCGGGTCTCGAATCAAGTCTAGTTTGGACTTTAACTTCAATGTCCAAGCACCATTTTTTTCGATTTTAACTAATATATTATTTATTTTAATTTCTCTCTCTATATTATGTAGTTTATATAAGATATGAGAAGTTAACAATTTAAATCATACATCTAAATTTTATTCAATGATTTAAAATCAATAAATTTTTGACCTCAAAGCCATGTTTGGTAAACAACGGTTTAGGTAAAAATTAGAGGTCTGAAGTATAATTAGAGATTTGATCAGTCAAATCCGCTAATATTGATGTTTGGTAAATAGCGGATTGAAAGAGTGATTGGAGTGAAAAAGCTAATTTTTAAAAAGCTCCTAATATGAGCTTTTTAAGATTAGAAGTTTGATATTAGCGTTGTAATAACTTTTTTACCCTTAACATTTTTTTTTGAAAAGATATTTTATTAAAGTTGAAAAGGAAAGAAACATATACCTTTATCTCGTTAAAAAACCTCCCTAAATCTAACTTAGAAAAAAGAGTGCATAACGTATATGTTCGGGATTGTACAAACATGGTAAAACCTGTGTTTCCTGACTTCTCACACACCCTTGCAATTGAAACTAACTCCCAGGCACACTTTAGCAATTGCCTATCCTCTCATGGTTTATGCGCACATCCAACCACTGCTATATCAAATGATATAGGGTCTGACTTTCATAACATTCACCCTCTCATACCACTAAAGCAGACATCATACCTCTCATTCAACATAAATTAGAATCTTTTACTCTTAACAATTACAAAAAATCTTTAAATTGTTATGAATATTTATCTATGTGGATGTCTATCATGATTAGAACTTTATCTAAGGAGTTTGATTTATTTATTATTAGGAATATTATCTCTATTAATTAGAGTTTAATGTATTATGTACTACTTATGCATATAAATAGATGATTCATTGAAGGCATTGTACACAATTCTATTTTTGAGAATAATACAAATCTCCCTCTTTCTCTCATCTCTTTGTTCTTCTTGTTTTTATTCTTGTTCTTCTTGTTTTTATTCTTGTTCTTCTTTATTTATTCACAACACGTTATCAGCACGACTCTAATCAACTGAGGTCTTCATTGTTTGAATCCAAAAGAAGTTATTTGAAAGAATTCGATTCTAGGATAAACCAAAAATAAGTTTTTTTCTCTTCATTTTTTTAAATTACCGATTATCTTTTTCTTTATATTTTAACTTTTTTTTTGAAAAGTTTGGAAGTATGTTTGATTTTATTCGAACATTGGAAAGAGACAAATTTGTGGCTTCTCACAAACCAAAAGATGGATCGAAAGAGACGAAGAGGTTGCGTTTGGTGTAAATTACGTGTGTGTTTTCTCTTGTTCCTAAAAGGGTTAATTAGCGGTATGCTTATTCATACTTTTACTTATATGATTATATTTGATATTTTCCATATTATTATTTATGTTATTTTATTTGGTAAAAGTTACTATTTTTAACCGTGTTTTGAGTTTTACATGATAAGATGTGATATAAAGGGACTATGAGAAGCTATCTCGGTCATATGTTATGTCTCCATTGTCCACGAGAGAAAAATCAATATCGGTAAATTTTAATTTTATTTTTATTCTTTATATTATCATTTTAAAGTGCGATAAATCATGATGATTTTGAATTTACAAGAAGATTATTATAAAGTCTATATTTACTCGAAAGTAATATTTCTTCTTCGTCGAAAAACTTGACTATAGACTTCTCCCAATTTCAAGTTACGAAAATTCGTCTTGATCCAAAAAGTTTTATGGGAGGCATTCCCTGAAGTGAATGCAAAGCATGATGTTTATTCCATGCGATTATCAATGATGAGGCATTCCATGAAGTGAATGCAAAGCATGATGTTTATTCCATGCGATTATCAATGATGGGGCATTCCCTTCATGATGTTTATTCCATGCGATTATCAATGGTGGGGCATTCCCTGAAGTGAATGCAAGCATGATGTTTATTCCATGCGATTATTGGAACTGTTTCATTCCCTGAAGTGAATGCAAACATTGTAAATCATTATTCAATTAGAGACATAATTTCGATATAATCCAAGTATATTGGCTAGACATCCCGTTCTGCGAGGCTACTGGTCTCAAAGGAGGTTTTTAAAGGACCTTGTGGACAGGTTTAACAATGCCGCGTCTGAGGATTAAATCTTTGTTCTCTGTGATAAGGATATGTGAAAAAGGTTTCAAAGGCCCACTGGCTCTACTCCATTCCCTGAAGTGAATGTGAGATTATATTATGGAAGGAATAAAAAACCACATTAAAAGTTGTGGTCGTGGCCGAGGGTATGAATATACACATGAAAAAATATAGTCGTTTTAAGAATACTTCTGCCCGCTGGTAGCGAAGTTATAAGGATGACAAGAGTGATAAAGATCATTCTAAGGAAGTGAATTCCTTTTACCAATGTGATGTTATAAACCATTGGTTTCGTACTTGTATGATTATATTTGATATTTTTCATATTATTATTTATGTTATTTTATTTGGTAAAAGTTACTATTTTTAACCGTGTTTTGAGTTTTACATGATATGCTTAAATGACTTGGAAAGAGATGTGATATAAAGGGACTATGAGAAGCTATCTCAGTCATATGTTATGTCTCCATTGTCCACGAGAGAAAAATCAATATCGGTAACTTTTATTTTTATTTTTATTCTTTATATTATTATTTTAAAGTGCAATAAATCATGATGATTTTGAATTTACAATAAGATTATTATAAAGTCTATATTTACTCGAAAGTAATATTTCTTCTTCGTCGAAAAACTCGACCATAGACTTCTCCCAATTTCAAGTTACGAAAATTCTTGATCCAAAAAGTTTTATGGGAGGCATTCCCTAAAGTGAATGCAAAGCATGATGTTTATTCCATGTGATTATCAATGATGGGGCATTCCCTGAAGTGAATGCAAGCACGATGTTTATTCCATGCGATTATCAATGATGGGGCATTTCTTGAAGTGAATGCAAGCATGACGTTTATTCCATTCGATTATTCGAACTGTTTCATTCCCTGAAGTGAATGCAAACATGATAAATCATTATTCAATTAGAGACATAATTTCGATATAATCCAAGTATATTGGCTGGACATCCCGTTCTGCGAGGCTACTGGTCTCAAAGGAGGTTTTTAAAGGACCTTGTGGACAGGTTTGACAATGTCGCGTACGAAGATTAAATCTTTGTTCTCTGTGATAAGGATATGTGAAAAAGGTTTCAAAGGCCCACTAGCTCTACTTCATTCCCTGAAGTTAATGTGAGATTATATTATGGAAGGAATAAAAAACCACATTAAAAGTTGTGGTCGTGGTCGAGGGTATGAATATACACATGAAAAATTATAGTCGTTTTAAGAATACTTCTACCCGCTGGTAGCGAAGTTATAAGGATGACAAGAGTGACAAAGATCATTCTAAGGAAGTGAATTCCTTTTACCAATGTGATGTTATAAATCATTGGTTTCGTACTTGTCAAACGCCAAAGTATTATGGACTTTATCCATAATCATGAATGATAAATGAAATAAAATATAAACAAAATTTGTTTATGGCGAAAATAATTATGGCGTTATTGGTCCAACTCAATTGGATATTGTTAATTTTCTCATAACCCTTGAGGTAATAATTTACCATTTATTTTATTTCCCTTATAACCTCTAAAATGAATAATTGATTTTTTTTATGTTAATTCGTTTTATTTATTACTTATTTATGTTAGTTTTCTTTATGTTTATTTTTTCACATATTATTTATTTACGCTTTATGTTAATTTATTATTTGAAGAATATGATTACTTCTGAATAAAATATACAATGAATTGTGGCTATTTATGCCTAGAAATGTGGCTATTTATGCCTAACAAATAATGCAAGTACTCATATTGTACTTAAGCATAAGAAATATTTTTCTCATTTAAATGCAAGGGAAAATATGAGTAATATTTCTCAAAGTACTAAAATATCAATGCTTCGGAAGAGCACTTGAAAGTTTATCTCTGATAGATAATCGACTTGATATGATGTGCTATATTTTATATTTTTCATTCCTCGAAGTGAATGATACAAAGTACATATTTTCATTACCCGAAGTAAATGAAACAAAGCACATTTTGAAAAGTGCATAATTATGCATTTCTCGATTAAAATGCAAGGGAATAATGTGAGTACTATATCTGGAAGTACTAATATCACAAAAGGTTATGGTTGAGCAAATATATTATTGTCAAATGGAACTTTATTCCATATTCACAGTGCGTTATACTCGTCAAAGTCATAAAGAGACTTATTTAATTTTAAAGATATTCACGGTAATGGATATCATATTGAGACCATTAGTCGATGGGATGTTGACTATCTCAATATTATGAGTATAAATCAAGGCAATAATAAAAACTTGAAAAAGTTATATGCACTGTCATCCATAGTGTACTACAATAGAATTAGTACAAATTGAAGCTCATGCTATTGTGAATCATAAGTTTACTGATAACTTTATTATTTGGCAATGACCGGTTAGACCATCCCGATTCAATTATGATGCAAAAATTTGTTGACACTTTCATGTGGTAATTTATTGAAGAGTTGAAAATTTCTTCAAAGTAATGTTTTCATGTGATACTTGCTATTAAAGCAAACCGATTATTCAATCATCATCAGCTATGATAGATTGTGAATCTTTTTTTTTTCTGGAACAGATACAAAGGTGATATATGTGGGCCCATACACCTTTCTTACAGTCCATCTAGATATTTTACGATTTTAATTGATGCATCGACTAGATGGTCATATGTATCCTTGTTACTAATCTGCAACTTGGTATTTGCGAGGTTACTTGCTCAGTTGATAAAACTATGAGCACATTTTCAGATTACCTTATAAAGACAATTGGTCTTGATAATGCTGATGATATGTCATTTTATATGTATTATCACTAAATCGCATCAAGCCAACAAATTATAATAAGTTCTCCCCATTATAAATGGTTTTTGGTCAGGAACCAAATATTTCTCATCTTAGATTTTTTTAGTGTGCGGTATATGTTCTGATTGCTCCACCACAGCGCACAAATATGAGTTCTTAAAGGAGGTTGGGAATATATGTCAGATTCAAATTTCCCTTGATAATTAAATATCTTGAGCTTCTCATAGGGAATTTATTTACAACTCGATTTACTGACTATCATTTTAATGTGTCAGTTTTCCCAACGTTAGGGGGAGAAAATAAAATAGTTGGGAAAAGAAATAAATTGGAATGAATTATCATTATCTTAGTTTGATCCACGTACTCAACAATGTGAACTATAAGTTCAAAGGATAATTCATTTAGCAAATCAATTGTCAGATGATTTTGCTGACCCTAATAGAGTGACTAAGTTACATATACCAGCTATGAATGCTCCGTTTAAATTTGATGTCCCGGAAAGACAAATTTTAGTTGCTAATGAGTCTAACTTACGCCTGTAGCGTGGTAGACAAGTAGATTCCAAAGATAAAAATCCTCGAAAAAAGGAAGGAAGCTATAGTTATGATGGTCTGATCGAGGAATCAATGAATCATGAAAATCTCAAAAAGAGATTAAAAGGTCTCCAATAGAGGCATTAACATGACTCAGGTACCTAATAATAAAGAGATCTCAATAGATTATGTCATGTCTGGTAATAAATGGAACTGAAATCAAATCGACGTCGATAATACATTTGCATGCAATATAGCACTAAAAATTTTATTTGATGATGTGGATCATGAATCATTGTCAATTAGACAATGTAAACAAAGAAATGATTGGCCAATATGGAAAGAGGCAATTGAGGCGAAACTAAGACCTCTTTCGAAAAGAGAAGTATTTGGGCCTATAGCTCGTATATTGAAATGTTTAAAACTCGTGGATATTAATGAGCCTTTTGTGAGAAAGAGAAATCAAAAGGAGAAATCACAAGATATAAGCTCGTTTGGTTGCAAAGATTCTCACAAAGACATGAAATTGATTATGAGGAAATATATTTCTCGGTGGTGGATGCAGTTACTTTTAGATAGTTTGACAATAAATGAAATAACTCAGTTTTCCACCTAATGGATGTTGTTACATCTTATTTGTATAAGCCTCTTGATAACAACATTTACATGAAGCTTCTGGAAGTAGTGAATTCAAGTTCTCGAGAACATTATTCAATTATATTGAATATATCTTTTATGGATTAAAACATTTTGGGCACATTCGATATAATCGCCCCATTGAATACTTATAAGCGGAAGGCTATAAGAATAATTTAATTTCCGGAGCATTTTATTAAGAGGTTTAGCTCTGGATTTGTCTTTGTTTTTATTCTATATGTTGGCGATTCATTGAGACTCATGAAGAGATCTCCTTAACAATGAAATTCTTGTGCAGTAATCGACATACACAAAAAAATGTTTAAAGAGACTTTACATGCATAATGCATATTCGTTTATCACTATTTGGTTGTTAGGTCTCTTAATGTAAACAAAGATTCATTCCGCCCTCGAGAAAAAGGTGATGATATTCTTGGTATAAAAAGCACCATATATACTTTAATTGATCTAGAAGCATCGTATCTTAGCTGGTCCAGAAATACTATCTAAGTGCTACGAGACCATTGCCTTTAAATAATTGTTATACATGAGGCAAAGCTGAAATATGTGTTTGGCTAAACATATCCAGAAGATATGTGAATTGCTTTCACAAGATAATATGCAAGCTATCTTATGTAGAGATAATGCAGAATTTATATCTCAAGGTAGATACATCAAATGTGATAAAACGAAACATACCTCTTTAAAGTTTCGTCCCTAATGATCTTTAGAAGAATAATATTTGATGGATCATTTCAAGCAATAATTTTGAAAGATTTATCCACTAGTGCATACTCTATTTCAACATTTGAAGATTATATTCAAGATTGAATTATGAAGATTCAAAGATCTTATGTGATATTTTTATGAGGGGGAGTAAATACGCGTTGCACTCTTTTTCCCTTAACCGAGGTTTTGTCCCAATAGGTTTTCCTGGTAAGGTTTTTAATGAGGCAACATGTTATGCGTATTAAAGATGTGTGTACTCTTTTTCCTTCACTAATGGATTTTTTTTCCCATTGAGTTTTTATCTTAGTAAGGTTTTAACGAGGCACACTATCTTCATAAACATCCAAGGGGGAATGTTATGAATATTTATCTATGTGGATGTCTATCATGATTAGAACTTTATCTAAAGAGTTTAATTTATTTATTATTAGGAATATTATCTCTATTAATTAGAGTTTAATGTATTATGTACTTCTTATGCCTATAAATAGATGATTCATTGAAGGCATTGTACACAATTCTATTTTTGAGAATAATACAAATCTCCCTCTTTCTCTCATCTCTTTGTTCTTCTTGTTCTTATTCTTGTTCTTCTTTATTTATTCACAACACAAATAATCTAAATTAAATTATAATATTTTTTAATAAAAATAATAATATATTAAATATTAGATTTATTTGTTGTTACTACTAATTTATATGGTGACATTTGTAAGCTAATTATATATTTTTATTATCACATATTTATATGTGCATATAAAAAAATTTAATAATTATATAAATAATAAATTAATATATAAATCTTTCATATGTGTTTAGAAAATTTATATTAAAAATAATTTTTACAAATTGTTGGGTTTATAGCACGCTCGAATCGATCACCGAAATAGTCAAGGAGGGTTGTAAATGTTTGGTGGTTGAATTGGCTAAAATCGAAATAAAAATAGACAAGAGACACAATAATTTTAAAGTGGTCCGGGCTATTAACTAAGGACCTACATCCACTACCTTAGCACACCACTAAGGATTTCCCAATTCACTCAACAATGAATTCGTCCCTTTTTCCCAGTTTAAGAGGAAACCGTTACAACCTTATCTTTTGGACTTGGCTAAGATAGAACCAACTCTAGTTTTTCTCTCAAGGCTAAACTAGTACCTCTCCTTTAACAAGGGATTTGTTTAGTAAACTTAATACCTCACAAGGTGGGTGTTTACACAAATTTAAGCTCACAAGAGTACAAAGATTTACGATAAAGATCACTCTTTAAAGACTATGTACAAGAGAATAGTAAAATAAAAATTTAGACTCTAATTCTCTTAACCATATTGCTTGGATGTTGTCTCTCTACTTCTTCAAGTGTTTCAGCCTTCAATTTATAGTCTCAATTGAGTTTGTGGTCGTCACTAGCCGTTAGAGATGTTTTGGAGCTGTTTGAGACTTTATTTCCCTCATTAAATGCAGTTCTACAGACGTCTGTTTCGAAACAATCGAACCCGTTTTGAAACGCCCTTCTTCAGAACTAGCCGTTGAAGTCTGATGCAACAAGCCGTTTCGAAATGCCTCTTGCCGTTTCGAAACACTCTTAATCCGTATCGAAACGGTAACAACCCTATTTTGAAATGGATGACAGTTGAGCTGCAATTTAAAATGTCGTTGGGAAAATAGCTGTTGGAGAAGTTTTGACTGTTGGGCGTATCGAAACACCAAAGGGGTGTTTCGAAACGAAACCCTCTCCTTATCGAAACGGGCAAGCCCTGTTTCGGTACGAGTTTTGGCAGTTTCAAAATGTTTCGATACATGTCCCCCTGTTTCGAAACGGTTGCTTTGAAAGCCCTAGTTTAGCTACTTAAAATCGTTTTAAGCATTGCCAAAACCATTTAAAACATCCACAAACTTATTTTCAAGTTGTTTGGACTTAAAGACACTTTTGAAATCTTTTCAATTTAGTCCAAAACTAATTTTTAATTATTATATCAAAACATTAGTTCTTCACAAATCTAATTACTATTTATTAGATACAAAATATTCATAACTGATAAATTATTCAAAAAAGTATTGAATATAATCATGTCCTTATATGTCATTTGCTTGTTTAAATAATTAAACAGCTATCAGCTATCAGTTAATTTTACCAAATACTTTTATACAATCAGCTAATACAATCCGCTAGTCAAATCAGTTAATGCAATCAACTATCAGCTATTGTAATCCGCTATCAGCTATCCGCTAATTGTCAAACAGGACCATTATCTCTCACAAGATGTAGAAAGAAAACTTTAGGTAATATTGAGAGGCAAAAACTAAAAAAAATACTTATTTGACTGAATAGCTATTTTAGCCTATATCTTTTTTGAATCAATTTAATCCCAACATTTCACTTTGGGTCAAAATGACCTTTCTACGAATAAAAATAATAAGTCAACTGACAATAAACAACTTACTTGACAAAATAACGCGTCAGAAAAAAAATATTTTCTATAATTTTATAAAAATATTTTTTGACTGATGTGACATTATAGGATTGTCACGTCATTTCAAGTTGTTTATTGTTAGTTAACAGTTTTCATCCACCGATGGGCCATGTTGACCCAAAATGAAATGTTAGTGTTTAAATTGATTCAAAAAAGAGATAGGGCAAAAATAATTACTCAGTCAAACATTTGAGGTATTTTTTTGATATTATGGCTAATGAGAGGGCGGCCTTTGTTAACGTGGCTAATCCTTATTGGTTGACTTCCTATAAGAAGAAGGAATTAAATGAAGCGTAGCAAGTGAACTGTGTGGATGATACGAAGTGCCTGGCATAAATAGAGGCAAGCAGCATCCCTAAGAAAGCGGAGCTTGTAGAAACATAGAAATGGCTGCCGGAGATTCACCTTTTAAGGTTCGTTCGTTTCACTGTTTACAAACCTTTCAATTGTTAAACCGAAAATGGCAAAAACCTTTATATATTTACTCTGGATTGAAAACCAAAAGACTGATGCTTTTTCAATGTAACAGAGCTGAAGCTTAATGTTTGTGAAAATCTTTAGCTTTGAGATGGGTTAATTTGCATTGTTTTTATTCGAATACTTGAATGGAGCTTGACAGAGAACAATTACCAATTTACCATCGTTTCTTTCACAATCAATTACTGTGATATTCGATTTTGGTGACAGATAATATTGGGTTCTTCATCAATGGCTCGGCAGCGGATTCTAGCTGAAATGGGTTATGAGTTTACAATCATGGTATGCCGGTAACTTAAGCTACTGCTTTAAAGGAAGGGGGTAAACAAGTCACTCATCTCTTTTTAACTAAAGGACAAAAAAGTTGGGTTTTTTAACCATGCTTTTAAAAACATGGGTTTTCTGGATTTAAGTATGCTTGTGAAGGGGTTTTTAATGTATTTTTCTTATTGTCTTTAAACATGCCAGTCACCCCTAATTTTATTTGCTAAATTTGGGCTTTTTAAGCTTAATTTTTGTTGGAATTCCATTGAGGGGTTTGTTTTTATTTAGTTTTTTCCTAATTTAGTAAATTAGGAAGAAATTTAACTATGTGGTTTAGACTGCTGATATAGATGAGAAAAGTATTAGAAAGGAAAAGCCAGAAGATTTAGTGACGGCACTTGCTGAGGCCAAGGTGTGATTTCTCATCTTTCCTAGCTTTGTTTTGTGTTCCACTGTTGCTCATGCTTTCCTATTTTCTTTTCATGTAATGTAAGCAACGCTTTGTTGGACCTTTGCATTTTGCAGTGTAAAGCTTCAGTAGTTTTTCAGTTGGGGTTCTTGATTTTCTGATTTGGTTCCCTCTTATAGGGACCCAATTCAATGGTTTACAATTTACTTCAGTATATTAGCCATTATATCAGTTTTTATCTATGGTTTATGAGTTATGACTGTTGAAGTATTACTTTGATGAATCTTAATTTTGTTTTCTAGGCGAATGCCATCATGTCAAGGCTTCAGCACACTGATATACTAGTGAAAGATTCTCACGCAACATTGTTAATTACCGCAGATACGGTATTCTTCAAGTAGTTCTTACTCAATATTGAAAGGATCTCTTGTTTTTTTATTTTGTTAACAACTGCCCCAAGAATCGTTAACCGAAAAGCATGCTCTTAGTATTAGATAATAACTAACAACAGCTTTATTGGTGTCTCGGTAATGCAATTTCGTCTCATATCTCATTGTCCTTGTACTATAATGGATGGTAGCGCGGTAATAGCTGACTAGTTAATGACAACCAGATTCTGTGTATGTAAATTTTTGTGAACATATCATCACCCATCAGCTAAGATGCTTGTTAGAGGCGGTACAGCTCGAAGAGAAATTGATTTTGCTTTGCTCTTAATTGCCAATGATATTGCCCAACCAGCCTGATATCCTAGTGTCATTAGAGGTTTACTTAATTCAAACACGTGATCGGGGTAGAGCAATGCTTTTGATTAGTGGCAGAGGGAGTAATGCTAAAATATTTATCAATGTAGTTGTCACTAGTATGTTAGCCCGAACATTGTTCATTTCATAGATTGTTGTTTCCTTGTATGCTTTAACTGGTCCTAAGTCGGTGTTTATCATATTTATCAGAACTTATACTGGTTGCTTTAAGTCTTTAACTAATTTTGGCATGCCTTGTACAAAATATGTCACAGTTTAACTATAAGAAAAAACATCACCATTTGCACGTCTTTTTATCGGTTGTCTATGGAGATTATGTAAGGTTATGTTCTGTGTTACCTGTTTATGTAGGTGGTGGTCTATAAAGGGACAATCAGAGAAAAGCCATGCAACGAAGAAGAAGCACGAGAATTTATCAAAGGTTTGTTTAACGTTCTTAATGCGATGTCTTACGAGATGAGCTGGATTTACATGTCACCTATGATTGCAGGATATTCCGGGGGCCATGCAGCAGTGGTCGGATCTGTTCTTGTGACTAACCTTAATACAGGTGCAAGCAAAGGAGGATGGGAAAGCGCAGAGGTGCTGCTTATTTCTGGATATCTTTAGCTTCTTCTTTTTCATGAAGAGCAATGTTGTACCGCGTTTAAATCTTATAGCTTTTTTTCTCCCTTCTTTATTCTTCATTTCCGAATAAACTCTTCTTGACACTGAATCCATGCTACCAGTCTATTAGTCTATTTCGCTCAATCCCATCTCCGAGGTGAATAAGATTAGATTTTTTTATGTTCTGCAGGTTTACTTCCACGACATACCAAATGAAGTGATTGATAGCCTGGTAAAATTCGTTTATACATGTAATTTACTTGATTATTTTCCCACCTGATTCAAGTCATTCTCAATGGTGAGCTGAGTCAGATTGATGAAGGAATCCCATTCAAGGTTGCTGGAGGCCTAATGCTCGAACATCCTCTAACTTTACCATTTGTCGACACTGTGGTGAGCGCTTTTTTCTTCTCTCATTGCTTTATCCCGTCATCGTTCGACATTGTACGTGACATAACATAAAATGAAGTTAAGGGGTTTCAAGTTATGAGGGCATTTTCATCTGAGTTGATATAACTTTTGGTGTTTTGGCAGATAGGGGCGACTGATACTGTTATGGGACTGTCTAAATCTCTCACTGAAAAACTTATTCAGGAGGCTCTATTTCAACAAGGTTCATCGCCTGCCGATCAGAATATGAGCTGACGGCGGAGCATAAAGCTCATGAAGGAGTGATTTTTTTTCTTTCTTTCTGAAGCAATTTGGAAGTTGGAATTAGGAAAGCTTATGTTGCTAAGATCCTTTCTAATGGAATTTGTTTCTTACCTAAGGTAAATGGAATAATAATTTTTGTTTGATCTTTCATCTCTTTCAAGAACATACATTTTGCCCTTAACTATTGTTTGTTAAACATACAATAATGCATACCAAAAGAAGAATTTGTAAAGAAATGTAAAACTAATTAAGGCTCAATTTTGTATTTTATAATTTGCTTGGGTTAATCTCTTCCTCAACAATCTTAAGTTATTTGATGTAAAATATGCAGTGCCTTCTTCCATGAAAGATAAGGGTAAACTACACAAATTTGTCCTCCTACTATGGGGTGTTTTTTTTAGTTTTCAATTACAAAAAAAGTTACAAAATGTCACATGATTTAAAAAGAAAAGGTAACAAATTGGTTGGTGTCATTAAAAAGTTAATTGCAGATGATGTTTCAATTGAAAAAATTGCATAATAACATTTTTATTTTTCATATTTACAAATTTAATTAATTTAATTTTAATTTTAAAAAATAATAAATTATTTAAATGTGTAAATATAAATGATTAAATATAATTATTTCATTTACAAATTAATTTAGAAGTAGCATCTTATAGGGGAAACAAAAGCAAATGGTTGGGCTAAGGCCCATAAACCTAATGTTGTTAGACAATACTTACAGCCCAGGAGGATTCAATAAATAGCAGGACAGACAGTCTTAGTAAACCCTAAGATCCTCTGCAGACACAATAATCAGCCGAGGTTTATGACCTCGCCGTCGTGTCTGCCCGAAACAGGTATAGAGGATCTGATAACAAACTGGGCATCTCAGAAAGCAGTTGCTGTACTTTTCAATCGGCTCTTTGCTCGCTATGATGCCTACAATTCTACTTGTATTTCTTTTCCAGCGTTTCTTAAATTTATTGCTTCATTTGTTTTGCCGAATCCTTCTTCAAATTTTATGCAAGTGTAGTATATTTTAGATTGTTTTGTTTTAAATATTTTTCATTTTTATCAAAATATCTCGTCAATATCTTTTATTTAGTCTATTATGGTATGTAGTGAGTGTTTACCGTAATATGGTTCTTGATTTTTTCTCTAACAATGTGGTTCATCCTTGTTTATTTTTTTAATTTACTGTGATTTACTGTTCATCTTAGTAGGATTAATTGCATAGATCATCACTCAATAATTTTATCTCTTATTTTGGGTACTTAACTTTTAATTTTTTAATTTACTAACTAAACTTTCGGATTGCTCTTGTTTTGGTTACTTTAAATTTTTATTATTATTTTCAAGAAATTTAATATCATTAAATATAAAAATAGATTAAAATAAATAATAAATTCATATTTTATTATTATTAAATTTAAAATTATATAAAAATGACCACTATCGACCTCAGAATTGATTGTAGTTTGATCTTAAATTGCATCGATGGACTCGTTTTGACATGCTGAACTTGGATTTGGTGTTTGTTTCACTAGAAAGTGTCTTGAAACTTGTGAATCCTATTTAAAACTTCTTGATTTTCTAAATTTTGATCTCGTTTTCGTGGACTTTAGAGCACTTTTGGGACTGAATGACCACCATTTAAGTTGGATTTAGTTTTATATTTTATATTTTAAATTATTTTTATATTAAATAATAATAATAAATGCAAAAAAATCAAAATAATAATAAAACAATTTAAAATGACTGAAATAGGAGTATTCTGATAGTTCAATTAGTAAATTGAAAAATTTAAAAGTTGAATGACCAAAATAGGAGAGAGGAAATTGTTGAGTGATGATTTGTGCAATTTACTCTTTTTTAATGTTAATATTTTTCAGTTCAATTTGATATGTTTGAAAAATGAAAATAAAACTTGAATTAATTGTATCACATGTCCTCAAACTATCATCTTCACTTTAAATTACCCTTTAAATGTTTAAATTGTTTTAAATTATGACTTGTTTTAAATTGTTACCTGAATTTTTAACATTTCAATTTTATTTTTACATCATATTATTACATAATACTCATAAATGTTTATTAGACATTTAATAATATTTATAGTGATTTTATTATATAATAATTGGTAACGAAATTAAAGTGTTCAAAAGGTTGAAGGCTCAATTTAAGATGAGAGTTGTAATTTGTGGATGATTGAAATATTTAAAAATATAGGATCATTTGGAATGAAGATTATATTTGAGAATGAAATTGAAATGTTTAAAAGTTTAAGGATTAATTTTGAATGAATATTATAAATTTAGGATGATTGAAAGGTTTGATTGAATAGTCGTTGTGGCTCATATTTTTCTTTCATTTTGAGTTAAAAAAGAATATTACACAGGTCAAAAATTAATTTTATAAAATTATATAAAATATAAAATAATTAATTTTGTTGATATATTGGCTAATAGTTTTCATCCGCACATGAATTATTTTGACTCAAAATAAAATGTTAAGGGTTAATTTGGTTAAAAAAATATAGGTTAAAATGACTATTCAATCAAATATTAGATGCATTTTTTTGGCATTATGCCAATTGAAAAATAAGTATTTAACTTTTAAACACAATATTATAAATAAGAAAATTCTACAATGCTCGATGAGCACCGTTGAGCACCACTAACGATGAGCATTGTTGAGCACCATTTAATTAATTTATAAATATTAAAAATCTAAAGACTTACCATATAAATATAAATTATTTAAATATATAATTATAAATTATTTAAATATATAATTATAAATTATTTAAATATATAATTATAAATTATTTAAAATAAAGTATTAATTAAATTATTTTCACATATATAATATTTTTTATTTTATTTTTAAAAATAGTTATATCAAATACCAACTTTAGTCAATTTAAAAAATAAAAACTTGAAACCCAAAATCTTAAATCTTAAACCCGAAACCTTTAACCTAAAACACTAAATCATAAAACCTAAACTTAACCCCAAAACCATAAACCTAAAATTCGTCTTCCTTTCCCGATTCAATCTCCCTCTCGATTTTCTCTGGGGCAGCTTCTTCGAGGTTGGTGCCAAAAACCCATCTTTCCTATTTCCTCCTCTACTTTTACCAAATTTTCAGCTAATTATTTTGTGGGACTTTGTTACAAATAGACTTGGCAAATTTGACCCGAGACTCGAATTTATTTACTCGAATCGAGACTTGAAATCGACCCGAACATAATGACCCGAAATTTGATCTAAAACCGAAATCGAACCGAAACTTGACTAATATTTAGTTGAACTGAAATGGACCCGAACCGAATAGACTCGAACCGAAGACAACCAAAAAATAAATAAAAGATATTAATAAAAATAAGAAAGATGATATGAACAGTCGCATAACTCACCAAAAAGTTAAATATATTAGCTTTATGTAGGATGTAAAAAACTGATCAACCGAAAAACTTGATTAAAACAGACAAATCTCCCATTGACCCGAACCAAAATAACCGAACTGAATAACTGAACCGAAAATTAATCGAACTGAAATGACCCGAAGCACAATAAAACCAAACTAGAACTGAACCGAAACCGAATCTAAACCGAATAATATCGGACTCGAAATAACTGAAACCGAAATAACTCAAACCGATTGACTCGTTTGCTACCTCTAGTTACAAACGCTGACACGACCAATTTCTCCATCTATATTTACTCCGCCCCTGGCTTCGTCTTCGACGGGTCGACTTCTAGGTTGCATTTCTTTTATAATCGACAATTGACTGATAGCATTAAGGTGATTTACCACTCAAAAGATTTGAATTTTTTTAAAACAGAATTTGGATAAGCTCAATAAAAAGTTATGACTCAAATCATATTCGTTGCAGGTAGCATAGGGGGAATCCAGTACGATAGATGTTAGAGGTGGCAAACGGGTCATTCAGTTCGGGTTCGGTTTATTTCGAATCTGGTTTTATTTGGTTTAAATTTAGTTCGATTCGGTTCAGGTCTGTTTTAGTTTGTGTCTATGATTTCAGTTTGGGTATCAGGTCAAGACTTTGATTCGGTTGATTTTTGGTTTGGTTCACTTTCGGTTCTTGATTTTGCGTCGGGTCAATATCGGGTTAATAGGAGATTGATCAGTTTTAGTCGTGTTATTAGTCCGAGTTAGGTTTTTCTACCCTATATATGACTTTATATAGTATGTATATTTGACTTTTTGGTTTGTTGTGCGACAATTCACATATCATCTTCATTTATTTATTTTAATATATTTTTTATTTCGAGCTCCCTTCAGTTTAGGTTGCTTTCGGTTCGGATGAAAATCGGTTCGGGTCCATTCGGTTCGGTTGAATATCGGTTCGAGTTCATTTTTTATTCAACTAAAATTCAGTTCGGTTTTAATTTCGGTTCGATTTATTTCGAATTTCAGATCAAATTCGAGTCGTCGTGTTCGAATAATTTTCGGGTCTTGATATAAATAAATCGGTTCAATTTTCGATTCTCGGGTCAAATTGGCCAGGTCTAATAGAAGCTTAGAGATTGTTACTTGCAAATGCTCTAGAGGATCCTGCAAATCAAAGATTTGTTCTTCTGTCTGACAGGTTTGGACTTTTTAACTAGTTTACCTTGATGGGTGTTTCCTGTTTGTATTATAATTAATGAAATGAAGGGGTTTTTAATAGCAAGTTGTGTTATATTTGTCCAGTTGTGTTTTTTTATGGTTTAGGATTTATGGTTTTAAGTTTAGAGTTTTGTGTTTTTATTTTTTAAATTGATAAGGTTGATGTTTGAACCAATTATTAAAAAAATAAAAATATTATATATATAAAGTAATTTAATTAATATTTTATTTTAAATAATTTATAATTATATATTTAAATAATTTATTATTATTCGTTGAATTCTAAATTAATTTAATGGTAGTCAGCGGTGTTCATCGTTAGTGGTGCTCAGCGATACTCGTCGAATGTGGTAGACTCATCCTTATAAATATTATATCTTAGACTTTACAAAAATGTATCCCATAAAAACTCACTTCGACTTCATTTCTCTAGTAGATTTTTCATTAATAAAAAAATAAACCATTAACAGATAGCAAGAGTGCATTAGAAATCATAAAATTTGAAGAAATTTGAAACCCGCGACAGAAATTCACAACTTCATCATTGTGTTTTAGCAGGAACCCAA
This sequence comes from Hibiscus tridactylites, assembly GCA_958450335.1. NCBI lineage: Eukaryota > Viridiplantae > Streptophyta > Magnoliopsida > Malvales > Malvaceae > Hibiscus > Hibiscus tridactylites. The sequence goes on from OY288284.1 coordinate 68,216,726, forward strand.
GCAAAGGTATTTTGGATTTAGAATCCTAATGCCATGGCCCTTAATCAAGCATGTAGATCCTAGAGGCCACATCTTGAACCAGCCAATCAAAGCCCTCAAGAAGCCCTTCACCAGTGTATGCACTACACCCTACAATCTTCCAATGCCTTGATTTCTCCATTGCTTCCAAGTTCAGCACCTCCACATTTTTATAAAATCAAGCAAATAAGTGTTAGAAACGTATATGTACAATATTGACATGCCAAAAACAAACCAGCATTTGAGATGAATGGCCATATGGCCCAAATAATGTGAAAAAATGAAGCCAAGAAAGAAAGCTTGTACTGCAAAGATTATATGGCATTTATACAGAAACTTTAGGAACAAGTTGATGACACATTCAATAACAAGAACAACAAAATTGGGCTTTCAAGAAAGAAAAAGAACTAAGCATATGATATTCAGTTGACCGAGTACTAATTCCGTCGGCAACGAAGATACTGCAAACTCTTGCAGGTTCGAGTAATTATCAGTTGGTAGTCTTACTTTAGCAATTTCAGCTGGTGTAAGAGCACCTTTAATGTCCTGTTTGTTAGCTAGTATCAACAAGGATGCCCCTGATAACCTCTGCAACACAAAGAAGGAAACATTAACAACTACTAAGAAAATAGTACGCAAAGAAACCCTCATCCCACAAAATCCGGTGAACTTTGCCGGGCATTAGCTTGCCATGTTGAATATTACAGAAAATTCATAGGTGCATTTGATGAATAGAAATCCTTTGCCCCTTTTCGGTGTCCCTATTTGTCTCAAGTTTATGATTTTGAGGGCATAGTTCAAGGTTATGACTTAGGGTTAGGGTTTAAAGAATTAGATATGGGGTGTATTTTTTAGGGTTTAAGGTTTATGGTATGGGATTTAAAATTTAGGGTTAAGGTTTAGAATTTTTTTTTGTGTGTGTTGAACATAGAAAGGGATACTGAAAAGGGAATGACAATTTTTGTGCATTTGATAGGTGAAAACAAATCAAGAAACACCATACCTCTTCCTTTAGAAGATTATCAAGTTCCATTCTGCAATCATCTAATCTTCTAAGATCTGAGCTATCAACAACCCATACCAAACCATCAGTTTGTTCAAAATAGTTCCTCCAATATGATCTTATAGTTCTTTGACCTCCTACATCCCATATATTCAGAGTATATCTGCCAAAACCCAAAATTAAAATCTAAAAAGCATTGCCAAAACTCTAAATTCTCTAACAGAAAAAAGAACCCATGAAGCATATTTTCAAACACTTGATGAGCATAGCTAATTAATTATTAGAAATTGAGCAAAAAGGAAAAATTTACTTTTGGTAGCTGATGGTTTTGATGTTGAAACCAAGTGTGGGACTGATGACGCTTGTATCTTCTCCATTAATCTTCAAAACAATTGTGGTTTTGCCTGAATTGTCAAGCCCGCTGCACCAACAATTAGATGGAAAATATGAATACATATTTTCGAATAAGAACAAAAAAAATAAAGCAGAGACTTACACCATAAGAATTCGCATTTCTTTCTCTTTTCTCTTGATCTTTCGAATGATACTAAGAAGACCCATTTCTTCTGCTCACAACAAATCTCGAAAGAAACTAAGAAAGAAAAGTTCCGATTGATCAAACAGATCGGGAAATTTCAAGGAGAAAAGCCAACAGATGTTTTTTTTTTTTTTTTTGACCAAAGAAAAGCCAACAGATGTGATACTTCAGAGTTCAGTCTAACTTAATACGGTGTTGTTTAATCAAAGAGAAAAACGGTAAACTACATTTTAATGGTCACTATTGTTTGTATAAGATTATTTTTTTCACCATTAAAATTTGAAACGTTGCATTGTAATCATTAATTTATAGTTTATCTTTAAACTGGTCACTTTTGTTTTTGTTTATCATAACTAATTCCCATTAGATTAAGGGTAAACTACAACGGATGTCGCTCAATTATAGGTAAAGTTACATTTAGGTCACTGAATTATTAAAAGTTACATTTGGGTCACTCAATTATAGGTAAGGTTACATTTGGGTCACCCAATTATTAAATGTTACATTTAGATCACTCAATTATGAGTAAGGTTACATTTAGGTCACCCTTCATATTTAAAAAAAAGTATATCAATTTGTGTATTAGATTAATTAATGATTTCAAATGAAGTACTCTAATGTTAACGAGGATATATATGTGATTTGGAAGAAAAAATGACTAAATTGATGTGCTTTTTTAAATATGAAGGGTGACTCAAACATAAATTTACTCATAATTGAGTGACCCAAATGTAACATTTAATAATTGGGTGACCCAAATGTAACCTTACCCATAATTGAGTGACCCAAATATAACTTTTAATAATTGGATGACCCAAATATAACCTAACTCATAATTAATTGACCTCTGTTGTTGTTTACCCTTAAATTAATGATGTGACATGTTAACCAATAGAATTAATATCTCATTTGAACCATAAATTATAGCTAAAACATCAGTTTAGAACTTTAGCAAAAAAAATTAACTAGAACTGAAAAACCTTAAAATAACTAAAAATTCTTTAAAATAGAAATTCATTTAAATTAAAATATAAAAAAACGTTTAAATTATGAGATTGTATTTTGATTTTAATATTTTTAACTTTTAACATTTATGCATATCAATTTCAATTGTGGAAAAACTATAACGGAAATTACTGTAGACACGACACTCATTATTTTTCAGATTCTGTCAAAATCCATTCTATGCATCTTTGGTAATTATTACTTGTAGTTCAGCCAGGAAAAGTTATAGGTTTTTTTAAAAAAAAACTATAGATATTTAACTCATTGATTAATTTAGATCGAGTTTTACAGACTTAATACGAAACAACCTTTTCAACTTAATTTTCTTTGTTCAGGATTGTCTCGGATGGGGAACAACGTGAACACCCGCTCAAGATCTCATTTTCTACTTTTATAACTTCAATAATTTTTCAAGTGATAATCTTGTTAGTTAGTGAATGTTCTTTATTGTTTTAGTTTTATTTAAGGTGTCTTCTAAACTAAACAATGGAAATAATGGTTTATTAATGAAATATTAAGGCTTAAATGAAAAATAAATGCCCAAAGTATTCCTATTTTGAACTTTAGGTGCCTAAAGTTTATATCGTTACAATTTTAAGCGTCTGGTAGTTAACTGTCGTTAAAAAAATCGTTAACCAATCAAAATATGACATGTGGCATGTTTATTTTTTTTCAAAATTAACGATTTAAAACAATTTTTACACAAAAAAATTAAATTTCTAGAAAATATAAAAAACATTCAACTCCCCAAATCCTTAAAATTTCTCAAACCCAAACCCCCAAATCAACGTTCCTTTTGCCGCTAATCGCCGCCCTAGAGAACACCCCTTTGATTTACGGACCTAGGCGGTCATTTCCCCCAACACGACATCGTCAGAAACATCGAACGCCGTGCCAACCGGACGTTGAACGCAAAAATTGACGTTCGATTGACATGCCGTTCGGCGTTTTCGGTGACGTTGTGTTGGGGAAAATGACCAACTAGGTCCGTCGACCAAATGGGTGTGCTTAGGGGCGACGATCGGCGGCAAAAATGACAGTGATTGGCGGTGGAAGCGACGACGATTTTGGGTTTGAGAAATTTTAGGGGTTTGGGGACTGCTTTGTAAAAATTGAAACTTTTGGAGGTTTCTAAAAAATTGAAAATTTTAGGTTGTTTTCTTCAAAAAAAAAATTAAAAAAATCAAATTAGTGCCACATGTCAAGCATTGATTGGTTAATAAAAAAATTTTAACAACTCTAAATAGTTAGGCACCTAAAATTATAACAGTGTAAACTTTAGAGTTTAGGCACTTATTTTTAACAAAAAGATACTTTAAGCACCTAAAGCCCAAAATAATATACTCTGGACACTTATTTTTCATTTAAGCCAAATATTAAATTAATTATTAAAGTAATAGAATATGCTTTCGTTCTACAAGGGCACATTTTTGAGTTTTCGTTCATGGTCCCGAAAATATCCGACACGGCTCTGTCTTTATTCATAACGTCAGGATTCAAACATATAATCTTATTTAAAATACCTAATATCTCATCTCGCTAAACCCACTGATTATTAGTTATAGGGAGTCTGAATGTTGTGTGTGAAGAGTCGAGGGAGGTGGAGCTAGCTGATTTAAGTTCTGGGGATGAATTGCAGTGTGTGGATAGGAGCACAAATAAGGTCATTTACCAGGATGTGTTAGCTAGGCCTGTGCATCTTGCGGAATTTATTGGATCGGAAAGGGCTGAAGCTCGGGATAAGGTGGAAGATTTATCTCAATTTGTAGCAGAGTCGGATAGGGATAAGGATGATATACATGATAGGGGTTTCGGTGGGATTATGATTATTTGGGAGATGTCTCGATTTCAATTGAAATCATCAGTTGTGGGATGTGTTTTTTTGCTGAAAAGAAATTGGATGTAAGAAGGTTATAAGTGCTATGTGGTGTCCGTGTATGCGCCATGTGAGGTGTTCGATCAGGTGCTTTTGTGGGAGGCGTTGCAATTACAATTGGGTGCATATAACAACCTTATTTGTGTGGGAGGTGATTTCAATGTTGTTCTTCGAAGTACTGAGAGATCGAGATGTAGTTCCTCCCCTATAGGTATTGTGGGTTATCTTGTTGCGTTGGTGGGACATGGTTATGCCATTGATGTGAAGCTTGCGTGATTTGTTGATCCCATGTTTTTATTGTTTGTTTTCGGGAGTGATTCGTCAATGGTTATTGAACTTTGTATTTTAGATAAGTAGATAAAAGGGTTTTTCATTCACGATGAAGAAGATACACATGCTCAGCTTATATACAAAAACGTATAGAGGAAATGAGCTAAGCACGCTGTGCACAGCATGCACGATAGCTGGAAAGAAAGCTGTTAGGGTTTCTAACAACCTGACAGCTAATACAAACAAACCATATACTATTGTGACACGTGTAAACACAATAATCTGGAGAATGCATGATGATGAAGGGCTGAATTCTTTAGCTGCATTCTTCATTCAACATTCCCCCTGCTTTCTCAAATTTCTTGACTAGAATCTTGTCCCTAAAGAGCTCGAACAAAGGCCTTGTTAAAGGTTTAGTGAAACCATCCGCAATTTGATGCATGACGGGAACATAATTCACACATATTTGGTTGAGTGACACTTTCTCTCGAACAAAATGAATGTCTAGATCGGCATGCTTGGAACGAGCATGATAAACATGATTAGCAGTGAGTGCAATAGCACTTGTATTATCAAACCATATGGTTGGAACGTGATCAACTTTCACTCCCATTTCTTTCAGCAGTGCACTGATCTAGATAACTTCTGCTGCTGAATCCGCAAGGCTTCTATATTCTGCTTCCATCGTGGATCGTGAAACTACTTTATGTTTCGACGAATTCCATGTAACAAGCCCATTACCTACAAACACACAATGACCAGATATGGAGCGTCGATCAGCATCAACAAAGGCAACAACTTGCAGACTAGGTGAAGAACTCGTGAATACTAAACCAAGATCTTGAGTACCAACCAAGTACCTGAGTATTCTTTTAACAGCAACCATATGCAATTCGCATGGAGTATGCATAAATTGAGCAACTCTATTGACACTGTAGGTAATATCAGGTCGTGTATGACAAACATAAAGCAACATACCTACAATGCTCTTGTATTCTCGAGCATCAAGCAATAGTTTCCCTGCATCCTCAGCTGAAAATTTCTGAGATGCAACCATAGGTGTACGTGTAGGATTAGCTCTCTCCATCTGTGTTTTCCTTAGTAACTCACGAATGAACTTCCTTTGACTGAGAAGAAGAGAATTTTCAGTTCTGCTCACCTCAATGCCTAGAAAATAACTCAGATTTCCTAGATCCTTCAATGAGAATTGGTCATTCAATTGCTTAACCACTCCATTAATTTCTGTTGATGATGGACCTGTGACTACGATATCATCCACATACACTAGCATGTAAGTGTATACATAATCATTGCACCTTATAAACAGTGAAGTATCAGCTTTCGACTCAGTGAAGCCTAAGTTCTTCAAACATTGCTTCAGCTTAACATTCCAGTTTCGTGGGGCTTGGCGTAGCCCATACAGGGCTTTATTTAGCTTGCAAACAAGTTGAACACCGGTCGTAGATTGCTGCTCAAATCCTGGTGGTTGCTGCATAAATACCTCTTCTTCAAGATCGCCATTAAGAAAGGCGTTGTTCACATCGATTTGTCGAAGTTGCCACCCTTGTGACACTGCCAAGGACAAGATGATATTAACAGTAGAGAACTTCACAACAGGGCTGTAGGTATCATGAAAATCATGCCCAGGTATTTGAGAGTATCCCTTGGCAGCAAGTCTTGCCTTGTGCCTTTGAACTGACCCATCAGAGTTCTTCAGTTTGAAAATCCATTTGCATCCAACAATCGACCTTCCTGCAGGCAACTCGACCAATGTCCATGTGCCATTGGTTTGTAGAGCGTTAAACTCAGCAATGACAACTTCTTTCCATTTAGGGGACTGTAGAGCTTGATAAACATCTCCAGGTTCATCAATGTCAAATGTGCTCAAGAAGGTTTTAGGTTTAAAAATACCACATTTGCCTCGAGTGAGCATCGAATACTGGTTTGAGGTGGCACGAGAGGTAGTACTTGTAGCAGGTGGAGGTTCACCAGAAGGACTAGTAGAGGCAGGAGCATTATCACATGTAGGTTGACAACCTGATGTAGGAGAAACAATATTACAATTATGGACGAGCTCTAGTTCACTTGGAGTAGCACCCTGATCAGGTTGGACATGGTTATCAATTGGAGGAGAAACTTCACGATCATGAGTATGAGAGGATGGTTGGTGATAACCGACCCTTGAGGGAGACAAGTGTTGTTGTTGATCAGATTATTGTGTGTAAACACAATAATCTGGAGAATGCATGATGATGAAGGGCTGAATTCTTTAGCTGCATTCTTCATTCAACAATGGTGGATGGCTTGCGTATCAACTTTGTTATGGTCAGTGTGGTTGGCTCGAAATGACGCGATGTTCAATGAGAGGAGAATGCCAATTAAGGAAGTGTTATTTCTAGTGCAATTGAGATCTTTCTACTGGGTGCGGACGTTGACTGATGCAATGTTGGTGGAAGGAGTTCAGTGGTGAAGTTGTCCGTGGTTGTACAGTGTACCATCGTCTTCGCCAGGACCAAGGATGGGTATTGTTTGGTCGCCACAACCTATCTCAACCTTAAAGATTAATGTTGATGGGGCAGCCAAAGGGAAGTCGGGGCCAGCCGGGATTAGAGGCGTGTTGCGAGATAAAGAGGCAATGATTTTGGGTGTTTTCTCTGGTCCTGTTGGCATTTTGGATTCAAAAATGAAGTTGAGTTGCGTGCTTTGGAGTGTGCTTTGTCATTGGTATTGTGTTTGCATTGGTGTAATGTAGGTAGTTTGATTGTAAAATCGAATTCTACTGTGGCGGTTGGTTGGGTGTTGCATAGAGAGGGTAGGTCGCGACGGTTTTGGAGCATTTTCGTAGGGATCAATTCGACATGTGCGGAATTAGGTTGTGTTTTCTTTTCCCATGTGTTTCGAGAAGCTAGTGACCTCGTGGATGTATTGGCTAAAAAGTTGGTCGATCCCCCTTCTCTCTTCTTTGTTGGGTTCGAGTGATTTTTAGGGATGCAAGCATATGGCACGAGGCTTGGGAATGATGGTCTTTATTTTTTGTTTTGGCGGTGATGCATGCGTACGTACATGTTAGGTGTTTTAACTTTTGGGGGACATGTAATGTTGTTTGCAGCTTCCATTTGCATTCAGTTGTTATATTGGTGTTGTGGCCTTTGTTTTTACACGATCAGAGTATACTTTTTTTCTTTATTTAGAATTTAGAGAGATTTTGATGCGAGCATGGATCCGCCCAAAGATGATCCAATCGAGCTTCCATGAGGGTCGATCACTCGAGCAAGAGCCAAACAATTCAAGGAAGCTCTCATAGGATTAATCGGAAAAGCTTGGGACATTGGGCAAGCTTTGGACGTTGGACTTGTGTCATGCAATCCATGGAATTTGTTGTATGTGAACATATTGATTGAAAAGGGAACATTTTAATTTATTTGAAGCTACACGTTTTAATTGTTGTTACATTTTAGTTAATTTATTTGTTGTTGCATGTTTCTTATATTTTTTTTATCATTGTCACATTTTTATGTTCCCATATTTATGCCACATTACATGTTATTTTCACCTATTATTAATTTGATTCTTGTGTTCACAAATTATGTCCTAAATTACATGGCTAGCCACATCAAGCTTGGAAAAAAAGACTTTTGGGATGTCACATGCATATTCATGAAGAGGTGGGAATATTCAAGGCATTAGATCCATACATTCACTAAGACCATTCATCTTTTGAAGCATGCATGTGCGACAAGGGGGAGTTGCTTAGAAGTTTCTTACACTTGGAGAATGTATTGGAGATCATTCATCTATTCAAGCCTTTCACCTCCCAAAATAAGTGCATTGGATGGCACAAATGAAGATTCATGGAACATGCACATTGCCTTATTTCATCCGCTTTGTATCCATTCATATGCCTTAGCCTTAGCCTATAAATAGAGGCTTATTTCACTTTTATAAACACAACTTTGATTTTAATTGAATTTGAGAGTGTTCTTTTTATTTGTTCTTAATTGAACTCCAAATGACTTATCAAGAATATCTTGTGGTGTCAACCCATTTCTTTCGAACTTATCACTATTCTTAGTGTGACGTTCAACCCCTTTTTTTATCGTTGGTTCCTATCTTCTTATAGATAGTGAGTCACAATCCTATTACCTTGTTATTAGTTAAGAAATCGTATAAGTTTAGGGTCAACATTACATATTGTGTTGGTTCTCTCTTGGTTCTAATTAACCGATTTCAAGCCTACCTACCATCACCATTCCCATATTTCATTTCTTTTTTCAATCATTCCATCATTCCAAGCCCATTTGTAAACTTTCATCATTATCATTCAAAGTTAAGTACTTTTGATCGAGAAATATAAGTGACTCGAACTCATACTCGAGGACGAGCACGCATTAAATTTTTTTTACGAGGTTTATGATCATGAATTAGTTTGTGTGATTTATTTCAATAAAATCATACTTACTTGCCGATCAAAAATTTATTAATTATAAGTTTTATTATTTTTATTGAGCAAGTTTTTTTTGAAGATATAATCGGGTCGGTGGAAGTAGGTATGTTTTTCGTATTAAAATGTCATGTAAGAGAATTCATTTATGAATAATAAATTTTATAATGAGCACTCGATTTTTTAGTATTTCTTGAACTTTCGCAAATCATCCATATTCTCTCTCAATTCAATTACTATCACACATTACCCATGAATTCATGTCACACGTCACACAACAAATATTTTTTCAATAATATGTCGAACGGATTTATTTTTAAAAAATAGAAAATGATACGTCAGACAAGCAAAACATATATAGTGAGCTGCAACGACGGGTAAGATGAAACACTGGAAAAAGAAAGCATGAAATAAAACTCCTTCAATATCCACCTACACACTTAAGGATCGAAGTACGAGTATTGAACGAAATCAACAATCTTGCAGCTTGCTTCGCAAAACAGATCTGACTACACCAACAAACAAACCACAAAAGGGATTAAACTACTAAAAAACCACTGATAACCGCAAATCAAAGCACAATGTCGTGATAAAATCATCTACGAACATAAATATACCGCAAAGACAAAGAAAAACGTGCCACAAAGGCAGATAAAAGCATAAAAATTGAATATAAAAAGTCAAGGGGAGGAATATCGATGGTTGGCGACCAACACTAAAATTGATGTCATTGTCGACTAGCTAAGAATGAAAAAAAGGGTAAACATCACCATTGGTCACTAAACTATTCTCGTTTTCCTGTTTTAGTCACAAACTATTTTGTTGGTAAAATAGTCACTAATGTTGCATGTTTTTTCTATTTTGGTCATCCATCGTTAAAAAACTCAGGGAAAATAGGGAAGCGGGAATAGTTTAGTGACTAAAATATGAAAGAAGCAATAGATTGGTGACCAAAATAGGAAAAAAGAAGTAACATTAGTGACCAAAATTAGAAAAAAAAACATAATATTAGTGACGATTTTGTACAAAATAATAGTTTTATTACCAAAACATGAAAGTGAAAATAGTTTAGTGACCAATGATGATGTTTACCCAAAAAAAACGTAACACAACAAGAATAACATCTCGGTCTTGATATGTGGAGAATTACAATGCGAGCATTAAGCAAGGAAATTGCTTCATTTCTCACAAAAAAAAGAGAGCAAGGAAATTGCTTCCGGTGGAACCAACCAAATCTGTTACGGGCGAATTTGTTATGGTAGCAATTGTATTTAGGCATGTAAATGAATTGAACGAATACGAATGAGGGTATATTTTGGTTCGTTTATTTAATTTTAATCTAACAAATGAATGAACATGAATAACTAAGCGAACATAATTTTAATCTATCAAGTCACATGGTGAAACCAACCCTCACCATAATCTCACTTCGGTCGGGATGCCACTACCCGCATTTTCAGTGGTGATAGAATCTACCCTTATCACTCGCAGCACAATAGAATCTACTCATATTGTGTAACCGAAGAATTTATCACACGCGTGAATTTTATATATTATAGTGCACTTTACATCCTATTGGTCGACCAACATATCCGATAATAGAAATCTCATCACTAAGCTAATATATCATTAAAATCTATGTTAACTCACTGTTTTCAATGCATTAATAAAATCATTACATATCCCATCTCAAAACATGCTTCAAATATAGCATAATATCTCATCAAGAATATAACCTCTTGAAACATAACTGTGAACTAATGTTTTGATATAATATGTGAAAAATAATTTGGACTAATCTAAAAAGAATTTAAAACATTTACAAAGTCCAAACAACTTGAAATTATGTTTAGGGAAGATTTTACAAAAGGGTTTTCATGTTTTTCAAGCCTATCTTAACAAAACTGTCCAGGTGTTTCGAAACACCTTAGGGCGTTTCGAAACAGGTGCCTCCAGTAGCCAAAACGTTTCGAAACACGTTTTGAAACGGGCTCTCTATGGACAGCATTTTTGCCCAGCGTTTCGAAACGGGCTAGGCCGTTTCGATACGCCCATGTGGCACTGACCACAACGGTCATAAACCCCAACGGCTTTTTCCCAACTAACTTTTAAATGCAGGTCGTTTCGATACGGACTAAGGGCGTTTCGATACGCGTTCCGAAACGGCAAGGGGTGTTCCGAAACGGGTACCCTGACAGACTGCAACGGCTCTTTCCATATTGAGGGTGTTTCGAAACGACTTCGAGCGTTTCGAAACGGGGAGCTGCAGACTGCATTTATGGAGGGAATTAAAGGCTCCAACGACTCTAATTCAACCCCAACGGTCCTAAACGGCTATAAACTCAATTGGGAGTATAAAAGGGACCTCCAAGCATCAAGAGAAGGCTAATGCTCATATTGTCAAACATCAAATGATCAAGAAAATGTCTTAGCACTTAAATTGTCAATTCTTGTATAGACAAACATTAGTGAGCCAAAATTGTCAAATTTGCTCAAGTGTTTTAGGTTTTGGGTGAGTGCTTCATAGTGCAAACAAACACCTATTAGAGGGTTTAAGTTTGCTTATTGTTTCTCTTTGTAAAGAGGGTTTTGATCAAGGCTTTGGGTAGAAGCTTGATCGGTTGTAAGGGTTTCCTCCTAATCCTAGAAAAGGGGACGAATCAATTAGTGGATTGATTGTGAAATCCTTAGTGGGAAGCTAAGGTAGTGGATGTAGGTGCTTGTTAGAAGACCGAACCACTCTGAAATCATTGTGTCTATTCTCTTTCTAGCTTCCACAACCCTTCCACCCAAAAATCTACCTCTCCACCACTTGGTGAGCTAAATTGGTTGATCGAATCGAGCTTCACACAACTCAACAATTGGTATCAGAGCTTGGCTCAATCGAAGAGGATTCACATCCTATTGAGAAGATCTGGCAAGCTCGATCACTATTTCATCAACCGGCTCAATGGCACAATCAATCGACAAACCGCCTTTCTTTGATGGAACTCACTATGCCCATTGGAAGACAAAGATGAAGTTCTTCATCAAATCAAGAGATTACAAGCTATGGGATGTAGTTGAGGATGGTCCATTTGTGCCCAAAAGAAGCAAAGCGGAGTGGAGTGCCGACGATCGCAAGAAGATGGAGCTTAATTGCAAAGCCTTGCACATCTTGTTTTGTGCTTTTGGCCCAACCATCTATGAGAAGATGTCTTCTTGTGAGAGTGCCAAGGAGGTATGGGACAAGCTTGAAGTCACATACGAGGGGACAAATGAAGTCAAGGAGACCAAGATTGGGCTCCTAACCTTGGAGTATGAGAACTTCAAAATGGATCCGGAAGAGAACATCGAGAAGATGTTTGATAGGTTCTCCACCATCACCAATGGTCTTAAAGGTTTTGGAGAAGCCATCCCGGAAGAAAAGCTTGTTCGAAAGCTCATCTACTCACTTCCCGAGTCTTGGGACTCAAAGAGGACCGCCATCATCGAAGCCAAAAATTTGAAGACTTTGAAGCTTGATGAACTCGTGGGGTCACTCCTTACTCATCAAATCATGAAGAAGAACAAAGAAGATGAGAAGAAGAGGGAAGAAATAAGAGCTATGGGAGAGAAGAAAATCAAAGGGCTTGGCATCAATGCTAGTGCCATGGCTCTCAAATCCTCCACTTGCCATCATGTCTACACAAGTGAAGAGGAGGATGAACATGAAGAGATAGTTCATCTCTTCAAGAAGTGTGCCCCGTTCATGAAGAAAGCCTTGAGAGAGCTTGAACGAGAACCGAAAAGAAAGGAGAGGGCAAGCACTTCTAGCCATAAGAAGAAGGCATATGTGGCTACCTGGAGTGATGAAGACTCCACCGACGATGAACAAGCCAACCTTTGCCTTATGGCCATCGAAAAAAATTCAAGGGTAACTTCTAATTCATCTACTTCATGTTCTTATTCTTTTGATGAATTACAAGATGCCTATGATGATTTGGTTTTAGATTTTAAAAGCCACATTTTGAAAAACAATAAATTGATTTCAAAGTTAAAAGTTCAAAATGATTTGCTTTCTAAAACCAAACTTGAACTTGAAGCAAAACTTGAAGAGTTTGAATTAAAATGTCTTGATTTGCAAAATTTGCTTCAAAAAGTTCAAGGAGAAAAAGATTTGATTTCCAAAGAGCTTGAAAAGAAAAACAATTTTGGAAAATCAAATTTTTATGTTAGACAATCTAGTGCCCCTAGATTTAAAAATGGTAAATGTTTTAGAAGTGTTTGGGTCCCAAAAGGACTAACCACTTCAATTAAAAAGGAAGACATTGAAAAATGGATTCCTAAGGGGACTAAAATTTGTGCTACTAATGTTTATGGATCCAAAGCAATTTGGATACCAAAAATTACTTGATTGTCTATTGTAGGTGTGATGGAGATGTTCAACAAGTCAAACATTGAGGGGGAGCTCCATACACACAAGGAAGAACACTTGAAGAAGGAAGGCTTCAGATCCTCCCTTGGGTTCAAGTGTTGGTAAAATTTCTAGTTGTTTTGAGTTTTCATTTACTTATTTTTTAGTTTAAATTCAACTAGATGATCATATATGTTGGACTAACATTTCAATGATGCCTTGAGTAAGGGGGAGCCATTTTAAAACCAAATTCTTGTTTTTGTCAAATTTTACCTCTATTGTTATTTTTGAGCTTAATGTTTTAAATCTTTTTGATATAACAAAAAGGGGGAGAAATGGTTTAAAAAATTGAATTTTCAATTGAATAAGGGGGAGCTTTATTTGAATTAAAAATTTTAATCTCTTATTCACATTTTTAAAGTTAAAGGGGGAGAATCCCAAACAATTTTTCAAGTGATTTTATTATATCAAAAAAGGGGAGATTGTAGAACTAATGTTTTGATATAATATGTGAAAAATGATTTGGACTAATCTAAAAAGAATTTAAAACATTTACAAAGTCCAAACAACTTGAAATTATGTTTAGGGAAGATTTTACAAAAGGGTTTTCATGTTTTTCAAACCTATCTTAACAAAACTGTCCAGGTGTTTCGAAACACCTTAGGGCGTTTCGAAACAGGTGCCTCCAGTAGCCAAAACGTTTCGAAACACGTTTTGAAACGGGCTCTCTATGGACATCATTTTTGCCCAGCGTTTCGAAACGGGCTAGGCTGTTTCGATACGCCCACGTGGCACTGACCACAACGGTCATAAACCCCAACGGCTCTTTCCCATCTAACTTTTAAATGCAGGTCGTTTCGATACGGACTAAGGGCGTTTCGATACGCGTTCCGAAACGGCAAGGGGTGTTCCGAAACGGGTACCCTGACAGACTGCAACGGCTCTTTCCATATTGAGGGTGTTTCGAAACGGCTTCGAGCGTTTCGAAACGGGGAGCTGCAGACTGCATTTATGGAGGGAATTAAAGGCTCCAACGACTCTAATTCAACCCCAACGGTCCTAAACGGCTATAAACTCAATTGGGAGTATAAAAGGGACCTCCAAGCATCAAGAGAAGGGTAATGCTCATATTGTCAAACATGAAATGATCAAGAAAATGTCTTAGCACTTAAATTGTCAATTCTTGTATAGACAAACATTAGTGAGCCAAAATTGTCAAATTTGCTCAAGTGTTTTAGGTTTTGGGTGAGTGCTTCATAGTGCAAACAAACACCTATTAGAGGGTTTAAGTTTGCTTATTGTTTCTCTTTGTAAAGAGGGTTTTGATCAAGGCTTTGGGTAGAAGCTTGATCGGTTGTAAGGGTTTCCTCCTAATCCTAGAAAAGGGGATGAATCAATTAGTGGATTGATTGTGAAATCCTTAGTGGGAAGCTAAGGTAGTGGATGTAGGTGCTTGTTAGAAGACCGAACCACTCTAAAATCATTGTGTCTATTCTCTTTCTAGCTTCCACAACCCTTCCACCCAAAAATCCACCTCTCCACCACTTGGTGAGCTAAATTGGTTGATCGAATCGAGCTTCACACAACTCAACAATAACAGTGGGTAACAAAATATAAATCCAAAACATGAGCATGATAATCTACATGGACTTTAAACTGAAAATCAAGAGATTTAGTAACCATACTTACTTCTGAGATTAGCTAAGCGCTTGTTTCCAAGCTTATGAAAACGTTCAAGGCACATCCACTCACCGATACAACTTCGCCTCACTTGCCAAAGTTGTTCCAAGCTTCCAAAACTCTAAAGGTGCCTTCTAATGATCAAGAAACGTCTTGCCCTACTTTTAACCAAGGAAAAACAGAGGATTAATGCGCATTCTTGCATCAAAACCTCCAGCAACACAAACCCCTACTTAACTCCCACATTCGTCAAGCAATTAACCATCGATACAAACCAAAAACATCGACAAAACTACTCTAAATCGTTCCCAATCATTACCCAGCATAATCAACCATCAATCATTATTTGTTTACAACCTAAAACACTTCCCCAACCTCTATAAACCTCTAGCTATTAAGAAATCACCACAACAGCCCCTAAAACTCAAAATTTCAACACTAACTTCTAGGAATCTAACTAGTTTCGAGATTACTCAACAAAATCCATCAAGTTAACATTATTAGCCATTAACAACATGCTAATAATCAATCATTAACTTAGTAATTAACATCAAATTTAAAGATCCACCATAAAACTTCAAGAAACCTCAATTAAACATGATTTCATCAATATATATATACATATAAACAAATTAAAAACAATATGTAAAAGAATAAATACTTGGGAATTTCATTAAAGAACATGTCATTAGAGGAGAAGAATGAATTTGCCTCTAATGATGAACTCTTCCTCCATTTTTAAAAAGAAACCAAAAGAAAAACAAAGAGAAAAAGAGTATATTCAATAGGAAATCAATAAAAAATAGATAAATCTTTGAAATCCAAATTAAACTTAGAGTTTACCTTGAAAATCTTGTTGTTTGGATGAAAGGAATTTGAGAGAAAAGTGAGAGAAGAAAACTATCGTCAAATCCAATTTGTGAGAAAATGAATAACCGTTTTAACTTCCCTCCATCTTTTATTATTATAATTATTTAATTAAAATTGTAAAATATGAGGAAAGTCTCTATTATCCCTTGGTATTGCTCCTTAAAGATTCAAAGCATTAGTCTTTTATGTTTTTGCACTTAAATCAAACTTTACCATTTTTACATTTTAGTCACTAAACTAAAATGTCCAATTTTCAATAAAATTTTCTTTAAATTACCTTTACCAAAATTAATCATATATATAATTATGATTTTAGGAAATTTTCCCATATTTTTATCCTACCAAAAACCTCATAATTTAATTATTTCCTGAAATTAGTCTAGATCGCTAAACTAGTTCAAACCGAACCACCTAACCAAACATGGCTAACACCTAGGCCCAAAACTGGTGTTTGTTGAGAGTTTTTTTTCTTCAGTGCCAAAGTTCTCTTTTGGAACGTCATCTGATGGCTGGTTTGGGCGTTCCCTCCGGTAAAGGTGGTTCGGGTGGGAACGATGGGAGGCCCTCGTGTTTTGTTTCTCGATGCTTTGGACGGGGACCTTTGAGTACGTTGTTGGGAAGATCGTTGCCTCGACTCTGGCTCCATTGTCTTCCTCTTTAGCCACTAGTCTCCGACAATCTAGGAATCTTGACGCGGTGACAGGCTAAAAAAGAGTTTCGACAAAAAAGAGTCTCCGACGACGCATGGATCTTGACGCAATGACAGTTTCTGTGTTCTGTTTTCGACCGCCGTTGAAATAAAGGTAAAGGCTCAAACTTTCCTATTTTTCCCATTTGTTAACTGCTTATTGATTTCACTTTTTTATAAAGTTGTTTGTTGATGCTTTGGATGCTTGATGGTGTATGTATTTGAATACTTCTCTTCTTTGTTTATATAAAAGTTCAATGATATTTGAGTTATTGTAATGATAACAGATTGAAGATGTTGGTGCAATGGTGCTTGGGCCAAGATGTTGATGGTGGCTTAGTGAAGGGGCGAAGATGAATGGTGGCAAGGTTTGATGGGTAAATTCTCAAGGCTCGATTTGGGTAGCTGACAAAATCGTGAAGCTAGTTGAGTTGGGGGTGATGGATAGCTCGCCTGAGCAGTGGGTTTATATGTTTTTGGTCTTCGAGTTTTTTGAGTATGAACTTTTCGAGCTCGAGCTTTAATTTTTTTTCTTTTGAATTCCAATCGAGTTTGATAATTTTATTTATGTAAAAGGCAAAAAAATGATATGTTTGTTTATTAATAATTTTATTTTTTAAGGTGCCTTCACATTAAGTTACTAAAATTTTCAATTTCATGTTTTGATATTATAATAATTAGAATCATGTTATATATATATATATATATATATATATATATTAAAATTTTAATTATATTTAAATTTAAATTTAATTAATTATTACAACAAAATAATAAATTGAACTTATTGATATTTAAATTCATTTTATATAATTTTATTTCTAATATGATAAAATTAATAATCAATAAGTGAATTATTTAATCAAATTAATTTAATAGTTGTAATTAAAATTTTTAATATAATGATTATAGTTAATATAGAAATTACATTTGTTAATTTAATTATCATAATTAATAATTTATTTCAAATTTTAATTTTATATCATCTTTAATATTCTAATCAATTATGGAAAACCCTGGCAATCCCGATCCCGACGTCGTCACCCCTGGAAACCCTAGGAAGCACCGCCGTATAGATGACGATCCGCCGGACGGCGGAGGCAAGACACAGCATCACTCGTACGTCGCTGCTCCTTCCTACAAAGCCTCCTTGTTATCCAATCAATACACAAACCCTAGTATGCCTGAGGAATTCTTAGAGCATGACGATATTGAAGTTTTGGAGGGCGACGTAACTCGCTCATTAGAAGATGGAATCCTCTCCATCAATTTCTCTGATCGGATCCAATTGTTAGCGGAGCGCAGCTTGGACCAAACCCTTATTATGAAGCTGCTTGGTAGACGAATTGGATATAATACCTTGCACACGAAGATACATGCACTTTGGAAACCCAAACAGGCGATAAGGTTGATGGATATAGAGAACGATTACTTCCTCATAACGTTCCGCCTCAAATCGGACTATCTTAAAGCTCTTACGGATGGCCCCTGGACAGTGTTCGGTCACTACTTAACCGTTCAACAATGGTCGCCTGACTTCACGACCGCCACACCATACCCGACGCAGGTAGCTGCGTGGATTCGCCTCCCCGGCCTGCCGGTGCCCCTGTACAAGAAAAGTCTGATTGAGGAGATAGGGGAGTGCATTGGTCCGATGTTGAAACTCGATTACCAGACTGAATTAGGGCGTAGAGGCCGTTTTGCGCGGATGGCGGTTACCATTGATCTCTCGCAACCGCTTGTTTCCAAGGTAATTGTCAATGGTAATATTATGTTGATTGAGTACGAATCCTTCCCAGTTATTTGCTTTACTTGCGGTTTGTATGGCCACGGCAAGGACCAATGCCCAGCAGCGAAAGAAAACATTCCGAAAGCCAACCCTGATCCAAATGCCATGGCAGAGGGTCATCTCAATCCTGCTCCGCCTTGCCCTACTGCTGCTAACGACATCTCTAATGATGAAGCATCCTTTGGTCCTTGGATGGTTGCGGAACGTCGACCACGGCGAAGCACTAAACAACATAAAAACCCGTCATCCACGAATGCCACCGCGACAACTGGTTCACGATTCAGCCCCCTCACTGTCGAGGATGCCGGTGCAAGCACCACAGTTCCCCTGGCTGCTCCATTTGCTGCTCCGTTGTCCCAACATCAACCTAGGAAAATAGTTCAGACTACTTCCTCAAAGGCGCGTAACAAGGGCAAATTGTCAGCCGTGTCTCATGGAATTAAGTTGGGTACTCAGCGTAAACCTCTTACCGTCAACCTTGGGGATTTTCCAGCTCTCGCGAAATTCACAGCTAAATCAGCCCAACAGCAAGCTTCTTCGAGCTTGAATCCTATCCTCAACAAATCCAACCATGCAGCTACGGTTATGTCCGAAAATGCCGACCCGAATGTGATGAATTTAGATTTGGATACTACCTCCCATATGAATCCGAGTGATGTTATTCCATTGGATAAGCCACCTGACAAAAATCAGTCCCCAGGCGCACAGGTTCACAGCGCATCCTCAAAGCCACCGGAGTCGGTCCCTCCTAGTATTTCTGATGATACGATTGTGCATGGTTCGTCCGAGGACCGGCCAGTGACCATGATAGAGTGATATGCTCTTTTTCCTCCCTTGTATTATTTTTATGGATTTAAAGATTTTATGTTGGAATGTTCAAGGTTGCGCTGATACGAAATTCATTCAGGCAGCCAAGCAAATTTTGTGTGATAGCAAGCCGGACATAGTGGTCTTTGTTGAGCCACGTATAAGCGGGCGTCGTGCTGAGTCAGTCATTGCCGCGTTGGGTTTCCCTCGCTCTCACCGTGTCGAAGCGGCAGGTTTCTCGGGTGGTATTTGGGTGGCATGGTATGATCTTGTTTCACATTCTATCTCCATTACTCACTTTCAGTTCATTCATTTCCGGATCACACACAAGTCAAGTCACTCTTCACTTTTAGCTACTGCTGTCTATGCCTCTCCGTCGGCGGCGGGAAGGAAACTCTTATGGTATCATCTTCACCATCTTGCGGAAACAATCCGCTGCCCTTGGATCATTTTTGGAGACTTTAATGCTACGCTCTCGTGGGATGAACGCAAGGGGTGTGCTCTATCTGCTAAGCCGAGCAAAGATTTCCAACATCTCACTCTCGACCATTGCTTGCGTGATATGGGTTACAGTGGTCCGGATTATACATGGACTAGGGGGCTCGCTTTTGTCCGCCTTGATCGTTTCCTCTGTAACAGTTATTTTGATGAGATTTTTCTGGAAGCTTCGGTACAGCATTTGCTCCGTTTACGCTCTGACCATCGACCTATTCTTTTGCAGATTGGCGCTGCGATTCACAGGCCCTCCTCTAATTCTTTTCGCTATTTTTCTGGGTGGAAGACGCATGAGGATTTCTCTCGTATGGTTTTTGACAATTGGTTGCCGAGCTCTTCTATTACAGAGACTATTCACTCCTTTACTCGTGCTGCGGATACTTGGAATATGACTGTTTTTGGTTATGTGGGCACAAAAAAACGAATGATCATGAGCCGCCTTCGGGGTATTCAGCGTGTTCTGAGCACTAGATCATCTAGTTTTTTTAAAGAAGTTAGAAGATGAGTTACTTATCGAGCTTGAGCACCTATTAGATGAAGAGGAGCTTCTTTGGAGGCAAAAATCGCGCTCTGATTGGATTTCTCAGGGTGATCGTAACACGCGTTATTTTCACAGACGCGCAATGGCTCGACGTCAACGTTGTTGCATTAAAGCGTTGCAACTTCCAGATGGCACATGGTGTGATGATGATACCCAATTAAAAGAAGAAGCCGTGAGCTTCTTTGGTAACCTCTTCAAGGCCGACGCCACACCCATGGGTGCATTCCCAATAGCTGGTCGGTTTCCATCCATCAACCGCGAGCTAATGGAAGCTCTCGATCACGTCCCCTCCCTGGAGGAAATTCATGCGGCTTTAATGGATATGGCGCCCCTAAAATCTCCTGGTTGGGATGGGCTTCATGCAGAATTTTATCAGAAGCAATGGTCGGTAGTGGGTCCGTCGATTGTGTCCATGATTCAAGGCATCTTCTGAGGCAATCACATTGAGGTGGAATTAAATCGCACCATTATTGTCTTGCTACCCAAGTGCAATCGGCCCTCATCTTTTGTTGATTTTAGGCCTATAAGCCTTTGCACCGTGCTCTATAAGCTTTTATCAAAGGTTATCGTCCGTCGGCTCAAACCTATTTTCCCACAGTTAATTGGGCAGAATCAAACAAGCTTCGTATCTGGGCGGAACATCACTGAAAATATAATCATCAATCAAGAGGTGATTCATTCTATGAGACTATCGAAAGGTAAAAACAAGTGGATGGCTATTAAGGTCGACCTGACCAAAGCTTTCGATAGGGTAAAATGGGATTTTATATCCGACTCTCTGATTGATGCGGGATTTCCGGAAACTATCTGAAGGATAATTATATGTTCTATCACTTCGGCAAGCTTTCAGATCCAATGGAATGGGTCTTTGTCTTGGCATTTTATTCCGGAGCGGGGTATTCGGCAAGGCGATCCGCTTTCGCCATATATCTTTGTGTTGGTTATGGAGAGACTTGGGCACCTTATTCATCAGGCGGTCACAACCTCGGAATGGCTCCCATTTTGCTTCATCCGAGATGGTATTCCGGTGTCACATTTATTTTTTGCCGATGACATAATACTGTATGTTGCTGCTGATACATCTCAGGCTGCACTGATACAATCTATTCTAGCCACCTTTGGTGCTTTTTCGGGCCATTGTGTCAACAGGGCGAAGACTCAGATTTATTTTTCGCCTAATACACCGACTCCGCTTCAAGATAATATTAGTCATTTATTGGGTTACCAGCGAGTTGATTGCCTTGGTAAGTACTTAGGCGTGCCGGTGCTTCACGCGCGTATGTAGTGTTCGGACTATAACTTTATTATTGACAAGATCAAAGAGAAACTCAGTGGTTGGGCTAGCCGCTCCCTCTCGCTAGCAGGCCGTGTTACTCTCGCTAAGTCGGTGTTATCAGCTATTCCCGTCTACTTCATGCAAACATCTCTGCTGCCGAAAAAGATTTGTGCTGAGATTGAAAAACTAATCCGGAAGTTCATTTGGGGGTCGACTGAAAATGCCTCTAGAATTTCTCTAGTGAACTGGGAATCAATTTGCCAACCACTAAGGCATGGTGGCCTTGGTTTCCGGCGCATCCATGATTTTAATGTGGCTTTTGTCTTAAAGATATGTTACGCAATTGTTTCTGAACCCCATGCCTTTTGGATTCGTCTTCTTCGCCAAAAATACCACCTTCATGACCTTTGCCCAGCGTCGGTCACTCGCCCCTCATGCACACCCTTGTGGAGGGCTATTTATATGGCATGGCTGGATCTGAAGGATAGCATATCTTGGTCAATTGGAAACGGCCAAATTGTGAATGCCTTGGATGATGTATGGTTACCGGCTCTTGGTCCTCTACGGCAGCACCTTCTCCGTCCCTTTGATGACAGCCTAGCCGCGTTAAGTACATGGGAACTCACGGATGGCCATGGTAGCTGGGATCGTGAGCGCCTCAAGTCTCTTTTTCACTCCGCCGTTATACCTCACATTATGAGCGTCTGTTGTCCCGACTCATCGGATATCTCCGACTCGCCCACTTGGCGCCATAACGCTACTCAAGCTTTCACGGTATCGTCTGCCTATGATACTAAGTGCCACTTGCTATGGGACAACCGTGATGTTTGCTGGAACACGTTGTGGTCTCTCCATGTTCCCCAACGGGTTCGAATGTTCATATGGCTATGTTTCAAACAACGGTTAATGTCCAACGCTGAACGTTTCCGTCGCTCGATTGCTTCTTCGCCTCGCTGCCCCTGCTGCAACATGGGGGATGAGACTGTGCTACATGCACTTCGGGACTGCACTGTCGCAAAGCAGGTTTGGCTACTCCTTCTTCCTTCGAATCGCACAGCAACTTTCTTTGCTGCGGATATCCGAGATTGGCTGCTTCAAAATCTGGGGCAGCAGCGTCTTTCACAGGTCCCTAACACACCTTGGGGTCTTTTGTTTGCATCTCTTATTTGGGGTATTTGGAAGAGTAGGAATGAGTTGGTGTTCAACGCTAGCCCATCTACACCGGAACAGATTCTCTCGCGTAGCACTACGTGGGCAAGGTACCTTATGGAAGCTTATACCCGTAGTACTCTCCCACTTAAACCACAAGCTCGTACGCACCCTTCATGTAGACCGGAGCCGGGGTGGATCTCCATGACAACGGATGGTGCAGTCTCACAGGTATCAGGCCTTGGTGCCGTGGGTGGTGCTTTCCGAACGGCTGATGGTTCCTGGTTGGTGGGGTTCAACAAAGGTTTGGGCATCACTAACCCTTTGCAGGCAGAATTATGGGGGGGTTCTACATGGCCTCCGTCTAGCAAGAATTAAGGGTTTTACTCGCATCCTAATTCAGATTGATAGTAAGATGGTGGTTGATCGTTTGAATGGACCTGCTGCTTCCTTGGACGCCAACCCCATAGTCCGCGACATTGTCAAGCTCCGGAGTCAAGGTTGGGAGACTGTGGTTCGTTGGTTCCCACGTGAAGAAAACAAACTCGCTGACGCTCTTGCGGCTATGGCTTCCCCTTTAGACTACACCATGACGATCTTCGACGCTCCTCCGCCTCCCCTGGTGCCTATTCTGGCATCCGATAGTTTTGTAGTTTTTTAAGCTCTGTGAACTACCTCTTTTAATTCCAAAAAAAAAATATTTTTCATTAACTTTATAGATTACAAGTTATTAATTTAATGAAACTTTTAAATATATTTATAGACTATAATTTGAAAATAAAAAGATAAACATATTTTTTTAATGAATATAGTTAATTTATGTAACTTAAATTGTGAAAATGTATTTTGTCACAATATAATATAATAAAATTATAATCTCGCAACTTCATCAATGGTAACTTACAAGTCAGTTCAATAACAAGTCGAGTCATTTACAAGTTGAGTCAATTACAGATCAGGTTGATAATATGTTGGGTAATATCAGTTATTTACCAGGTTAATCTCGGGTTCGGGTTCATATCAGGTTGGATACAGGTCGGGTTCAGTTATCACATTATCAGGTTGAATTTGGGTTCATGTCGGGCGCAAGTCGGGTTCAGATCCAAAATTTCTAGGTTCAACTCGAGTTTAAGTAAACACCAGTTCGAACTCGAATCGATTTCGGATCATCACCACCTCAGATCACAAGTAGTTCTAACTTAAGTCGGTTTCAGTCAATTTTGCTGATCGGGTTAACTTTTCGCATCCCTAGTGACAAGTTAGGGCATCTTCCCGGCCTTGAAGAACACTGTAGCCCAGCAAGCAAAAGGACACTGACTGATTCCCCACCTCTCTTCCTTTTCTGATAACAATTGTAATTTTCTTCCTCTTGATTTGCTTTTCTATTTTTCACCCTTGGTTGAGAATTAAATGTCTAATTATGCCCTTCGATCCTCTACTTTTCACTATATTTTCAAGGTTTAACATACAATTTGGAACCTGGTTTGTCACTTTTTACATATGTGGGACGTGTATTTTCTAGCACATTTGTAAATATTACCAAACTTAGATACTTAGATACCGCATTTATAGAAAAAAAAATTGACAAATTCAGCCAAATGGTATGTATCAAGCCTATTTTTTAATTCCAAAATTTTTGGTTTTTTAATTAAAGTACAATTGATTAAACTGTTAATTTTTTGTTAAATCTCATTAACTATACATTATTTTTTAAATTATACCTCTAATTATGAAAACACTACATATTTAAATTTAACGAGTAATGTCATCGGTTGAACTCAGGCCACTGATTAAATTCTTGGGACTGGAAGCAGAGGGATTAAATTTTAAAAGTCTAAAGAATACAGGGACTAGAGACAAGTAAAACCAAAAATAGGAAGAAGTAAAAGGGTTTCAAAGAACCCGAAATTCTGGGTTTTCTGATTCGAAGATCATTTCATTTGAGGCTAAGATCATCAACAACAGTAACTCAACTTGCGTCCACATCTTTGTTTCGTAATGAAACTGGAATCTGATATGATTATCGATTGTCAATCTGCTTTCTTTTTGTACTGTAAACAAATTTCTCAAAGAATTCTGACATTAAAATTTTCACGCTTTTTACATTGCCCAAAACCAATAGGACGAAGGAGGAAGGTGTAATTTAAAAATGCAAAGCTTTCTGGCAAGACCAACTGAGCGGATCATAAGCTTTTTCTTTCAACCAGGGCCAGGGGAATAAAGATGCAGCAGACAAGATATTGGAAAAGACCAGTCAACAAATTTGTTGAAAAATGGGGATCGATAGGGTACCTTGCCCTAATAATGGAGTTTGTTGCAAAGGATCCTAAACCCTACTGTTTATTCAACGTTATGATTCAGTTTTTTACGAGAAAAAGGATGAAAAGTACCCGTATAGTGAGCTTCAAGTATTAAAATATAGTAAATTTTTTGGGTTTGGAAAAAACCTGTTTGGTTGCCGGGAAAAGGGTATACGCAGAGATTCAAAGTATTTTAAAGAAAAGAAGGAATGAAGACGGAGAAAAAGAGAGCGGTTTACGTAAAGGGCATGCATCCAAATTAATCCAAGGAAGACTAGATCTAAGCCTTGATTCCTTCTCCCCTTACGAGGCATTCATCTTCCCTTTCTTTTTCTTGTTTTCCTTTATTTATTTGTACGAACCAGCTTGCACCAACAGTTGCAGTAGGGTAATTGAGCATGTATTGTCAAATGATTTAGGGTATATTCAAAACATATACTACTTGTAATTACCCTAACTTTTAAAAAAAATTTACGTTTTATTTAAATTTGTTAGACGAGTGAAAATTAGTAGTTAATATTAAAATCTTAAATTGAGTATTATATAATTTTCACCTTAACACTCTCATATTTTCTATCGTTAATCTTAACTATTCATTTCTAACGGTGAAAAAATTTAAAATTTAAAAGTTTTACGCCAAATCAATTGATTATGCCTCTCTTTGTATATTGCATGAAATCACCGTAGTCTTTCTTTTGTAATTCTTTAAAGAGAAAACTACACCGGTGGTCCCCTAACTATCACCGTTCTCCTGTTTTGGTCCCAAAACTATGTTTTTCGGCAAACTCGTCCCTTCTGTTACATATTTCTTATGTTTTGGTCCCGACGTTAAATAACTAACAGTTTTGCTGACGTGGCATTTTTTAATATTTTCTTAATCATTTCTCTCTCCTCTTATATATTATTTTTATTTAATTTTATTTACTCAATCATGTTGTGACACGTGTCACTACACTATTAGGTGAAAAAAAAACCCAAAAATCCTTAAAATTAGACTTGGTGCCGCTGAGATTTGAACCCAGGACCACTAGCGCACCAAGTATGCGCTTGAACCAACTAGGCTAGGCTAGATACTTAATTCAAATCTACTAACACTTATATTTAAGCTATACAAATTAACCCAAAAAAACCTAAAAACATAATTGGTGCCGCTGGAAATCGAACCCAAGACCACCAGTGCATAAGGCATACATGTGAACCAACTATGCTAGGATGGTTACCTGATTCAAATCTACTAACATTTATATTTAAGCTGTACAAATTAACCCAAAAAAATCTAAAAACACAATTGGTGCCACCAAGATTTGAACCGAGGTAACTAGCATGGAAGGCCAACATGTAAACCAATTACACTAAGCCAACTATTTGGTATAAATTTTCTAACATTTATATTTAACCTAAACAAATTAGAAACAACACATTCGAATGCAATACCTTATTGATTTTTTTTTTTAAATATTTAACCACCAAGTTAAACTAATAAATTGTGTTATTTTTAAATTAAATATATTTAACTAAATTATGTTTAAAATTAAAAAATCAAACTAATTTTTTTACTTTGATTGATAATAACAAAACTAATTAAATATTTATTTATTATTATAAATTAATATTTATTTATTATATTAAATATAATATTAATAAATATTATTAGTTTAATATTTTTTGGATTATTTCTCTCCTCTTATATTATTAATAAATATTAATTTTATAATAAACAAATATTAATTTATAATAATATTATAATAATAAATAAATATTTAATTAGTTTTGTTATTATCAATTAAAGTAAAAAAAATTAGTTTGATTTTTTAATTTTAAACATAATTTAGTTAAATATATTTAATTTAAAAATAGCACAATTTACTAGTTTAACTTGGTGGTTAAATATTTAAAAAAAATTCAATAAGGTATTGCGTTCGAATGTGTTGTTTCTAATTTGTATAGGTTAAATATAAATGTTAGAAAATTTAAACCAAATAGTTGGCTTAGTGTAATTGGTTTACACGTTGGCCTTTCTTGCTAGTTACCTCGGTTTGAATCTTGGTGGCACCAATTGTGTTTTTAGGTTTTTTTGGGTTAATTTGTACAGCTTAAATATAAAATGTTAGTAGATTTGAATTAGGTAACCAGCTTAGCATAGTTTGTTTCACGCGCATGCCTTATGTGTTGGTGGTCCTGGGTTCGATTCCCAGTGGCACCAATTATGTTTTTAGATTTTTTTGGGTTAATTTGTACAGCTTAAATATAAGTGTTAGTAGATTTGAATCAAGTATCTAGCCTAGCCTAGTTGGTTCAAGCGCATGCTTGGTGCATTGGTGGTCCTGAGTTTGAATCCCAGCGGCACCAAGTCTTATTTTAAGGATTTTTGGGGTTTTTTTCACCTAATAGTGTAGTGACACGTGTCACAACATGATTGGGTGAATAAAATTAAATAAAAATAATATATAAGAGGAGAGAAAAATGATTAAAAAATATTAAAAAATGCCACGTCAGCAAAACCGTTAGTTATTTAACGTCGGGGACCAAAACAGGAGAACTATGTAACAGAAGGGACGAGTTTGCCGAAAAACATAATTTTGAGACCAAAACAGGAAAACGGTGATAGTTAGGGGACCACCGGTGTAGTTTTCCCTTCTTTAAATTGGTTTAAATGTGTCAAACGTCCTGTAGTATATTTTGTTTAAAGTTTTTGGTTCTTCCCCTAATTTTTGTTTAGATTTCTCGTTAATAGTTGACCTCACAATTATTAAAATGGACTTAAACGATTATTATTTTCATGTAATAATCTCAAATTAGTAATGTTGTTCCTCTTTTTTAATTGCATTAGTTTAGTTCTTGTAGTTTTTCAAAATTAGCAATGTTTCCCTTCTTTTTACTTTTATCATTTTAGCCCCCGAACTCCTGAATTGTTCTCATATGATAGAGGCATTAAATTATATGCAGATGGTTGCTATTTTCTTTAACATCAGTCGTTATCACAAACTATCTTGCCATGTCAATAATATATGTCAGTCATATTATCACATCATCAAAATTAACATGTTATCATCTTATTATACGACATTAATCTAAGGGTGTAACTTAAGAGGGACACATAGGGGTTATGCCCCCAAATTTTATGACATTAATCTAATTACATACATGTTAGTCATATTATTACATCATCAAAATTGACATGTCATCATTTTATTATATGACATTAATTTAAGGGTGTAACTTAAGAGGGACACGTAGGGTTTATGCCCCAAATTTTAAAAAGTGAAAAAATTCAAATTGAAGTAATAATAAAATTGTATTATAATCCCTTAAAAATATATAATATATGTTGTTGGTTCCCTAAATTTAAATATTTTTAAATGGTTTCGTCAATATATAATGTTGAGTTCTTCCATAACATTAATTTATTAAAGAAAATGACATAATCGTACTAATTTCAAATACAATGGTAACAAAATTATAAGAAAACAAAGGAAATAACAGCATAATGAAAACATACGACATATGTATATTATTAAATTAAAATTTACTAAAAGAAGCTGCAAGTAAAGTATGGTTTAATGGCTTTAGAATAGAAGCAAGCAGGGGGTCTATGGTCGTAACTCGTAAGACATAAGCTAGGAGGAGACAAATGGAGGTTACAGTGTCACTTATATGTCATAATTCTGACAACTTATCTTTCATACGACGGTTTATAATATTTTTAATTAGTATTGTATCGTAGTCGTACCGTATCATGTAGTACCGTAAAACTACTTGTTTTCGAGACATTAAAATAATAAATTAAAATAAAAGAATCCCAATCTCCCAAGAGACATTCCAGTTGTATTCTCGTTGCTTTTGAGGAATGTTAACATTATGCGCTACTTCTCCAAAGACATTGATAATTTAAATGTTTCAATTATCATTTTTTGTATATTATGACCTTTCGAGATCTGAGAGTCGGTCTATCAACCTCGGTTTACATTAAAATTTAATTAATGATATATGAAGATTAATTGAAAGCTTTTTTATAGTTACAATGTTAATAACTTTAATATATTTAAGTCTTTTTCTTATTTAACAAATTTGCATGCATGACAGTTGGCAATTGGCATGCAAAGGCAAAATCCACCCATTTATATACCATGACGGAGTTATATTCATGATGTGGTGGCCATGGCCTTTCATTATTTTCAAGTCTATGTAAGTTTTAAAATTAACAAAATTAAATTTATATCTTTTAATTTTGTAATTAAATTATATTTTATGTCTTTGTTAGTTTTTTTAAAATAAATTAAATTATATCTAAAACTTTTAAGTACATGCTAATTTTAAAATCATTGAAGTTAAATTCATCTCAATTTTTTAATTCAATTATTCTTTAAATACTTATTTAGGGATGGTAAAATTACCCAACTCGGTGTCCCCTAACCCGATCAAATTTTTCCTCTTGAATTTCGAGGATTGGTGCGGGGCGGGTATTAAAATGCATTGAGTTGGGCGGGGCGGGTATGAGGTGAAAATTTCCCGCCCCGCCCCGATATATTTTAAATTATATATATATATATAATATTTATAAAAATATCATTATATATAAATACTTTTAGGGATTTTAACCTATTTTTTTAGTTTGTGTTTACCGTAAATTTTTGTTAGATGCTGTTCGAGTTTTAAAATATTTGATTCTGACGGCCAATGGTTAAAGTTAATTCTTTTAAATATGTATTTTTTTCATGTGAATAATTTAATTGAGTTTTATTTTATTTTTTATATAAGTTTAAAGTCTCTTGAAACCTATATTTTATAATTGTAATGGTGGTTTGGTCGAATCTAATATTTATCGTTGACGAAGATTAATATTTTTAAATTTTCGAATCAGGTCGAAGTCTAGTTTAAGATTTTATAGATCGAGACGAGTTCAGAGCAGCCAAAAAACCCGCCCGCCCCGTTGCCATCCCTATACCTATTAATTAATTTGAACTACAATTCTTGCTTCTTTCTAAAGGAAAAATATATATCAAAACAACAAGTTTAATATATATATATATATATATATATATATATATATATATATATATATATATATATATATATATATATATATATAAGTACATATACAAATATTGTATAAATACTCAATTTCACCGATGAGTCTGGAGTGCAACAAGATTATGGTACGTCTACGGTGTGATACCAACTAAAATATTATAAACACCGAGCTCGAAATATTACCTACCAACCTAAAGTGTTACACATTTTAATAACATTTTAGGTTGATAATTACGTATTAAAACTAAACTCCGAGCGCCGATACTTGTCACTTATGATAACATTATTGTCTTGCCTTTCTTCACCTATATTATACTTTTCCTTTTTTCCTTCCACTTTATTCTTTCAATGGCAGATCCATCCCTTTCAATTTCCCTTAATGTATAAATACTCATTTGTCACCGGTGAGTTTAGGGTGCAACAGGATTACGTTACGTTTACGGTGTAATACCAACTGAAAAGTTACAAAACATGGAACCTTAAACTCTTCAGTTGCCTTATATTATTATAAATAAAAGGGTAAATACTGCAATGGTTACTTATGTTTAGGGTTTTATAGTTTTGGTCACTGATATTTAAATTCGACTGTTATGGACACTTACATTTTCGATCTGTAAACTTATGGTCATTGTGACGTTTGTTACCGTTAAACCTTAATAGGAGGTTGATCTGGCACAATAAAAAGAAGAATAAATTACCTAGATAGTCCCTAAACTATTACTTCACTCCTATTTTTACCACTGAAATAAAAATAATTTATATAATTACACATTTAATTCTCTATATATTTATAATTTTTTTATTTCTTCTCCCCTCCACCATCTTCTATATTCTTCTTCAGCACTAATCCTAAACGAAATCCTTTAGTTATTCAAATCACTTTTTTCAATAATTTTCGAAAGTAATTTTGATTACGAATTCATTTTAATTTTGATTAATCTGCCAGGCTTAAATGAAAGTAATAATAATAAGCTTAAAAAAACTATTGTAATTTGTTGTCAATTATTAGCCTTGGTAAATAACTGTTTTTTTTCGTCCGGCATGTGGCAACACATGCCACACAGGAAAGAAACCTGCATCAAACATTACAAACTTATTTATTTATTTAATATGATAGGGTTTCTATATTAATTTAAAACTTAATATTTAAATCTCATGTTTTATTTAAAAAAAGAGCTCCCGTGTTATTTTTAATTTAGAAATTTTAGTTTCTCTCTCGACTTCTATTCAATTGGAAAGTTAGTTTCATCTAGTTTAATTTGTTAGAATTTAGTCTTAATTTATACTTGTAAATTAAGAAGTTAGTCCAATTGGAATGATACTATTAAACTTTTTTTTTATTAAATTACTCTCCTGAAAATCAGTAGTTGATCAGTTTACTATGATCTTTTTTAGTTTCAAGCCAATGTCAGTGATTAAAATAGAGTGGAGGGCCATGTGATTCTACATTTTAGAATGATTCAAAGGATTGGAATCATTAGATTTCTATTGGTCACAAACTCAGTCATGTAAGTCCAATTATATTTGAAATTAAGTTAAATTGAACTCTTAAACACAAGTAAAGGTATGTTTGAATTGTAGATTAATATGAAACAAAATTAGGGATTTGGTTAGATGAAGAAGAATATGGAAGATGGTGGAGGGGAGAAGAAATAAAAAATTGTAAATATAGAGGATTAAATGTATAATTATACATATTGTTTCTATTTCGGTGGTCAAAATAAGAGTGAAGTAATAGTTTAAAGACTACCTAGATAATTTATCCTTCTTTTTATTGTGTCATATCAACCTCCCGTTAATGTTTAACGACAACAAATGTCTCAGTGACAATAAATTTACAGATTAAAAACGTAAGTGATCATAACGGTAAAATTTAAAAATCAGTGATCAAAACATAAGTGACTATTTCAATAATTTACCCAATAAAAACATTGAGCATGTGGAGCCCACGAAATCCAAAGAGGCACATAACATGATGATTAATTGAGCATGCAAACATAAATGCGTATCTAAACCCTTAAATCAATAATCTGTGGGTGGGAATTGAGATTAGACATGATTAAGCAAATCCCAGAGTTTCCCATTAAACAACATTATAAACAGATCCACTTTCATTACTTCCCGAGTTTTATTTGAGGCATAATCTTATTCTTAATATGTTCACTTCTTCCCTCACTCTTCTCTCCTCTGCGTGTCTTTCACGTTCAGATTAAAACATCAGCACAAACAAAACATCCTAGGGTGTAAATGACCGAGCTTGGACGAATAAAATTATGTTCATGTTCGTTTGTTTATTTTTAAAGATGTTCATATTTGGTTCGTGTTCGTTTAAATTTTTAATATTGTGTTCGTGTTCGTTCGTTTAAGTGTTCATAAACGTGTTTGCGAACGTGTTTATTTATTCATTCGTGAACATGTTCGTGTATATGTTTAGAAATGTTAACTAAATTAACAATAAATAAATAAATAAAACAAAAACAACAAATTAAAATTTACATTTCAACGTGACCTTATATAACAGAAGTAGTATTTAGATACATCCACAAGTATTTTTATCTTATAAATGAGTTTATAAACGAACCGAACACACCTCTGTTCGTGTTCATTTATTAAACGAACATAAAAATTTTGTTTATACTCACTTATTTAGTTTAATAAGCGAACGTTACACGAACACGTCAAACACTCTATTCATTTACCCCATAAACAATCCCTCCAAATCGTAGGTCGCGTGGCGTTAAAAATGGCGACAACCCAAAATAAAGCAACAACAAGAAACACAACGCTTAGTGTCTTGGGCTAGTTGCAGTTTTTTTTTTTTTTGGTTGGTTTCCCTCGGTTTACAAAGTGGATATACAGAGAGAGTATCTTTAGGAAAGCGGTGGTCGTCCCGTTTGTCTTAAGGCCCTCACCAATCTCTAGACGATCTGATTCTTTTCTTTCCCGTTGTGATTTTCTTTGAATCTTTTGATCACATTCTTAAGAATAATTTTGTTTTTTTGTTTTGTTTCATTGATCGGGATTTAGCATGATGAATGTGGGGTCATTTATGATTTGTTTTTAACGTAATTTATCATTTTATTGTTTTTATTTTTACAATTATGTTCCCCTTTCTCTTTATTGAATATATACCTATATGCCATCTTTGACTCAAAGAGCTCCCTTCTCTATCGGCAAACTAAATTCATATATTATCATTTCAAATAAAATGTACATGTAACAAAAGAGAAATTATAATAAACTTAAATATAATTTAATCATGATTTATTATGATAAACCTTAAATCTAGACGTTTGAAACGTTTAATTATAATAACATTGTAAATACGAATATTCGTAAGATTTGACGGATTGGACTGCCTATAATAACTAACGGAGTGAGTTAGCAGTGATGATTGCTGTGTTGAATAAAACTTATTTTTGTGTGCTTTTACTTCCCATTTTATCCCAAAGGCAAAAACATTGCGTGAGGAACACCGTCGCTTTCCCCCTATCAACGAAGAGCCTTCAAAAGTTTAACTTCAAGTAATTAATCAAGGTGCATTAAATCCACGTTACCAAGGTTGTATGCTGATCGTCAATTTTCTATATGAATATACCTTTCGGGAAGCGGAGGAGTTTATTTTATTTTTAACAACCGGCTTAAACATGTTTAAACTTTAAACTATGAATTATGAGATGCAATTTGTGATTGGGGGCGTGGGAGAGAAGCGCGTGGAAACTGGGAACTATTCCATGTTCCTTGGGAGGGACAGAACAGAGATACGGTTACGGACAGTGGTTTTTGATGTATTGGGTAGGAGAGTTGTAGGGGCCTCGTGATCGGAGAAGGCAGATCCATGGAAGACTGTTCCCCCTAGTCACGTGGCCTCTTTTGACCAACCCCTTTCTCTTTTTTCTTACCTACTTGGGTTAGCTAAGGGACTCATTTTAAACTTTAATAAGTTCAAAGGATCAGAACATGATTTTCACCATTTCTTTCAAAAATATAATCCCAAGTTTTGCAAAGACTGGTCTTTCTTTCTTCTTCACACTGACTGACTGACTGACTTATTGGATGGAAATCTTCTACCCCTTTTCGGTGTCCCTACATATGCCCCCACGCTCAAAATTAAGTTTAAGGTTTAGGGTTTAGGGTTTTAGGTTAGGGGTTGTGGTTAGGGTTTAGGGAATTTAGAGTAGGGTGTATTTTTAGGGTATCCCTGACTTATTATTTTCTTTTTCTTCTTACTTATACAAGACTAGTAAGTAGTATAGTAGAATTTAACCACATTTACCTATTTTCGTATATAGGTATATTTTTAAATCTGGGTCTGGCTGCCTACCATCTTTATCTTCTGGCTTGCTATATATATACGCATGTACATGTCTCCATTCGTAATTCACGATAGCCTGGACTGCAGGTGCTGACTGCTGACTGCCATTTTCGCTATTTTATTAGCTTATAAAGCTACCAGACAACACCTCTTCTCGGTCTTCCCTCCCCTGTCTTTCTTACAGGTTTTCATTCAAACACTATATTATTGCACTTGTGTCTCAGTTATTACTGTTTGGCTTCTACTCCCCTGTCACTGCCATTTCACTATAATCTCATCATCCCTGTTTCTATTTCTCTTCATCGTCTTCAAATTGATCCCTTATTTATACAGTGCTGAAATTGAGGGGAAAGGTTATATAAATCATAGAGTAGAAAAGATGATGCACAGGTGCAGTAGCTCTCAAGGAAACATCATGGGACCGTGTTCATGTGGCTTGTTTCATGCCAAAAACAACTCCTCCATGCTTTTTTCCATGCCGAGCCACAAATCTTACGATGAAACGGATGTGTACAACTCTTTCACGTCCTCTTCATCTTCTTCGGTTGATTGCACTCTCTCCTTGGGAACGCCTTCGACTCGTCTCTGTGAAGACGACGATAGTCGTTCACGCCATGACCGCCGCTCCGCTAATTCTTGCATGTCTAACTTTTGCTGGGACTTGTTGCAAAACAAGAAGGCGCATGGTTATTCGCAGCAAACGATGAAAGCTAGCCGTCGGAGCAATGGGAATAGCGGTAGCAGCTCGGGCAATGATCCTCTCCTTGCTCGTCGATGTGCGAACTGTGACACAACTTCTACACCGCTTTGGAGGAATGGTCCCAGAGGTCCAAAGGTATTTAAGTTTTTACAAATTTAAACGACTCGTTCGATTATAGTGCTGTCTTTATTGTTTAGATTTTTATCTTTGTTTAATATTGCAGTCACTTTGCAATGCCTGTGGAATTCGATTCAAGAAGGAAGAGAGGAGAGCATCAGCAGCAAATGCGGCGGAACAGCATTATCACGGCTACAACAACAGCAGCAGCAACGATTCATGGGCTTCAATGCAATGTTTCTCATCGCCCGTCAATGAAATTAAGTTCATCGAAGATGGCGATCCCTTCCTTTCTTGGAGACTCAACGTCACTGATAGGCCAGCAAACCTTGTTCATGACTTTACAAGATGAAAAAGAAAAAGAAAAGAACCCCCCCAGACGTCATTGACGCCGGTCAACAAACCTTCTTTTCCCCCTTTGTTTAGTTTGTTTGCGTTGTTTGTCTTCCATAGATAAAGTAAGAACGGGATAATCCTACGAGCTTAGCTGCTTTTTTTGAAGTTTTCTTTAACTTTAGTTTCTTTCACTTTCAGTTTTCTATAAAAACCTTTTCGCTTTTCCCCTGGTTCCCACCAGTTGTATCAGATATCAAGATCATGATAAATATGATGATGATCAGCAGTTCAGCTCCGCTAGATTTGATTACTGATTTCCCTGATGTAATGTACTTAATAGATATTATACGACGTGTAGTTAGCTTACATATGCAAAAAAAAGGTACTGTTTTTCCTGCTATATGAAGTTATGAACTGAAGTTTGCTTTGAAGCTGCTACTTGTTGGTTCTTTCCCGTTTCTCTGAATTTCACAACTGGAAGAGAAAGTTAAGAGAGCAAAAGAAAATTTCATTGTCATTAGAATTATTACGTTTGATTCTGTCTGTGTGATGAATCCGATCAAACCAATTGCTTTGTGATTGTTCTGAGCCGGAGAGGACACTGATCGGTTCAGACGCATAGTGATGCAACTTGTCGTATTAGGGTTTGGCCTTTTCCAAAACCATAACTTACTCTGATATGCTCATATTCTTGAAATCTTGACCGTCAATTTGGCACCTTGGGACACTCCAAAATGCAAACCCCTTGTTCTTTCTCCAAAGCAATTATTTTTATGTTTGTCCTTTGGGTTTGTTGTGTGTTTAGGTTAATGATGGTGAGGCAGAAATTTGGTGCCAAATTAGTTGATGTGCTTTTATTAAGGAGATTGGTTCTAATGGTAAACAGTTTGATACTATTAATTAAGTAGGTTTCGAGTTTAGATATACAGAAAATTTTCGCTGAGTGGCTTACTTACCAAAACTAGATGTACTACGCGGGTCAATCTAGATTAATTCGAACAAAGTTTTGGAAAAATGAGAGGGCAACCAAAATAAATTAATGTGTTCTGTAATACTATGTTTCTGTGGCATGTTTTTAACTTTCTTTTGTCATTCTAAAATCTCAAATCCATGTAGATTGATTCCCTTTGTCTAAGGGAGTTCAAAACGCTATTCAACTTCTCTTAGATCATGGCATTTGTTTTATAATTTTTCTTTGTTTTTTTAATTCTCAATTTAAAACTTTATGATTTTTTTCTTAAATTGAATATGAATTTATGTAGATGAAGAGAGGTGGCCGGCTTTAGGGCAAGTCGAACCGATCGACTGTTCAGAGTCTTAATTTCCCCAATTTTAATTACTTAAACATGTGTAGTAGAAAGAGAGTCAAAATTTAGTTATAATATTAGATACATGCCTCAACCTTGGGCCATAAATAATAATAATAATAATAATAATAATAATAATAATAATAATAATATAATATTATTATTATTATTATTATTATTATTATTATTATTATTATTATTATTGGTCATAAATGACCAATAAAAAAACAAAGACAAAAATTTAATTTTGACTATTTTTTATTATAACGGTAACTCAAACTCTCAATACCCATAAATTAAAACTCTAAATTTTTTATTTCTCAAATACTCCACTCCATTCTCTAGTTCACTGCACTATTTTCGATTTCTTTCTCTCTAGTTTCTTAATTTTTTAAGCTTCAACAAATAATATTTTTCAATTCAACATCAACTTGAAAGTGCATCATTAGATCTTGGCATCACATATCAAAAAGATTGTTCAAAAGATCAAAAAAGAAAAAAAAGGAATTTATTAGTAGGGGTTTTGATAACAAAACAAGGGGTTTATTTTTGAAAAAAAGTCCAATAAAAATTATTGGACAAAAAATTTTAGTTGTACATTTTGAAGAAATAATGTTTTAATATAATAATTGAAAAATAGTTTTGAACTAAATTGAAAAGATTTCAAAAAAGACTTTAAGTCCAAACAACTTGAAAATAAGTTTGTGGCTGTTTTAAATGGTTTTGACAAGGTTTGAAACGGTTTTAAGTAGCCAAACCAGGGTTTTTAAGGTACCTGTTTCGATACAGGCTAATCTGTTTCGAAACAGTTTGAACTGCCAAAACCCGTACCGAAACAAGACTTGCCCGTTTCGATACGGAGGGTTTCAGTTTCGAAACACCCTTTTGGTGTTTCGATACACCCAACGATCAAAACCTCCCCAACGACTATTTTCCCAACAATATTTTAAATTGCATCTCAACTGTCACTCGTACCGAAATGGGTTATAACCGTTTCGATACAACCAAGAGGCGTTTCGATACGGCTTGCTGCATCAGGTTTCAACAGCTAGTTCTGAAGAAGGTCGTTCCGAAACGAGGTCGCATGTTTCGAAACGGACATCACCAGAACTGTATTTATGGTGGGAAATAAAGTCTCTGACAGCTCCAAAACACCCATAACGGCTAGTAACAGCCACAAACTCAATTGAGACTAGGGGTGGCAATCGGGTGGGGAATAATCGAAAACCGTGGGTATCCGAATCGATGGGCATGGGAATAACCGAAATCCTTACCCATGGGGACGGGGATGGGTGAAATTTTATAACCGGAGCTCAAATGAGGATGGGGACGGGGATTGTTATATCCGATCCGTGGGGATAACCGAACCGTACCCGTATAAATCATCGTGGGGATCCTTAAAAATATCTGCAAGAATCCCCAAAAATATCTGTAGGGATTCTGATATTTTACGAAGTTTGATGGCCATAAGGTTAATTTACCTATGTTTCATCAAAAATCTATTCTCACCTGAGCATGGTCGGCTAGAGTAAGTTTGAAAATTCTTTGTAAATTTTATAAAAATAATTAGAATGTTATCTATACATTGTTGTAAACATGATTTAGTCTGGTTTTGTTTAAAATACACAGTGATTGATTTAGATATGTATTCTAAATTATATAAATATTTGAGTGTTGAAAGGTCATAAAAATTTGACAGCATATTTCTTTAAAAAGTTTTAGTAATGAATTTGAAAAATCACCAAAAAATTCTACAAGTTAAATTAGGAAGTGAGCGTTATATTTATATAATCACACGAAAGTCTAGATTTGTTTAAAACAAACCGTTATTGATTTCGAGTTACATATTAGGAATTATTAATTTTTGAGTAAGCAAATGTTAGAAGAAAAGACAATATATTGTTTCGAAAAATAACAATATCAGTGACTTCGAAAATTCACCATAAATCGTACAAGTAAAACTAGAAGAAGTAATTTATATGATTGGAAAAATTATCGAATCTAGTTTCTTTTAGAACAAACATACCGTTATTTGAGACTATAGATTATTAATCACATATTTTCTTTTAAAGGTAGTGCAAGATACCATGTTTCGAACAGTTAATATTTAAGTCATGCTTTATAGTTTTGAAATTATTTGTTTGTTGTTTGATAAAACTAAATTTATCTTTTATGTTTGTAATTTTGGAGATTTAATGTTGAATATTTGTTTTATAAATTAATTTATATTTTTTAGGTATGGGGATTAACCGAAAACCGCAGGGATCCGTAAGGGATGGATATGGGGACGAAAAAATCCCCGAAATGTTTAATGGTGATTCCTCAAAATCGTACCTGCAAGTGTTGGGGACGGAGTGGGGAATGCAAAACCGTCCCCGCTCTGCCCCGTTGCCACCCCTAATTGAGACTATAAATTGAAGGCTGGAACACTTGAAAAAGGTTAGAGACAACATTCAAGCAACATGATCAAGAGAATTGAAGACTAAATCTTTATTTTACTATTCTCTTGTACATAGTCTTTAGAGAGTGAGCTTAATTGTAAATCTTTGTACTCTTGTGAGCTTAAATTTGTGTAAACACCCATCTTGAGAGGTGCTAAGTCTACCAAACAAATCCCTTGTAAAAGGAGAGGTTCTAGTTTAACCTTGAGAGAACAATTAGAGTTGGTTCTATCTTAGCCAAGTCCAAAAGATAGGGTTGTAACGATTTCCTCCTAAACTGGGAAAAGGGGACGAATTAATTGTTGAGTGAATTGGGAAATCCTTAGTGGTGTGCTAAGGTAGTGGATGTAGAGTTCATTTGGAACTTGAACCACTCTAAAATTGTAGAAATAATGTTTTGATACAATAATTGAAAAATGTTTTGGACTGATTTAAAAAGTATTTAAAACAGTTTTCAAAAGTCCAAATAACTTGAAACTATGTTTAAGGATGTTTTAAAAGGTTTTCATATGTTTTTAAAGGCCAAACTACACAAAACTGTACAAGTGTTTCGAAACACCTTAGGGCGTTTCGAAACAGGGGATTCAAGTGGCAAAATCGTTTCGATACTCGTATCGAAACGGGCCTTCATTGGACAGGATTTTTGCCCAGCGTTTCGAAACGGGCTAGGCCGTTTCGATACGCCCACGTGGCAATGACCCCAACGGTCATAAACCCCAACGGCTATTTTCCCAACTAACTTTTAAATGTAGGCGTTTCGATACAGGCTTATAGCGTTTCGATACCCGTTCCGAAACGGCAAGGGGGTGTTCCGAAACGGGTACCCTGACAGACTGCAACGGCTCTTTCTACATTGAGAGTGTTTCGAAACGGCTTCGAGCATTTCGAAACGGGGAGCTGCAGAACTGCATTTATGGTGGGAATAAAGTCCTCAACGGCTCCAATTTGATCCCAACGGCTAGTAACGGCTACAAACTCATTTGGGAGTATAAAAGGGACCTCCATGCATCAAGAGAAGGCTAATGCTCATATTGTCAAACATCAAATAATCAAGAAATTGTCTTAGTGCTTAATTTGTCATTTCTTTTATAAACAAACACTAGTGAGCCAAAATTGTCGAATTTGCTCAAGTGTTTTAGGTTTTGAGTGAGTGCTTAATTGTGCAAACAAACACCTATTAGAGGGTTTTAAGTTTGCTTTCTTTGTCTCTTTGTAAAGAGGGTTTTGATCAAGGCTTTGGGTAGAAGCTTGATCGGTTGTAAGGGTTTCCTCCTAATCCTAGAAAAGGGGACAAATCAATTAGTGGAATTGGTTGAGAAATCCTTAGTGGGAAGCTAAGGTAGTGGATGTAGACCTTGGTTAGAAGGTTGAACCACTATAAATCATTGTGTCAATATTCTTTTTAGCTTCCACAACCCTTCCACCCAAAAATTCATCTCTCCACCACTTGGTGAGCTAGTTTGATTGATCGAATCGAGCCTCTAAAAACTCAACAAAAATCATTGTGTCGCTTGTCTACCTTTATTTCGATTTTAGCCAATTTAACCACCAAACATTTACAACCTTTCTTGACGGTTTCGGTGATCGATTCGATCGTGCTACAAACTCAACACATTTAATATGGTAGCGATTAGATTAAAATTTTAGATTACAATTAAATGAAGGCTTTGTTTTTATAGTTATTCCAGGGACTCAAAAATGCCAGGACCGGCCATTGTCTTAAATATACATTTGCCATGTAAATTATACATCATCTTCTAAGTTTATGTTTGTAGAATCTTTTCGTCAAATTGGTACCAAAATTTTAATTTCTTCTGCCTGATACTTTATATTAACAATATTAACTTTCGATGATGTGATAACATAAGATTTTCTTGATTAAAAAAAGATAACATAAGATTCTACTATTGTTGGAATAATGAAGAATTATAATCCCACATTGAGTGGGAAAATATCAAGTCAAGAGTATTTATAGTGACCATTTTCTTCTCCCTTATTGAATGATAGAGAACAAGGGGTAATCTTGCGCGCTGACACGGCACGACCTATTGTGATCTTAGTCTTTGTAACACGTGTCTTCGACGTGTCCATGCACGTAGTATCATTTTAGAGAAAATTCGTAAGAATTTTTTTCTATATTTACGAATTTTCTCTAAATAAATATAAGAATGTGAAAGAATTTTGGGTGAATGTCTTTAGAGCCGTGTTCATCTGCTGAATCAGCTGTTAAAGCAAAATTAATTCAGCAGTTGAAGAGACTTAAATTCAGAGTTAAGGCAGAGTTTAATTCAAGCAATTAAATCAGATTTTAATTAGATTCTTTTTGGACAATTCTACCATGTATGAAGCCTATAAAAAGAGAAGCATTGTTTGCTTCTCAACTCACCAATTCACTCATCATTTCTCAAATCCTCTCAAAGCTTTCTAAGCTCTCTACAACGTTCAAAGGAGAAATACCACTACAGTTCACTCTGGTTTTAGGTGTACGATTCTCAGAGCGACCATGTTAACCTTGGGGGACAGTTCGTCTAATGCAGAGATTACACACTTCAGGACGAATTTGTTTTTAAGGCAGTGATTTTAACCACGACACGATTTCGTTGCTTTATTCCGTTGAATTTACTTTTATATTTTTCAGTCAGTGCTAACGATGTAATTTTGAAGTATACTTTCCAACAACTATGTGTCAATGACGATGTCTTTGTGTTTTGTTGTTTTTTTAAAACTTCTAAACTTATAGAAATACTAAAAATAGAAACATAGTT
This sequence comes from Hibiscus tridactylites, assembly GCA_958450335.1. Classification (NCBI taxonomy): domain Eukaryota; kingdom Viridiplantae; phylum Streptophyta; class Magnoliopsida; order Malvales; family Malvaceae; genus Hibiscus; species Hibiscus tridactylites. The sequence goes on from OY288284.1 coordinate 68,258,859, forward strand.
TTATTAATTAGAAACAAATTAAAAATATCAAATATTTACTTATGGGAGTTGGTCCAAGTGGTAAGTAACTTGATATCGCTTAAGCATGTCTCGAGTTCGAGGCTTTGTATATGCATAAATTTTTTCTTGGAGATTCACCCACCAAAATCAAATGTGTGACGCAGGTCAGTCAGATTAGTCATGACAAAATTCTGAAAAATCAAGAGAAAAATTAAAATCTCACATTTAAAATCTAAAACACTTAAAAAAAATATTTTTCATATGAATCCTGTAAATCTAAAATATGGGTTTGGATTTAAAGTTGAAGTTTTATAACACAAGAATATTGTAATAAAGCAAAGTTATCACAAATATTATATCAATTGAAAAGCTTGTTTCAATAGCAAATACACTCATTTTGGTGTGCCATCGCCTTTTTTCGCCCCCATATGGGCTTACTGGCTTAGGCCTTATAGTTAGTCTTATTTTCTTCATTTACCAAAAAAAGCAAATATACTCATTTATTTGAGTACTTTTCAGAAAAATTTATACCCAAATTAAATAAAAAAATGAAAAGAAAACAATGAAAGGGAAACAAATGAAAACAATGAAAGGGAAAGCGAAATACCATGCTCTTATAATAAAATAAAATAAAAATTTGTGTCGACATAAAATGAAGAATATATTAAAGGTCCGAAAAAACGTAAATAAATGAGTAAAGTGGACTATTCAATTTTAATTAGAGAGAAATTGATAATGCTAGTCGATTAATTTTTAATATTTTTTTTTGAAATAAATAAATAATTATATTATTATTGACACATGGTATAATATTATGTTGTCAAGTCATTAAAAGTTTTTACTGTTAGTTCAAGTATTAAATTTACGAATGAAATTAAAATTTGAATATTAATTTAAGATTAACATTTCTTTAACTATAACATAAAAAAGAAAGAACATGTTAAGAACAAAAAATATACTTAAATCTAAAAAGAAAGATATATTTGAACACTAACAATGATGTTAAAGACATGTTACATATGATTTACTAAGATATATTTGAAGCAATAAATAAATAAATTGATAAAAAAAAATACATGTGGTGATATTTTATATTTCGTCCTTCGGAGAAAATAATTAATAATCTTAAATATATTTATATTTATGTTAACGATAATGGTGATCATTGGTGAATGAGTTTAATTATCAAAGGAATGTTCGATAGGGAAAAGCCCTACGCATATAACCAACGTTTACGATATTAGTCTATGTTTAGAACATTAAATGAAGGATTTATATCTAATACATTAGCAGTAGAAATTTTTAATTTCTATAAGCGTCTTAATTTTAGAATTTTAGGACTCGATTTATGGTGTAAGGGTTTAGAATATAGTGGTAATGGTTAGAATTTAGGGGTTAGGGTTAGGATTTAGGGTTTTAGTTTTAGGGTAATGTGTTGAGAATTTATGTTTTAACATATAAATCCTAAATTATAACCCCTAAACCTCAAATTCTATTCATAATCACTAAATTCTAAACTATTAAACCTAAACCCCTAAACTTTACACCCTAAACTAAGACCTTAAACCCTAAAACTAAGACACTTGTAAAAAGTAAAAAATTTCACCGGCGGTGAATCAAATAATTATCCTTAAATGAATAGTTGGGAAAACAACAAACAAACAATAAAGGTGGATAAACAACCGGAGAACAACTTGGACAACATAGGCCCAAAAAACACGCTATTAAGATTTTATATGCTTTTATGCTGGTATCATTGTTTGTTTCCATGGTAGTTTTTCTTCCTTGTTTTTATGATAATTTTAATATGTTATTTATGACGCGGTGTCGGTTTTTGTGATAATTTCTTATTTGAGGAGATTAACGGTCTCTTCATAATTTTTTTGATTGAAATGAATATGTAATCATGTGCCTCGTTAAAAAATTTCCCTACAACTAGTTGGAAGAAAAAGAGTGCACAGGAAACATTTACAGAAAAACATCGAAACTCGCTCGCCAACTTAAAACAAAAACCACAAACAAAAAATTTAAGTAATACCATGATCCTTATCAAAATTAAAACAATCAAGAATAAACTCAGGTGGAGTACGGAAAAGATGATCACTCATCTCTGAATCTCGAAGTAAAGCTGCTAGCCGGTCCGCAACTACAATAACCTTTCGGTTAATATGTTAAATCTCAACCTCCCAATTACTCCCCAACATCTCTATGATATCCGCCACCAACGCGCTCTCATACAAAGCATTGGATCTTTCATTAAAAATATCCGTCACAGTTACATTATAGGTTTCGACCACGACTTTGCGCCACCCTAACCTCCAGCAATGAACAAGAGCATCAGAAACAGCCCACAATTCCGACATTAACACATTGCACACTCCAATACTACGTGCAAAACCAAATAGCCAATCGCTATTGTGATCACGGATTACGCCTCTAATGACCGCCATATTTCAACTCCCCCAACAGCGCCATCAACATTAACCTTAACCCAGCCCTACGGGGGAGCCTGCCAAGCGAACATCACAGCTGCAGCCCGTGGAGCAACATTCGGAGCAAACATTGAGGACACACATTCATCTCGGAGTCTTATACATTGGAATAACAGATCCCCTCGATTAACATAATTAGGATAAAAAATCTGATTGCATTGCTGGTTCCACAGGGTCTATTTATAATTTGATGTGCTTTTATAGTTTTTTTGTTGATGTGTCAAGATTTTGACACAAAAAGATTTATCCAATTAAAAGTGTTCTAGTCTAAACACATGGTTGTTAGATTTTAGTTCAATGACTGCGATTTTTTGAAAGTGACGAATTTTTATTTTCTTGCTTATATACCCTTTAAGTTTTAATGTATATTTCGTTTAGTTTATATGATTATTCATGTTCAATAATATATTGTGTTTATAACTTTTCCCGTTTATAATAAAATCCAATTTATGTTCGTATTAAAATAAATTACACCATCCAATCGATGAAATTCTTGATTAATTCTATCGGTAAAGGTCGACTATGAGGCTTCATGTTTTAATTATTTTTTTAACAAATAACTTTAACTGAATTTTATTAATTAAAAAAAGAGTTACAAAAATATAACACTATGTAATATCTATGTGTTGAATTGAAGGAAAGAAAGAAACTAAAAGGAGAAGAGAAACCCTAATCGGCACAGAGAAGAAGAAGAAAAGACGCGAGAGAAAAAAAAATTGTTTATTATTGATTCAGATATTTTTTATTACAAGGCCATTCCCGAATGTAGGCCAGATGCCCTAATTTACCGCACAACTGACACTAAAATCGAATCTTGCCACGCCTACGGCCATAGTTAGGAGGTTGCTGACGATACGGTCGTTGATTGGAGCTGTCGGTTGCAAACTCAGAGGATCCAGGGGATACTTGAACAGTATGAGCACTCATACTTACTGACTGAGCCTGATCAAAGATTATCTGCAGAGCTTCAGCGTCCACTAAGATCGTTGCGACATTATCAAGGGAGAAAGGTTTCCGGCTAGCAGTTATGACTGCCGCAAACGATTTATACTCAATAGGGAGACCGTTGACTATGGTTGCAATGTGCTCAGTTGTGGAAACAGGACTGCCACAGGATGCAAGAGCATCACAGATTTCTTTCACCTTAGCAATATACATTCGCATGCTCAAACCCCCTTTGCGAACCGATCTGAGTTTAAAGTGTAGACTCATAACAGTTGTAGTCGATTTGCTACTGAAATGTTCAACGACGATTGTCCAGATCTCGGCAGTGGTTTCTGCCCCAACAAAGTTCGTCAGAAGGTGAGAGCTCATCGTAGAAAGTGTAGAACTAATGTTTTGATATAATAATTGAAAAATGTTTTGGACTAATTTGAAAAGAATTTAAAACTTGGTTTTAAGTCCAAACAACTTGAATTTATGTTTGAGGTATTTTAAAATGTTTTGGTAAGATTTTTCATGTTTTTAAATCAACCAAACTTGTGTTTTCAAAGTGCCCGTACCGATACGGTCCAACCCGTATCGATACCTTTTCTGCCCAGTTTGGTTACTGTCAAAACCCGTATCGAAACAGGCTTGGCCGTTTCGATACGAAGAGGGGTCGTTTTGATACGCCTGGTAAGCGTACCGATCCCCAATTAACAACCCCAACGATCATATTTCTCAACGGTCTTTTAAACGTCATACCGTACCGATGCGCCCTCAAGTGTATCGATACCCTAGGCTAGCAAGAGCCCAACAGCTAGTTTCTGATGAAGGCCGTACCGATACGGGTCCAAGTGTATCGATACGGAAGGCTGCAGAACAATATTAATGAAGGAAATAATGTCCTCAACGACTCCAAATCATCCCTAACAGCTAGTAACGGCTACAAACTCATTAAGATGTATAAAAGAGACATTCATGCATCAAGTAATGGTTAATGCTTCAATTGTCAATCAACAAATGATCAAGAATTGTCTTTGTACTTAAATTGTCATTTCTTTGTATAGACAAACACTAGTGAGCCAAAATTGTCAAATTTGCTCAAGTGTTTTAGGTTTTGGGTGAGAGCTTATTTGTGCAAACAATCACCTATTAGAGGGATTTAAGTTTGCTTATCTTTTCTCTTTGTAAAGAGGGTTTGATCAAGGCTTTGGGTAGAAAGCTTGATCGGTGTATAAGGCTTTCCTCCTAAGCCTAGAAAACGGGACGAATCAATAGTGGATTGATTGGAAATCCTTAGTGGGAAGCTAAGGTAGTGGATGTAGACCTTGGTTAGAAGGTTGAACCACTCTAAAATCATTGTGTCATTCATCTTTTAGCTTTCACACCACATCCACCCAAAATTCCACCTCTCCACCACTTGATGAGCAAGATTGGTTGACGGAATCGAGCACCTCATAACTCAACAATTGGTATCAGAGCTTGGCTCAATCGAAGAGGATTAACATCCTATTGAGAAGATCCGGCAAGCTCGATCAACATTTCACACAACCGGCTCAATGGCGAAATCCATCGACAAACCGCTCTTCTTCGACATAACCCAATATGCCCAATGGAAGACAAAGATGAAGTTTTTCATTAAGTCAAGAGACTACAAGCTATGGGACATAGTTGAAGATGGTCCGTTCGTGCCTCAACGAAGCAAAGCGGAGTGGAGTGTCGACGATCGCAAGAAGATGGAGCTAAATTGCAAAGCCTTGCACATCCTCTTTTGTGCATTTGACCTAGGGGTGTAAACGAACCGAGCTTGAACGAACAATGGTATGTTCGTGTTCGTTTATTTATTTTTAAAGGTGTCTGAACTCTGTTCGTGTTCGTTTAAATTTTTAATGGTATGTTCAAGCTCGGTTCGTTTATTTTTTGGTGCGTTCGGGCTTGGTTCGTTTAATGTTCACGAACATGTTCGCTTAAATGTTCGCCAATTTGTTCGTTTAACATTCACGAACATGTTCGTATAGCGTTCACGAACATGATTGTTTATATATGTTCGTCAACTTGTCCGTTTAGCGTTCGTCAACACTATCTTACACCAATGTAAATCAGTTATTTACACTGTCTTACACCCCTACTTTGAACTTTATAAACGAACATAAACGAGCTAATAAACGAACATAAATGGGCTTATAAACGAACATAAATGAGCATTTAAACGAACATAAACGAGTCTATAAATGAGCTTCTAAACGAACATAAACGAGTTTGTTCTTTAACATAAACGAGCCGAACACACCTATGTTCGTGTTCGTTCATTTATTAAACGAACATAAAATTTTTGTTCATACTCGTTTATTTAGCTTAATAAACGAACATAAACGAACGTTATACGAATAGTTCGTCGAACACTCTGTTCATTTACACCCCTAATTTGGCCCAACCATCTATGAGAAGATGTCTTCTTGTGAGAGTGCTAAGGAGGTATAGGACAAGCTTGAAGTCACATACGGGGGAACCGATGAAGTTAAGGAGACCAAGATTGGGCTCCTCACCTTAGAATATGAGAACTTCAAAATGGATCCGGAATAGAACATCGAGAAGATGTTTGATAGGTTCTCCACTATCACCAATGGTCTCAAAGGCTATGAAGAAGCCATCCCGAAGGAAAAGCTTGTCCGAAAGCTCATCTACTTACTTCCCGAGTCATGGGACTCAAAGAGGACCGCCATCATCGAAGCTAAGAATTTGAAGACCTTGAAGCTTGATGAACTCATGGGGTCACTCCTTACTCATCAAATCATGAAGAAGAACAAAGAAGATGAGAAGAAGAGGGAAGAAATTAGAGCTATGGGAGAGAAGAAGCTCAAGGGGCTTGGCATCAACACCAATACCATTGCTCTCAATTCCTCCACACGTCATCATGAAGATTCAAGTGAGGAGGAAAGTGAAGATGAAGAGATGACCTATCTCTTCAACAAATTTGTCCAGTTCATGAAGAGCGAAATGGAAAATTCCAAGCATAAATCAAGGAAGAAGATGAAGGAATTCCACAAGTCCAACAAGAGGGGATCATCTTCAAAGCAAGCATATGTGGCCACATGGAGCGATGAAGACTCCACCGATGATGAAGTAGCCCACCTATGCTTGATGGCCCTCAATGAGGGGGAGATAACTTCTAACTCATCTATTTTAAATTTATATACATTTGATGAGTTGCAAGATGCCTATGATGATTTGCTTTTGGAATTCAAGGTTTCATTTTCAAAAAACGAAAAAGTTGATTTCAAAAATAAAAATTGAGAATGATTTGCTTTCCAAAACAAATCTTGAACTTGAAGCAAAATTGAAAAGTTTTGAACAAAAATGTTTTGATTTACAAAATTTGCTTCTTAAAGTTCAAAAAGAAAAGGATTTGATTTCCAATGAACTTCAAAAGAAAAATGATTTTGGAAAATCAAATTTTTATATAAGACAATCTAGTGCCCCTAGATTTGTGAAAGGAAAATGTTTTCGAAGTATTTGGGTCCCAAAAGGACTTAGTACTTCAATTAAAAGGGATGACATTGAAAAATGGATTCCTAAAGGGACTAAAGTTTGTGTTACTAATGTCAATAGATCCAAAGCAATTTGGATACCAAAAATTACTTTATTGTCTTTTGCTAGGTGTGATGGAGATGTTCAACAAGTCCAATTAATGAGGGGAGCTCCATGCACACTAAGGAAAAACACTTGAAGAAGGAAGGCTTCACGTCCTCCCTTGAGTTCAAGTGTGGTAAAATCTAGTTGTTTTTGTTTTTATTTGATTTATTTTTTTATTTATGTCAACTAGATGATCATATATGTTGGACTAACATTCTTATGATGCTTTGAGTAAAGGGGGGCCTTTTCAAAACCAAAAATTCTTATTTGTCATTTTTTACCTCTACCGTTATTTTGAACTTGAAAGTGTAATTTTTTTTTGATATAACAAAAAGGGGGAGAAAAGTGGTTTGAAAGGTTTGAAAATTTGAATTTTTAAATGAATAAGGGGAGCTTTATTTGATTTCATATCTTTAATCTCTTATTCACTTTTTTAAACTTAAAGGGGGAGAATCCCAAACAATTTTTCAAGTTAGTTTTATTATATCAAAAAGAGGGAGATTGTAGAACTAATGTTTTGATATAATAATTGGAAAATGTTTTGGACTAATTTGAAAAGAATTTAAAACTTGGTTTTAAGTCCAAACAACTTGAATTTATGTTTGAGGTATTTTAAAAGGTTTTTGGCAAGATTTTTCATGCTTTTAAACAACCAAATTGAATTTTTAAAAGTGCACGTACTGACACGGTCCAACCCGTATCGATACCTTTTCTGCCCAGTTTTGTTACTACCAAAACCCGTATCGAAATAAGCTTGGTCGTTTCGATATGGAGAGGGGTCGTTTCGATACGCCTGGTAAGCGTACCGATCCCCATTTAACAACCCCAACGGTCATATTTCCCAACGGTCTTTTAAATGCCATACCGTACCGATGCGCCCTCAAGCGTATCGATACGTCTAGACTGCCAATAGCCCAACAGCTAGTTTCTGATGAAGGTCGTATCGATACGGAAGGCTGTAGAACAACATTAATGAAGGGAAATAAGTCCTCAACGGCTCCAATTCATCCTCAACGGCTAGTAACGGCTAATAACTCATTAAGGAGTATAAAAGGGACCTTCATGCATCAAGTAATGGTTAATGCTTCAATTGTCAATCAACAAATGATCAATAATTGTCTTTGTACTTAAATTGTCATTTCTTTGTATAGACAAACACTAGTGAGCCAAAATTTTCAATTTTGCTCAAGTGTTTTAGGTTTTGGGTGAGAGCTTATTTGTGCAAACAATCACCTATTAGAGGGATTTAAGTTTGCTTATTTTTTCTCTTTGTAAAGAGGGTTTGATCAAGGCTTTGGGTAGAAAGTTTGACCAGTGTATAAGGGTTTCCTCCTAAGCCTAGAAAAGGGGACGAATCAATAGTGGATTGATTGAAAATCTTTAGTGGGAAGCTAATGTAGTGGATGTATACCTTGGTTAAAAGGTTGAACCCCTCTAAAATCATTATGTCATTCATCTTTTAGCTTCCACACCACATCCACCCAAAATTCCACCTCTCCACCACTTGGTGAGCAAGATCAGTTGAAGGAATCGAACACCTCATAAATCAACAGAAAGTAACCACATCGCGAGAGCACTATCCTGTGCTACAAAATCTTCATAGGCTTCATTCGCAACTTCAGATCCATCCTCCTTTCGAACTGTAGCCGGCGGAGCCTTACGAGGTCATGTTAGAAAACTCTCAAGTCGGTGACTCCTCACCGTCAACAGCACCTGATGTTTCCAGATCAAGAAATTGGTGTCGTCAAGAAGGACATTAACCTTCTTGTTAGTAAACGCCCTGCCAGATCGGGCCGCCAAACCAGAATCTGCATCACTAGAGACCAAATCACCAGAAGTCGACATCGAAATGGTGTAAACAAACGGAGATAATGAAAAAGAGAAAACGAACAAGAAACGTAAATACCAGAGGAAGAAGAGAAGCAGCTCAGCAACCGAAATGACCCATACATTGCCCAGTGAATGATTTCGTGTTGAATTGAAGGAAAGAAAGAAATTGGAAGGAGAAGAGAAACCCTAATCGGCACAGAAAAGAAAAAGAAATAACGCGAGAGAAAGAAAAATAAAATATTATTTATTATTGATTCAGATATTTTTTATTACAAGGTCATTCTCGAATATAGGCCAGATCCAATGATAAGGCCAGGGTTGGGTCACCCTTTCATTTATATAGTCCAAGCTCTAACAACCTTGGTTATTAATTAACCAACTTGTTAAGAGCAACCGGCTCAACAGTCCAGCTAACAAACTTTAACAGACTAAAAAGAAAGCCCAACGGCTTCAATAACAAACTCCAACACTATGGAGATAAAAACATTAAAAAATTAAAAAGCGTAAAAGATAAAATTAAACACAACCATTCTTAAAAAATTGTTTTGAAAAATTAAATACCAAATAGATTTTTATTATTTTTAATTTTGAAAACAAAATTCTATCTCCATTAATCACACTCGTTTTCTAAATATTTAGAAAATCAAAATGAAAATTGTCGTCGTAATTATGCATATATAAAACACCAAAAATAGATGTCCGCGTCGAGAAACCGAATGATTGTTCGGACATGTTCTTTTTTGCTTTCGGCAGCTGCGAATCAAGACACGCACGCTTTTATATTCCTCTGATCACCTCTTAGCCTAAGATCTGACATTCTGTTTTTGTTTTTTCCTTACTAATTTGCAAAGCTTAATAATTCATTTGAGATGTGATAAATTAGTAAGTGCAACGTTTAAGGAGAATTGGAAAAGCATGAAGTTTTATGTAGACATATGCTTTATTAAATTAATAAAAGGTAAATTATATAAATGGTCTTTGAGCTTTTAGGGTGCTTTCATTTTAGTCACCATACGTTTAACACTTGCGTTATAATCACTAAACTTTTAGTTCACTTTCAGTATGGTCCCTTATGTTACCTTCTGTTAGAAGCTGCAAGGGGTGTTTAAAAATGTCTGATCCGACCGATGCAATTATCTATTGATCCGATCCGAAAATTCGGATATCCGGTCTGATTTTAAAATTTCCGCATCGGATACAGAATACAATATTTCAAGTTTTGGATTATCCGAAAATTAAAAAATTCATGAATATTAATCTTGTTATATTTAACAATTTGATGATTGTTATATCCGAAAATAATTAAAAAAACAAAGTTTTTATAAATGCAAATATTGTTATATTTAGCAATTTGTTGTTTGTTATATTCGAAATTCCAAAATTTTCATAAATATGACCTTCAAATTCGAAAAAAATAACTAAATCAAATTATATTTTTAGATAATCAGATATCTGAATATCTCGATATCCCGATTTTTTAGATCGAATACGGATCACTACATTGTCGATCCGAAAAACTGAATATTCGAAAAAATTAGATCTGATCCGATCCGATAATGAACACCCATAGTTGAGGTGACATGTTAGTTTTCATTTTTCTTGAATAAAATATATTATTCATCACTCAACTTTCTTCCCACTCCTATTTCGGTCACTGAAGTGTAAAAATTTCAATTTAATAATTCAACTTTCGAATTGTTCATATTTTGGTCACTCTCGAATTACATGGTTATACAAATAGGAGTGAGAAGAAAGTTGAGTAATGAACGGTGTAGTTTACTCATTATTTAATTTAGAAAAAATGATTAGTAATGTGCCACATCAGCATCTTCTAACTGAAGCTAACGTGAGGGACCATACTGAAAGAGAATTAAAAATTTAGTGATTATAATGCAAATTTTAAAAATTTGATGATCAAAATGAATATGTTTTAAAAATTCAGTGGCCACTTATAGAGTTTACCCACTAATAAATACTCTACGTTGGCGTAAAAGTTGTATACGTGATAATTTTTCATTAAAAATTAAAACAGTGCTTACTGAGTTCAAGCATTGATTTGAAAAGATTCAAACAATTTTGGAGAAAACTTTGATATACACGTGTATAAACTTTAATTTATACAAGTTTGTTGGATTTGGGGGTTAAAATTTATGTTTAGAGTTTATGAGTTTAGGTTACAGGGCTTAAAATTTGGGATTTAAGGTTAGAAGTTAAGGTATAAGGTTAGTGTTTAGAATTTATGTTTTTAGGTTTAATCGTTTAGAATTTAGATTTTAAAGAAGGGTTATGTAATATTTTTTACACAGCTTGTGTATAAAAATATAATAATAATTTTTTTTAGATTAATTTGTTGACATGTTTTGTTCAAATAACTCCATATTAAATAAGGAAAATACTTTGATACACAATCTTTCCAATTTTATTGTTTATAGATTTAGGTTGTGGTTAGGGTTTAGGGGTTTGGGTTGTAAGGGTATAATTTAAAGTTTATGGTTAGAATTTAAAGTTTAGGGTTTATGGTTTAAGGTTTAGGGTGATAAGGCTATGGATTTAGGTTTTAGGGTGTTAATGCTAGAGATTTAGATTTTAGATTTTATAGCTTAAATATGAAAGGTTGTGTAATTTTTTTTACACAGCTTGTGTGTCAAAATATAGCTCATTAAATAAAGCATTTTAAAGTAGTATAAAAATAAGGGTTTTATTTTGATGCACAAGCTGTGTAAACTTTTTTTACACAATCCTTTTATAAAATTTAAAATTTAAATCACAAACCCTAACAACCTAAAACCTAAGCCCTAAACCCTAAACTCTAAATTCTATTCATAAACCTTAAAATATATACCCTACATACTAAACCCCTAAACCCTAACCTAAAACCTAAAACCCTAAACCCTAAAATTAAAGGGCTTGTGTAACAAGCTTGTGCATCAAAGTATTTTCCTAAAAATAATAGTTATATTTTGATACACAAGCTGTGTAAAAAAAATTATACAACCCTTTATATTTAAGCTATAAAATATATAACCTAAATCCCTACTCCTAACACCCTAAAACTTAAACTCTAAACCCTAAATTCTAGCCATGGATCTTAAATTCTACACCCTACAACCTAAACCCTAAACCACAACATAAATATCTAAACCCTAACATTGAAAAGCTTGTATAAACTTTAGTTTACACAAGCTTATGTATCAAAGTATTTTCCTAACAATAATATGATTATATTTTGATATAACAAGTTCTGTAAATTTTACCCTTTATATTTAAGCTATAAAATCTAAAACCTAAATCCTTAGCCCTAACACCCTTAAACCTAAACCATAAACTCTAAATTCTAACCATAAACCTTAAACTCTACACCCTACAAACTAAACACTTAAACCCTAAAGGCCTAAACTACAACCTAAAACCCTAAACTCAAAAATTGGGAAGGTTTAATTTACACAAACTTATGTATTAAAGTATTTTTTTCAAAATGATTAATATCCTATACACTGGCGGTGGAAAACAAAGTTTCCACAAGCGGGGTTATTTAGGGGTTTAGGGTTTTAATTTAGGGTTTAGAGGTTAGGGGTTTAGGTTGTAGGGTTTATACTTTAGGATTCATGGTTAGAATTTAGGTTTTATGACTTAGGGTTTATGGTTAGATTTTTAGGGTTTTAAGGTTAAAATTTTAAATTTTAGATTGAAGCTTAAAAATAGGCATGCTTGTGTAAATTTTTTTTTTACACGTACAGTGTATTAAATATTAACCCTTTTCAAAATAATATTAGAAGAATCCTTGTTAACGTGAGAGTTCAAGACTGTCGCAAGAACCATAAGTTTTCTGAATTCAACTAATAGACTTATTTTGAGATATAGTCTCAAGTTTTTCAAAGGTAACTCAAAGTCTAGGTCCAATTCGAAGACAAATCTAATGACTTCAATAAAACTTTATGTTTCTTTACGACTACTTAATTACAAGGACGTATGTTGTCCTATAACGAGAGTTGTTTCGATATCTGACCCTCAATCTCTTGACAGGGCAACGTGCGTGGTTAGGTTCATGTTCAGAGTTTCAACTCAATTTACATATTGCTTTTTCTTTTCTTCATCTTTATTTATGTTGTTTTTCATTTTTTTTTTCACTCAAAAAGGGGTAATTTTATTAAAATATTTATATTTAATATTTAATTACGAAAATAGCATCTATAGAAGATTAACTTCGGATGTAGTAGCCTTACAGTGAAAGCGTGTTTTGTCAAAAATACTTTAGTATACGTGGCAAAGTGGGATGGAAAACGTTTTTGGCCTATGTGGAAAAGTGGAAAGGAAAACGGTTTTGGTCTACATGGAAATCTGATTTTGTTTATGGTTTAAATTTAAAATGTCAGGTTTTAATATTCAAAACAAAATGTAAGGTTTTAAGATTATAAAATGTAGATTTTAAAGTTCAAATAGACAAAATTGTATATAAAAATTATCATAGAAAAACACCGTTTTAAGTTCAAATCCACTGTGCCAAATTCGGCGACTAGAATTTTAAGAAACAATATAAATATTAATTTGAGTATGCATTGAGGTTTAAGTCATCAAGGGTGTCACATATATTTTAATATTAAAAGGATAGAACGATTCCTTCCTCTTCTCCTTGCTTCCTTGTGATTACTGATTAATAAAGGATAAAAGGATAAATACTCTTTCAGACGTTATTCGGACTCGAACTATTTTCATGCATTGATACGTTTTTTTACACAAATATAAACCGCTAACATAAAACAAAGATCAAATTTTGGAAGACGCGTTTGATCAAAAGTGTTTTCAGTCCCATTTTTCGGAATTAATTATTAAAACAGAAGAAGGGATGGCTAACTTTTCTCTGAATATTTCTCTGGAGCGGTTTTTTTTCTATTCATCAAAACTTTTTATTTTTCTTGGATTGTTTTGAGATTAGAATTGAATTTCTTCGCAATGGAAGTTGCATGGATCAATTGCGAGATGTATGCAATGGATTTCAACAATCATGGATTACTACAATCAAAATTGTTGAGTATGATGGTTTTTTCAAGACTATAGTTCTTGAAGTTCATGGGTTACTACACTATATTGGACTAGAATTTGGTTGCTTCCACTTGTTAGTGGATGGATCTGCATCCATGGGAATGTTTCTATACATTCCCAAACATGATTATCCTCTTTTTACATTGATCGGAGGTAGTTACTTTGGTAACCGCCAAAGGGAGGTAGTTACCTTCTTTGAAGAGGAAGAAATTTTCCAGATTTTGCGATTTGGAAAAGAAAATCTTGCATGGATGCAAGACTGTTACTATGATCATCGTGTTATATTGGATATAATTCATTTCTTAATTTCTGGAAATTCGATATATGACCATGGATGGTGGTTTTTGGCAGTTTCTTGGCGGTTATATTCTACATATTTCTCATGCTTCGTGTGGCAACGAACACGTCTTTTTGAATTTCTGCAGTTTTTATTTGTGGAAATTGTGGACGAATCATTATGGATTCAAGAGATTTCCAACTTAAATTCTCAGAATTTTTCAACATGCTTCGTGATGCAACGTTCACGTCTTTGGGAATTAATTCTAAATTCTATAACAATTGTGGACTGTTCGCATATGAACAATGAGATTGTTAATGGCTTGAATTATTTTCCCAGATTATTCTTCTTGGATTTGATCCATGTTGGTTATGGATTACAAAATTTTGTTGTTGCTACGGAGATTCAACCGTTGGATATACGGTTGAAGCGAGAAAGAAGTATGGACCGTTTGATGGCTGGTTTTGGCGGTTACAAACGGTGCAACAATATCAGGTTGCAACCGAAGGCTCCAAGGACTCCACAGATGGTGGGATCATGGCTCTTTGCTGCTGCACCATTGAGGGTTTGGGTTGTTTGTGTGCGAGCCATGGACCGAACCGGGCTAGCCCGTGTGTCAGTTACTGGCGGTTCAAAACAGTTTGATGGCTTCTACATGACCTATGTTGTACCATATGGGGTGCGGTTTGTTTACACGCAGGTGCACAATGAGCATTGCACCAGGGTGTGGTTCGGTTAGAAACTAAACCATATGGTTTTAATAGGATTCGATCCTACTTCAATTGGGGTGAATGGAACAAGGAGGGCTTTTATGGGATTCGATCCCGTGTCTCAATTTTCTCTAGATGGTTATTCTATGATCCCAAGGATGGCTTTCATGGGATTCGATCCCGGATCTTTGCCTTGGTTCCAATTACTTATAAAAGGTGGATTGGCCTCCAGGGGATTCGATCTCGGAACTCTTGTTTCAATCCGTGTCATGGGTATTCTTAGGCCGTTGGATTGGATAGATTGGATTTTTACAGCTGACTTGAGCCGTTTGATAAATAGTTATCAAAGTTTGTGTTTCTTTAACACAATGAGCCTTGTTTTATTATATCTGATAAGCAGTTCTGCTTATTTATTTTTCAGTTCACAAGGACGGTTACTTCACATTCACCATGATCTCCATTTCATTGTTAGTGGACGGTTGCCACTAACTCATTTATTTGCAACTACATGGTCGGCTGCTCTTGGCTATTTAAGAGAGAATTTATCCTCATTTAAATCCTTTTTCTCTGCTGAATATTCTCTCAAATTATACGAGTTCTCCCCTCTCACAATGGCTGCAAATCTACATGTTATGATGGCTAATCTTCGGTTTACAGAGAAGGAAAAGGCTGTTGTGCTTGAAAGCTGTCCGTCCGACGATGTTTCAATGGCAGCGGATGTCAAATATGGGTTAGTTGGTAAGGTGATCACACCTAGGCTGATTAATTCTAATACTTTTATTCGAGTATTTTCAAGTGTGATGGCAGACGAAAATGTGGAGATAATGTCTTTGAAGCCGAGTATCTTTTTATTCAAAGTTCCAATGGAAGCAAACCTTGAAAGTCTCATTAAGCGTGGACCGTGGCTGTTCGATGGTGAGCCCATTGCAATGACTATTTTTCGACCAGCCTTGTCCCTCGACGAATACCGATTCGACACCATGTCTTGTTGGATTCGGGTATATGATTTACCTTTGGAGAAAATGACAATGACAATGGCACGAAAGATTGGTGCTTGTTTTGGTGATTTGGATCATGTCGATTGTCGGCAAATTAACGGAAATTTGGGTGAATATTTCTGTGTCAAAGTTGAGTTGAACATTACTCAACCTCTTTTGAGGATGGTGATGTTACCGAATGGTGATAATGGCCCGAGAATTTGTCCTATCCAGTATGAGAAATTACAAAAGTATTGCTATTTTTGTGGTGTTTTAGGACATGAAGTTGAATTGCGTCCGAAAGAAGTTCCGAAGAACGAGACTCTCCCTTATGGCCCTTGGTTGAGTGTCCCGGTGGAGACGAGGATGCTGAGGTAGCGTGCGAGGAGAGGCATTGTGGCTGCCCGTGAGATTGATTTGCCTCGTGTTCCTAGTGGCCCATTGCTGCCGGCGCCTACGGATGTTCCATCGTCAAGTGCGATTGCTCCAGCCGTGTCCGCACAAGAAGTGGGCAATGCTGTGCTACCGGGTGCTAGTGGTGAGGGTCTAACCGTGGGGGATCTTGATGCCCTCGACATTGATCTTCCAGCTTTGGGAGATGATCCGGTTAAGACGGCTGAAATAATTAATGAATTACTTGCGGATGATGTTGTTCCATTGACCGAGGGGGAGATGGTTGCACCTCCTAATGTGTCCGAGTTATGTGTGAAAGAAAGTGATGGCAAGGCTGTCCAAGCTGAGCCAAGTGTGAAGGAAGATGACGGCAAGGCTGCCCATGCCGAGCCAAGTGATGTTGTGCCAAAGCCAACTATGGCGAAAGAAATACCGTATGATACGGCAAAGTTCAAAGCTGCCCGCCCGAGTGAAGTTCGTGTGGATGAGGGTGCTGCCAAGGCTAAGGCAAAGGCACCGGGTGATCGTGTAGATCGGGGGAAAATGAAGGCTAGTTCGGCCGAGGGACTTGACAAAGTTGCTGCTCGTTCGTTGGCTGAAGATAATGTTCCTATTGGACAGATTCTTCACAATAGGGATGGCTCGAGTAAGAAGGGTTCTTATAACTCCCTAGTAGCCGAGAGAGTGGCGGGTGAGAAGCATGTGCATGCGGTGGACACACCCGAGGGTGCCGGGCAGCGCACACCGGGTACGTTTAGGCGCAAGTCATTGTCGGGGCGTGTTGAGCCCAACGTTGTTGTTGTATCTGAGATGGCTGCGGATGAACTAAGCCATGAGGCTGGCCGTGAACGTGAGGATCCGGGTCGCAAGCCTAAGCGCAAGGATCACTCCAAGCACCGTCCGTCCTCCCATGCCAAGCGCTTAAGATCGGGTGCTGATTTGAGTACTACTTCCGATGCTACTATTTCTACAAACGAATCGGCGGAGGCTGTTGGACAGCCCCGCCCGAAAAATTGAGGGTGCTAATTTGGAATTGTCAAGGGCTTGGGAACCCTTCGAAAATTCGTGCGCTTCAGCGCTATGTGGAACTTCAAGCTCCCGACTTTATATTTTTAAGTGAAACTAGGCTGAAAAAATCCCGCATTGATCATGTTAGGCGGGTGTTAGGATTTGAAGCTTTTATTTCTGTTGATAATGGCCAATCGTGTACCGGGTTGGCTCTTTTATGGTCTAATAAAATTAGTTGTGTGCTTTCATCGTATTCAAAGCTTCACATTGATGCTTCCATCACTTGCAATGGTTCAACTTTCCGTTTCATCGGTTTCCATGGCTCATGCACGAATAAATCTCAAACTTGGAATCTTATTTCCCGGTTACATGCTACATCGAATATGCCTTGGCTTCTAGGAGGGGATTTTAATGAGATCCTTATTGATAATGAAAAACAAGGTGGCCGTAGACGACCGAGAGGTGATATTCAACAGTTTTAGGATGTCCTTGATGCCTCTAATCTTTTTGACATTCAACCTTCTCGTGGTTGGTTCACTTGGCATAAAAGTGCCCCGGCTATGTGTGAGAGGTTGGATAGATTTGTTGCATCATCGACTTGGTTGGAGAATTATGGAAATCATCAGGTTATTACAGAATTTACTGAGGCTTCTGATCATTATTTCTTGATCCTAGATACAGATCCGGTTATGCACTTGCCTGCTAATAATCACAGTGACTATTTTAAATTTAATGCTTGTTGGGCATCGGAGGATGCTTGCCGTGAGCAGGTGGTCCATGGATGGGTGGGTCCGGATGGATCAACCCTTTCTAAAATTCAGCAGGTTGGATGTGCTCTTAATTCATGGCAACAAGACAGAAGACAGCAGTCACATGGGCGTATTAAGACCCTACGGAAACATATTGCAGAACTTCTTGCTCATGCTAATGGTGATGCAGATTTATCATCTTTATCTAATGCAAAGGCTGAATTAAAGGCTTTACTAGATAAAGAGGAGGCTTACTGGCTACAGAGATCACGAGTTTAGTGGTTACGTGATGGAGACTGAAACACTAAATTCTTCCACGCTCGTGCTACCGGGCGGAAAAAGAAGAATTTGGTGCGTGGTCTTACAGGTGATGATGGCCAATGGTATGACCGAAGGGCAGATATGCTTGGCATAACCGAAGACTCTTTCCAAACTATATATCGGTCGGATAGATGTTCTCCATCTTCGGAGATCTTGGAGTGCATTGCACCCACTATTACATCATCGATGAATGATGTTCTTCTTGCCCCGTTCACAAAGGAAGAGGTTCACCAGGCAATCATGCAGATTCACCCCTCCAAGGCACCGGAAATAGATGGATTGCCATCTAGCTTTTACAGGAAATATTGGGACATTGTCGGAGATGATGTTCTCAACCTTTGCCTTGATATTTTATATGACAGAGTTAGCATGTCTAATGTTAACAAGACTGTCCTTGTCCTGATTCCGAAAGTTGATGATCCGGCATACATACGACAATTTCGCCTGATTAGCTTATGTATCGTAGTGTACAAAGTCGTCACTAAAGTTCTTGTCAACTGCTTGAGACCGTTGATGCCAATCTGCATATGTAATCACTAATTTTGTCCGGGGTGTTAGACTCGATTTCTTTTATTTTTAATAATGGGCTTTAATATGATATTATTATTGCTACCCTATTAATCACCTATTAATCTTATCATTTTTACTATATTACTATCATATTTATTGTTATCATATATCATTATTACCATCTATTATTATTACTATTATATTACTATCTACTTATTTATATTATCATTATTATTATATTTGATATTATATTATTATCTATTATTCTTGTTACCATTATCATATATTAGTAGTATTACTTATATTATTATTATTACCGATTATTATCTTTATCTACTACTACTGTTATTATTATTATTATTAGTATTATTATCTGAATAGATCTGAAAATCCAAAAAAGAGACCAATATATATATAAACAAGCCCAGTATATTTAATTAAATAAAAGCGCATAGTTTATACTTAAAGTCCATTGCATTATCAGGACCCAAAAACATTATACATATATTAATGGCCCGTTTTGGCCCAAATAAACCCTAAGCCCTAATCTGACATAAACCCTAATATGCTAAACAGAACCCTAATGCCCCTCTTATGTTTGCAGCCACCCTCGTTTCCCACCGTTGGATCTGGGAACCAGATCCAACGGCCCAGATCACTCAGATGTAGGAAACCCTAGCAGGGTCCTCTCCCGGGTTGGCGCCGCGGCACAAGAGCTGTTAGATCAAGGTTGGATCGAATGGCCGAGATTGAGCCTCTCCCAAGCGCGTTCGATGCACGCGCACCGCTTCAGCTTCCCACGCGCCCCGCGTGGACTTCACGCACGCTCAGATCGAGCCCCTCCAGCTTCCGACGGTCTAGATCGCTCCATGTCCGGCCACGTCCCGTCTTCTCTCCTCACGGGTCACATGCAACAAACAAAAAACGAAGGACGTCAGAAGATGCATGGAGCCAAAACCGCAACAGAAATCAGAAATCAGAAACGGAAATTGCAGACAAATCGTACAAATCAACAGCAATTATCAGCATTTTCATATATTTAGAAAAGGGGAAAAACATGTAATATTGCGGCTATAAAAGCCGAAGCAACATGCAATGTAAAGGGGGATTTTTTTAGAGAGAAAAATTGTAAGAGGGGATTCCATTCGAAAATTTTAGAGAGAACATTGAGATTTTTCAGAGAGAAATTGTAACCGAGATTTCAGTCAATACAATCAGAGGAAAAGTTAGAGGTATATTGTTCATTTTATATTTCATTTCGAATCAATAACAAAAAATAGAAAAGGGAAGTCGTGTTTTACCTTCGTGTCTCGTCGGTCCGCCTTCCTCACCGGCGATAAGCTCTGTGGCCCTTCCCGGGGCCATGCATGTGAGCCGGTGAGGGAGTTCTTTTTTTTCTCGATTTTTAGAATACAAAAGTTTTTTTTTGACTTTGGTTTTGGGTTTCAAAGGTTTAAAACAGAAAAAATTTTGGTTTCGGTTTCGGAAAGAAAATAAAGATGGTTTTTTTAGGGTTCCGGCGCCGGCAACGGCGACCGGAACCCCTTTGCGGCGCCGGAAATACAGAGAGAAAAGAGAGGGGGGTCTCGCATTAGGGTTTCAAAATCGGAAAAAGGGGGCTAAACGTTTTTTAGAGTTGATTTTATAGCTTTTTTCGTTCTAATTTTGGTTTAATCTCGTTTTATGTCCCTCCGCGTCACCCTTATTGCGCGAGGGGGCCTTCCGCTTTTCAAAACCCTCCCCGCAGTCCTCGTCCTTTTTCCAATATTTTCAATTTAACCACCGGTCTCGTTTCAATTGATTTTCAAAGGGGATATTCACTACTTTGGTCCCTGAATCTTCCCACGCCTTTTTGATTAAGTCCCGATTTCGTGTTTAATTAGTCTTTTCGATGGTTTTATTGCATTTTCAGTCCCTACCAGTTGGCATTTCATTTATTTTGCACTGTTGATATTATTGTTCATGCATGTTGCATTTTTATATCGAATATATATATGTATATTTTGCCATTTTGTTTATATGTGCATATATGTTCGTAATGTTGCATGCCTACTTGTTTCAATGTCATTCGAATATATATTTGTTGTATGCTTTTTAATATCGTTCGAATATATTTGTGACATGCATTTTTATTGTCATTCATGTGACTTTTAGCATTTTTAAATTAATTCATTTTTAATTATGAAACGGAGATACCTATTAATTCGCGTATTCGGGTCGACATACCTAGCTTATTGGATGTCCCGCGAATATTCGGATTAATTCGAATCGTCTAAAGGTAAATTCGAGATTAAAACAGACAAGACCATAGCACCATATTTATCTGTTTACATCATGCATAAAGGTGACGTACGGGATCCGAACCCTAAACTAACACGGCAGTCAGTCTTATATGATGTCGGTTTAGTCTTTGGTCCGGTGTACCGTCATCCTTTTTAATTAAATGGTAAATTAATTCGATACCACCAATTTAAAAAAAGCTCGTGATTAAAGCCTAATTTTCAATCTAGAACCACTAATTAAATTCCTTTTAAATTTCAGATAATTTCCATCAATTAAAAGCAACAATTGTTTTGGTACCGATTTCCGGGCGTGATGGGGACGCTAACCCTACCCCACACGTAACCAACTCCCGAACCCTTTCAAACGAATCTCTGGTTTTGTTTTTTTACGGTGTCTGGCCTACCATAGTGGCCGGTGGCGACTCCAAACCGAGAAAAAGATTTTTTAAAGGTTTTTTCCCAAAATCTGAACCGAACCAATTTTTAAATTCCCCACTTTTTAAATCAAATTGAACATTTTTCAAAAGTAGCGGAAACTTGATTTGCGGAGAAAAAAAACTCCGTTACAGCATAAATGAGGAACAAACTGCTTTTGTTCCAGGAAGGCATATTTCGGACAACATACTTATTGCACATGAGATCTTCCACTATATGTAGTCATCAAAAAATGGCCCTAATAAGGGTGCTGCACTGAAGCTGGACATAGAGAAGGCCTATGATCGCGTTGAGTGGTCATTCTTGGAAGCTGTGATGCTTCGTCTTGGGTTTTCCCCTCAGTGGGTGTCCATTATTATGAGATGCATTACAACGGTTTCCTATCAGGTCCGACTTAATGGGGTTCAATCAGAGGTTATTATACCTAGCCGTGGTATTCGTCAGGGAGATCCTTTATCTCCTTTTCTTTTCCTATTTTGTACACAGGGGTTATCCGCTCTTCTACATCATGCAAAGCAACATGGCACAATTAGAGGCATACATACAAGTATGCATGGTCCGAGTATCACTCATTTACTATATGCCGATGATAGCTTATTGTTTGTTAAAAACTCGGTGAAGGAAATTGTTCGTGTGAAGGAAATTCTTGATCTTTATTCTGAGTCTCCTGGGCAGAAAATAAATTATTCAAAGTCCATGATATACTTTAGTCCTTCCACTACTCAACAGAGTAGAGACAGATTTCAGGAAGCCTTCCCTATTACAGAGGTCGAAGATCCAGGTCATTACCTAGGGATGCCCCTTATCATTGGCAAAAATAAGTCGGTGAAATTGGGGTTTCTCCTTGATCGTGTGGCGAAGCGTGTACGGGGGTGGACAAAGAACCTCCTATCCTATGGTGGCAGGGAGGTTTTCCTTAAAGCTGTTGCTCAAGCCTTGCCGACATATGTGATGACTTGTTATTTAGTACCTGACTGCTTGATTACCCAAATAGTTAGCGTTATGCGAAACTATTGGTGGTCGGGTAGGATGACGGGACGTGGATGGCCGATGATTGCTTGGCAGAAACTATGCACGCCTAAGAGAGCTGGTGGTTTGGCTTTCCGAGACTTACACCAGTTTAACTTAGCTTTACTGGGTAAACAGGTATGGAGACTGTTGACTGACACTCAGTGTCTTGTATCACGTGTTCTGTCATGCAAATATTTTTCAGGAAAATCTGTTTTGGATGCGAGACTTGGTGACAAACCATCTTATGCTTGGAGATCTATATTCACTGCTCTTTAGAAGCTCCGAGAGGGTTTCTTTTGGCATGTTGGGATGGATAGCTCCGTTCCTATTTTAGCTACACCATGGGGTGGTTCACATAGAGTTACTATATCTGATGCATATGTGGATAGCATGGTTTCCCCTATCACTTGTGGAGAGTTTATGATACCATCCTTTAATGGATGGGATGCTACCAAGGTGACTTTTTAGTGTGGATGATGCATATGAAATATTGGCATGCCCTATTGCTAATAGATCAGGTGATATTCTTATTTGGGATAATCATTCAAGTGGAACTTATTCCACTAGATCAGGGTATGCATGGCTTATGAAGGAGTTTCATGGACCGGACAATCCATCCAAGCTTTGGCATAAATTGTCGGGGCTTAAAGTTCTACTGAAGATCCGTATTTTTATATGGAGAGTTGCACATGAGGCCTTGCCTGTTTATGGTCGTATTGGTGTGCTTAGCTCTCCGGATGGCATTTGTCCCCTTTGCCATTCTGATATTGAGACTGTTCTACATGCTTTACGGGATTGTCCTATTACCAAGGAGGTATTGCATTTGCTTAATCTTCCTGGTCGTATTATAGTGGATAGATCGCAGTCCTCGATTGATTGGCTTGAACATTGTGAGTCAATTCTCTCGGTTGACAAGTTTGCTGAGTTTGTTGTTTTGCTGTGGAACATATGAAACAGGAGGAATACTCTTGTCCATGACCAGAAATTACAGCCGGTTTTCCTTATTGTTGAGAATGCACGCCATCTGCACCGTGAATTTAATGGTGCAATTATCACTGCTCTCCCTTCTGGTGTTCCATGCCAGCCGACGCAAACAAATTGGGTGAAACCTCCATCAAGTATGATTTCTATTACTGTTGATGGTATGTTCCAGGTGCATTCCAAGTCTGGAGCTTTTGGTTTCCTTGCTCGTGATCATCATGGATTAGCTCTTGGCGGATGTGCACGTATGCTGTCGAGAGTAGAGTCAGCTGATATGGTAGAGAGTCATGCTTTTTATGCAGCCATGCTTTTTGCTCTAGACCAAAGTTGGACGTGTGTACGTATAGAGGGTGATGCATCTAATGTGGTCAACCAGTTAACAAGCTGTGATGTTGGAAGATCTCTATTAGCACAAAGCTTAGTTGAGGCTAGAGACACATTGCGTGCAAACCCCCAGCTTAGGGTCGCTTTCATTCCCCGATCGGCAAATGAAGTAACTCACACCTTGGCGCATTGGGCATTCAATGAAAATCATTGTATTTATTTTTATGATGAATGTCCTAATTGTATTGAAAGCATTGTAATTCTTGACGCTATTAATGGATGACAGGGGGTAGGTACTCTTTTCCTCCTTAGAATTTAGAGGAGGTTTTTAACGAGGCCTACTTACCTTTTTTCTTTCAAAAAAAATTATTAAAACAGAACATTTGGGTATAAATACCACTAAAATGGTATGCTTCGACCTCCTTTCTAGCGTTGTTAAATATGTTTTTTTTTCTCTCTAAATCCCATCTTATTTTATTTATTTTAGGTGTCTAAACTGTTTTTTCTTTTAAGTGCTTAAACCTTTTTTTTATCTTTTTAGGTGCCCAAATCATATTTTCTGTCCCTTTTAAGGTCAAACTGAAACACTTACTTTGACCCGAAAATGATAGTTTATGCATCTATTTTGACCAAAAAATGATAGTTTAGGCACTTAAAAGGGGAAACTTTAGGCACCTAAAAAAAGAGATAGTTTGAGCACCTAAAAGAGAAAAATGTGATAGTTTAGACACTTATTTTGATATTAAGCCATTAATTTATGAGAAAATAAGATAAGCAATAAAAATAGATGAGTATTGGGTGCGGTAGGTTTAGAGTGCGGTTAAAAAGCGACAAGTTTCGAAATTTGTCCAAAAACCTAAAATGGTATCTTGATTGTTGACATGTTTTGATACTTACAAAACAAGTTCCGATAGTTTGTCTTATATCCTAATATGTTATATATTAAAAAAATTAAGTATCAAAATTTATAAAAAATTACGAAAAAAACTAACTTAAAATACTATCTAAAAGTTTAACATTTTAAATTTTTAAACAAATCTAAAAGCTAATTGTTTTTTAACTGCAACCTAAACGTACGGTAATTTAGAGTCCCCGATAAAACAAGAAAGAAAGACCATGGAAATAATAAAGATTTGGCTATGGAGTGTGTCCTCAGTCGGCAGTCATATCAAAATTTGCACGCGGGCGGGAACCGAACGTGCATGATTTGAGTGGTAGAGTTGACGTTTTTGCATGTGGAATCCAACCACATCACCATTCACCATACTTAAAGCTTCAATTTGCCTTGTCTTTCACCTTTACCCATTCACGGTGGCCTCTTGTTAGCTTAATTACACAACCTTTTTAAAACACTAATTTAGTCATTACAACCTAATTTCCCCTTACTATTTTGATTTGTTAAGGAGTCACATCCAGATCACATTGCTGATTAAGTTTTTTTCACGCTAATAAAACAAGCTTTCAACTTTAATTTCCCTGTCTTAATCATGATTATCGAAGATTGCAAAATCGTACTAATTAATGGAGTGCCTTTTCTCATTATTATATAGATCGAATACCTTATCATCTGAACTATGAATTTATTCACTTTCATTTATGTAATTATTCTTATTATATAATATCTATTAAATTTATTACAATTTGGACATCTAATATACATCTTTTATTTTAAGTTGCAACCTTTGAAAAAATAAATTTCCAGACGTATAGAACATGAATGTGACGGCCCAGCTTGGATTATTTTTCATGCAAGTTTTTGTAACCTATAATCAAGATTTTTGTGGTTAAGTTAATTTAGTTTTAAAAACTTTATTGTGAGTTAACGATTTAATTAATTAATTTTAGGAATAAATCGGATTTTAATATTTTAATTTGTTTACTTTTCTGATCACGTGGCTACACTCGTAGACACATGAGTGATTTAAACATGTGTAATAAGAATGATTGTATAAATCTTAGAAAAGAATGACCCAACATGAGTTTAGTACTTATAAAGGAAAAATAAAAGATTAATTATGAGCTAATGGTAAATCACATGAGAAAAATAAAATGTTATGTTTTACAGATTTTAAGTCACGATATATTTATTTTTATTCAAAAGTTCATATGTCATGCACACAATGAATCGATATACATTTATTTATTTTTAATTTAGGGACTAAGGACGAAGTTAGGATTCAATATTGAGAGGGGCAATAATCTATTAAACTTTTAAATCTAAAAATTAGGAGGAGCAAAAGTCTTATTTGACTAACAATTAAACTAAAAGAGACTAAATATGCAATTATACTAAAAAATTTTAGAGGGGGCATCAGCCCTTTCCGCACTCTACATGGTTTCGTCCCTGTTGGCCGTTGGGAACTCCAAAAGACTTTGAACCTCCTTTGTATATATAGTTTTGACGTGACACAACCAATTGATGACACTTGAATTTAAGTCTTTAAGATGAAAACTCAATTTCTAACCACTAAGCTAAGCTATTAGCATATCATTTTGTTGACAAATATATTCTTATACTCTCATATTAAGATATTTATAAATAAAATTAATTCAAATATTTAATTAAATAAATCTAAACTTAGAGAGTTATTCAAAATACAAGTATAAAGAAGTCACCAATAGACTCAAAACAAGGCCTAATTAAGTGTCAATTATTTTATTGCTAGTTGGTTGGTCCTATTTAAGTAAGACTATTAATAGTTGTCTCTATAAATACTTTAATTGGCTACTTACCATTTTCCCCAATACGTAATTAGTAAAACTTTTGTTGCAATTGAGAGAGACTAGTCGAAAATATTACATCAAGTATTTCTCGATATATTCCGTGTTCATAATTCAGTTTGAAGTCAACATTCTAAGTATATGTGAGTTCAAACCCGACAACATCCAAAAGCAATGTCCTTACATTGATTTGATTTATTGTATTAGATATGGTAAGTTATTTTTTTATCACTCAATTTTTTTACTTTTATTTTGGTTACTACAGTTTAAATTTTTTAAAATTATTTATTTTTTCATTTGACCGTTAAATTACAAACAGTATGAATGTATGCATACTAGTACGATGACACATTAAAATAACGTCGTTTCAGATCATTAAAAAACTACTGAAACGACGCCATTTTGAATTCTTATAAATTTAAAAAAATCTTTATTTTTTCTCTTATTTTTTGTCTTCTTTTTTCTTCTTTCTTCCTCTATTTTTTTTTTCTTCTCTATGCTCACACTAACCTATATTCTGGCCAGCTCACTGATAATCGACCACTGCGTTAGCTGCTGTCGTAGACGACCAATGAGTACCAAAATTTCTCACCAAACTCATTTCGTCCTCGTAAAGGTGAATTTGGTGTTCATTTAACCGAAAATGCCAAAAACTCCACGAATATAGCGTTGAAGATTGTATTTCTTGTTCTCCAATCTTCATCATCTGTCGTGAAATATCAAGATCATACCTAGTTCAATACTGTTAGGTTCGCACTGTGTGTTTGCTTATATATTCAACAATGGTGGTTTTTTGGCCTTTTAATGTTTATGGACTGAAGTTTGTTTTACTTGGGAGATTCTAGATTTTGTATTTGTTTCAATTTTCTTTCTATTTTTTCTTCTAAATTTCATGATTGCAAGAGAAATATGTTTGCTGATAAATCAAATCCTAATAGGCCCTTCTGCTTTTGTACCATTCCAGAATCTGAGTCTTCCTATTATAAATTTAACTTTAATGATCAAAATAGGAATGAGAAAAAAGTTGAGTGATGAAAAAGATAATTTACCCTATTAGATATTATGGTTGGTCTAAAAGTTTTGGGTTTTTTTTTTTTAAAAAAATCCACCACTAACTTTTTCATATTTTCACGCTTCCGGGGACCAACAATAAACTATATAGAAAAAACGTCCCAATTCGATGCCAAATCAGCCTCATATCCATGAAAATAACCAAACCTAATAGAAGATGGTGCCATCGTCCCATTGTGTGGTGAGAAAGTGAAGATAGCAATCGAAAGAAGTCGGGATTCTTACGGCACTAACCAAGAGAATTGGTATAACGAGTAAGCAAACCAAACAATAACGTACGTACATCAAATTTTATGTTAGGGACAAACTTATAAAATTTTAAAAAGATAATTTATAAAATTTTAAGGAAGTAAAAATAAAATTTTAATAAAAAATATATAAAAAAATTTAAATCGTATAATTTTTTTAAATTTTTAGAGACTCGGCCACCTTCTCTAGCCATCAATCCATAGAAAGCAAAACGACGGAAAGAAATAAAAATTATACTGAGAGAAAGCCCTAAATCGACTAAGAGAAAAATAAAAGTGGATTAAAGGTCAAAGAATTTGGCTGAAAAACCTTAGAGAAACCTGAGAAGAAAGCTCCAAAGAATTTTTTCCCCTATGACAAATTTCCGAATTTATTTATTTATTACAATATATGTTAACAAGACTAAAATATGATTTTGATTCTTAGGAGATACGGGTTCAAATCGTTCTTTCTACAAGGTGTATATTCATTGTTAAAGAGTTAAGAATATTTATGAACATATACTACCTTGTAATTACCTTTAGAGTATTCAATTTTTTTGATGATTATTTTTACTATATTAATATCGGGATGATTCTACAATAAATGTCATGTACCGATATACCACTAATCATGTGTACTGCAATGTACCATTAATTGTTTTAATTAGTTTTGAAATTCTAGGGACCAAAAGTGTAATTATCCCTTTTAGAAATAAAATCCTAAAAACAATTTTTATATTATTTTTTCAGATTTTTTTTTCTTTTTGGGTAAAGTACATAATGGTAACCAAACTTTAATAAATTATTCAATTTGGTAACTAAACTTTCAATTGCTTGAATGTTACCATTAAACTTTTAGTTTTATTCCAAATTAGTCACTGACCCGTTAACATCCATTAAAAATGTGACGTGGCAGTTAAAATATTTTATATAATAACATATTTAGTCCTCCATGTTCGTACATTCAAACAATTTTATCCTAATTCGAAAAAATAAATTTAACCCTAATTAATTTACACATTATTTCAATTTACCCCAATTTAATTAAAAATAATTTAAACTCAAAACCCTAAACTATAAATCCCTAAACCGTAATTTGGTTTATTTAACTCCATATAATATGTATTAAGCTTAATATGAATCAAGTTTTATGATTGAACTTAAAGTTAATCGAGGAGGTATGGGGTTGGAAGAAGGTCCACTTTGGGAATTGCTCTTAATTTAAAAAGAACCAAAGCTGCTCTTAAACATTGGGACTCAGATTCTTGTGAAGATTTTATTAAATGAGTTGTGGCGCTGGAAATGAGATTCGATGAATTGGATCCTATGGGAGATTTTAGCGACTTAAGAAGATCTTAGAAAATGCAAAGCTAAACTATGGGATCATTGTAGAGACAAAAATCTAGAATGCCATGGTTGAAGCCTGAAGGAGGGTGATCCAATTACTTCTCTATTTCAACGGACAGTGAAAAACAAAGAGTCATTCACGGTTTGAATTCAAGTGAGGGTTGGAATGGAGATCCGAGAAAGCTCACGAGACTGGTTTTCGATTTCTTTAGTAACCAATTTGAAATCAAGAAAAAAATCTGAAAAAGTAATATAAAAATTGTTAGTTGATACATTGTAAAATTACTTGAAAAATCATATTAATTTAATTTATTGGTTTAGAGTTTTACTTTTAGAGTTTAGGATTTAGGGTTTAAGTTTTAGGGTTCATTGTTAAATTATTTTTAATTATAATGGTCTTAAATTTAAATAATGTATAAATGATGAGGGTTAAATTTATTATTTTTTTTCGAATTAGAACAAAGTTGTTGTATTGTGCAAACGTGAATGACTAAATGTGCTATTATAAAAATATTTTAATTGTCTTGTCACCCTTTTAACGGTTGTTAACGGGTTAGTGACCAATTTGAAAAAAAACTAAAAGCTTAATGGTAACATTCATGCAATTAAAAGTCTGGTTACCAAGTTGAATAATTTATCAAAGTTCATTTACCATTTATGTACTTTACACAAAAAGAAAAAAATCTAAAAAAATAATATAAAAATTATTTTTAAGATTTTTATTTTAAAAGGGGATAATAACACTTTCGGTCCCTAGAATTTCAAAACTATTTAAAAACAGTTAGCGGTACATTGTAGTACACATGATTAGTGGTACATGATGTTTATTGTAGAATTATCCATTAATATCGAACAAAAATTCTCTGCCCCTAAGCATGCCTCTTTATGCCTCATGCTAAAAACACTTAAAATTAAATTATGAACTCTAACCTTAAATTTCAAATCCTAAACCCTAAAATTACATGCTACTTAAAATTCTTTATACCCTAACTCTAAACTCTAACCTTTAATTTTTAATATGAAAGCATGTTTAGGGAGCAAACGATTTCCATCCATTCATATCAATATGATATGTTAGAGTACTTATTTTAGAAGAAAAACACTAATATGTTTTTTTTCTAATATATCACTATTTGATTTTAAAAAATTGATAATAGTAGTTGTTTAGACAAACTAAAAGTCTAAAATTACTATATGTCGAACGATTAAATATTAAGTCTTCAGTTGCATTTATCTCAGATTTAATCCTTAGAACGGACTGATTTTTTTTAATGCTCTAAAGATGATTATAAGGTAGTATTTATTCATACATAATTTTAACTCATTTGACAATGCTCATACACTTTGTAGACGTACAAAGTAATTTGAACCTATATCTCCTAAAATAAATATCATTCACTTTTTCACTGGGACACTTGTTGAGTTCACGATTTTTTAAAAAATAAGAAAAATCAAATTAGAATACGCCGACCTAAGTTTAAAATTTGAGTATATAACGAAACTAAAAAATTTAATATGATTTCAAATTTATTTTAGAATTTTTATATATTTTTTATTGAAAATATATTTCCGTTTCCTAAATTTTATAGGTTCGTCTCTTAATATAAAATTATGTGTTCGTCTTTAATGACGTGGTTCTAATATTTGCTATGATTGTTGAAAATGTTTTCTTTCAAAATTTTAATTAGCTAGAATTAATGTAACTATCCAAAAAAATAATTTATTTAAAACTCCCAAAAAAAGAATAAAGAGACTGAGATAAGAGGTATTTTAATTTTTTTCCAAAAATAAAAAACCCAACATATTCAACCCGAGTAATGAAAAAAATACATTTAAAATGGTGAAATAAATAAAAACATACTGAATAGAAATATAAAAGGAGCAATTTAATTTAGAAATAAAACCATCCTGTTGAGCAAAAAACGAACATCTAGGTACATAACCACAAAAATTTTCCCGCGAAAGTGAGGGATCCTAAAGAAGAAAGTTTCAGAGACACTTGGCTGGGCATTTGCCACGTGTTCCAATATAAGTACATGCATTTTTATTTTAGATACCAAAGTACATGCATTTATGATTAAAATGACAAATGGTCAGAGGATTAGTTTAATAATTCATCTTTATCTTTTAATTAATTAACAACAATACTTGCTTGGAAATTGTTCCCTTCAAGCTCACAAATTAAGTAGGGCGCCCTAAGATAACTTAATATATATAGTGGATTTTATTTAAGGGATAATAAGTAGTCCACGAGATATTGTTTCAGTCTTAAACCCTAGCCATTACTTTTCCTAATATAATACTAATTAAGACAAGAAGATTAAGCAGATACATGTGAACATAATGTTTCCTAATTTGTATTACAAAACAAAGCTTTTGTTTGTGTCAGGTCAGATATAGGGGGGGAACAAAGAAATAAGAGTCTTAAATAATTGAATTGTTTTTTTTTAGCAAAGGCATACTATTATTTTATATATAGATTAAAATATGAGAAAAACTATAATAATATATGTAATTGGTTAAGTTTAGGGTTCATAAGTTTATTTTACTATTTGTATCAAAATATGTTTGATACACAGTATGTGTGAAAAATACACATTTTTTATTTAAACTATACAATCTAAAATTTAAAGAAAACACTTTGATACATAAGCTTGTGTAAACTAAAGTTTAGTTTAGTTTACAGAAGCTTATTATTTTTAGGGTTTCAGATATTATTTTATGGTTTAAGATTGTATAATTTAAAATTTAAGATTAGAATTTAAAATTTACGACCTAGAGTTTTAGGTTGTAGATTATATAGTTTAAATAGGAAGGACTATACTTTTTCGCATAGTTTGTGTATCAAAACATAACCCCAAGTATAAATATTTAACCATAAACCATAAATCTTAAATCCTAAACTTTAACTTTAACTTTTAACCATAAGCCCTAAAATTTAAACATTACAACATAAATCATATTTAAATCCTAAAAAATTCATAACCCTAAACTTTAACGTTTGACCATAAATCTTAATCTACAACATAAATTTTAAATCTTAAAATAAACTCATAAGTCATAACCCTAAATTGAATAAACTTATATAAATTTTAATTTACGTAGTTTGTGTATAATTTTTTTCTTAACTAACTTGTCAAATTAATGGTTTAAAGTTTAAGTTTTAGATATTAGTGATATAAATTTTCAATTATAAAATAGAAAGAGTTGTATAATTTTTACACATATATTGCAATTTTTTAAAATGATAAGAGACGTAATTAACAAGGAAGAAAAGAGATGGAAAGAGTCAATGCAAATCAATTAAAAAGCTTACATATCTGTGTACCGGTTCAACTGTAAATTGCTAACAAAACAAAGCCAATGGCAATAGGTTAGGTCACTCAGGGGTTGGCACTTGGCTCCATAGCTGCAGAGTCAGCACTCTGGCTGTAACATGTTTGAGGTTCATGTTTCACTGATATTCACCTTAAGGCAGTGGACAATCAATAAAATTTATGCAGGCGCACCTAATTTTTATATAAATATTAAAAATAAAATTACTAGTATTTATATATATATTTTTTTAAAATAATTTCACAATCTAAATTTTTATAGATAGACTGAAAAGAGAAAAGAAAAAAAAAACAGACATTCAAGTGTATGTGAAAGGGAATCTGACATGCACACTAAAGGGACAAAGTTCGGTGCTGTGGACCAGCATTTCAGCACTTTAATTCCTGCAGGCCACGACTCTTTCTCTCTCTCTTTTCTTTCCTTTGTTTTTAATCTGCATTTTAGATGATTATCTCAAGCTTAACCCCCATATTTTAGAGATTCTGCAATTGAGCTTTCATGTCCGATGATGCACTAACCTCAAACACCCGAACCCGATCATTAAAACTGCCCTAAAGGACAACGCGGTCTTGCAATAATTAAGAGCTGGACCAATGTGCAGGGCCGGAGAGAGATATAACGTGGCCTTGTCGGTTGTTCTGCAAGAAACACTAAATCTCTCGGCCTCACTCACCAGTAATCTCTGACGGCCATCACTGGTTTTACAAGCTTGGATGGGTAAGTAGGAAACAAATTGAAACTACTCCCTCACGTATCCCTATATAGTAATAGTAATAGTAATATATCTTCCTCTTTTAAACCCACTTTTTCTCCCCTTAATCTATGCTAAACCATGTTTCTTTGCATTGGCAGTACAGTCGAGAGAACTCTATTCTTACATGACAAAACTGATTAACCGGTGATCTCAATCAAGGTAAGAGCTAAGGGCCCCGTGTTTCAGTTTTGTACAGTCCCCTTTCACTGTTCGAATTTTATATACAGTTTCCCTATTATTCTAAAAATATTGCTTACGTCTTGATGAACAGGGAAAATGGAAGCTTTAGGGGAACGAGTTGGTGGGTTTAGCACTAAAAAGTGGAAGTCACAATAATAGAGAAAAGGGCATAATTTTTAGGGTTAAGCTAAGCTACTGATTTAATTATGCAGTACTTCCATGATGACGGGTTTGAAAAGAAACCACGGTATTAAGTTAATAGTTTAAACTTCAGTTTTAATAGAGGGGTTGTTGAGATCAAAGGCTTTAGATCTAGGTTTTAGATTAGAAAACAAAACACACCAGAATTAATGGAACTGAGAGACCAAGATAAGGAAATGGGGATGCCATTGCCCAACTCTTTTAGTTATAATAATCAACTCAGCAGGGATTCTTCCTCAAAAGTCCATCATACAAATTCAAGTGTTCATGGTGATTCACAAATCCAATCCCAAACCCTAAATCATTACCCTCTTTATAGGGATCTAGACCCTGAAATAGATCCAGGAACAGCCAACAGATCAAGCAAAAGCCCCAAATCACCACCACCTCCAACATCGCAGCCTCAACCAGTATGCTCTACTGATCCTTTGGTTAGATATAGAGAATGTCTGAAGAACCATGCAGCCAGCATGGGGGCACATGTTGTGGATGGTTGCGGCGAGTTCATGCCGAGTGGGGAAGAAGGCACCGTGGAATCCTTCAAGTGTGCAGCCTGTGAATGCCATAGGAATTTCCACCGGAAAGAAATCGATGGGGAATCGCAATATGCACCGCCGAGCAGTTATCATCATCATACAAGAAAGAATAGTACTGTTGTTCATCTTCAACAACCAGCCCCTCTTAATCACCAAAGATTTTCACTTGGATTGTCCGTTAGTACTCCTTCCACCGCCGTGCCGGTTGCACCCGTTATGATGAACTTTGGTGGTGGCGGCGGCGGACCGGCGGAGTCCTCAAGTGAAGATCTGAATATGTTCCATCCAGGAAGGCAGTCATCACAAGATATTATTCCACAGTCGTCAAAGAAGAGGTTTAGAACAAAGTTCAGTCAATATCAAAAAGATAAGATGATGGAGTTTGCTGAGAAGTTGGGGTGGAGAATCCAAAAGCAAGATGAGCAAGAATTGCAGCACTTTTGTGCTCAAGTGGGAGTGAAGAGACAGGTTTTCAAAGTTTGGATGCACAACAAACAAGCCATGAAGAAGAAACAGATGTAAGAACAAATTCCCCCCTTCTAAAACACTAGAAAAGTAACAGCAAATCCTTTAGAATAATTCTTCTTTTTGTTCTCTTCTAATTTCTGACGTGTTACAATTCTTACAAACTTTTGAAACACATGAATATTGTACTACTCCTTAGCTCTGTCTGAAAATTTCCATTAAAGGAACACATCTTCTGCAAATGATTCTGAAACATACAGTCCTCAGTTAGAGACATTGTCACAAAAATAAATCTCATTAGTCATAAGGCTATAACAGTGGCATCTAGAATTGAAACAATGGCATCTAGAATTCAACCATTTGACTATTCGGCCCTATTATAGCTATAATATATATTGAAGGGTTAACCTAGTTGAGAGATTCTTTCTATGTGCAGATGTAGTGGAAATAGTGAAAATTCCTGATCATATCACTTGCATATATAGTAGATTGGTGTGTCTTAAGTTAGTGACATCTAATGTGAAGTATCTCTCTCTTGTGTTTTCCCCCATAGAATAAGTGAGCATATAATTCGACATTCGAATAACTTAATAATTGATATAATTATATATGGTTTATTTCCTTTCTTCTAGCATCAGAACTGTTAAAAGGAAAATAAAAGGTTGTATGAATAACTTGGTGATCATCTAATTCCAACTAGGTCTAGGAATGGATTCAAATATTCAGCTTCGCATATATAAATTCTCTAGTACAAGTAGCGTACTTTCAGGTGTCGGAATCCTTTTGCCGATGATCTGGCTAGAAAGAAACGAGAAAACAAAGACCGAGATTTGTCTTTGGTTGTCCCCAGCATCTTGCATGGCTTCAGCAGCACCTTGCTCTTGATCACGTCTGCTATGGTTTTGGGATTCTCTTATGCAATAATCACTCTCTCCTTTGCTCCTTCACTTCCCCAGCAAACCCCCTCTTTCTATGTTCTGTTAGAGCTTTGTTTGCTTCCTCCAACAATGAAATAGTGGAGTAAACAAGACCAAGATCAAACCCCAGATATTTTATTGGCTATTTCTTAGAAATATTTGGTGTTGGAACTTGAAACGTGGCATTTCCATGGGCCAGGTGTGGGTGAGTAATGGGGCTAGGTGTTTAGGGAGGAAGAGTCATCATGCGACGTGTACTTAGGAGAACGTGAGGCGTTGGCGCCATGGCATTAGATCTGTGTTCGGTTACTCCATGGCATGCACTTAAAAACTCAAAACTAAACCAACTTCGCCTTTTACTTCTGATCACCCCCTTTACTTTACTTTTTCAACTTTCCCTTTTACACTTTTTCTCAGTATTTTGCCTTTGCGTTTCATGAGACTTGTCGGGGGACATGGACGTTAATGCCGACATCCAGACAAAGCGTTTCCGCGTAGTTGCACACATTTTTCTCTAAAATCGCAATGCATACTCTCCATTACTGATAAAAGACGAGATTAATTTGGTTTCAAGTTGACTCCATTAATCATGACAAATGGAGCAGAACCCCTTGAATCTAACAGGAAGTCAAAGATGAACACAATACAAGGATGATACACGTTTACACATCATCCCTGTGGAAACCTGATCACTCAATCTTCAGATACTACTAACTAATAATGTCAATCTGAATGAAAAGAAAATTCCACGCCCAAGTAAAAATTTCTTGGAATAGAAATGACTGCCTGTGCACCCAGTGGCCATCATTGCATAATCCAATCCCTGCAACATATAGTGTCAAAACACAGAAAAGAAGCTAACTAGTTATTGCTGGAATAGAAATCATGGAACTAGTACAATAGCACTGCACATCACATTATTTATTTCCATAAGATATATTCAATAATCCAATACACAGGAAGTGAAAACTATTTGTTTCTCTCCTAACAGAGAGTATCCAATTTTCTCTTCAAGGCTAAAATCTAATGGGACTCTTTTTTTTTCTTCTGAAAATATAACATAGAGTAAAATGAACAAATAGACAAAGCAGCTCCTAGTACCTGCATCCGTTTTCTGGCCAACTCATCTGAGGTTGTTGTTGCGTAAAATTTCGTTGCTCTTCAGTCAAATTCCGCTGCCTGTACTGCCAATGTGACGATCATAATATAAGTTCAAAAATCATATTGATTCTATAAGTTATGAATACCCAATTGTTAAGCAGTGTATATTGTTGTGGATGTGAGCCCTCTACAGTTGGCTGATTCCTTGTAGTCCAACAGATTCTGTTATACAGCCTGTTGAGATAACAAATTAGTTGTATTTATAACTAAGTTTGTTAGTCTCTTATTGGGCTATAAAAATACATAGGTTACCCGAACCCAGGCCCATTGAATTAAGATGCAATAAAGCCCACATTCAGTTTTCTCTAATTCTTTCTTTTCTTTTCCTAATTTGTTCAACCTAGGGTTT
Source organism: Hibiscus tridactylites (assembly GCA_958450335.1). Taxonomy (NCBI): domain Eukaryota; kingdom Viridiplantae; phylum Streptophyta; class Magnoliopsida; order Malvales; family Malvaceae; genus Hibiscus; species Hibiscus tridactylites. The sequence goes on from OY288284.1 coordinate 68,296,024, forward strand.
CCTTGTATCTGTCTAAGATGGTATTATTCGCCGCGATAGATCCTGCCGCCGTTCGCCTGCTTCTGCCGCTGTTGTACGTCGTCGATCTCTAACGGTGTTCGTCGTCTCTTCTGCCTTCTACTCTAGTTCTTCGGTGTTCTGATTCCTTGAGTTTCGATGGTGCGTCTTGATGATTCCACCGATGACGGAGAAGCTGATTCGTCGTGATCTGGAAATTTTTTTGCAAGCAAGCGTGTCAATGTGCTCCTGGATGACTCGAACTTTCTGATATGGAAGCAGCAGGTCCTTCTGACCGTCCGGAGCCACCGTCTTGAGGGTTACCTTATTGGCGCTCGTAAAGCACCGCCGGCCAAGATCCGTCGTGCTGACGGTACTGAATGTGATAATGACCAGTATGAGGATTTTTTGGCTCAGGATAGTGCCCTCTCGTCCTGGATCCTGTCAACCATGAGTCCGCACTTGTTAACGATTTTCGTCGGTGCGAAAACTACGGCCGAGATCTGGTCCATCCCTGTCGATTACTTCAGTAGTCGATCCACCACTACCCTAATGAGTCTGCATTTCAAGCTTCGAACCATTCGAAAAGGGGACCTTAGTATGCGTGCTTACATTTCCAGAGTCAAGGAAATCTGTGACTCTCTGGCCTCGTGTGGTAGTCCCGTTTCCAAGGTCGAGCACATCGCAACCATTTTGGGAGGTCTACCAGCTGAATACAAGCCTTTTGTTGCGGTAATTACGGCCAGCCGTGAGGCTCTGTCTCTTGATAGTGTTACTACCATCCTGGTTGATGCTGAAGCCCAGCAAGGGTTGTTTGATCAAGAGAATGTACCTCCTATGAGTGCAAATACAGTTCAGGTCTCGTCGACATCTCACGGTGCTTCTGGTGGTTCTAATCAACGACCTTATCGTCAGACTGTTACCTCTGGAGGGCGTGGTCGGGGTAAGAGTCGGTTCCAGTGTCAGCTGTGTGGGAAGATGGGGCACCTTGTCGATCGGTGCTTCAAAAGGTTTGATCAGAATTATGCCGGTGTTTCTGCAAGTCTCTATCAGAACAATGAAGGGGACAATCAATCTGCATCTGCGAATGTGTGTTCTGTGGATGTGGGTGTTGCTGGTGCTACTTCTAGTGCGTGCCCTCAATGTGCTCATGTGACTACGTCTACTGGATCGAATACTGAGCAGTGGTATGCCGATACAGGGGCTACTCACCATGTCACGCCCGATGCCTCAAATGTGCATCAATGCTCTGACTTCTCCGGTCCAGGTAAGCTCTTGGTTGGTGATGGTAAGGGCTTGAATATTTCGAAAATAGGTTCTAATTCTATTGCTACTGCTTCTTGTAATATTTTATTGCGTGATTTGTTGTTGGTTCCTCAAATAACTAAAAATCTGGTTTCGGTTTCGAAGTATGCTAGAGACAACGGGGTGTACTTTGAATTTCATGTTGATCGGTGCATTGTTCGTGATGAGCATACAAATGTTGAGCTGCTTTCTTGTGATGAATCTGATGGTCTTTATACTTTCAATAGTACTTTTGCTTCTGTTAATAATGTTGAGTCTAGCTTGCATATATGTCAACAGGGTGAGTTTGATGTTTGGCATCGTCGTTTAGGGCATCCTGCCCCTGCGACTCTTGCAAAAGTTTTACATGACTGTAATGTTGCTATTGACTCTAGTGTAAATAAAGACATGGTTTGTACTGCTTGTAGAATTGGCAAAAGCCATAAGCTGCCTTTTTCTGACTCTTGTAGTGTTTATACTGAGCCTTTTGCACTTGTGTTTACTGATTTATGGGGACCTGCACACACACAATCTGAGGGGTTTTAGTATTATGTCTCTTTTGTGGATGCGTGTACTAGACACACTTGGCTATATTTGCTTAGAAATAAATACAGGCTACTTATACTTACAAGTTGTTTTCTAGTCTGGTTAGAACTCAGTTTTCTGCTAAAATTAAGAAAGTGCAGAGTGATTGGGGAGGTGAGTATCGTAGTTTGTCTCGTGTGCTTGTTGAGGCTGGGATTAAGCACAGGGTTACGTGTCCTCACACGTCTGAACAGAACAGAGTGGTTGAGCGTAAGCATCGTCACGTTATTGAGACTGCTCTCACCCTTCTCAACCAAGCCTCTTTGCCTATTAAATTTTGATCACATGTTGTGGTCACAGCAGTGCATCTCATTAATCGATTACCAACTAGAGTTCTTAAGAACCAGAGCCCCTTTGAGAAACTTTTTGGGAAAAAACCAGACTATTCCTTTCTTCGTGTGTTTGGTTGCACCTGCTTTCCCCATCTTCGACCCTTTCGGAAGCACAAATTAGACTTTCATTCCCAGCAGTGTACTTTTTTGGGTTATATCATGCAGCACAAAGGTTACAAGTGTTTAACTCCTCAGGGGAAAGTGATTGTGTCACGCCATGTGGTCTTTGATGAGAGCACCTTTCCTTCTGCTAATTCAAGCACATCCATCTGCTCTAATTGTAACAAAATGTCATCTTTTGTTTCTCCTTCCTTGCCTGTTATTTCCCCTGTTGTGCACCCTCCACAAATTGGTGCTCTAAGTTCTCTAGCCTCGAGTGTGCCTGATCACGGTCATGAAGGGTGTTCTTCTGCTCCTGGTCCAGATGAGTCTGCTTCAGCTGATGGGGTGCCACTGGTTAGGTCACTTGTTGAAGGTGTTGCTGAAACAGCTGATAGCACTGATGTTCGTCGAACCTTCGATGCTTCAGGTGATATGGGTGTGGGGCGTTGTGAGGTTCCTGCTACTGGTTCTCCTATGCGTGAACATGTAGATGTGGGAACTACTGAAGATGTGGCAACTGCAGAAGATGTGGGAACTGCTGTTGGCTTTAACTCTAATGAGTGTACTCATTTTTCTGCTTGTGAGTCACCAGTGGGTGTTGGTTCTAGTGATGGTTGCTTAGTTGATGGTGCTGCAACTTCGAGTTGTGTTCCTAGCTTGGATGAGGTGCCACCAGTTCGAAATACCTCTTTGGTTAATTCACATCCAATGTTGACTCGTAGCAAACTAGGGGTGTTTAAGTCGAAGGCTTACATGTCTGCTCTAAGTGAGGATTCTGTACCTAGTTCAATTGATCAAGCTCTAGCTGTTCCAGCCTGGAAGGAGGCCGTCATGGCTGAGTACAATGCCCTGGTTGCTAACAAGACTTGGGAACTTGTGCCTTTACCTGAAGGGAGGCGTACTGTGGGTTGCAAATGGTTGTTCAGAATTAAGTACAACTCCGATGGATCTGTTTCACGCTACAAAGCGCGCTTGGTTGCTAAAGGATTTTCTCAAGTTCCAGGACAAGACTTCAGTGATACGTTCAGTCCTGTTGTCAGATTTTTTACTCTCAACATCTTACTTTCAGTGGCTGTTACACATAAGTGGAGACTTCGACAAGTGGACGTCAACAATGCGTTCCTTAACGGAGGTTTGGATGAGGAAGTGTTTATGGATCAACCTCCCGGATTCTCTCAAACTGCCACTGATGGAACAAGCCTTGTTTGTCACCTTCAAAAGGCTTTGTACGGATTGCGACAAGCTCCTCGCAATTGGTACACTAAATTGCGAAATTTTCTCGTTTCAATCGGGTTCAAGGAATCAGCTGCAGATACTTCATTGTTCATATGTCACCACAATTCTGCCATCACTTATGTTTTGGTGTACGTTGACGATATTATCCTTACGGGTTCCTCTGAAGAAGTAGTTGAAGATGTTATATGCAAATTGAATAGTCAGTTTTCTTTAAAAGATTTGGGTGAACTTTTATTTTTCCTGGGGTTTGCAGCTCATAGAGTTGGGGATGCTCTTATACTTAGTCAGAAAAAAATCATCTTAGAGTTGCTTGAAAAGACTAAGATATGTCAAGCTAAGTCTTCTCCAACACATATGCTTTCTTCTATTAAACTGACTCATGATGATGGTAGTCCCGTAGCTGACCCATATATGTATCGTAGTATTGTTGGGGCCCTCTTGTATATATGCCACACACGTCCTGATGTAGCTTTTAGTGTAAATCGTGTTGCACGGTTTATGCACAAACCGTGTGAAGAACATTTGAATGCTGTCAAGTAGATTTTACGGTATCTAGCAGGGACTATTGACTATGGTCTGATGTTCACACCTTTACACTTGGGAGTGGGGAATGTTGTTGCTTTTGCTGATGCAGATTGGGGTAGTAGTCCTGATGATCGACGATCTACTACTGGGTATTGTGTGTATGTGGATAATTGTCTAGTTGCATGGAGTTCTAAGAAACAAAAGTCCGTATCTCGGTTAACTTTTGAAGCCGAGTATCGCAGTGTTGCAGATGTTGTTTCTGAAATTTTGTGGGTCAATACTGTTCTGCATGATTTGAGGATTCATTCTGCTATACCATCGGTAGTGTGGTGTGATAATACAAGTGTCGTTGCAATGTCGGCAAACCCTATTTTTCACTCTCGTTCAAAACATGTTGAACTTGATGTACATTTTGTACGTGAAAAGGTGGCTGAACGAAAAATTTAAGTTAATTATGTACCTGCAGAACACCAAGCTGCTGATGGCTTAACTAAGCCTTTGTCAAAGGCTTACTTTCAGTCTTTTCGCCATAAGATGAGTGTTCATTCTATTGAGCAGTAGAAGGGGGAGGAGGAAGAAGGAAGTAGAAGGAATGTTAAGCAGTGTATATTGTTGTGGATGTGGGTCCTCTACAGTTGGCTGATTCCTTGTAGTCCAACAAATTCTGTTATACAGCCTGTTGAGATAACAAATTAGTTGAATTTATAACTAAGTTTGTTAGTCTCTTATTGGGCTATAAAAATACATGGGTTACCCGAACTCAGGCTCATTGAATTAAGATGCAATGAAGCCCACATTTAGTTTTCTCTAATTCTTTCTTTTCTTTTCCTAATTTGTTCAACCTAGGGTTTCCTTGTATCTATCTAAGACCAATCAATCTGCATTCTCGTACATGTTCTTTTATCAATTTCTTCAGCAAAAAAAAAAAAAAAAATCATGCAATAAAAACACAAGCTTCAAAAATAAAAACATTAATAGAGTTGTTAATGTCCCCGAAGAGCTTTAGCGCCTCTATCGAGAGCCTTAGGATCGAACCCTGCTCATTTGTGCTCCTCCGACTCGGATTTCGCTTCCTATTGTTGCTCCTCCTGCGAATTGGAGGGAAATGAAGAAGAGGACGAGAACGGAGGTAACCGAAATGGCGAGTCGGCATATGCACGGTTCTGGAGCGTGGAGGCGGCGACGGCTGCAAATGCTAAGCAAGATGATAATTTAGAAGCAACCATGCGTGGTTATGCAACAACAAAAAAAGAGTACAAATGAGCTAATAGGATGATTTACAGTGAGAGAGGATTTGGAACTATAAAAAGAGGAAGAAGTGGATTAAAAGGAGCTGAATTCTGAGAGATGAGTATAGGCGCGCCAACTTAAGGTTACTTGGGTTTAAACGGTTGGAATTTGACCCAATTGGCTCGTTTCACGATCACAATTACATGTACTTTGATAAAATCTCTAATAATATTTGTATTTTAAAATAGAATTATTATACACAGGTTGAAATTATACACTTCCACAAACGTCTTAATTTTCAGGTTTAATATTTTAGTTTAGGGGTTTAAGTACATGAGTTTAAAATTTAAGATTTATTATTATAATTTAAGGGTTAGAGTAATATAGTTAGATATTTAGGTTTTAACCTATACCATAAACTTTAATCATAAACCTAATTTTTTATCAACAGTCCCTGAATTCAAAATTAGTACCCTTAAAACCCTAAAGCCTAAACCCTAAACAAAATGCATAAACTCTAAAATTAAGGCACTTGTGCATCAAATAATTACTCTTTAAAATATTCAATGCAATATTTTTATTTTGACAAAGCATCTATTGTGCATAAAATAATTACCCTTTAAAATATTTAATGCAATATTTTTATTTTGACAAAACATCTATTGTGGTACTTGTATTTGTAAAATATCCAATCCAGTACATGTATCTTTTTGGACATTTTGTCAAAAACAATATTATATTAGACATTTAAAAAGTATAAATACCAAATTAAATATTTTATAAAAGGACGTACAGGATATAATATTATCTCATTATATAATTATAAGTTGGCTTAACTATAAAATAATTGCCCAACTATGTTTTTTTTTTGCAATATGTGCCTAAAGTATTTTTTGGCTGAAATTAGAGATGGGCAAGGGTTGGGTAGGGTCAGATTTTCGGCCCACCCGAACCCGACCCGACATTTTACACTTTCCACCTGCCGTCGGACCCGAGGTGAAAGAATATATCACCTGACCCGAATCCGACCCGATTTTAAGACTTCAAACCCGACCCGACCGACCCGAATTAATTTTATTATTAAAAAACAATAAAAAATAAATAAAAAACAATTATAACAAAAATAAAAAAGTTCACACACAACATAATTATAATTAGAATTTCATAATTCAAAGTTCTAACACAAACACAAATTCAAAGTTCAAACAAATATAAATTCAAAGTTCAAACTTGAAGGCAAACAAAACGAGACATAATCATGCAAACATAAACATCCGATGAAAAAAGCTTCCATTGTCACTTGTCATCGACCTCATATTCTTCAATCTCGTCTAACCATCCAAATCATATATCATAAATTCATAAATCAATATATATATACAAGATTGTAATAAAATAAATAAATATAAATTTGATATTACCATTATCTCTTCTTGCTCGATTTCACCATCTTCATTAAAGTATGCTTCACTTGAATTTAATTCTAAAATGACATATAAAAAATATAATAAGAAATCATAAGTAAACATTAGGTAAAAAATAACAAAACTACATATACGCGTATTTATACCTTCTTCGGCCCATAACCAATTTTGAGAACATGCCAAAGCTTCTACCGTTGATGGAAGGAGTCTATTACGATGTGCAGTCACTAATGTCCCTCCGGTACTAAACATAGACTCTGAAGCAACGGTAGAAACTGGTATAGTAAAAATATCTCTGGCAATATCTTTGAGTATAAGAAATTGTGGCCCATTTATCTTCCACCAATTCAATATATCGAACTCCGGCGTGCTAGGAAGAAGCTCTAATTTCAAGTAACGATCCAACTCAAATTTTACTTGTAATTTCTTTTGTTTCTTCCTTGATAGATAAGCTTCAAACTCACTTTAATCTCCCAAAGTAACCGGAACACTAGATGAAGATGTAGTGCATAAAGATTGAGAATAATTCATTGAAGAATTCACTTTTTCTTCATACTCTGAGACCATCCCGATAAAGTTGCACAATCTTTTCAACTTCATATTCAGCAACAACAACCCCAAAAATCTTCTCAAAATAGTACTCCAATAGAGGTGTTTTGTACATTGGGTCTAAAAGTGTAGCAACACCATAATATCATTCACATTACTCCAATACTTCTCAAATTTCTCCAACATGTAGGTTGCCATGCTCGAATTAGTGTCATTAGTATGCATTTTCCATTAATTCAATGACACTCTAATCTTGCAAATACTCAGAAAGTAAAGATTAGCTGTTGCATATTTCGTTCTTGAAAAGTCTTCAGTAATATCATAAAACGACTTAAACTTTTCACAAATTTCCGTTGCAAAGACCCAATCTTCTTCGGTTGGTAAGCTCTTGTATAAAGAATCTTGATGTAATTGCACACAACGTGAAAAAACATCCTTATAAGGTAGAGCTGTCTAAGCATCAAAAATGTCAAATTCCACCGTGTACGAACATCACCACATAATTTGTTTATGGTCGGAATCCGCAATTTACGTGCTGCCTCTTCAAACCTTTTCTATCTTTTTGGAGTAGCACTCCAAAAGATGACACTCTGACGGATTCTTTCTATACCACTTCCAAGCACATTCATTCCATCTTTAACAATTAAATGCAATATATGTGCACAACAACGCATGTGAAAGAATGACTCATTAAGCAACAGTGTTCCACCTCCCAATTTATCAACTAACAACCTAATTGCAAGATCATTCGTAGTACAGTTATCAACCGTGATACAATGTTCCAATCAAGAAAACATTTCATCAAAGTAGAAGCAATAACATCTGCAGTATGTGGTGCTGGCACATATTCAAACATATTTAAATAATAATTAAAATATAAATACCGACTCATATTAAAATCTAACTAATTGATAAAAAAAACATATTTAAAAAGTACCTTATGATTCGCTTTTGTAAAGTCCAGGAGGAATCAATGTAATGAGCAGCAATAGCCATGTATCCTTTGTTTTGGTGATCTGCAGTCCGCATATCAGTTGTGATTGCAATTCTTCCTTCACTAGCCTCTAACATGGACATTATTTTCATCTTTCCCTCTTCGAATATATCAAAAATATCACGTCTTACTGTTTTACGGGAAGGCATTTAAAACAAAGGCTGTAGATTAAAGCAATACTTTCTGAATTGTACATGATCCACTATAGATAGAGGATATTCATGCATGATTATTTCTTTAGAAAGCTCACTCCTTGCAACATCTTGATTAAATGAGGTCGCTTTTACTGTCACTTTTTCATCCGATTTTCTTTGATTAGTAACTAGAACTTGCTGTCGAATGTCTACTTGGCCTCGCTTATTGCACCTTCTCATGTGATCACGCAAATGACTTGTACCATTCTTTGAATCACCATTAAACTTTTTCTTGCAATAATTGCAAACTGCCTCCCACTCATTATTGGTCTTTTTCTTTTTAAAGTGCTCCCATACTATAGATTTTAATTTCGATGAGCTACTTTCCTTTGACACATTATCTTCAACCACCATATTACGTTGACTTGATGTAGGATTTGTGTCTCCCGCTGAGGATGGTGATGGACTTCCTTCGGTTGATAATTCAGGCGAATTGAAAGTTGAAGATGACGTACTGGAGCTTTGCCCCACATTAGACATTTCCCATATAAACAATGTCAAAAGTGGGAGTGTTCATTTCCGGGTACCCGGGTTTTCGGGTACCCGAAATTCCGGGTACCCGAAATTTTCGGGTACTAAACGGTCGGCCCGATACCCGGCCCATAGGAATCGGGTACCCGCAAACCGGGTACCCGCAAAACTCGGGTACCCGCTAATTCGGGTATTAGGGTACCCGTTTTTTGTTTCTTTTTTATTTTTATTTTTTTCTTATTTTTTAAAAACAAATTAAAAAAATAAAATCAAAATATATTTTTTAAAACCAATTTTACTTTGAAATTGAATTGTGTATGCTTCATTGCTTTGAAAGCAAAGCATAGTGTAGTAGTGCACTGCACTGCAGCGCTCAGCTCACTGCTCACCCACTCAACAATTTCTGCGAGCGCCGAGCAGTGGGCAGTGGGGGACGAGGGAGACGAAGATGGAGTGTGGCCGGCGATGGAGGCTGTTGTGCTGACCGGTGTAGACGAGGGAGACGACCGTCACGGGAGTGAGAGGAGTGAGCGATGGGAAATTAGGGATTGGTCGATTTGGGGAAATTTGATTTCTCAATTCTGTGAGTGAGGGAGAGGAGACGCGCAGCAGCCAGCGTAAATTTCTCACCTAAAGGCTAAAACGGTGAGTTTTAATTAAAATAATAAAAAATAATTAAATCGGGTATCGGGTAGTCGGGTACCTGATTTGGAGCTATTTTATGACACGGGCCCGACCCGGATACCCGGGAAAAAAACGAGCCGGGTACCCGACCCGAAAATTTGGGTAATTTTTTTTAAAAAATACCCGGTAATTTTAAATCGGGTATGCTGGTCAGCGGGTCAGGTCAATCGGGCCGGGTAATTTTGAACACCCCTAGTCAAAAGTATTGTAAAATGTTGATTGGTATCCACTAAACAATAACATGCACCTTATTACAATATAATGCTATCTAACCATTTTACCCCAACTTTGGTACGTCTTTAAACTTCCAGGTTTGGCAATTATCTAAGCAGTTCATAAGAGGAAGAATCTAAACAATAGCATGCACCTTATTACATTATAATGCTATCTAAGCAGATCAGGTTTGGCAATTTAAGGCCGAAGCTACACTCGTCTTTTTATTTAGCAGTTTGGGTTTGTCTTTTCAATATTTGCACATTCATTTATTTTTAATCAGTTTTGTGGGTGTCTAAAATTTCCATCATGTTTCACATGACAGATAAGATTCTAAGCAAATATTCAAATATTACACGTAAGTGGATTAAGTACTGAAAATCACATGATCCCTTAGCACTAATTAGCCTCAGAATTCACCTCAAATCTTTTGGCAACAATTCTGGAGAAGGTTTAAAAGTATCAGCAAACCAACATCACTTCCCACCAATTTATAACTAAAAATGGACATTTTTTAGCAAATCCAATTTGGACTAACCCTTCTATAATCATCATTTATATCATGTTTGAGTGTTATGCACTCAATTTTGTACCATTAATAGCCCAAAAATTCATAGCTTCATCATCAAGTGATAAGTTTGATGTCTATGTATAATTGAAATGAGTATCATTTGTTTCCATTGTCATGTAACTTGGAAGAAATTAATACCAGCTTGAACTTCATCTCCTTCTCATGAATTATATTAATTTCTTGAAGTCAAGTCACAGTAAAACGGTTCAGGACAAGAAATTAAATAGAAAATACCAATATCTTCAAGGCCACTAATCAACTTATACATGGATCAAGGAATAGCAGTAAGAGTTGCAGTTTATCCTAAGAATCTAAACTACAAGTTCGTGTAAGACTCGAAAGGCACCTTAGAAAACTCTTGGGACATTCCTTAAATAGTCTCAATTTTTCCCATCAGAAAGACAACAGAAGCTGCAAATAAAGTAAATATCAGAAATCAACATCATTCATACGATGATACGTCGAGTCCGAAAAGCACATGTTATCATCTAGCTCATCAATCCACACAAGCACATTATGAGCATTTTGATATCAGGCTTATCTTTCAGCAAAATCTGCCCCAACATTGAAATTTAAACTCTTAAACTGTTCCAACCAAACACAATATCTAAATCGAACACCATAATGTATATAGATCAAGCAGTGAAAACATTTGCAGAGAAACAACAGCAGTACCAGACAACATTGTAATCAGTTCATAAGATCTGCTCCAAATTACCATCTCAAGTTTTCAACAAAAGAAATGGTATAAGATGAAGACTTACCCCAGATAGGAGAACCGAGAACATAAATGATCAACCCAGCACTCCACACAACAGCAGAATCGAAATAGACTTACCCCTGCAATTTTAAGACCTTCAATAACAAAACAAACCCGCGCAATTTTAAGACATGCAATTTTAAATCGAAATAATATGACATGAACAATATGGAGAATCCAAGAGCGAGCGTCGATGGGAGATTTGCGATCTCCTGATGCCTGATCTGCTCTGTGAATTGCGATGGAAAGAATTAGGGGATTGGGGATTTAGGGCTGTGAGAGTTCAAACACATGAAAAATTGAAAACTGAGAAAGTGTCGATGCAGAGGGAATTGGGGGGAAATTAAAGAAAGGGGTAAAATTGTAAAAGAAAAAATATAATATAAATAAAAAATAAAAATAAAAAATTATTTAAGTACCTGGGTCGGGTCAGGTAGGGTGTTTTTCCCCCAAACCCGACCCCGACCCAAAACCGAACATTTTACAAACTCCACCTGACCCGAACTCGATTTTTTTAATAAAAAAATTTGACCCTATCGGATCGGAACCCGTCGGATTCGGGTTTCGTGCCCATCCCTAGATGAAATAGGTGTCTAAAGTTCCGTTTCTGGCTTGTTTTAAAATCAACTGAGGCACCTATTTCAACCAAAAATGAAACTTTAGGCACATATTTCAGCAAAAAATATTTTATGTGCCTATTTCAGCCAAAAATAAAATTTTAAACACCTATTTTCAACAAAAAAACACTTTAGACACCCATTGCAAAAAAAAAGAGACAAAGTTCGAGATCTTATTTTGTAGTTAAACCTTATAAGTTCGACCATAAATATTATATTTTTTTTAAATGGGTACTTCAATTTTATTAATAAAGGAAAAATACAAGATGAAAGTTTACAATACAGGTAAACAAACAAGATCCAGACATAGTCCTAAAAATATGAAAATTAACGTATCTAGATCATAAACAGGACCAAATAAAGAAAAGGTAAAAACCTAATTCAAAGACTCGAAACAAAGTAAATACAAAACATCACCAAAGCTCGACGATGAAGGTAAAAACCATCAACAAACAACATTAAAAAATGCGTATTACATAATTGAGGCACGTTGATAACACGTTTATTACCACAACTCAATCGCGAATAAGAACGATGACTAAACTTGCATCAAGACCCAGTTTAAGGGTCAAAAATAAGTTGTAGAGCCCGATAATCCCAACAGAAATACTTGCCAAGTGGTGGAGAAAATGCATTTTGGGTGTTCGTGGCGGAAGCAAAAAGATAGAAAAATATGACACAAGATTTAGAGTGGTTCAGCTTTCTAACCAAAGCCTACATCCACTACCTTAGCTCCCCACCAAGAATTTCATCAATTCACTAAGAATTTTCCCTATTTTCTAGGCTTAGGAGGCAACCTACAGCCTAGACTCACAACTCAAGTCTAGCATCCAAAGCTCCTAAATCGAGCTTTGGGAAATCTCTCAAACAAGAGAAAACTTAGCAAATAGAATCCTTCTCTAAAGGTTGATGTTCGCACACTAAAGCACTCACCCAAATCCTATAATACTTGAGCATACATTGACAATTTGAGCTCACAAGTGCTTGTCTATACAAGAAACGAAAATATAAATACTAAGACAATTTTTGCATCATAATGTTGTTGACAATGAGTCATTGGTCTTCCATAGATGCTTAGAGGTCCCTTATATACTCTTAATTTAGTTCCTAGCCGTTGGAGATCGCTGGGAGTGATTTGGAGCTGTAGGGCCCTTTATTTCTCACAATAAATGCAATTTTGGAGCTGTCTGTATCAATACGCGGGTAGCTGTATCGGTACGCCCTTTTTCAGAACTAGCCATTGAGCTTTATGAAGCATCCCGTATCGAAACGCCTTTGTGCATTTTGGTATGCCCGTATCGGTATGTCACTGTACCATTTCGGTACAGTCTGCAATTCAAATAACCGTTGGGAAATAGTCGTTGAGGCTTTTGTCACGTAGGCGTATCGAAACGCTAGACATCATATCGAAGCGACCACTATCCATATCGATATGGCCAAGGCCTGTATCGGTACGGGTTTTGGCAGTTTCAAATTGATTGTAGCTGAAACTCTAAGGCGTGTCGAAACGGGGTATACCGTATCGATACGGTCACACTGAAATCTTAGGTTTGACTACTTTAAAACGTTTTAAAACACTTCAAAACTCTTTTGAAAACTCCTTAAACATATTTTCAAGTTGTTTGGACTCAAAATCATTTTTAAATACTTTTTAATTTAGTCTAAAACTACTTTTCAATTATTATATCAAAATAAATATCCTAACGCACGGAGATCAACGGGATAATCAAAAGAGCACTATCTTGATCAGTCGTGGCGATGTCAAATCCAACTTTGATAGAAACAAAACAGAAAAGTATGCCAAGAGGCAGAAAAGCGTGCCAAAAAGCTAAAAAATATACTAAAAGGTAGAGGAAAGTGTGTCGTAAAGACAAATTTATTGAATTAAGGGTAAACTACCCCAGTGACAACCGAACTATAGAGGCATACCTATTTTGACCACCGAACTATCAAACTCGTCAATCAGACCACTAAACTTATTAAATCGACCTATTTGTCAGTTAACAAAAATTTGTAAAATTAACGGAAGGGTAACGGAGGGGTGGCATGTCAGTTAACAAAAAATTGTAAAATTACACATTTGGTCCTTGTTATTTACTTATTAAATCATTTTGATCCTATTTTTATTTAATTAAAAATAAAATTAATCAACTAATCAAATGTGTCACCACTTGGTTAAAGGGAAATTAAAGAAGCATAAGAAATGGCAATGAGGAGGTTCAAACCCGAGACCTTAGACCAAGGTAAATTTCAACAGGTTTACCACTGAACCAAGCTACTATTTACATTAAAAGCTGCACCTTTTATATATATTTCTTATAAAGCGGTAAATGTTGGGGAAAATTAAAGAAGCATGAAAAATGGTAATAAGATGGTTTGAACCTTGGACTAAGAGAGTAAATTTCAACGCCTTTACCACAAAGCCAAGTCACTCTTAGTGACATAAATTGCACCATTTTATATACATATCGTTTAAAACAGTAAATGTTAGGGAAAAAGAAATAAAAATGGTTGAAAGTGGACTTGAACTTAGATCACTTGGGATGTGCATAATCACACAAACATTTGATTTAATTTAAGTTTGAAAATTATTAAATATTCGATTTAAAAGAAAAAATCGATTTAAAATATTCTAATTTTTTTTTCATATTTAAACTAAATCGAATATTTATTAAAATATTAAATATTTGATTTTAAAAAATTGATTTAAAAAAGTATTCAAATATTTAAAGTATTTTAAATTGGATTTAAAATATTTGAATACTTTTTAAAATCAAATTTATTTTCTTTTAAATAAAATATTTTTAAATCGAATATTTAATATTTTAATAAATATTCGATTTAATTTAAATATGAAAAAAAATATTCGAATATTTTAAATCAATTTTTTTCTTTTAAATCAAATGTTTGTGTGATTATGCACATCTCAAGTGATCTAAGTTCGAGTCCTATTTCAATCATTTTTATTTATTTTCCCTAACGTTTACTGCTTTAAACGATATGTATATAAAATAGTGCAATTTATGTCACTAAGAGTGACTTGGCTCAGTGGTAAAGGTGTTGGAATTTACTCTCTTAGTCTAAGGTTTGAACCACCCCATTACCATTTTTCATGTTTATTTAATTTTCCCTAACATTTATCTCTTTATAAGAAATGTATATAAAAGGGTGCGGCTTATGACACAAACAACAGCTTGGCTTAGTGGTAAACCCGTTGAAATTTACCTTGGTCCAAGGTCTCGGGTTTGAACTTCCCTATTACTATTCCTTATGCTTCTTTAATTTCCCTTTAACCAGGTGGTGACATCACCACCTGATTGGAGGGAAAAATATATTAAATAAAATAATTTAAAATTTGAATAAATTAATCTAATTGGGTGATGACATGTGTCATTTAATAAGTAAATAACAATGACTAAATGTGTAATTTTACAAATTTTTGTTAACTGCCACGTCACCCATCCGTTAATTTTTAACGGCGGTGGTCAAAATAAGTCAATTTAATAAGTTTAATGGTCTGATTGACAAGTTCAATAATTCAGTAGTTAAAATAGGTACACCCCTATAGTTCGGTGGTCACTGTGATAATTTACCCTTAAATTAAAATGAAACAAATAAATAAAAAGAGAGTAACCGACGTTCGAAAACTGGCCTTAATGTTGTTGCTTATATTTTGATCTTTCACAAAATTTGTAATTTAATTCTAAAACTATTTTAGAACTTGGACGGTCCCAAGTCCCAACAACAATTAAGAAAGAGAACAGGCTTAGTTGTTGTCTAAAAGTGAAGGAAGCTGTGGGTTTATGACCTTGTATATGAAGGCATTTATTCTAATATACAGGAATTGTCAAAAACAAAACAAAACAAAACATCCCAACTCTAAGAATAGAATCAAGCACAATATTGGTCCCAAAAAAAAAAAAAAAAAAGAACCAAGCAGAATAAAAAAACAAAAATATTGGATTTGGGAACAAATGGCTCATAAGTCATACCCCATAGGCCGACAACATGGTTTTCCTCGCTCATGAATTTCTCCAAGACAGAACGAATTCATTTCACATAAACAAAAACCAATTAACAATCAAAAGGTTTTTTTTTAAGTGAATACACAAGTAGATTCGATTCTTCAGTCTGGATTGGTGCAATTACGGGTTTGGGAATTGCAATGTTGGTGCTCAAAATGAACAAAACTCACCTAATTTCATTCTCTGCATTTTTAATATAATTTTATGATAGTTGCATCTCTTACATGAAAATAAAGTTTATAAGATGTAAATTAACGTCATTTTATGTAATTTTGACATTTTAAAAATGACACTATTTTAGTGTCATCTGTCATGTCATAACATCATTAATTATATAACGACAGAGCGATCAAAGCAGTGCAATTCGAAAACTAAGTGATTAAGTTAAAAAAATTAAATTTTAATGACCAAAATATAAGTGAGTGTAAACTTGAGTGATGAAATTTATAGTTTACCCTATATAAAATATGGTAAACTACATAAATGATCACCATACTATTGGAAAAGTCATGATTTGACCACCTTACTTTTTTTCGAAGCAATTAAACCACCAGCCGTTAGAGGTTAACGGTAGGGTGACGCGGCAGTTAAACATTTAAGGGTATAATTACACATTTGGTCCTTTCTATTTACACATTCTTGCAATTCAGTCCTAATTTTAAACTAATAAAATAAATTAATTAGGTGGTGACACGTGTCAACACCTTATTTGAGGAATTTAATTAAATAAAATCCCTAAACATGCACTAGGTGGAAATCGAACCTAGGTGAAGCAAGGATAAAGGCAACACCTTAACCACTGCACCAAGCATATATTTGTGTTATAAATCATCAATTGTATTATATGTCTTATTGTTTGTTACCATTCAAACTTATCTTCTTCCTCGTCACTTTTGTCCTGCTTTAGTCTTCCCATGTTTTCTCTTCTTCATCCTCCAGAAACTCTATTAAGGCTCTTTTAAAATGGAAAGCTAGCCTCCACAACAACACTCAAACCTTTCTGTCTTCTTTGTGGGTGGGAAGCAACCATTGCAACGATGTCAGAATCGGTTGCGACAGCACCAAAAGCGTCACTAATATAACCTTGCTGGGATATGGTGCGAGAGTGAGAGTTACACTTCACAATCTCAATTTCCTTTCCTTCCTCAACTTGATTTATCTTCGGCGTGTGTTTTTTACAAGAACAATTGTCTGTTCCTGCAATTCTAGCTTAAATTTGGATTTTTGATGTCCAACAAATTGTGGAACTGTTTTGATATGTTGTTTTGTAACCATTTGATTCAATAATTCACCACTTGGAAATGCAGAAATGTATTAAAATAATAGGCAGCAAGGATTACAACATGCTTTTGTACAATTGCAACAAAGATTTACCTTTGGACATTTAAGAGTTGAACATTTGCATTTGCAGCAAAATCAATCTGTGCATGAAGGCAATCGAAATACGCAACAGTTTCGGCTGCTGCATGAGATCTTTCGGAAGCAAAGGAATTTAGGACACGAGAAACAATGTCACTTTGAGATTGTGCAGCAGCTTGAACATGAACAGTTGTCGCATAGGCTGCACTTGCATCGACATTTCGGGACTGTGCATAATAAGTACATATATTATATTGTTGGAATTAGATCATAAAACAACACTTAGTGTGGTGGTAAGCCAGCTCTTTTTGTGTCCGTGAGACACGGGTTCGACTCCCCTTGATTGTGATGAAAATAAATTTATTTAATAAAATATAAATAATTAAACCATTCCAATAAGGTAGTAACATGTGTCACCACCTAATTAAATAATCATTTTATTTTATTAAATTAAAATTAAGACTAAATTGAAAGAATGTGTAAATAATAAGGACCAAATGTGTTATTATACCTATATTTTTTTAACTGCCACGTCATCTTACCGTTAACCTCTAACGGCTGTGGTCAAATTGCACTCAATTCAATAACATAATGGTTTAATTGCTTTGAAAAAAAGTAAATTAATCAACACATAATTAAATAATTTATTTATTTTATTAAATTAAAATTAAGACTAAATTAAAAGAATGTGTAAATAATAAGGACCAAATGTGTTATTACACTCATATTTCTTAACTGTCATATCATCCTGCCGTTAACCTCTAACGGTTGTGGTCAAATTACACTCAATTCAATAATATAATGGTTTAATTACTTCAAAAAAAAATAAATTAATCAAATTGCGATTTTTTTTAATAATATAGTGGTCTTTATGTAGTTTAAACTAGGGACCAAATGTACGAACTTACCTCGCAGCTTGGCCGTTCAAGAGAGACTGCTATGTCGTAGAGTAGAAACGACAGAGTCTATCCGGTCAACATCACAAGCTACCCCTAAACCCTCAGCCACCCGTTGGATTCAATCAAATAGGAGCCACGATAAATATCAACGGCTGTAAATAATCGCATACACCACAAGCGTGTGAGATAACTCGCTTGACTGTTAGGAACGTTTGAAAACTTTAAAAACTTTACCTTTAAAAAGTCAGTGGCGAAGCTTGAAGACGACTTGGAAGAATCTGAGACGCCGCCTTATTTTATGATTGCCCAGAAATCAAAATTAAGAAACTTTCTTGCCTTTCCTAATCCCATTATCCGTAAGCAACAGCAGCAAAACAACAACAAAAAACTGTTTTTTTTAGGGAAGAGGTTATGCAATCGGCTTGTTCATCTTTAAAGTTTTGTTTGAATTATTGTTTTCTTTTTACGTTGCTTATCTATGGTAGAGCTGCGAGAATCTTACTTCTGAATTGAGTTACGAGGATTTAGTTTACCCTCAAAATTGGTTGTCTTTATTTTTCTTTTTACCTCTGCTGATTCTGTTGGTTCAAGTTCTTCTTACTCTGGTGTTGTTTTATATCTTCAAAATTCGCATCCATAAAAGAAAGAAAAGAAACTTCTCATCATCGCTCTGGTTGCTGCATCTTTAAGGTGAGTTTCTCTTCCCTTTCCCTCTACTATGTTCTCCAATCCCTGTAACTTTTATCTTGGTTATGTTCAAAATTTGCAGCAAATATTATATCTTAATGAAAGAAATAGTCAAAACCATTTTTCATATTGTTATGTTTATCGTGACTATAAGCATTCTAATTGGTGGGGACCATGGTTGATATGTTTTCTATATCTTTCTTCGTTGACTGAAGTTTAGCACAAAGTCTATGAACTAAAGATGCACAGTTAATGCATACCATAAAGCTACACTTAAAAATGTCACATGAAGAACCAATATAGAAAAAGGGTTTTCATCTTTTATAGCTTGATAGATGCGTGGTAAGTCCGAGAGCTTGTGACGATGAGGTGGTTTGCAGTTCTTCATCTGTTTAACTATTTCACATGCTTTTTTGTTTATTGGTCAGGATATATCTTTTGAATGGGGACTGATACCGCCGAAGTTGTGGAGACTCCATCTTATTCCTATCCTATTTCCTTTAAGGTACAATTACCAAGTGTAGTTCTCTTTTTTCTGTTCTAACATGAAAAAAATATATTTTTGCAGTATTCTTTACAATTCAACCATAGCTGTGTAGTTTGATCGTTATTGAATGTAATTAAACATTTGCAAGTTGCGCGTAAAATCTCTTATGTTTTTGCTTATATAGAAAGGACCGCATCATCATACCATGTCTGTTTTAAGGTTTTTGATCTTCATCCAACATGGGTATGCTTTGATTGTAGGTGCACCACGTGATGTTCACGGAGCTTAGGAAGTTTGTTGATAGAATTCTAATGATCTTTCCAGAGATTGAAGCTGCTCGACCTGGATGCTCAATGGGAATAAAGGCACTATGCTCACTGAATAATGCAATTGAGAAAGCAAAGTTGCTTCTTCAGTACTGCAGCGAGTCAAGTAAACTGTATCTGGTGCGTTTTTTAGCTAGTCATTTTTTCGTGGTTATTGCCTCACTTATAATGAAGGGGAGTTTTATTGCTATTCTAAAACTAGGAGGATCTGGCTGTTGCCTGGCTATTTTTTATATCTGATGATATGTAGTCTTCCAAAGGGTTCAAAATTTGCATTATTGGCCTCTTTTTTGGAGATAGACCCTCCATGGAATGCTTTGGTGGTGTTTAAGGGCTTAATTAGATAATTATGCTTTCTCTTTATTTTATCACTCATTCAATTGATCAAGTTAATATCATTTGGTTGATAGTTCTCTGCAATTATTTTTAGGCAATGACTACAGATGCCATAGTTTCAAGATGTCAAAAAGCAAAGAACTTGTTGGAACAAGGTTTATGCCAGATTCAGAGTATGGTTCCAGTTACACTGGCTGTTGAGGTTTGTCAAATTACATATCTTCCTTCTATATAATTTCTTTTATTTTCGTTTCCCATTGTCCCAAGCAAGTGGCTGTTAAATGGTTGATCAAAACCCATGTGTTTTTAAATAGCTTTTCTTTTATTTTAGGCATTTTTAGCAATGAACCTACTGAACTCCTTGTACGTGCATGTTTATTCCCCGATATATAGGGTGAACTGTTCCTAGTGTAGTGATTGAGGATAGTTCGACATTGCCAAAATATCAAATTTGGATAATTTGTAAACTTGGACGTTTTCCAGTTCTTTGATCAAGCCGATAATGAAATGTCATTGCAGATCTCTCAAATAGTTGTTGATTTGCGAGCTGCGAATTTTGTCCCTGATAAATTTGATGTGGAGGCTGGGAAGGCTGTTAGAGAGTTGCTTCGGCTGGGAGCAGCAACGCCAGATTCAATAGAATGTGCTGAAACGAGAGCTCTTCAAACTGCAGCGTCACAATTTCACATTACATCTTCAACAGCCATCTTGATAGAGAAAAGATCTATAAAGAAATTGCTGGAAAAAGTCGGCGATACCAACGTACAAAAGAGGAAAATCTTAAAATATCTTTTGTATCTGTTGAGGAAGTACAGTCATTTGATTATTGGAGAGCAAACAGAAAACACAGTTGGTCATAATGAAGGAGCATTTGCAGTTAACCCCAGTACGAATTTTGTATCTACTCACTCTGTTGATGTGGAATCTCGTAAGCAGTATGATGCTCAAACTGATAAGTTAACTGGAGCTTCACCTCCTGAGGAATTTAAATGCCCCATATCTTCAAGGTTGATGTATGATCCTGTTGTCATTGCTTCTGGACAAACATTTGAAAGGGTTTGGATCCAGAAGTGGTTTGATGACGGTAATGATACATGCCCAAAAACTGAAATGAAACTGGCCCATCTGTCATTGACGCCAAATGCTGCCATGAAGGATATGATATCAAAATGGTGCATGGAGTACGGAATCGTCATTCAGGATCCAAGCTTGCAATCAGATATGCTTCAGTCATTGGAAAATTCTTCCACTTCCATAGCTAGTTTCGGCAGTTCTATATATGATATGCGCTTTCCAGTGGACGTCAGCAATATCTCAATTGGATCTTTAGATACTAGTTATAATTCTGATGGATCACGAAACAAGGTTGCTGTTGGCTCAAGATTGATACGAGAGCAGACCAGTGACGATCTTTGCCAATATCAAAATCCTAGCAATGCAAGCAAAATGGATGTGGAGTCTCTATGTAGGCTTCCTGAGCTTGATTGGGAATCACAGTACGAGATTGTTGAAGATATGAAAAATCATTTGAAACATGACGATTTAGCTTGTATGTCCATATCATCCAAGAATTTCATTGAACCGTTGATTAAATTTTTGAGCTGTGCTCATGATATGCATGATATTAGAGCACAAAGAGCTGGATTTCAGTTGTTATTGATGTTTCTGAGCAAAAACAGGTAATTACTCCACGCAATTGCTGCATCTGTACCATGTTTTATGATGTGTGATGTCATTAGTTTGGATTGTTTTCTATTTTCTAAACTGTGCTCAAGTTCAATGGGCTTCTTGTATTTGGTATTCCTAATTTCCTTGTCAGTACTTTGCCTTGTGAGACTAAAAGACTCTGGATCAGTCACATGCTCTCACATAGCTTGTGATGTCTCTCACCGAATTGCATGTTGTTTTGATCATTTAAAGTGACGTTTGATCGTTTTTATTATACTTTACTTTGTTTATTTGCATAGAGCTTTTGAGATAGTGGGGCTTATTTGTGATTTTTTCATTTCTTGGTGAGGTTCTTGCAGGAATGGCATACGGTACTTAAATGAAGATGCATATAGCCTGCTGTCATTGTCTCTCAACTCAGAAGTGACTAAAGAGGTCCTTGACATTATAGAAGTATTGTCTGGCCAAAGCAGTTGCAAATCTAAGATTGCTGCATCCGGTTCTCTTATTTCCATTTTAAATATTCTTGACTCGAAGATCACAGAGTTCCAGGAACGAGCCATTAAAATTTTGCACAATCTGTCCTCAAGCCACGACATTTGTTCCAATTTAGCATCTTTGGAATGCATCCCAAAGTTTGTCCCATTCCTAGAAGACGCTACTCTTGCGAGGCACTGCATTGTAGTGTTGAGAAATTTGTGCAATAACCAAGCGGTCCGGCTTTCTATTACTGAAACTCCGGGATGTATTACTTCTATTGCCATGTTAATCGAGACTGACAGTCATGAGGACCAAGAACATGCACTGGCTATTCTCCTCACATTGTGCTCTCAACGTGTTGAATATTGCCAATTAGTGATGGATGAATGTGATATATTCCCTGCCCTTTTCGATGTTTCTGTTAATGGGAGCGATAAAGGAAAGGCAACTGCGATGGAATTGCTGCGGCTGCTTAGAGATACCAACCGTGATGATGAGGAACAACTACAAGACCACTTTCAATCTGACTATGTCACACCTGAAGATGCTAGCAACTATTCTAAAGACAAGAAGTCTCATAAGTCTTTGTTCGGAGTGAAACTGCCAATGTTCTCAAGATCCAGTGCACATAAAAAGAAGAAATGAAACTCGGATTTTCTGCTCTCTTTTTGCATCTGGGTTAATGTTCTCCTGGGTAAGATTCTTTCCCCTTCCCTGGGATGGATTTGCTTACCAGAATTTGGGAACATATCATCATAATGTTACTAAATGTAGTTAGTGAATGATTTTGTCTGGCTCCTACACTAATTTTCATTATCTAGTTTCTTAGGTTTGATTATTATTATTTCTATGATATATATCTTTTATCACTTTCTGCTTGTATAATTCTTCAGAATGTACAGTTTTTGGCTAGTGTTGAATTTTTCCTTGTATCTTTTTTCCCTTGGACCAACACAAATCTAGTGTTCTAATTACCTCCTTGTTTTTTCTATTATTGATGGTCAGATTTCAGGTCATCCAAATCACTTGATCATTTTCCGTTGTTTACTTGCATTAGTCACGTGCAGTGGTGTTAAACATGTGTTTGTGCCTTAATTTTTAGGAAATAAGTTGCTTTCGGTAAGCCATGTTTGTGTGTTTTTGGTCATGGCAAGGTTAGATGTTTGTTATGTTGTTAGTTATATGTGGCTAATTTAGTGGTAGTTAAGTCATGCTTTCATGTTGTCGGTGATGCCTAAATTAGTGGACCGTGATCCAAACTTTAGGTATTTTTATGTTTTATTCTAGTGCTTGCACTGATTCTATTCACAAACCTTTTGCCTTAAATTTTACTTAAATTGTAGCACAGAGTGATTCTATTCACCAACTGCCGCAACATGTTCTCTTACCTAAAGAAGCACTAAGAGTTCTTTCTATTTGTGGCAGATGTTTTTAACTTCACAAGTGAGTTAATGAAACCGTCATATGTCTCGTCTCATTTACTTTTTGTAGAATAACAATTAGAGACATGTAGCAGTTTTTTAACTTCGGTGTTTATCTTCTAATAACAATCTCCTTTTATAAAAAAGGGAAAAATGGTGGGGAAGTTTTGGATCAATGGTAGGATACTTCAATGAGTTGGCATTGGGGACAGTAGCCAATGGGTAGGGTTAATGAGGACTTGGGAGCATTCCTATTGATGGCCAAATCCTGTGGAGACATACCCATATGAAGTTAATCTCATACTGTTTTTGTTTCTTGTATTCCATTATTGGTATGGTCGTGCAGCTCGATATTGATTATCGAAACGAACCCATCATGAGATATTAGGTCCTTTACATTTTATTACACGGAGAACTGAACTTGGTGTGATAAGAGGCCCTGTGATGTGAGTTTTCTTAGAGGAAATTAAAAAAGGGAGATGGTTGGTGGGATTTGGTTTTATGTTGCTCTAATTTGGCACACCCTGTCTGTGGGACACTCATATAATCCATTCGGTATATCCATGCATATATTCTTTGCCTGGAGAAACAGATATGTATCTTTGCCCTAAACCTTATCCTCATCAATGAGAGAAAAATAACTCATACATACATACCTGTAAAGTACTTGTATTTAACAGGTTTGTCCCTGAATCGGCCACAGGATATGGCAGGTTATCTTTGCATTCTGCTCTTTATCCAGATTCCAAAACCCAAACTCTGAATGATATTGAGTCCTCCCTATTTATATTTTTTTCTAATTATGGTTTTAGTCGAATTTGGTCCTTCACTTTCGTAATATTATTAACAGGTTCAAATTTATAACCTGTTATTTGATGACGTAGAAACTTCTTTATTGAATACATCAGACGTGTAAATTTATTTTTGATTAAACCCCTAACTGTGTAATCAAAAAACGTAATGGCATTCTGACGTTGAAGCCAGACCAAATCTAAACCTTTTTTCTTGTCTTTTTAATCTGCATGTGAAAGACTCGAAATATCACTGTTGATTTGAATGACATGCACCAAATCTTGAAAAGACTAACCTCAACCAGAACCAAACCTGGTACCCCGTTTTACAACCTCTCCGTTTTCTGTAATAAACGGACATTCCCACATGGAGGTTATGTCATTGGGGTCCCATAGCCCACAAGCTCTTGTTAATGGCTTACATTCATTTCCTGGCTTTGCCTCTCTTTTATCCAAAAACCCTTTTCTTTATAAATTCATCTTCAGCTCTTCACCTTACTAACAACTAGAGAGAAACAAATAAAAAAAATCCCATTTTTCCTCCTTCAAGATTGACCAGAGATGTTACATGGTCTGCACTCCATGGAAAGCTGTGTTCATGATGGGATGGACATTACAGTGCTTGAGAGACAACAAGCAAGGTTGAAATTGCAGCAAAACCATGTGGTCCAAAATGACAATCCTAGTGTGTTATGTCCAAATACAGTGCCTCAGTTTCAGGGTTTCAAGAGAAAAGCAGAGGTTTGGCACTATCTATTCACCGTAAATTTGATCATTTTGAGACTTTTCTTCTTCTTGAATTAAAGTTAAGTTTGTTCACTTTTTGTTATACAGACTGTTGTAGATGATAAATGCAAAGATAAGAGGATCAAAGGAGAAATGGAAATGGAATCCGAGTCCAAAACTAAATGCAGTATAGATGTTTCAAGAAACTCTTCAATGGAGAATTCAAAGGCTTCAGAGGGTCAGCAGAAGCCAGATTACATTCATGTAAGGGCACGTCGGGGCCAGGCTACTGATAGTCACAGTTTGGCAGAAAGAGTAAGGATGGGGTTTTTTGTTTTAGAAATTTGTGTTTTTATTGTCAAGTAAATCAACTGACATGGTCTTTTTTATGCATGTAATATGTTACAGGCAAGAAGGGAAAAGATTAGTAAGAAGATGAAATGCTTGCAAGATTTAGTCCCAGGTTGTAATAAAATCCTTGGAAAAGCTGGAATGCTTGATGAAGTAATCAACTATGTTCAATCTCTGCAAAAACAAGTTGAGGTAAGAAGACAAGACATATGGTCAATGTGCCTTTGAAGATTTTTACTAGGACACAAGATCTCTGTGTTAACTTATGGTGTACATGCAGTTCTTGTCTATGAAACTTGCTGCTCTAAATCCAACTGTAGAATTCAATGTCGAAAACCTACCGATGGAAGAGGTAAGAAAAAAACAGGCTCCCCCAAAATTTTCTTTTGTCACTGATCATTGCAGGAAAAATGGATAAAAAAACAAGCTGTTAACTCACCGGCAACGGCCGGTTTGGCCTTTCTTCAGTTGAATCTATTGCAAAAGGGAGCTGTAAATTGCATGTTGGATGCAACAATGAACCCTCCCCGAACGGTCACGGACAGAATTAATGCAAGTGCTTCCTTATCTATCCCGGAAGAAGCTCTCGGCTCATCCTGCATCACTGTAATAATTTATTCACACTCTTATTCCCATGCATGAATTTATGATTCTGTTGATGTCTTAATTGTCTCAAAATCATATATAATGCAGCAACTGCAACCATTTTCAACTTGGAACAGTGATTCTCTTGGCCTTCACAATGTGTACAATATGGGGTTTCATTAAGAATAACCAATCAATTTTGGTCCCAACATCTACAGGTACATATGTGAAAATGAAAAAGAGTAGACTTATTCATTTTTTGAAGTTGTTTCAAGAATTTAGAGATTCCTTGAAGGGTCATGTACTATTTCCGTACCTGTATCTCGGAAATGGTCATTCTCTCCCAGCTAAGATTTGTTGTTTACTGGTTTTTTCTGCAGATACTATTCCTGGAATCATATCAGACTTCAAGACCCTCTTACAAGATTTATGTCAAAGATTCCTGAAATCCTACAAGTATCAAAGGTGGAGATTTTTCTTACCATGATTCCAACAAATTATTAAATAGACATATTTTGTTTTTTCCTTCATGTGTAGTCCAATTATTCTAATAAGATGCCATCCATGTAATTATTCACAAGATTTTCCATATATACACTATAACGACTGGAGATATGTTTATTGTCTGTATGTTTGCCCAATGTATATATATTTATATGCTTTTCAAGGATCTGAACAGGGACGAACATAAAATTTTATGTTAGGAGAGTGAATCTATAAAATTTTAAGGTGGCGAAAATAGATTTTCAATCGAAAATACATAAAAAATTTCTAAATCATATACGAAATTTAAATTTACAAAGGAGTGACCGCCTCAGCCCCTCGGTCCATCCTGGATGCGGAAATGATGAAATGCAGTGTGTACTGTGTAGGACCACAATAAGACTGCCATAAAAAGCTGATGGTAATAGAAAATGACCGAGGAGGGGCATTTGGTTGAAAGCTTTAAATGTGTGGGGGCAACAAAGATGGTGGCGCTGAGTGGAAAAAAAAAAAGCTTAAAAACATTGACTATATTTATGTTCAACAGTAACATATATAAATTCAAAAATTTAAAAAAAAATTTAAAAAAAAAATTGAAGATCTAAATTATTTTTTTAAATAATGAAAATTAATGTATTTTTAAATATTTAGAGACTTAATTAAAAATATTCTGATATTTTGAAACATAGTAAGAATTATCAAAAATTTTAAAGAGTCTTAATTTTTTTTTGAAAGGTTACATGTCTATTTTTCAAAATTTTGAGAGACAAATTCCTTTTTTATTACGGTCCACCCCTGAATATTAATTGAATTGGTATTTTCAACATACTATGTATATGATTTCTTTTCTTTATGAAATTTTCACGCGATATTAAATCAAAGCCTGATGATATTTTTGACACATTTTTTTTAAAACATCATATTAATTCTTACTTTTTTTTACTTCTTTTTAATATTTTTTTTCAAATTGAACAAATGGTGAAAAAGTAACGAACATGTTAAGATAACCTCATTATCAACTTTGTCTCGGAGATTTTTGAGGTCTGAGAGAATATTAAAAATGGACCCTTGTATAACGAAAACATATCTCATTACGAATAGAAACTCTTTACCGCTATTTATGTCTCAACAGTAAAAAATTAAGTTTAAAATTTAGGGTTATGGGTTAAGGTTATGATTTAGGATTAGGATTTAAGGTATTGTGCATAGAGTTTAGGATTTAGTATTTAAAAGTTAGGGTTATAGCTTAAAATTTATTTTTTTAGTGTTGGGCATATAAATAGGCACCGAAAAATAGCGGGGAATTTTTATTCATTTCATTACTTTGAACAATTAATTTAATATTTCAAAGACATTATTTTTATTGTTAGATTTATTTATTTATTTATTTAGAAAAGAGAATTATTTTTTACCATTAAATTAATTAATTAATTTGATAAACTAAAATATAAGAATAAAAAATATAAATGACTAAATTTTAAAGATCCTAGACTAATTGAGGGTCCTAGGCTAGTTGGGGGCCTGAGCAGTCGCTCAGGGTGCTCCCCTTATAATCGGCCATGCTTATTATTTTATCTTTTTGCAAGCGCTGATGTAGCTATTTTTGACTTTTTACGTAAAAAATAAAAACATTTAAAATCGTAATAATTTTTGAAAAAAAATTAAAACATAAAATTTAAAACTGTAAAATAAAAATATATTTAAATTATAATAATCTTTAAATAAGAAAATGTAAAAATATAAAATATTAACAGATCATTATTGTTTTAAATCTATTCAATTTAACAAAATTTTTAAAACTTGATGTCAATAAAAGTAAAATTTAAGGATTATAATAAATTTTTGAAAAGGCCTACTGCATAAGTTAATGTGTATTTAATAACATTAATTAAGTAAAAGATTCTATTGTTGCATTTAGGCTTAACTGTAACCCCCTAGACCGGCCTATGCAGAATGACCAAGTCTAGTAAGGCACATTAAGGTTTAAAACTCAAATGGAAAACATGTTTGCAAACTAAGCGTTAATTTCGGCAGCATAACGGCAGAACTTAGTGAAATCCATCAAGTTAACTAAACCTGTTTAATACGTCAAGCAGTAATACTTTTCAAAATCATTCACAACATAGACTTCATAAATAATATAAGCAGCCATGATTTCTTAAATAAACCCATCATATGATAGTTACAAAATAAGTATCAGTTAGCATAACAAAATACTTATAGTTTAATACCATACATAACAAAATATAGGCACATGTCACCCTGAAAATACAAACGGTGGATAGAAACATTACATTCAAAAAGAATACCAAATGTGTCGATCCTCCAAGTGTCGGCTACGGGGTGGCCTATCCAAAATATCTGAAAGGGGAAAGAATTTGGGGCGTGAGCTAGAAAGCTCAGTGTGTTCCAACAGTGCAAGTATAACATGTACAACAACAATATAATATACATTTCTATCTCAAAAACATAAAGTTCAAGTAACAGTACGGTTCGGTTTAATCTTTTCTCTACCCTCCAACCATACTCCAAGAGGCAGTTCCCCAAAACTGCGTCAAAGGCATTAACCAGTGCCCAATGGGCATAGGTGCCAACCTAAGGGAATACCTTAGGAACGGTACGGTACGGTATGGTAGGTATTACCCTAGCCGAAGCATAGGAACCTGTAACAGTAACGGTGAGGAATTACCCTAGCCGAAGCATAGGAACCTGTAACAGTAATGGTGAGGAATTACCCTAGCCGAAGCATAGGAACCTGTAACAGTAACGGTGAGGAATTACCCTAGCCGAAGCATAGGAACCTGTAACAGTAACGGTGAGGAATTACCCTAGCCGAAGCATAGGAACCTGTAACAGTAACGGTGAGGAATTACCCTAGCCGAAGCATAGGAACCTGTAACAGTAACGGTGAGGAATTACCCTAGCCGAAGCATAGGAACCTGTAACGGTAACGGTGAGGAATTACCCTAGCCGAAGCATAGGAACCTGTAACGGTAAAGGAATTACCAGCGGGATCAGAGCTGAACCTACGGTCACTTCATATTCTATCCCAAGTACCCCCAGTAACAATCTATGTAACGGTTCGGTTAATCAATAGCTGTATTTTTATTAATACATTATCCATATAGCATGTTGATCATATCATGTACATATGCATATATCAAAAATACAGTACGGTCATGTTTAATTATAAACATGTCATGTTCATGTGAGTTCAAGTATTCTATCATGTGCACATAATCGGTATTATAACATGTAACACAGTATGCAAAAACAGTTGTGTAGAACACATGGAACACACTAGGTGGAATAGTTTATTTCCTTGGAGATACTTGACATTTACGGAAGAGATCACATTAACTTTTGACAGTTGTACTGATCTTTGAAACAAGGCCCCTATTAAAAGAAGGGTTTATACTAACGGTTCAAACTAGATATTCGGGAGATGATACATCAAGATTTTTGGGAGTTTAGGCATATCATGAGTGATTTACTCATTTAAGCCTACAAGGGCATTATAGACATTTTATCATATACAGGCATTTCGGTAATTTATACCAACAAGGTATAAACAAATGGCTCGGTAATTCTGTTTGCTCATCAAATTTTCCAACCAAACATTCAGAGATTTCTATGTCAAGATCTTTTACAGTATCAGATACGTTCAGGGCTATTTTGATTACTTTGGCCAACGAGGGCATTTTGGTCATTTAATTATCAGGGGTGATTTTGTAACTTAGCTCGATCATGAGGAATTTATGATTCACAGTAATTAGGATTTTTCAGAAGTTTATCGAGCCTCCAAACCAATCGAACTAACATATTCCAACCTTGCAATACTAACCAACGCCTCTGATGCATCTAACTGTATCATATATCTGAACGGTTGCTTTCATATTTCACCACAATGTTTTCCACGGAAAGTCAAACATATATTCTATGCGGAGAAACTTCCAACCTTACATTAATATCAGGAGTGATTTACGTACGTAAGTCATGCTTCAACCTTTGAGGGCATTTCGGTCATTTTCAGCTTTATCGGTATTTCTAGAATTTAATCAAAGGCAAATTTACTTATTTCAGTCGAAGAGGTATTTCAGTCATTCTGAAGCTCAGGATAGCCATCATTCCTACCAATTGAACCATAACAGTATTTCCACTACATTTAGTCATTTCATTCAATTTCGTATTTCGAGCCACTTGAATAATTCAGAGTTACGATTAACTTCTCGCAACTCTATATTCAGATACTCATTCTGAATTCAAGAAAACTTAAAATCTCAAAGGTTCAAATCTTGTTACAATAATTTTTTCCAAGTAGATCGAGGTTTTTAGGTGAATCGGGCCGTTTTACCATATCCAATATAAATTTCTAGATCGCTTCCAAATCCAAAGGTATTTTAGTCATTCTCATACTTTAAGGGCGTTTTCGTAATCTTATATCCGAATATCTTTAACATTTGATCATTTGACACTGACAATCGGATTTGAAGAGTAGCTGATTAGTCATTTATTAAACTCTGGATCCTTACGTTTATTAACTTTCTCGTTCGAGCATTTTTAATCTTATCCAAGAATATCATACTCGTTTCCATATTCGGTTTGACTTGAGCAAAATTAACAGTACTTATCATCATTTTTATGCATGCATTAACACATACCAACATGCTCATAAAGCATTCAAGAGGTAGTAGTGTATTACCTTAGTTCCGAGTTATACCGGTTGACTCATGATACTACATTCGGTTGCATTCGAATCCAGACTGGATGTCCCATAACATTTCAAATACCAAGATACTTGCATACCTTCAAATACACAAATTAACATTTCAGTTCTTATCTGTAGAGCTCTTAACAAAATTTAACACTTTTGGGTTCAAGGTCAGATTTGGAGGCCTTCGGGTCAGAATTTTGCAAAACGGGCTTCAAAAACGGACTCAGGACGTCGAAAAACATAAAATAGGAGTTTTCGGAAAATTTGACTTTTTGGTCAAAGTCAACGGTCAATGCTGACGTCAGCAGTCAACGCTGACGTCATGTTGACGTCATTGGTTTGACTCGGTCAACGAGTCGGGTTGGTCAACGGGTCGGGTCGGTCAACGGGTCGGGTCGGTCAACGGGTCAAACCGGTCTGAACCGGCTGGTTCAACGGCCACCGTCCAGGGCGGCCGGAAATCGCCCCGGACGGCGCGTGAGGCCCACGCGCGGCCTAAAATGGCCGGAAAACACCGCAAAACGCAGATAATAGACTCCCAAATTCAAATATGATCCAACCAAACCCATATTTAAGCCGAAACCTTACCATTTCTTACCAAAACGAAGCGGCAACGCTATAATCGGCGTAGCTCCGACGACCCACCAAACGGCGACAGACACGCGATCGGTCGGTCAGGTTTTTCTCCCCACGATATGCTGAACACACTCGAACCGTCGACGCGCCCCAACGGTGACAGAGGTGGCCGGAATCGACGAAAAACTGAGAGGGTCTTTAACCCTGGTTTGACGAACCATTGAAACACCATGGCCGGCGATCGGAACGGCAGCTGCGCGAGTGGTTATGGCGTTTGGCTCAGGATGTCGAGGCGGTCCGTTCGAGGGTGGCGGTGCGAGGCACGGCGCGACGGTGGCTTAAATCGGGACGGTGAACGGTGGTAGTTGAGGGAAAGGTTTAGAACCTTCTGGTTCTCCCATTTCTTGAACAGACCGATAAAATAAATGAGGGGTAGTTGATAGGTTCTTACCATTTTTTTTAATATTTGGTTATAACCGAACCAAACAAACTTAAAACAAGGCTAGTGTAATTTAAATCCCAGAAATACTTTAGCTTAATTGGTAGAGGATTGAGCTTAGTAAGCAATGGGTCATGGGTTCAAGACCCCACAGCCGTAAGAATTAATTTTTTTTTCATTCCCTTTACTTTTAACATGACATGTTGGGGTGTTACAATTCTCTCCCCCTTAAAGAAATTTCGTCCTCGAAATTTACCAGGGTCAGAGAAATGCAGAACTAATCTTTCATCCGTTCTTATACTGAAAACTTCTCTATCAAGGTATCCTTGTTTCTCAGGACGCTCAGACGATCACAAATCAATTTGGTATCGTTTGGGTCACTCGGACTAACATTAGACTCACAACCATTCCATGATGTATCTCAACTCAATTGATTAAAATGCAATACATGAATCCATACAGAACTTTATACGGAGCCACGTGAACACTTATCTCGTAACCGTTATTATTATTATGCCATACTCAGTCAAGACTACAAAACATTCTCGTCGCCACAAAAGTCAATCATACAGTACAAAAGTACATATTTCATAATCTGAATTACTTTACTAGGTTGACAATCAATTTACGGACGAACAACTGTGCGTGAAGTTTATGCGAGTACTCAAAGCGTCAACCAAGGCTCTCTAGAATCAAGATGTAAACATCAAATTTTAGTAAGTATAATACATAGGACGGTACATTGCGTCACTTTTCCCCAAAATGACTTACTCCATGCCGAATAAATACAATCTAATGTTTCGAAAGGACAACGCTTACTTTCAGTGCAATGTTCAGGCAACTATTTCTTTCGTGTATAACAGAGTCACCGCATAATCTACATTCTCACCAATCTCGCATACAACTTTCTTTTAAATTCATAATACTTTTATCAAATTTTTGTCTGAATATATTCTCAATCACACTCATTATCACCGAGCTACTTTACTTGTAATCTTATATCGGTTTTCTCGTTCGATCAGACATTTATTCTTAATCTGTTTCAGATCTTCTATTTCACATGCATAAACATCTCAGGTTCTCTATCCAGATTCAAATCCATCAATTTAATCCAATTCGTAGACAGACATTACCAATATTCCTTCCCAGTACAGATCAAGCTATTAGGGACAGAACGGTTAATTGCACTTATCACAGGAAATGATTCGACATCGGAGTCTCGACTTGATGGAGTACGGTTATGATCTAGGGGCATGCACAGACCAGACACCCTATGACAGACGATCTGCCGATCTACCCAGAAAGACGTAACTCTAAGCTCTGATACCAACTAAATGTAACCCCCTAGACCGGCCTATGCGGAATGACCAAGTCTAGTAAGGCACATTAAGGTTTAAAACTCAAATGGAAAACATGTTTGCAAACTAAGCGTTAATTTCGGCAGCATAACGGCAGAACTTAGTGAAATCCATCAAGTTAACTAAACCTGTTTAATACGTCAAGCAGTAATACTTTTCAAAATCATTCACAACATAGACTTCATAAATAATATAAGCAGCCATGATTTCTTAAATAAACCCATCATATGATAGTTACAAAATAAGTATCAGTTAGCATAACAAAATACTTATAGTTTAATACCATACATAACAAAATATAGGCACATGTCACCCTGAAAATACAAACGGTGGATAGAAACATTACATTCAAAAAGAATACCAAATGTGTCGATCCTCCAAGTGTCGGCTACGGGGTGGCCTATCCAAAATATCTGAAAGGGGAAAGAATTTGGGGCGTGAGCTAGAAAGCTCAGTGTGTTCCAACAGTGCAAGTATAACATGTACAACAACAATATAATATACATTTCTATCTCAAAAACATAAAGTTCAAGTAACAGTACGGTTCGGTTTAATCTTTTCTCTACCCTCCAACCATACTCCAAGAGGCAGTTCCCCAAAACTGCGTCAAAGGCATTAACCAGTGCCCAATGGGCATAGGTGCCAACCTAAGGGAATACCTTAGGAACGGTACGGTACGGTATGGTAGGTATTACCCTAGCCGAAGCATAGGAACCTGTAACAGTAACGGTGAGGAATTACCCTAGCCGAAGCATAGGAACCTGTAACAGTAACGGTGAGGAATTACCCTAGCCGAAGCATAGGAACCTGTAACAGTAACGGTGAGGAATTACCCTAGCCGAAGCATAGGAACCTGTAACAGTAACGGTGAGGAATTACCCTAGCTGAAGCATAGGAACCTGTAACAGTAACGGTGAGGAATTACCCTAGCCGAAGCATAGGAACCTGTAACAGTAACGGTGAGGAATTACCCTAGCCGAAGCATAGGAACCTGTAACAGTAACGGTGAGGAATTACCCTAACCGAAGCATAGGAACCTGTAACAGTAACGGTGAGGAATTACCCTAGCCGAAGCATAGGAACCTATAACAGTAACGGTGAGGAATTACCCTAGCCGAAGCATAGAAACCTGTAACAGTAACGGTGAGGAATTACCCTAGCCGAAGCATAGGAACCTGTAACGGTAACGGTGAGGAATTACCCTAGCCGAAGCATAGGAACCTGTAACGGTAAAGGAATTACCAGCGGGATCAGAGCTGAACCTACGGTCACTTCATATTCTATCCCAAGTACCCCCAGTAACAATCTATGTAACGGTTCGGTTAATCAATAGCTGTATTTTTATTAATACATTATCCATATAGCATGTTGATCATATCATGTACATATGCATATATCAAAAATACAGTACGGTCATGTTTAATTATAAACATGTCATGTTCATGTGAGTTCAAGTATTCTATCATGTGCACATAATCGGTATTATAACATGTAACACAGTATGCAAAAACAGTTGTGTAGAACACATGGAACACACTAGGTGGAATAGTTTATTTCCTTGGAGATACTTGACATTTACGGAAGAGATCACATTAACTTTTGACAGTTGTACTGATCTTTGAAACAAGGCCCCTATTAAAAGAAGGGTTTATACTAACGGTTCAAACTAGATATTCGGGAGATGATACATCAAGATTTTTGGGAGTTTAGGCATATCATGAGTGATTTACTCATTTAAGCCTACAAGGGCATTATAGACATTTTATCATATACAGGCATTTCGGTAATTTATACCAACAAGGTATAAACAAATGGCTCGGTAATTCTGTTTGCTCATCAAATTTTCCAACCAAACATTCAGAGATTTCTATGTCAAGATCTTTTACAGTATCAGATACGTTCAGGGCTATTTTGATTACTTTGGCCAACGAGGGCATTTTGGTCATTTAATTATCAGGGGTGATTTTGTAACTTAGCTCGATCATGAGGAATTTATGATTCACAGTAATTAGGATTTTTCAGAAGTTTATCGAGCCTCCAAACCAATCGAACTAACATATTCCAACCTTGCAATACTAACCAACGCCTCTGATGCATCTAACTGTATCATATATCTGAACGGTTGCTTTCATATTTCACCACAATGTTTTCCACGGAAAGTCAAACATATATTCTATGCGGAGAAACTTCCAACCTTACATTAATATCAGGAGTGATTTACGTACGTAAGTCATGCTTCAACCTTTGAGGGCATTTCGGTCATTTTCAGCTTTATCGGTATTTCTAGAATTTAATCAAAGGCAAATTTACTTATTTCAGTCGAAGAGGTATTTCAGTCATTCTGAAGCTCAGGATAGCCATCATTCCTACCAATTGAACCATAACAGTATTTCCACTACATTTAGTCATTTCATTCAATTTCGTATTTCGAGCCACTTGAATAATTCAGAGTTACGATTAACTTCTCGCAACTCTATATTCAGATACTCATTCTGAATTCAAGAAAACTTAAAATCTCAAAGGTTCAAATCTTGTTACAATAATTTTTTCCAAGTAGATCGAGGTTTTTAGGTGAATCGGGCCGTTTTACCATATCCAATATAAATTTCTAGATCGCTTCCAAATCCAAAGGTATTTTAGTCATTCTCATACTTTAAGGGCGTTTTCGTAATCTTATATCCGAATATCTTTAACATTTGATCATTTGACACTGACAATCGGATTTGAAGAGTAGCTGATTAGTCATTTATTAAACTCTGGATCCTTACGTTTATTAACTTTCTCGTTCGAGCATTTTTAATCTTATCCAAGAATATCATACTCGTTTCCATATTCGGTTTGACTTGAGCAAAATTAACAGTACTTATCATCATTTTTATGCATGCATTAACACATACCAACATGCTCATAAAGCATTCAAGAGGTAGTAGTGTATTACCTTAGTTCCGAGTTATACCGGTTGACTCATGATACTACATTCGGTTGCATTCGAATCCAGACTGGATGTCCCATAACATTTCAAATACCAAGATACTTGCATACCTTCAAATACACAAATTAACATTTCAGTTCTTATCTGTAGAGCTCTTAACAAAATTTAACACTTTTGGGTTCAAGGTCAGATTTGGAGGCCTTCGGGTCAGAATTTTGCAAAACGGGCTTCAAAAACGGACTCAGGACGTCGAAAAACATAAAATAGGAGTTTTCGGAAAATTTGACTTTTTGGTCAAAGTCAACGGTCAATGCTGACGTCAGCAGTCAACGCTGACGTCATGTTGACGTCATTGGTTTGACTCGGTCAACGAGTCGGGTTGGTCAACGGGTCGGGTCGGTCAACGGGTCGGGTCGGTCAACGGGTCAAACCGGTCTGAACCGGCTGGTTCAACGGCCACCGTCCAGGGCGGCCGGAAATCGCCCCGGACGGCGCGTGAGGCCCACGCGCGGCCTAAAATGGCCGGAAAACACCGCAAAACGCAGATAATAGACTCCCAAATTCAAATATGATCCAACCAAACCCATATTTAAGCCGAAACCTTACCATTTCTTACCAAAACGAAGCGGCAACGCTATAATCGGCGTAGCTCCGACGACCCACCAAACGGCGACAGACACGCGATCGGTCGGTCAGGTTTTTCTCCCCACGATATGCTGAACACACTCGAACCGTCGACGCGCCCCAACGGTGACAGAGGTGGCCGGAATCGACGAAAAACTGAGAGGGTCTTTAACCCTGGTTTGACGAACCATTGAAACACCATGGCCGGCGATCGGAACGGCAGCTGCGCGAGTGGTTATGGCGTTTGGCTCAGGATGTCGAGGCGGTCCGTTCGAGGGTGGCGGTGCGAGGCACGGCGCGACGGTGGCTTAAATCGGGACGGTGAACGGTGGTAGTTGAGGGAAAGGTTTAGAACCTTCTGGTTCTCCCATTTCTTGAACAGACCGATAAAATAAATGAGGGGTAGTTGATAGGTTCTTACCATTTTTTTTAATATTTGGTTATAACCGAACCAAACAAACTTAAAACAAGGCTAGTGTAATTTAAATCCCAGAAATACTTAGCTTAATTGGTAGAGGATTGAGCTTAGTAAGCAATAGGTCATGGGTTCAAGACCCCACAGTCATAAGAATTAATTTTTTTTTCATTCCCTTTACTTTTAACATGACATGTTGGGGTGTTACATTAACCGTCAAATAGGTGTCCAAACTATGCTATTTTTTTTTCAGTTAGGTGTCCAAACTATTTTTCGGGCCAAATAAGTGCTTAAAGTTTCATTCTGTGACCCATTTAAGGTTCTCTGTCAATTCTCAAACGTTAAAGGATATGTGTCATCTCTTGAAAATTTTCAAAATTATATTAAAAATAAATAAAATTACTTAATTTATAGAAAATCTCTAAATTTTTCAGATTTAACAAAACAACCCCCAAATTTCAAAATCCTTAACCCAAAACCTACATTTCA
Source organism: Hibiscus tridactylites (assembly GCA_958450335.1). Taxonomy (NCBI): domain Eukaryota; kingdom Viridiplantae; phylum Streptophyta; class Magnoliopsida; order Malvales; family Malvaceae; genus Hibiscus; species Hibiscus tridactylites. The sequence goes on from OY288284.1 coordinate 68,333,963, forward strand.
ATTTGGGCCGATTGTCACGTCATCGCCCACCACATCGTCGTCGGACCATCACGACCATTTCTTCACCACCTCGTCGCTAGAAATTGACTGACGTCGTGTGAATTGTCGAAATTGTCGAATGGTTCTTTCGAACGATTCATGACGAACGACAACATGAGGGGCGACGAACGGCGTGTGGGTTATTCGACAAGGGGAGGACGCTTCATTCCGTAGCCGGAAACGCGACCAACGCTGGTGAGAGTGGTCGAATTTTGGGGGTTTAGGGATTTGAGGACTATTTTTGGAATATTTGAAAATTTCAAGATATACTTTTATTTTTATTTTGTTTTATTAATTTTATTTATTTTTAATATAATTTTAGATTTTTTAAGAGGTGACACGTGGCATTCAACAATGAGAATTAACGGAAAACCTTAAATGAGTCACAGAATGAAACGTTAGGCACCTATTTAGCCCGAAAAATAGTTTGGGTACCTAATTGAAAAAAAAGGACATACTTTGGATACCTATTTACCTATTAAGCCTTCCATTTAATATGAAACATTTAATAAGAATCTCGTTTAAGAGGATTCTTTGATTATTTAACTCATTTAATAATATTAATTCTCATAATGAGTTGTTTAAGGTTTAGAGTTTTTGTTTATGGTTTAGTGTATAAAGTTTTAATATTTTAGGGTTCAAGGTCTAATGTTTGTAGTTTTTTGTTTATGGTTTATGGTTTATGGTTTTGGGGGGTTTATGGTTTTTTGTGTATGGTTTAAGGATTTTTGTTTAGGGTTTAGTGTTTAAAGTTTTAGGGTTTTAGGGTTTATGGTTTTTTATTTATAGTTTTTGTTTAGTGGTTATGGTTTAAGGTTTACGAGGTTTATGATTTAGGTTTTTTGGTTTTGTTAGGGTTTATGTTTTATGGTTTTTGTTTATGGTTTAGATTTTAGGGTTTAGGGTTTTAAGGTTTTAGTGTTTATGGTTTTTAGTGTGTAGTGTTTATGGTTTATGGTTTTATTTGGGGTTTAGTGTTTAGGGTTTATGTTTTTAGAGATTAAATGAGTTAAAAACCCTAAACCCTAAACCCCAAACAAAACCTTAAACCCTAAAATAATAAACCATGAACCTTAAATCCCAAAAAAACTAAACCCTAAACTATAAACCATAAACCATAAACCATAAACATTAAACCCTAAAACACTGAAGATTTAAACCATAATTATAAAACAAAAACCATAAAACCATAAACCATAAAATCTAAACCCTGCACAAAAAAGCCATAAACCCTAAACCCTAAAAAACACTAAACACTAAACCATAAACACTAAACAAAAACCCATAAACTCTAAATGCTAAAACTTTAAATCATAAACACTAAACAAAAGCCCTGAATAAAAACCACAACCCTAAACAAAAACAATAAGCCATAAACCCTAAGACACTAGAATTTTTAACCCTAAACACTAAACAAAAAACTATAAACCCTAAACTCTAAACATTAAACAAAACCTTCGACCCTAAACAAAAACCATGACCCTAAACTATAACACTAAACCATAAATCCTAAACCATAAAACCCATAAACAAAAATCCTAAAAACTTTAAACCCTAAACCCTAAACACAAACAAAAAAACCTTAGACAACTCAATGTGAGAATTAATATTATTAAATGAGTTAAATAATCAAAGAACCCTCTTAAACGAGATTCTTATTAAATGTTTTATATTAAATGCAACAATAAAATCTTTTACTTAATTAATGTTATTAAATACCCCTTAACATATACCCCTTAATATTATTATTTTTTGGAGAAATTATATCATGGGTGATTCCCACCACGTCACCCATGAGACCAACCAATAAAAACTACCCACTTCATAATTATTTTTCATATCATTAATCTAATAATAGAATAACTTCCAAAAAACAATTTTTAAAATGACATGAAAAAACTTTAGTGAAGATTCATTGGTTGAAAAAAATGACATGAAAAAATCAAGGTGAAGTGGGTGGTTTCCATTGGTTGGTCCCATGGATGACGTGTAGAAATCACCCATGATATAATTTTTCCTTTTTTTTGCAAGCACTGATGTAGTTATTTTTGACATTTTACATAAAAATTTAAACATTTAAAATTTAAAAATGGCAAAATATAAATATATATTTAAATTATAAAATCGTAAAATATGAAAAAAAAATATTAACAGATCATTAATTGTTTTAAGTCTATTCAATTTGACAAAATTTTAGAAATTTGATGTCAATAAATGTAAAAATTAAGGATTATAATAAAATTTTGAAAATGCGGTTAAACATATCATCATTATACCTTAAATCAAACACAATAAATTGTTATCTATACTAAAATAAAATGTTAAGTGAGTTTAGTGTTGTGAACACTAACTCAACTAACAAAAATATAAAATAAAATAAATCATTGTTTTTTTATTTGATTATCACATATGAGGTGTAATAAATAGTTTAGCTTTATCCTGGTTTTTTCATACAATCCTTTCTTGCTCTGATTATACTCCACTTCCTATTTTCTTGAATTTTTTAATTCTTAAATTTTAGTTTATTTACTTTTTAAAATTCGAGTTTTATTAATAATATATTTTTAAATTTTAATAAAGAATAATTTAAAATATTACCAAAATTACTTCATATTAATATTCTTAAGCATGTCATTGTTTTATGGATGGCCATCCTCAATAGACTCTCTACAAGAAATCGGTTGATTAGATTTAACATTGTTATTGACAACAAGTGTGTATTACGTGGATTACATGAAGAAATTATAGATCATATTTTTGCATATTGTTCCTTTTCTAATACTATTTGAACCAAATTGCTAAGACTCTGTGGGATTACAAAAAGCATACAGGATTGGAATCATGAATTCTTATGAAGGTGCTTTGCTTTCAAAGGAAAATCGTTGAAATGTTTAAAATTACATGGAGTGCATATGTCTACACAGTATGGTAGGAAATAAATTGGCAGATTTTTAGAGAGACATCCTGTAATGAGATAAAAAAAAATTTATACGGTAAAAAACATAGTTAGAGATAGATTATACGGGAAAAGTATAGTAGATAGTAACATTATTAACTATCGATCGTGGAAAGATTAGAGAATCATTCTTTGATTATCCTGTTATTTTTTCTGTAAATTGTAGCACCTTATGCTTCATGAATAGTACAATTCCATAAATTATTTAAAAAGAACAACATCTTAAAAGAACCGAATGCATAATTTTTTTTTATGTTAAAAATTACTTTCATTTATTATTCATTTATTATATCGTAAAATTGATTAAAATAAATTTAAAAGGTATTTAACGAATTGTTTGTTAAAAAACCTCAATCATTTATAATTTTTTGAATAGCAATCATCTATAATTAATTATAAATAATTAGGGCCATTCAAAAACATGTATATAAAGGGTAATTATTTGATAAACTGGTGGTAATTTTAGGCTTTAAAGACTTAGTTAAGGGTACATAGTTTAAGAGTTTTGGTGTAGGGTTTAAAATTTAGGGACAATGGTTAAAATTTAGGATTTGAGGTTATAATTTAGAGTTTATAAATTAAAACCTAAATCCTTATCATATTATTCTAAAAATCAAACCCTAACCTCCAAACCCTAAACCTTAAATTCTAACCACCATCACTAAATTTTAAATCTCTATACCTAGAACCCTAAACCCTAAATTAAGTACATAAACCTTAAAACTAAGTCTTTGTGAAAATATTTTTGTTTCCAGTAATAATACATAAACAATTAGGAGAATAATAATTAAGTAGACACCTAACCTGGTTTTCAACTTTTAAATGGCTGTTTACATGTTGGGAGGTTTTTGGCTTAGCCGGAACTTTCTTTTTAATAGTGCAAATTAGGGTTTTCATTTCCGAAATGGCTACAGAATCTTCAGAGTCGGAAGAAGAAGGGAAGATTACAGGAGGCAATCAACACCTAGTTGTTGAAGATGACCTGAGAGAAATGGGAAAAAAGGCAGCTTGGACTGTCAGCTCTTGTAAAACTGGCAATGGCGTCTCTTCTCTCCGTGACGACAATCTTGAAACCTATTGGCAGTTAAACACTTAAATCCCTTCCCAATTTTAACCCCCAATTTTCTCTCGAATCTCACATCTTTTCATCTCTCTTTTTTTCCTTTTCTTTTTGAGTGGTTTTCAGATCAGATGGCGCTCAGCCTCATTTAGTTAACATTCAGTTCCAGAAGAAGGTCAAGTTGCAAGTATGTGAGAATTCTGCTATTGTTCGAATCGTAAATTTTTAACTTTTATGAACTTTTGATGATGGGTTTATGACAATTAGTGGGTTTTTTTCTTCCCTTTCATTGGGTTTTTGAAGCTAGTTGTGCTTTATGTGGATTTCAAGCTTGATGAGAGCTACACCCCAAGTAAGATCTCTATTCGAGCTGGTGATGGCTTCCATAATTTGAAGGTATAATCTATAATTTACATTTGCTTTCGTTTAGGATTGTGCAGTCTTATCAGGCTGTTTAATTTGTGTATGAATGTTTTCTACAGGAGATTAAAACTGTGGAGCTTGTCAAGCCTACTGGTTGGGTTTATCTTTCATTATCCGGAAATGATCCTCGGTGAGTAGCAAAATGATTGTTTCAGTGTCAATTTTAATGGTTAGTTCTATATTGTTTTCTTCTGTTAGTTAATATAAACAGTTTGCAAGTGGAAAACCCAAGGGGAGATTTGTTTTGGGTTTACTGATCAATGAAAATGTCTTGCAGAGAAACTTTTGTCAATACCTTTATGCTGCAAATTGCGGTTTTGTCAAATCACCTTAATGGGAGGGATACTCATGTTCGCCAGATCAAAGTTTACGGACCTCGACCGTATGTACCATACGAAAAAAATCATTTACTCATGCTCAAGATTTTTGGTCGCCAATGCTCTAATTTCTACTTCATTGGTGTTTAAATGCTCTATTGCAGGAATCCTATTCCCCACCAACCTTTCCAGTTTACTTCAAGGGAATTCATTACATACTCTACTGTGAGGTAATAGATGTGACCTGGCTTGGGGTAGAAAATGTCATTGCATGTGAAAAGTGGAATATTGTCTCATATTGAAGAGAACTGAGCACATTAGAACTATGAGGAGCTTCTCACAGGAGTGTAAATCTCTCAATATTGGTAGGAAAAAATGAGATGATATTGTCTGTATTCTGTTCCTTGCGCTTGTGCTGTTCAAATGGTTTAAACGCGGTGATTTCTTTAGACATTGTTACATTATATTATTTGAGGAAAGGCAATAGATGTTTGATTTGTCACTCTGTATACCGATATTTTTTTCTCCTTGTTTGCATGTCATATCTCGTATTCAGGATTGAAGTTCAACTCAAGGCATTCAATTTAAAAGAAAATGAGTTGCAGGTTACCTTGAAACCTTATTGTCATTTGAAATATTGGAACTGTGATATGTATATTCCTAACTGGGAATGTCTATTGCCACTCTGCAAATCCACAAAAATCATGATAGGAACTATCCTATTGATTTGAAATGAGAAATAAGGACATCTTTAAAATATTTGAGGGCTAGAGATTCAAATCATTTGGTATTCTTCCTTCTTTCCTTCCTTCCTTTCGTAGGTGGTTTTTGTTCCTGATGGGTCATTTAACCTTCTCGGGTTTTGATTATTCACCAAGGATGTTTACATCACCTCAGCAGCAAAGAGCTGGACCAAGACTCTTTTAGCATTAAGATGGTCAGTTTGCCAAGGTTATCAATATGAGTTTTCCCTTGCTTCCATATCTTGACGATGGAAGCCTGATGAAGGTGAAGGTTGCTCCGACTCTCCCCAGTTCAAGTTTAAGGTTTGCTAGCCTCGACCTTTGCCTTGTACGTGACTATGGTTCTCATTTACTTATAAATCCTCTTTCTTCCATTTGATATTAAAAAAATATTCATTTAGTAGTGCAGCTCGTTTATGGTCACTGCTCCAGGCATTGCTTCAGTAAAAAATGTACAAACAGACTTTATGGGGTGGAAATCGTCTACTTCCTAGTCATGCCTCCACAATAAAATTAGGGTTTAAGATTTAGGGTTTAGAGTTTAAGGTTAGGGCTTAGGGTATAGGGAATTTAAGATAGGGTGCATTTTTAGGGTGTATGGTGTAGGGTTTAGAATTTAGGGTTTCTAATTTAATTTTTAAGTGTTTTTTTAACATGAGGCATAAATAGAGTCATGGTTAGGGGGCAGAAGAGTTTTACTCGACTTTATGTCATCAATACAAGTAGATATAGACAATTTGATGTTAGCTAAGTTTGATTATAAGATGATAGAAAAACATACAAGTAAGATTGTATGATCAGAAAAACCATGCAATCAGCTGCTATAAGTCAGCCAGGAAGGAAGATACAAGAAAATCCTCCATTAGAACACAAATACTTAGTTACTAACATAAAATGAGAAAGATACAAATTTCCTATCAATATGCTATCATTCACAGGCCAGAACTGCTCTGCTTGATTACGACTGCTAGAAATAAAGGGTAAAATCAATGATGAGGATCTCAGACCAGCTATGATCATTCACAAGCTGGTTTGGTGTCAAAGCAGCTAAGGCAGATAGCAAAGGCTTGGAAAGCAGATAGAGGGTATTGATAATCCATGGTGAAGATATCTTTTCCAATTTTACCAAACTGTATGATTACCTTCTCTTGCTCTTCAAGAGATATGTTATGTGATGGATCAACAGTTGCAGAAAGCTGGAAATTCTTAACGGAGGCCACTGTCACACGCCCCCTGAAGTTGAGGCACCCGCACTGTAACTGCTCATGCCATCTCGGAGCATTTTTTTAAGGGTTAATGGCTCTCCGGATCCCAGGGAGCATACTGGTGTGGCTGATACGCTTGGGAAGGTAGTGTCCATCACAGGCTCATTTCCTCTTGAACCAGTTAGGGGATAAAGTTGTTCATCAAAAGAATGTGGGAATGCCGACGGTGCTGGGACAGTGCCTCCTTCCTGAATAGCAGAGACGGGAATTGAATGCAAAACACAATGCATTCTCCTTGGTCCTCGCGCTCGCAGAACGTTGAGCTCATAGGTAACGGTACCTATGCTGTAGTTGAATGTAGGTAATCTTGGAGAAACCTGCTTGGAGTGGAATCGAAGATTTTCAGCTAAGAAATGACATGTATAGAGGAATATAGTTTTAAAGTTATCATCAATCATTTAGTAACTACAGAGACAGCAGAAATAGAATAAGAATACTTACAAGGCACCAAACCATAGAACAAAAGATAAGTAGAAGTTGCTCTGTCCCTTCTGATATAGCACTGAATTGGAGACTCGCAAGGACCAGGCTGTTAACAAGAACAACCAGAAAATATTGACAACTTATGAATGGAAGAATAATAAAATAGCCACTCCTATTACTTATGGATACACGCACTTAGTCACTGACACACAGCAGATTAAGAAATTTTAGCCTTAGCTTTACAAATTATATGAATGCATTTTGAATGTTCTTCATGTGAAAATTATGTACTCAACTATCAGTCAGTGTTCAGTTCATGATAGAAAAGCCAATGTAACAATAATGTTCTTGACAAAGGTGCATACAACCGAATTCAAACTTTTTGCCTACAAATGAGACGGGAAATGAGATAATATTCAGTAGTAAATTCTCAAGGGATTACAAATGAGATATTTGCCAATGTGGAAAGACTATAACCTGTTTCAATGAGATGGGAAATGTGAGACTTCCACATTGCTCAGGAGTCTTCACAATCTCCTTTGCAATTTCCCACCAGGATCTTGAATTACCTCAAAAAAAAACCTAGATAATGAATGGCTAGGATTGAAAATAAATAAATTAAGATGGAAAGAAATGTGGGCTAAGTCTCTAAACTGAGATAGTCAGGGTCGGGCCACCCTTATTCTTTTATATAGCCCAATTGAACCTTTAACATATTTAGTTATTATTGTAACCAATCTGTTAAGACTAATGGGCCCTTAAACAAACCGGTTCAACAACCCAACAACTCTAACCACCAGAGACCCACATTTCCAAACTTAACATTGTTCAATATTTCCCCTACTTTCTCCTCCCTTTAGCATCTCATATGCAGCTAATGTACGAAGCCAATTGGATGAACTGCCACATTGTGACGAAAATTGTGAAAGTGAGCTTTTGATAGAGGTTTTGTAAACCCGTCCGCAACTTGGTCTTCAGCGGGTACATAGTTGACTTGTACTTTGCGTTCAACAACTTTTTCCCGAACGAAGTGAACTTCAAGCTCCACATGCTTCGATTTTGAATGAAATACAGAATTAGCGGACATCGCTACTACACTTGTGTTATCACACCAAACAACCGGAGGTCCTGTAAGCGAGACTCCCATGTCACTTAACACAGTTCGAACCCACAGCAGCTCCAAGACAGTGTCAGCCACACTGCGATACTCAGCTTCTGAGGTGGACCGTGAGACGGACTTTTGTTTCTTCGAGCTCCACGCAACTAAACAATTATCAACATATACGCAATAGCCAGAAGTGGACCGATGATCATCAGGGTTGCTTCCCCAATCATCATCAGAGAAAGCAACTATGCTCTTGCTTCCAGAACCGCTGGGTGTAAACGCCAAACCATAGTCAAGTGCGCCACCAAGGTAACGCAAAATTTACTTTACAGCAGCAAGATGTTATTCACAGGGCTTATGCATGAACTGTGCCACACGATGTACACTAAAAGAAATATCGGGGCGCGTATGGCACACATATAACAGGGCACCAACGATACTACATAGGAGTATGGGTCAAACACTGGGCTCCCAGCATTGGGAACAAGCTTAGTGGACGAGCACATGGGTGTGGGTGATGCTTTGGTTTGATCCATTTTGGCCTTTTTCAACAACTCCAAAATGTAAGTCTTTTGACTCAAAACAAGAGAGTCTTTGACTCTGTGAGTAGCAATACCAAGAAAGAATGACAATTCACCAAGATCTTTCAAAGAAAACTGACAGTTGAGACGCTGAATAACATTTTCAACAGCAGTGATTGAAGAGCCAGTGACAATAATGTCATCTACATACACTAACACATACAAGGAGACAGAACTAGAATTACAAACAAACAAGGAGGTATCTCCAGCTGATTCCTTAAACCCGATATCAAGCAAAGAAGTTTGCAACTTAGTGTACCAACTGCGAGGAGCTTGTCGCAGTCCGTACAGGGCCTTTTAAAGTAGACACACGAGAGTAGTACCATCATCTGAACTCTGTGTGAACCCAGGAGGTTGTTGTATGTACACCTCCTCTTCGGGTCCCCATTGAGAAACACGTTGTTCACGCCCACTTGCCGCAGTACCCACTTGTTGCTCACAGCCACAGATAGTAATATATTCAATGTGAAAAATCATACGACTGGGCTGAAAGTGTCTCCAAAGTTCTGGCCAGACACTTGAGAGAACCCCTTCGCCACCAACCAAGCTTTGTAGCGAGAAACTGATCCATCAGAGTTGTGTTTAACGCGAAAGAGCCACTTACACCCAATGACAGTTCGACCAGCAGGGTGAGTCACCAGGCTCCAAGTGTTGTTGGCCAGTAGAGCATTGTACTCAACCATAACTGTGTCTCGCCAAGCTGGAACCTCAAGGGCATGTTCTACTGTTTTTGGTACAGGATCAGTGACCTTGGCTGCCACATAGGACTTTGGCTTGAATACACCAAGCTTGTTGCGAGTAATCATGTGATGAGAATTGGTAAGAGACCCATCATTGCCATTCTCAACAGGGCCAATATCAGTTACAAGTGCAAGGGTAAGACTTGGAGAAGGAACAGGTAGAGAACATGGCTGATTGACAACAGACAACACTGGTTCACAAGGGTTGTCAGACACAGCTTCCAAACGGGAAGAACTCATCTCATGATCAAACTCAGAACTTGATTGTTGTGGTGACACATCTGGCAGTTTCAGCGCATCCTGACTATTCTCAGAAGCAGTAGGAATAAGAGATGGATGATCAGAAGGCTCAGCTTGAGGAGCAGTAGATGTTGAGCTTTCAGAGCCAGAAGATGTAGGAGCAACAACATCAGGCACTAGTGCAGGGTGAGAGGCTTCATGAGTGTTGAAGGATCTAGAGGTAGAAGAGGTGGGTCTGAGAGAGAGCTTCCTGATAAAACAGGAAGGGAGGGGGATCTAAATGTTGCTTGCTGAGGTGAGAGGGACCCAACATTTGTATCTGACTTTGAGGCTGGAAAAGAGTCCTCATTAAGCACTACATGGCGAGAGACAACGACCTTGTCTTGAGGAGTAAGGCACTTGTACCCCTTGTGTTGCATGCTGTAACCCAGAAAAATACAAGACTAGGATCGAGGCTCGAGCTTATGAGCTTGAAAGGGACGTAGGTGCAGGAAGCATTCACACCCAAAGACTCGAAGAAATGAGTAATCTGCACTTCGTTGGAACAGTTTTTCAAAAGGGATGAGGTTATCAAGCACACGGGTAAGGAGTCTGTTGATCAAATGAACTGTTGTTACCACAGCATGAGACCAAAATTTGATAGATAGGGAGGCTTGACTAAGGAGTGTTAATGCCAGTTTAACGATATGTCGATGCTTCCGCTCAACCACCCCGTTCTGCTCAGACGTATGGGGACATGTGACCCGATGCTTTACCCCGAACTCGGCAAGAATAGGGGACAAACTACGAAATTCCCCTCCCCAATCACTTTGGACCTCTTTAATGGTTGCACCAAACTGTGTAGTGACTAGCTGAGAAAATAGTTTATAGGCATGTGTAGCTTGAGCCTTGTTTTTAAGTAAATATAACCACGTATGTCTAGTGTAAGCATCGACAAAAGAGACGTAATAAGAATAACCTTCTGGCTTAACATATACAGGACTCCACAGATCAGTAAAAACAAGTTGAAATGGCTGAGTATACACAACTGTAGATGCATGAAATGGTTGCTTATGACTTTTACCAATGCAACAGGCAGAACAAACAACATTCTTATTTACAGCAGAATCAATAGACATATTATAGCTACGTAAAACTTTATCCAAAGTGGCCTGAGCTGGATGCCCTAAACGACGATGCCAGACATCATAGGCACTTTGATTAAGCAAAGAGATGTGAGCCTCAACATTATTAAGAGAAGAATCAGAAGTAAATCTAGACAGAGCAGGTGATAAAACATATAAACCATCTGAAACTGTACCACACAACAGTTCCTCATGTGAGCCCTCATCACGAACAAGCCATCGATCAGTATGGAACTCAAAGTACACTTTGTTATCACTAGCACACTTCGAAACAGAGATTAGATTTTTAGAAATCTGAGGAACTAGAGGTAAGGTGTATTTTTTAGGGTATAGGGTGTAGAGTTTAGGATTTAGAATTTAGAATTGAGGGTTATGGCTTAACATTTAATTTTTTAGTGTTGAGGCATAAAAATGGAAACCGAAAAAGGATAGATGTTTTTTTATCACCGGAAGAAGGGGTAAAAACGAGATGGGTGAGTGTGGATACTCCATCCTCGTACTCATATGCACCTAAAATTTTCATATTCGCTTCCTACCCACTATTCACGATGAATACAATTTTCAAATTCACATCAGTTCACGTGGGTACATTCTAAAATTTACATCGCACCTACTATCGAGATCAGTACCCACCACTAAGCTCATACTCGTTTATACATGTATGTACTACTTTCAAAGAAATCTACGTATCTCATAATACATAACTTGAAACTTCGTTTCGTTTGCTAAAAAAGAAACTAAGCACGTATGTCTTTTTAACCATATAATGTGGTACTTCTAATTCGACTTGTATAATTTATGACGAATATTTAAAGTAAATGTCGAACTAGGAGTAGTCTGCTACTTTGTTCACTTAAAAAATTCGTATCTTTTAAAATAAAGATCATAATCAATCATTATTTGTTCTAAACGAAACTAGATTTACTTACGGTTATAATAATATATGGATCATTTCTTAATTATTTATATAATTTTTTGGTGATTTAAACTGATGTATATGCATAAAATTCTAAATAGATTTCATAAATTTGGTTTTTAAATCCATTAATGATTTTAAAATACTTCTAAATACTTACAAGTTATAAACATATTTCACATATTAATCCACTCTCACGCCATCTATAATATATATTAATATATATAATATAAATAAAATTATATTTTATTTTTATTAAAATAATTCTATTCATATGGTGGACAGTGAGCAGACGAATATGAAACGAATAAAGTTTCAAATTCACCCGTTCACTATCCACGATCCACATAACTTTTGATATTTATATTTGTACATTAATCATTAAACTCATACCTATACTCACCCCAATCTGCTATCCCAGGAGGACATGCATCTACTTGACCCTCTTCTCACCTAGACCGACTGAGAAAACAATAAAAAATGAAAAACGTGCTTACGAAGACACGTGGCAATCAATCGAGCATTCAGGAGTTGAGTCTTTTTCTACCCGCCCAATTAGCGTTTGATGGAAGACCTTTTAATGCTCTCAAATTGGTTTCTTTTTATTTATTGATCAGATAATTCAAAATTAATAAAATCAATCATTCACTTTAGTGTATGGATTATTTTCTAATATATTATCAGTAAAATAATAATTTAACATATATAATATTTTATTAAAAAAATCTCTAATTTAATATTTTTAATTTATTATAATTTAACATTTATTATAATTTAATTAAAAATATCTAATTTATTATATTTAATTTTTATTATAATTTAATTTTTTAATTTATTATAATAAATTAAAAATATTAAAAAATCTTTGAAGTATTATATATGTTGAACTATAATAAATTAAAAGTATTAATTTATAATAAAAATTTATTTAGCGAATCTAAAATCTTTAAAATTATATATAATTTTTAATCTATTATATATAATTTAACATATATAATAATTTAGAGATTTTTTAATTAAATTAAAAAATAATTGAACGATTTTATATGTGAAATTAAAAAAATAAATGTAGAAAACAATAAGACATATATTAAAGTTGGTGTTTCATAACACAATATTGTGCTTGGTGCAGTGCCTAAGCCACTGCCTTTGCTCCTGCACCTCCCATGTTTGACTCCCCTTAAGAGCATGTATGGTTGAATTTATTTTTCTCATCTAAATAGGCGGTGACATGTGACATCATCTGATTGGAAGAGGAAAATAAATTTATTAAATCAAATATAAATAATTAAAGTCCTCAAATAAGGCGTTGACACGTGTCACCACCTAATTAAATAAATAATTTATTTTATTTATTTTAAATTAAGACTAAATTGAAAGAATGTGTAAATAGCAAGGACCAAATGTGTAATTATACCTTTATTTTTTAACTACCACGTCACCCTGTCGTTAACCTCTAACGGCTTGTGGTCACATTGCACTCAATGTAATAGCATGGTGGTTTAATTGCATCGAAAAAAATATAATGTGGTCAAATCACGACTTTATCAATAATATGGTGGTCATTTATGTAGTTTACCCTTGATTTAATTGATTCATTCATCTGATAAAATAAAGGCTTAAATGAAAAATCAGCCCTTAAACCTATGGCTTTTGTTTGTTTTTATCCCTTAAATTATCTTTTTTTGTCAAAATAAGTACCTAAATTATGACATTTTTTCTTTTACTCCCTAATTTATCTATTGATCAAAAATTCTTTATGATGTGTCAACATCTTATTAACTTAGATAACTATCGAAATTAAAGTGACCAAATATAATAATTTAAGGACTAATTTTGACCAAAAATAGTTTAAAGGCTAAAATCAAATAAAATGTATAATTTAAGAATTGATTTTTCATTTAAGCTTAAAATAAACTGTTAATTTGAGTTCATTCAAATAGATTTACCGATATTAAATTAAATTTATAACCGGTTAAATTAAAAACCAATAACTCGATCAACTCCTTCAATAATGTACAATAAAAAATAAAGCCAACCACAAAGATCTGAAAACAAAGAGTAATAAAATTTAATAAAACTTGCACTTCAAGCAATTCAGGTAGTTATAATTTTGTGTACTTGAATCTTGAGTGTTTTCACGTATTTGTTTTAATGTTTTAAGTAAATTTTTTTTTGAAAAATGACGGGCCTCATTAAAAACCCCCTCTAAACCTATGACGGGGGAAAAGAGTGCCATATTTTATAGAGAAAACTTCAAGATACAACATCGATGATTACAAGCAGGGAAACAGTACATAATCACGCACCCCTACTCCCCTTACAAAACACCCTATCACAGTACAAATATGAAGACTCAACGCATTACCGCAAGAGACCAAACACCAAACACAACACTGGGTCACCTGGAACGCAAGGGGAACTGCTGTCCAACACCATTACCACCTCAAACCAGCGCAGTACATACAATCATAAACACCATCAACCGATCATGTCTATTGGAGAGTATTGACCCTACTTGGCATTCTCACAAAATCCAACAGACTCGGGACAACCATAGGCCATTTGCATTTGGTCCAATGCCCGATTCTCAGCAACATCGTTTCAAGCACAACATTGGCACAAATTCTCTTCTTATTGAATAATGCCTCATTTCTCTCAAGCCATATTGTCCATATAATGCCAAAGAAAGCTAATAACCATACATGTTTCGCACTTCTTTTAATTGGGAGACAACTCCATTGCAGCAGAAAGTCTTTGATAGTTGCCGGAATCACCACTTGCACCTTCCATTTCGACGCCCAAGATTGCCACCACTTCCACGAGACTCGGCAGTGGCAATAGAGATGGACACTGGTTTCCTCCTCTTCACCACATAGCACACATAACCCCGGGTTGATCAACGACAAACCCCTTTTTTTAGTGCATCAGCTGTGGGAATTCGATCTAGTACGGCTCTCCACACGAAAACCTCCACCTTTGGGGGTGCTAATTTCGCCCAAACGAGCTTCCAAATCCTGTCTGGGTGGGCACCCATCGAAACTACCTCCTCACAATAGGCCTTCGAGCTATAAACTCCACTAGCAGCTCCTTTCCAAACTAATGAATCCGTACTAGCAGAATTCGGTTTGCACCGATTAATTGTCCTTAGAAAATTATCCCACACATCCTCCTCCCACGATCTCAGCTCCCACCGAAGGTCGACTTTCCACAACCATGAACCCTCTTCGAAGTAACCAAAATCTTGTACTACTCCAGCTTTTTTACTGGCCAAATTAAAAATCCTTGGGAACGCGGTTTTTAAAGGCAACTCATGGGCCCAGCAATCCTCCCAAAAAAGAATCTGACTGCCATCCCCAAGCCGTAGGAGGATATTCCGCGCGAAAACGTCTTTCAGATTCGAAGAGACCTTCGTTATGTTGCGCCAAACCCATGACTTCTTTCTTGGAACCACTCCCCCTGGTAGTAGGGCATGAGGTTTATAACCGTACTTTGCATCGATCACAACTCGCCACAGGCTATCGGGCTCCCGACTGTATCTCCACACCCATTTGTTGAGCATAGCCCTATTTTTAGTCCTCACATCCACGAGTCCCAAGCCCCCGACACCTTTCGGCTTTACAATATTCTCCCATTTCACCCAGTGGATCGGTCTCTCAGAGTTCATTCCCCATATAAAATGTGCTATTAATTTGTTCAACTCCCTTGCTACACCCACAGGTAATTCAAACAAACTCAAAAAATACAATGGGAGGCTGCTAATTACCGATTTAGCCAAGCATAATCTGCCTGCAATAGAAAGAAATTTCCCCTTCCACCTTGCCAATTTCTTCTTAACTCTCTCAATTACCGGCTTCCACAATTGTAAGGAGTTACTACTCGCTCCCAGCGGTAGGCCCAAATAGGCAGATGGAAAAGAACCAGCGGCACAACCGAGATCCTCCGCCCATCGTACCACTTGCCTACTTTCCACGGCTATGCCAAACAGACACGTCTTCTTCAAATTCAAGCTCAAGCCAGCCGCCAACTCGAAAACCCTTAGCAATCTTTTGATGTTTACTACGTTCTCCTTAGAGGCTTTTGCGAAGATGATAAGATCATCTGCAAACTGCAGATGTGAAAAGTGGAGCCCTGCTTCCCCGACCTTCACCCCTTCAATGAGACCACAGTGTGCTGCTTTATTGATCAAAGAGCTTAACGCCTCCCCAACAATATTGAACAGCAGTGGTAAGAGCGGGCACCCCTGCCTTAGCCCCCTTTTGATCTGAAAAGGATTGGATAGCTTGCCATTCACGGTTAACGAAATAACAACAGTGGAGCTGCACTTCGATATCCAAAGCCTCCACCTTTCCCCAAAGCCCATTTTTTTTTTCAGAATTAGATCAAAAAAAAACCAATCCACTGTATCATAAGCTCGTTTGAAATCTGCCTTAAACACTAGGGATTCCTTTTTTCTCCTTTTTAAGTCTTCAATTACCTCATTCGCTATCAAGGCGCAACCCGCAATTTGCTTACCAGGTATAAATGCAAATTGATTTTTACCCACCACCTCCTCTATGCACACCTTCAGTCTTCGGGACAAAACTCTCGCGAGGATCTTGTACACACTATTGACGAGCGAAATGGGTCTAAAATCTTTCACTTTCTCCGGATGCTCCTTTTTAGGAATTAGAGATATCAGCGAATGATTAAAGAACTTGTCTTTGACCTTTCGTTTATAGAACTCCTTGAAAAACATCATAACCTTGTCCTTAAGATGCTCCCAGAATTTCTTAAAGAACTCCAAATTGAAGCCATCGGGCCCCGGGGCCTTATTGCCATCTGCCGACTAGATAGCTGCTTTTACTTCCTCCACCGAGAAAGGCTCCTCTAGCTTACGGGCTGAGACCACGCTAATCTTTGACAAATCACATTCAAAGCTGCTGACTGGGAGGGTGCTGGACTTATTGAAATTTAATTTGACTCTTCTTCAAAAATTTGTAGGATTTGCATACCATCAGTGACCACATTCCCATTCCATTCGATGGCGTTGATGAAGTTCCTGCTTTTTCGAACTGAAGCTACTAAATGGAAGAATTTTGTGTTCTTGTCGCCTTCCGCGAACCACTTCACCCTCGATTTCTGGTGCCATTCTCGCTCTTCTCGACGGTATTGCGACCATAATTTACTTCTGATATCCCTATGTTCCGCCACCAGGGAAGGACATGGGCCTTTCTCCACCAATAACTCTTCAACTTTCGAGAGCTTGACCTCAAGAGTTTTGGTCTGCGCCTCCTCTGATAGTCTAAAATTCTGCACTCATTCTTTGATCACAACTCTCATTTTTTTCAACAGCTGATTCGTCGACCTGCCTCTGAACTCATCTGATGTTTGTTTTATGATTTCCACCAAGCCTGGCTGGTCTAACCAGTGAGAGAACAGCTTAAATAAACCTGAACCGTCATTCGGCTTCCCCTCCCGAACCAACAAAGGGCAGTGGTCAGACAAACTTCTCGACAGCGTAGACA
Organism: Hibiscus tridactylites; assembly: GCA_958450335.1. Lineage (NCBI taxonomy): Eukaryota > Viridiplantae > Streptophyta > Magnoliopsida > Malvales > Malvaceae > Hibiscus > Hibiscus tridactylites. Next base: position 68,351,402 of record OY288284.1, read on the forward strand.
GTTTAATATTTGGGAACCACATCAGTATTTTAGGGGAAACAATTACTCTGTCGATACGGCTGGCTGCAGGCAAGGTTCCTCCGCGAAACCATGTATACTTGATGTTGCTCAAAGGTAGATCCAAGAGATTGCAGCTTTGCATAAAATCAAATAGCAAAGCCCCTCTATCACATGGTTCGCCACTGCCCCATCTCTCCTCAGCATTGAGAACACAATTAAAATCCCCGCAAACAACGACCGGTAGATTCAGGCTCAACATCTGTGAACAAAGTTCTTCAAACACACACTTCCTCTCCCTCAGCATATTGGGAGCATATAAATGGACTATCCCGATTCTCTTATCAATAGAAACCAATGTCCCGACAATGATAATGAAACGACTGCTAATGATGTGTTAATCCTCCTTGAACCAACTGCCATTCCACATAGATACCAACCCACCCGACGCTCCTTGGGAAGGAGCACTAACAAGACAATCGAAAGTTCTACCTTTCAAACGGTTGGCCAACGCCGGCTGAACGGATTGGACTTCAGTTTCTTGCAATACGCACAACTTGCACCGAACAGAACCAACTATATTCGAAAGGGCTCTTAACTTTTCAGGTCTGCCCGCCCCTCTTAAATTCCATCTAACCACAGAAAGATTCATGGAAACAAAAAGCAACAGACACCGAACAGACAACCATACCTCCACCGGTTATGATTCCCTACGCTCAATATCCACCAGCCGCTGTACCGCTACCGCATCGGGGACATCGAACGAAATACCCACCTCCTTCCCTAAACAGAGCGTCGTGGCCACCTCCTCCTCATCACCGACAGGCCTCACTTCTTCCAATGGAGCTGAGAACGGTCCTAAACAGAGCGTCGCGGCCGCCTCCTCCTCATCACCGACGGGCCTCACTTCTTCCAGAGGAGCTGAGAACGGTAACTCCGGAGAGGGCGGCACCTGAAATTTGGCCGGCGGGCCCCTTCGCTTAGAGATTTTCCCCCTCTTCTACCTTCTCTGTGGTCTTTGAACGAAGTCCCCTTAGACCACCACTGGAATTTGTCCAACCCCGATCTGAACACTAGTTGGGAGCCTACCTCACTATTTTCGTGCTTCTGCTGGGTAACCGCAAGCCTCCTATTGCCATAAGGCCCAATATCATCCAATTCTTCCACCCCCACTTCTATATTGATTAGTCCAATATCACTCAGCCCAATCGACGAAGTCGATCTGGGGCTCGCCTCGGTGACCAAATTGGGCCCAACTCTAGGCCCGAAAGGGATGGAATCTGCTGAAACGATCTGCACCTCATGGAGCCCCGATATAGATGGTCCGGCTTTATTACACCCGACAGAAACATCAGCCGACCTGCTCCCTGCCACCTGTCTATCCTGGGTAATTAACACCTCGCCCCCCACTGTCTTGGAGATAGCATCAGCAGACAAACTAGCCGCCGCCTCACCCCCTCATCATTTCCACGTAACTGTTCGTATCCTCCCACAAAGAGTCACAATCACCAACATCCATCGGATTCGCCGGGCCGCCACCGTCGAGGAAAACAGGCTCTTCTTCAAACTCCTTTACCTCTACTTTAATACGATACAATGAACCGTTAAGGAGTACTTCAACGACGGGGGAATGGACGTTAGGTACTGCACTTCAAGCAGCATTTTAGCTTTATCGAAACGAGTCAGCGTCAGTGTTTCTTCATCTACTTCAAGCACCTTCCCCCACTTCTCCCCTAACCTACGGAAGAATGTCTTATCCCACAACAAGATAGGTACTTCCACTAATTCTACCCAAGCCTTCACTCTCCTTTTCCCCTCAAAACCAGACAGAAATTCTAGCTCGTCGAACCAAAGCCTCAGCATCTCGTCCCTTATTGCCCATACGACATTTCTTGAGTCTTCATTATGCGCTCTCAGGATTGCTACCGACCCAAACCACGGGCATACTGAGACTGCCAAACCATCCGCCCTAAGTGCATCTTGCACCAGAGCCGCGTTATACATCGTCTTAATTCTCCCCGCAAAACAATTCTTGGTCTAGTTCATATCTTCTCTTCGAATGGTTATTGACGAGCCTTCCACGCTTTCCCCTCTACTGTTATGTAAAGATTCCACCAACTCAACCCTGATAACCTCATCGTTGTTTCTCGGCTTATCCTTCTTCGCCGCCCCCTCCATATCGCATGCACCTGATCTCCTGCCGACGCCCCTCCGATCGCCAGTCGATCCCAGTAATACCTCCTTGAAGGTTCTGAAATCACGAAAAGCTTTTGACCGCACCACCTTATCGACTTGAGGGTTTCTACCCCTGGACCTACTTTCCGGCGACTGCTGAGCCAAAAATAAGCGAACTTTGAAACCATCCATCAATCTTCCACTACATCTGCAGACAGCATGCTCCACTTCCTTCTTACTACCAAAACGTACAAACGCAAACACTGTCGGCATGTTCCTTCGGCTCCGATTCCCATAAGCAATATACACGTCCACCACCGTTCCATACTCCATAAAAGCATTCCATAAGACTCTTGGTTGAATCCTTCTGCTCACGTTGTCTACAAAGACAGATACCCCTAGCCGCCTATTGATCTTTCTCCTCGCCTGCTCTCTTGCCGTTCCCGTGAAACCTCCGAGGGACCCTTCACTTAAAAAAAACAAGAAAAGTTAGGGCAATTATTCTATACACAAGCGTTTGTGGATTTTAGGTTAAAACTTAAATTACTATACATATTACCCCAAAACCTAAATCCTAACTTTAAATTTTAAATTCTAATCATAAATCATAAATTCTAACAAAGAACTTTAAATTCTAAACCCCTACGCTACTTTGAAATTAAAAAACTTGGTTAAATTCAGGGTAAATTACAACGAAGGTCACTCAATTATTAAAAAATACATTTGGTTCACTTAATTATGAGTAATGTTACATTTGGGTCTCCCAATTATTAAAGGTTGCATTTGGGTCACTCAATTATGGGTAATGTTACATTTGAGTCACCCTTCATATTTAAAAAAAAGTATATCAATTTGTATATTAGATTAATTAAGGATTTCAAATGAAGTATTCTAATTTTAACGAGGGTATACAAGTGATTTGAAAAAAAAGACTAAATTAATGTGCTTTTTAAAATATGAATAAAACAACCTTTAATAATTGGGTGACCTAAATGTAACCTTACCTATAATTAAGTGACACAAATGTAAATTTTAATAATTAAGTGACCCAATTGTAATCTTAACCATAATTGACCTCCATTGTAGTTTACCCTTAAATTAATAAACTCGTGCTAGTTTATCTAATCGTTTAGTGAAACTAGTTATAATTTTCCTCTTATGATTTTTCTAGAATTTGTGTTTAATTATTGTTGAACCATGGACTGAATTGAGAACCAATGGTCTGATATGTTTAATTAATAGTCCAATTCTTATTAGATTAGATTTGAACAAAACAATATCTAAGATAATTTAAATTCAAAATAATATAACATTGTCAATCGATAAACTCATCATTTGATCTTGATATTTTTGTTTAAACTCTCTTCAAAGTTCAAAATCAAAACTACTGAAATTGAACAATACTTGAAACATTTCCCCTCTCAAGAAGCTAACATCGAAATGATGCAAACTATGAGTATAATCAGAATAACGCCCCAAACCCAATAAACCCAACCTTTCCTCTTCTTCTTCATTTGGTTTGCGTAGTGTAAACTATTGGTTCCACCATTGATGAAGCTACCTGCAGTCGCCACATTCTCTTCAATATTATCCATTTTCTCCCCTTGTGCATCCACAAGCACCGCCATGTCAAGGAAAACCTGATGAAGCCGCTGCAAACTCCTCTGGATATCGATGATCGCCTCGTGCCGTTCCGTTTTCCCCGCAAACAACTCCACTTTCTCGCCGCTGGAAACCACTTTCCCGACAGTTTCTTCGCTCAGTAACTCACCGGTGGCGGTGTAGTATCTTCTCTTGAGATCTTGTTTGTGGTCGGACAAAATCTTTTCCCTCAAGCCCTGGAAATCCTTCATCATTTCCCGAAGCTTGGCTTTCAAACCGTTGGTGATTGAAATCCTGGTCCGACCAACACAAGTCCCCTGTTTCCCGTCGGATCTTTCCAGCGATTCAAGCCTTGCTTTAACAATCTTTGCTTTCCTGAGAATCGAAATCGTGTTGGATTCCATTCTATCTCTTAACCCTCGAAGAACTTTGGTGCTGTGGGTGGACTTGGTTTCTTCATTAAGGGTTTGAAGATCGAAGACGAGACTGGTAATCTCGTCCATGGCGGCCTTGATTGTCTCCACTTCTTGGAAGAACTGAGAGAGGTTCTTTTCATCTGTGGGGTCGAGTTGGCTCAGTCCTTTCTCGATATCAAGGTCCGATTCTAAGTCTTTCTCTGCCTGTTTCTTCAGTTCCACATAACTCAAGAACGATTTCGTCATTAGATCATTCATCTTTGCAAACTTTCTGCAAAAAGATAAAAACCCAGAATAGAAAATGAAAATAGTTTCCGGGAAAAAGAAGCATGAAAAAACGAAAATCCGATGCTTGTAAAAGAAACGAAACTAACCCTTTCTTTTTGATAACTTGTAAAAGAAAACCGAAATCTGCTGTGTTGTTGAGCGTCAAATGCCAAGATTCCTTCTCTTTAAGTCGACGGGAGAAAATGAGGGTTGGGATGGGGAGTTTTTAAAGTGAATCAGGGAACCAGATTTTTCAGTTAACCAATTTGAAATTTCGTCTTAAGAGGATGAGCCGTTGGATTTTGGAAGAGGTCTCGAATTCCGCCAAAATAAGTTACACATTAAACGCACCCGTTTAGAATTTTTCTAGGGTATATATACTAACTGGATAGTCACTAAATTATAGAGTTAGTTCTATTTTAACCATCCAATTATGAAAAAATTTAAAAGTTGATGGAGATGTTAATATGAGAGACTAAGAGTTAAGTAAAATTTGGATATTTAAATATTTGACTATCGTTGTTTACACATTTTATTATTTTGATTCTAATTTTATTTAATAAATTTAATCATTTGATCACTTAATGGCACCTGAAGAAATTTGCTCTTAATTTATTTTTTTTAAATAATCTCTTAATTCGTTAATTAAATCCATTTTATCCAATCAAATGATAATACATGTCACTATATAATTATATGATAATTTAAGAAATAAAAATGTGTTGTAACAGTTCGAATCAAAGAAGAAGAAGAATTAATAAAGAGATAAGAATTATAAGAGCAAAAAGAGTCCAAGAATAGATTAGGAAGAATAATAAAAAGAAAGAGAAAAGAAAAAGTTTTTTATTCATTTAATCGATAAACATTCATCTAACTTCTCAGCCTTTTTAACCCTAGTGTCACATAACGACACCGTTTACAAACCCTTAATTAAAACAAGGCAAAACGCCTTGTTTCATTAACCAAGAAACTAGCCAAAAATTTAAAGATTAGCTAACTCTAATGAAATTAGATTGTTTCATTTTGGTTCTTTACAATACTCCATCCTTCAAATATTTTTTGTCCTCAAGGACTAAAAGAAAAGACAAGTCTTTGAAAACACCGTCCTTAAGCACATCGAATTTATTAAGATAGTTTGACCAAATGTTTTCCATTCCTCTTTTCCGCACAACCAAAACAACATGAACCATAAGAAGATTGCATATATGCCTCTCCAACTTCGCAAACCGATTTGGAATTAAGCTCGAACAAGTGAGTGGACTCATTGTTATGCCTTGGTTCATCACTTTAAAATTGTAAAAAATAACAACTCAACTATGTGATGCCAATATGGCTATCATATCAACAGTAAACACCTCTTCAAGAATTTCATTTAGATAGAGCAATATCACGTCGGATGTAAAAGTTGCACCCATGTTCCTGTCAATGGTAACATAACTCTCCCCTCGAATGAATATTTGGATAATAATTGAGCAACAGATGGAAAACATTGCAAGGTGGTCCATAAATTTTAATTCTCTGGTCAACTCATTGAATAAACCATCACCATGTCGAACAGCTTCTTGTTGTTCAAATGCCTTGGGCTCAAAATTCTCAAGCCATGACGGATTTTATAGGTCGAGTTATTTTAAAGAAAATTTTGGGTTAGGTTAAGTTTTTTGAGGATGTGGAAACCCCTCCAATTAGTTTACTAATCAATTTGCGTGACTTACACGCGCCCCCAAAAATTCCTCTCCCAATCAGTTCACGAGCCTCAGATACTTTCTTCGATCTTCCTCTTCGCCTTGTTGATTGACTGTCGACACGGGTGACTTGATCTCGGTGAGAAGTCAACGGTTGCCGGAGCAATAGAAGACGGTGGTGCCTGGAGGTTTGCTCGGTGGAGCTGCGGTGGCTGCGGTTTTTTTGGGGTGCTTCAGCGTCGTGTTTTCTAGGTCTTGACAGTAGTTTGTTTTGATTCCTTTACACAGCCGGAATCTTGTTTCCCCGGTTCTGCTCGCTGGATTCTCACTGCTTGCTGGGGGAGAAGATTACTGAGGAATCGGTTGACCGCTGGAATCCACAGAAATTCAAACTTCGGTAACTTTTTCTTTTCCTTTCCCCTGTTGGCGATCCCCCGCTTCTGGTTTGCTTTCCCTTCCCCCGCCTTTCCCGTCTCCTGGTGGCTGAATCCCATTCTCATTGGTTTTGAATGCTGTCCTGGTTTGTTCTTGCTGCATATTGCATTTTCTGTTTGCCTCGCGAGAGTGGTTTTATTGTTGCCTTTGCGGTGCTCTATGGTTGTGGTATTATGATTGCTTGGTTTTGCGGTGCTCTATGGTTGTGGTATTATGATTGCTTGGTTTTCCAACTGTTTTTGTACTCTGTTTATGAAGTCTTTCTGATCAAGAAAAGTCCTCCTTGTCGGTATATACATCTTCGCGATCTCTTGTAAGCTACGGGAGGGTTGCCTCTGGGAGCTTTTCTCTCTGTTTTGATTGGCTTTTTGGGTGCTGCCGGAGGAGGTGTATTGTTGGGGTGCTCTGTTTTCCTCCTTACCGTCCTGCCCAGAAAATTCTGAGCTTTGGTGGACTGCGTTGCCTTCATCCTCCGTCTGTTTTGGGAGTCCCGACCTCTTTGTCTAATAATGTCAATCCTTGCGTGGAATGTGCGAGGTTTGGGGAATCAAGGTACGGTTAGAGCTCTACGGAACTCGGTTGCAAAACATAAGCCGGACATTGTTTTCCTCAGTGAAACAAAACAAAAACCACGGTACCTGGAAAAGATCAAAATGAAGATGAAATTTAGCTCGTCCTTCTATGTTGATCCCAAAGGCACAGCGGGCGGACTAGCGATATGGTGGAATGACGAAGTATCCATCTCTGTGCTCGAATACAACACGAATTTCATTGATACGCGGGTGGTGTTCCAAAATGGAGATAATTGGTTTTGTACCTTCATTTATGGACCCCCTTATAGAGACGAAAAGCAACCCTTCTGGGAGAAGCTTGCTAATCTCAGAGAATCCAGCAAAAGCAAATGGCTCATAATAGGGGACTCCAATGTGGTACTAAGACAAGAAGAAAAGACTGGTGGCAAACCGGTCAACCTTGAGGAGGCAAAGCACGTGTACGAATTAATGAATTCCAACGGGCTAATTGAGCTGCCCATAAAAGGAGGCAACTATCCATGGTTCAATCAGAGAGGTTGGGTAAATTCCATCCTTGAGAAACTTGATCGTATAATGTGCTCTGCTGAATGGAGTCTCAGCTTTCCAAAAGCCATGGGAATAATGGAGATTGCGGTGGCCTCAGACCACCCCCCACTTATACTCCTCACTAAAGGACTCACCAGGAAGTATAAGAAAGATTTCAAATTCGAATCGAAATGGCTTCTTGAAGAGACTTGTTCCCAAACTGTGACAGAAGGATGGAGGACTTCACCTGGGGAGAAGGCTACCTCTAGGTTTGGCAGAAAAATCTGTAACACCAGATCTTCTCTTATCAAGTGGAGCAAAGATAACCAGAGAAAGAAAAATGAGAAGAAACAGAAATTAGAAGAGGCCATCAAGAAATTACAGGGACGAAGACTCTCAGATGCTGAACTGGAACAACTTAAGACCCTAAGGATGGAGTTGGATGCTGAATGGGAAGGCGAGGAGAGATATTGGCACCAGCGTTCTAGAATTAGCTGGTTGAAATGGGGGGATAAAAATACCAAATTTTTCCACGCTACGACAATCCAACGCCGCAGAACTAATGCTATAATCAAGCTGAAAGGCGAAGATGGTTCATGGATAGAGGAACCGGACCACATTGCTCTCCACCTTCAAAATCATTTTCAGAAGGTGTTTAAAAAAGATCATTCTGTTGATTTTCAAAGCCTTCATGAGTACATCCCGAAAATGATAACAGAGGAGATGAACCTAGAGCTCACAAAGGAGATCACACCAGAAGAGGTGAAAAAAGCTGTGCTCACTATGGGCGCAACAAAAGCTCCTGGCCCCGATGGTTTTCCCGGTTGCTTCTATCAATGTTTCTGGGAAACGGTGAAGGACGATCTTACTGAAATGGTGCTAGCTTTCTTCAGGGGAGGAGAATTGGGAGCTGGGCTTAACAAAACAAACATAGTCCTCATTCCCAAGATACCTAATCCTACGGAAGTGTCACATTTCAGACCAATAAGTCTCTGCAATTTCTCCTTAAAAGTTATCACAAAGATTCTTTCAACAAGGTTAAAGGCCATTCTTCCAGACATTATTCCCCCTCTCAGTCTGCCTTTGTGCATGGCCGCTCAATCCATGATAATATTATCATTGCCAATGAAGCTTTCCATGCCATAAAACGAGCAAAGAAAGGTGACAGGAGGATTATGGCTCTAAAGATCGACCTTGAGAAAGCCTATGACAAAGTTGACTGGGACCTGCTTCGCTTTGTTATGAACAGGATGGGGTTTGATGATTGGTGGACTACTAGAGTTATGCAATGTGTCACAACAGTTTCTTTTTCTCTGATGGCTAATGGGGAACGTTTTGGGGATGTCCCTACGGGCAGGGGGCTTAGGCAAGGAGACCCACTTTCACCTTTTCTCTTCATCTTCATATCCAGTATCCTCACTTGGATCATTGAAAAAGAATCGGGGGGAAATAAGTTTACAGGCCTAAAAATCAAGAGAAGATGCCCAGAACTAAGTCACTTGCTCTTCGCCGATGACTGCCTTCTGTTTTCCCAGGCGAATAAAGGTAGCTGCGAGGCTGTTCTACGAATCCTTCATCTCTTTCAATCTTCCACAGGCCAATCCGTGAATTTTCAGAAGTCTTCAGTTCTTTTCTCCCCAAATACAAGTGCTACTATGAAAGCCCAGCTTCACAACATTCTGGGCTTCAAACCAATGGAGGAAGATTCTAAATATCTGGGCTTACCGTCTATATGGGGAAGAAGCAAGAAGGAAGGCTTGGGGTTCATTAGAGAACGTGTGCAAAACAAATTGAAAGGTTGGAAAGCAAAACTTTTGAATCTTGCGGGTAAAGAAGTTCTTATCAAAGCAGTAACACAGGCTATTCCTTCCTATATCATGCAATGTTTCCTCCTTCCTGCAACCTTTTGTGATGAGCTGAGCTCAATGGTTGCTAAATTTTGGTGAAATAACTGCTCTGAAAAAGAAAAAAGCATTCACTAGATGTGCTGGAAAAACCTCTGCAAACCGAAAGACCAGGGGGGGTATGGGTTTCAAGAATCTAAGGGCTTTCAACAGAGCTCTTATCACTAAAGTTGCTTGGAAAGTGATAAAGAATCCGGAGTCCCTCCTAGCCCGAACCCTTAGGGGAATCTACTTCCCAAGCGGGAACATCTTTGATGCACCCAGAGGCGCAAATCCCTCGTGGGCGTGGGCTGGAATTAGGGAAGGAGTTAAAATCGTTAAGGAAGGGGCTTTATGGAGAGTTGGAAATGGTAGATATATCGCCACGTGGAAGGACAACTGGATCCCAGATCTACCCACCTTTAGACTCTCGACTCCTACCCCGCAAAACAACACTTCCCCAACTGTCAGCAGCCTTATGGAATCAGATGGCCGATCATGGAATGAGCCTAAGATCAGGAGGCTTTTTAATCCAAGTGAAGCTAAGGCAATTCTTTCCATTCCGATTGGAGGGCCACAGATTCAAGATTCATTCATCTGGTCTGGGACAAAAAACGGTGAGTATTCAACCAGATCGGGTTACAGATTCATTGAGGCTTCCCTTGGAACTCAAACCACTCCCTCTCCAAGTGAGGACCTGGGCAACAGTAAAAGATTCTGGAGTTCCATCTGGAGGCTGGGAGTCCCTGCAAAGATACGATCCTTCTTATGGAAGTTATGTCATAACATCATCCCAACAAAAGGTAACCTAGCAGCTCGGTTCCATGGAAACTTCAAAGACTCTGACTGTTGTCCACGATGCGGTGAGCAAGGAGAATCGACCGAACACCTTCTGTTCTTCTGCCCTTTTGCACAGGGAGTATGGAAGGCTTCAGGGTTCAGTTATTCCCCATCCTTAATTGGCTTTCCGGGATTCCCAAAATGGTGGTATAGGATCAATGAGATGCAAAAGCTGGGTATGGCCAGTGATGGATGTGCGCTAATTGCCTTCATCTTATGGACTCTTTGGAAGTCTAGGAACATGTTGATCCATGAAAACCTTAGAGATCAGCCTTGAGAGGTATGGCTAAGAGCGGAAAGAGCCTTTACTGAATTTAATATCATGCAACCTTTGTGCCAAGTAAGGACACCTAGGCCGGTTCTGGAACAAAAAGTTTGGACACCACCACCTGTGGGAACAGTCAAGATCAACTGCGATGCTGCGTTCGACCAAACCTTCGGAGTCGTATCTACGACGGCTATTGCTCGAGACAGTTCCGGAGCCTTCCTTCACGGATCCTCTCACTCTTTTGTTGCTTCCAATGCTGTCACAGCGGAAGCGCTGGCCATTAGGCTCGGTATGTCTATGGCTTCCAATTGCGGTTTCAATCACATCATTGTGGAATCCGATTGCAAAGCTTTAATTGAAAGGATCAATAAGGAGACCCCAACTGTTTGGACTACAGCTGCTGTGGAGGAGGACATAAGAATGACTTCTGCCTTTTTCAGTTCTTGTATTTTTTCTTTTGTTCCTCGATCTTGTAATCAGGCAGCTGATCGGCTTGCCAAGCTTGCAAAGGACTTTAGGGGATTTAAGGAGTGGGACCTTGAATCCACTCTGTCCGTTTCTTTCCCTGATGTTTTCCCCTCTTGATTTGGAATGAAAGTCAACTTTTGAACAAAAAATGCAACAACCTAAATATATAGGGAGTCTTAACAGCAAAAGGAGATGGGTATACACAAAATTGAATAGTGCCTTTAGTGATTTGCTCATGAACTAGTATTGGGAAATGAGTAAACACAATCCATACATCAAAAAAGGAACTATCCGCATTAACTAATCCCTTGGCCAATGATACTAAATAAAATGTTAAAGTAGGAAACATGTCTTTTGGTTTGGCAACCTCAACCTGAAGAGCAACAATATGTTTTTTTGATAGCTTGAGGCAAAGTAAAAGATTTAATCACTTTCTCAATTGCCTCCTTATTCACATTTGGCTCCAAAGCAGCATGGTAGACTTACCAAAGTGGCTCAAGAACGAATTGCACAAACATAAAATTATAACTCATTCCACTTTGGCTATCAAAATTGAAGGTCCAAGAGTTTCCAGCCATACATAATGCTGACAGTGGTATACCACTCCCATGAAATCCCTTTCACTCAGTTGTTTTAATGGTCAAACATGTATAAGTACATAGCACGATAAATTCTAATCTTTTGTACTAATGCTCTCTCTCATGGAAGCATGGCCAAGTGCTTTGTTAAATACATACCTAATAGAAGGTTGCAAAAAACGTGTCTATAGAGTCACATAAACCTGTAAGGATCCTCACTCTCAACCAAGATGCTCCTAGTCTGCATGAATTTATCATTATAAATCATGATCATACCTGAACCTCCCTGACTATGTGCTAGCGATGACGTTATGCGATTTTTGATATCAATTGGAGTGTTCCGGCCATCTCTTGATTCCTCATCGACTCTACATTGCCCCACAACACATTCCATGGTGCCTTCCAGCAAACCCATCATTAAGTTATCACACCCTTAAAGCTTGTCTTGCCGCAGTTCCAGCGGACCCCTCGTTAAGTAATCAACTCCATCGAATTTCTCGTCCCTTGTCATAGACACTTTGTCAAACATCTTGACTTCAGTAAATTTTGTTAGCAGCGATTCCTGCAACACCTCGTTTGGATCACTGGGACTAACCCTAATAGCTATTGTGATGACCCTTTTGTTGTTACTGGTTCTATAGGTCTACCCACAGAAATCTCCGGTAATTGTCTAAATTCTCTATAAGGGCTTGAAAAGTATTGAGGCATAATAAGTGGGAATTGGTGGTATTGTTTTGAAAATCCTTTTGTTGCAAGTTAAATAACTTCTTCTTTGCTAGCGTCTCCATATTATATTATTCCTTTTCTGATCATATTAGGTTTATATTGCATCCAAAAGTAGTTTCTGGTGCAACTCTATGTTCTTATTTTGTCCTATAACTTTTCTGACAATAATTGTGATTTGTGAGACTTGTGGATTTCATTGCCCTGTAAAACTAGGCGCTTAGTCTTCTAAGAACTGAATTTATCATCTCCATTTGCTCTTTGTGTATGAGGATAGAATTCGAACACGGGTATCAGTCAAAGTTTCAGTTTGTGTTCTCACCGGTCGGATATGGTTGGTTTAACATCCTTACTTTCTTTACTTTTCATCGATAGTATTTAAAATTTGAATGCAAAAGTGAAAACGGACAAGTATCTTTAACTACTTGACTAATTAAAAAATCTCTAGTATTATACTTTAATTAATGACTAAACTGACTAAAAAATTGATTGATAATACATTTACTATATTTTAAGAATTAAATTAGGATGTTTTAAAGTTTAATGATAAATTTAAACTCTATACCATCATTTTGAAACGTTTACTGCAACTCTGCAAGTATGCAAAATTCTATTTCAAAGCAACACGGTCGAATATAGCAACTTGGTAAATAATCTAAAAATGTCTGGAAATTGGAAAGATTCATAGTGAAGAAAATCCATGGCCTGGACTTAGCCACAACTCCTCAATTTACACCAGCCACAGAACTGGTCGGCTCAAAAATCCTTAACCTCTAAGAACCAACTCTTTAAATATCATCCCTGTGCTGTGTCCACTTGTCTCTTCCTTTAACTCTCATTTTTTAACTTCTTAAAAATCGTTTCCCCCCTTTCTTAGCCAATAATTTAAAGGCCACTCTTCAGGGTTTTAGAACCATTCTTGGAGGAGTACAATGTCTTCTTCTTCATGTGCAGTCTCACCTTCAGTTACAACTGAATTGTTAAACCCAATCTCTGGCAGGTTTCTTGCTCATTCAAGAATCCATCATCAGCCAAGTAAGCTAATTTCGGTTTTGAATCTTCAACTTGTTATTTTCCCAACACTGTTTAGCTTCTTATTCTTCTTTTTAATTAAAAAAAATTGATTACTTTCTCTTTTGTTTATCTGCCATGCACTTAAAAAGGAAGCAAATGTGAGATGATAAACAGGAGGGGTTTTGCTTTAAAGGGGATTATGGCATCTGGTGCCTCGGTCATGGGTTCTTCCTTGACTAGTGAACCGGTTCAAGGTCAGGTTTTTAACTACTCGCCAAATCGTTCTTTGCCTCTTGAACTGTGGGTTTGTTTTGCTTTCTGGAATCTGGGTTCTTACAAAGTAGTATACTTTTTTAGCTGACAGTTTGTGTTCTGTCTTAGATTAAGATTTAAGACCAGACTATTGTTGGAGCATAACTAGGCTTTGTTCACCTAGGGTAGTCTACAGTTGAGAATTGAGATTGTACCCAAGTTGCATTTTGGAAACACAGAATTCTGTTGAGAACAGAATTTTTTACTATAATTTTAGATTTCCTTTTACTGAATTTTGTTTTTTCTTTAGGAGCGGAGAGATTACCATTCAAGCCGGATGGATACAATTTCTGGACATGGCGTGGTCGGAAAATACATTATGTAGTACAGGGAGAAGGGACCCCAATTGTTCTTATTCATGGATTTGGTGCTTCTGCTTTCCACTGGAGGTTTGCCATCTAATGCTCTTATTTCTCAAACTAGTTTATAAGGATCGATTTGCAATTGTTTGAACTGTAAATAATGTAACTTCTCATTTCGAAGTTGATTGAAGTTTCTGGTGGACATGAAACAATGATAATTAGAGGCTCTGTGTCATATATATTCATGGCATACAGGTTAATTATGACTATTGTTTTCTAGTGACAGTATTATAAAACCAGGTTCTGTGTCATATATGCCTTAAATGCTCCTTATGTTTTTCCAAATTTGCAGGTATAACATACCTGAATTGGCTAAAAATTACAAAGTTTATGCCGTAGACTTGCTAGGATTTGGGTGGAGCGAGAAAGCAATTATCGAGTATGATGCAATGATATGGAGAGATCAAGTTGTTGATTTTCTGAAGGAGATAGTAAAAGAGCCAGCCGTGTTAGTTGGAAACAGGTACCGATCAAGAACAAGTACTTAACAGTTAATCTCATTCCTACATGTATGATAAAAAGATGTGATAAAAATGAATCTTAACATGATGTTGTCCGATACTGAATGAATAAGGTGCATCGTTTTCCTCTAGCAATCTGCATATGAATCTGAATTACGTCTTCAAATGAAGTTGCCATGATAATTGATTCAGTTTCCTACGAAGAGCTTCATTTTTGCCTGTCAAAATTCCGGAATTTGCATTAGTATGATGCTTGCTGAGAGTTTTACTTTCATTCTTTTAGTTACACTTTTTGAACTTACGGTTAAGTTCAATGAGTTTCTCGGCCAGAAAATCCGGTGCAGTCCATAAAGCTGCACCGATTATTTATATATCTTTTAACAATCAACGAAGTAGTAGATTTCCTAATGCATAACCTTTAGGCATGCTCTTTTCTATGAAATCAAACCTTGAAGTCTGTATTTTTTCCATAAATACATTGGCTCATTTCTTCCGTGCCATTGATGGTATAAGTTGTATTTGCATTGCAATTTGTCTTTCGACACAACATACTAAGTGACAGTCTGTTGTTCGTTGTTTATTTCAGTCTTGGAGGGTTTACGGCTTTGGCCGCAGCAGTGGGGTTGCCTGAACAAGTGGCTGGACTCGTGTTACTGAATAATGCAGGACAGTTTGGAGACACGAAGGCTAAAACCACCAAATCTGAGGAAAACTTCTTGCAGAAATCTATTTTAAAGCCACTGAAGGAAATTTTCCAACGTGTTGTTCTTGGGTTTTTGTTCTGGCAAGCGAAGCAACCAGCTCATATCGAATCTGTCCTAAAAAACGTATGTTACTAACAGCCTTATTTATTTGGCTTCCCTTGCAAAGTTTATCCAGAATGTCAAAAGTTTGGATTGTTTTATGAACTCAACATCTAATATTAAACTACACATGCATCCTAAGACGTAACATCGGCAATCTTTAATGGTTACTTGGAAGTTATCAAGCCACTGGTGGTAGTTATTATGTTTTTCGCAATGCAGGTGTATATCAATACCTCCAATGTGGATGATTATCTTGTGGAATCCATAAAAATGCCTGCAAACGATCCCAATGCCGGAGAAGTGTACTATAGGTATCTATATTGCTTCACTCTTTATTTCTCTTGAAGTTTCCATGTTTGGCACTCTTTGTCCAAAGCATATGTGAACCTTTCGATACGAAAACAACATATACCTGCAACAGCTGGTTTCACTGTTGGATACTATGATCTATTTCAGGTTGATGACACGGTTCATGTTAAATCAAACCGAGTACACCCTGGAGAGTTTCTTGAGCAAGCTAACTTGTCCACTGTTGTTGTTGTGGGGTGACTTAGACCCTTGGGTTGGACCGGCCAAGGCTAACCGCATCAAAGAATTCTACCAGAACACAACTGTCGTGAACCTACAGGCAGGTCACTGTCCACATGATGAAGTTCCA
Organism: Hibiscus tridactylites; assembly: GCA_958450335.1. NCBI lineage: Eukaryota > Viridiplantae > Streptophyta > Magnoliopsida > Malvales > Malvaceae > Hibiscus > Hibiscus tridactylites. The sequence goes on from OY288284.1 coordinate 68,367,407, forward strand.
GAGCTTGTGAACAAGGCTTTGGTTGACTGGTTGTCGACTTTACCATCGAAAGCTTCTCTCCAGACAGCGTAAAAGAGATCCAGTTTTACGACACTGTGAATCGCTCTTTGCTATAGGATTACTTATAATATAGCTGTAAATACATTGATCGAATTGAATCCCATAAGCTTACTATATTTTTCATACATACGCAAGATAGTTGAGCATTGTTTATTACAAGTTTCTTTGAAACAAAGGGGAAGGTTTTTATGGTTTCTGGTAATGTTGTATCTTGGAATGAACTACCAGCTTTTTATAATTTTATAACAATTTGATATATTCAATGACCATTTTATAATTTTTGAAACTTTAATGACCAAAAGTTCATTTGTACTTAGTTTAATGACCATTGTGTATTTTACCAGTAAAACAAAGAGAACCACATTTCATACATCGCACCCTATGGAAATAAGATAATACGTGGCAGTAAATGATTGATTCGCAATGAGAAACTGTAGGACAAGTAACCGTTCATCTCCATTTTTCTCCAGTTTCAAGGCTTCACTTTCTCAGCTGAGAAAATCATTAAGAAACCCCTCAAATCGTCTCCTAAAATTTAAGGAAATACAGTTTTCTCCATCAATCTGCAGTAGAAAATAAGAAGAGCGAGATGGGAACGTTGGGGAAAGCAATCTACACCGTTGGATTCTGGATCCGAGAAACCGGCCAAGCCCTCGATCGCCTTGGTTGCCGCCTCCAAGGCAACTACTACTTCCAAGAACAACGTATGTACCGTAAAACCCTAACTTCTCATTCAATTTTACTCTTGGATCAAATTCGCTACGCATTTATGCTTCATTTTTAAATGCGATTCTGTAATTTCGTGATATAATAATCATTACTTTCATCAATCGAAATTCGAAACTACATTTGCGTAGATCTTGACCACGTATAGCTGATTCTTGGGGAATTTTTTGGTTTTGGTTTGTTTCAGTGTCGAGGCACCGGACGCTGATGAACGTATTCGACAAAGCTCCTGCTGTTGATAGGGATGTGTTTGTGGCACCTAGCGCTTCTATCATCGGCGATGTTCAGGTCGGACGAGGTTCTTCTATCTGGTATGGATGCGTTCTGAGAGGTAAGCAGCTTAATTTTTAATTAGTTGATGAATGGTGGACATTCCAATGATAGATTTACTGCTCCTTTGTTTTTATCCAAGTTTAGGGTTGGAATGATTTTATAGTTCATTTAGTCTTGTTCTTAGGAAATGAAGCTAATGATGTTTTGTTACTTCATTGCAGGCATGCAACAAATGTTTTTAGAAAGTAGAATTTTATCATAATTTCTAAGATGAAACATTTTACCAACAAGATTCATGTTTGAGAACATTGATGATGTTTTATAAGTTAATGAAATTATGTGGTTAGATGAAAGAATGTGTTTTAGCGCGTGATATCCATGTTCTATTTTGTGCTCTAAGTACTGAATTAAGAGTTTTTGTGTCGATCCTTTTATTGCTTCAAGGGGATTGGGAGGTGCGAATTTCTCACATCAGTAGAGAACAGCATGAAGCTGCTGCTGATTACCTGGCGAAATTGAATTGTGGAAAACCTTTAGGCGAGCAGGTGTTCACCGAGCCACCGTTGGCGATAGCTGATGTTGTTTGTGGAGAAGCTTCAGACGGAGCTTAGTCATTGAGATTGTTCTCGTTTAAGAAGAAAAAAAATTCATAATTGCTTTTATGGCAAAATATATATATATAAAAATCCCATAGGGTAGTAATTACCTAGCTTTTGAAGTAATTAGAGAGACTTCAAAAATCCATGACTGAACCTTGATCCATCCATTTTTGTTGCCCCTATTGAAAATGAGATTAATGTAAAAGTTCTCAGTTTTGTATCTTTTTGAACTTTCTCAGTAATTACTATGTTTCTTCCCTCCTGTTGTTGCATGCTAAGTCCACGACAGCTGCTAATTTCTGAATCTGACTTTTGATGTGTGCAGGTGATGTGAATAGCATTAGCATTGGATCTGGAACAAATATCCAAGATAACTCCCTTGTTCATGTTGCGAAATCCAACTTGAGTGGGAAGGTTTTACCAACTATTATTGGTAGTAATGTTACTGTGGGTGAGTGACCTGTCCTTTAAAGTGGTCCTTGTCTGCAGTTTTAGTTGAAGATGCAATTATTGATAAAAATTGGACAGGTCACAGTGCTGTTTTACATGGATGCACCGTTGAGGATGAAGCATTTGTTGGTATGGGGGCTACCCTATTAGATGGAGTTTATGTTGAGAAGCATGCCATGGTTGCTGCCGGAGCTCTTGTGAGGCAGAACACTAGGATCCCATGTGGAGAGGTTTGTGGACGCTTCTTCACTGATTTTTGAGTGTTAATGTTGCTTCAAATCTTATAGATTTTATATAAATATGAAATAGGTATCTGTGTTCTTTGTTAAATAGGCATACCCGGTTTCTGTGAAATTAGATACAATAGTTAGTACTTTATGTGTAGACAACATGAAACCATATATAAGATATATAGGCAAAATGGTAGGGATTGCCATTGTTAGTGGTTGCCGGTACCGCTTTTAAATGGAAGCTTGATCCAACCTGCATTTCGCATATCAGCTAGCATGAATGTTATATACTTTTTTGGTGTTTTGGAAGGAGAGGAAACCTTCCATTACTCTGTTGAGAAGCTTTAAAGGCCATTATTAACATACTGCTTTGGTCATGCTTATCATGGAGTTAAGTTTAAGATTAATCCAAAGGGGATGAATTGATCCAGCTATTCTACAATTGCTGAGAGATTTTCTCTGTAATTTACAGGTTTGGGGAGGTAACCCAGCCAAGTTCCTAAGGAAGCTGACGGAAGAAGAGATGGCCTTCATTTCCCAGTCGGCCTTAAATTATTCCAATTTAGCACAAGTTCATGCAGCAGAAAATGTCAAGAGCTTTGATGAAATTGAATTCGAGAAGGTGCTGCGCAAGAAATTTGCTCGTCGTGATGAGGAGTATGATTCAATGCTTGGGGTTGTTCGTGAGACACCTGCTGAGCTTATCCTTCCTGACAGCGTTCTCCCCGATAAAGTCCCCAAAACTGCTTAGGAGTCGATAATTCCTTTCTAGGATAATTCTCTTGCGATTCAATGTTACTGGATAATTTTGTTATGATCCGAGGATTTACAGAGAAGGGGTGCTTTTCAGTTCCAATAATTTCGGGGTATGGCCTCGCTGAAGTGTTTAATATTGAATCATCTCTGGATTTAGAAGTTGAACCTGGTAGTTGCTATGCTGGCAGGCAAGTGGATGTGCCACTCATCTAAGGTAGTCTTGTGTGCTTGTAATGAGCAGTGAATCGCTTTGCTATGTTTACCGGCAATAAAATAAAGGGTAAACTACATATTTAGTACCCAATTATCGTGTTTCTGTTTTGATACCTCATCTATTTTGTTTGGTAAAATAGTACCTAAGGCTACATTTTTATTCCGTTTTAGTACCCAACAACTTCAGAATAATATATTCAGAATCAGATGCTTTGAACTTCATAATAATGCCCGGTCAAACTAGAAGCTCAATGGTTAAGGACATGGACATTCTTTCCCTTCCCATTTCTTATAACATAAGATTAAACAAATAGTAAGCCGAACCTCACAATCTGTTTTGGTGGTCGTTGTACTTGTCATGTTCCTTTCTTTTCAATAAACAAATTGTTAGGCTCGATGATCACCTTCAACCGATGCTTGTCAAGTGGTGGAGAAGATAGATTTGTGTGTGTTTGTGGTAGAAGCAAAAAATAGACAAAGTTGACACACGATTTAGAGTGGTTCGGTTTTCTAACCAAAGCCTAAATCCACTACCTTAGCTAACCACCAAGGTTTTCACCAATTTACTAAAAATTCTTCCCCTTTTCTAGGCTCACTCGCCAAGTCTAGCAACCAAAGCTCATAACCCGAGCTTTGGGCACACTCTTTAAACAAGAGAATTCTAAGCAAACGAAATCACTCTACAAAGTTGATGTTTGCACACTAAATCACTCACCCAAATATTAGAACACTTGAGCATACATAGACAATTTGAGCTCACAAGTGTTTGTCTATACAAGAAATGAAAATTAAACTCTAAGACAAATTATCATCATAATGTTGTTGACAATTGAAGCATTAATCTTCCATGGATGCTTGAAGGTCTCTTTTATACTCCCAATTGAGTTTGTAGCCGTTGAGGACCGTTGATTTTAAATTGGAGCTGTTGGAGCCTTTATTTCCAACAATAAATGCAGTTCTAGAGTTGTTCGTATCGACACGCGTGTAACCGTATTGGTACGACCTTTTTTAGAAATAGTCGTTGGAGGTCTGGTCAAGCTCTGCGTATCGAAACACATTGAGGTGCATCGAAAAACCTTGTAGCGTACCGAAACGTGATTATCCGTATCGGTACGGTCTGCACTTTAAGAGACAATTGGGAAAATAATCGTTGGGGATTTTTCATAAAATCGTTGGGCATTAAATGTTGGGCGTATCAAAACACATAGGAGCGTATCAAAACGACATTTGTCATATCGAAACGGGCAAACTCTATTTCGGTATGAATTTTGGCAGTTTTAATTCTAGTAGTTGAAACCCTTAAAGTGTATCGAAACGGGGTATACCGTTTCGGTCCAGACAAGCTGACATTCTGATGACAGTGGCAATCGATCGAACAAAACCAAGAGGGGGGTGAATTGGATTTTTGAAGTAATGGTGGACACTAATTGCAAAGGTAAAATTGCAAGGAGATTTAGAGTGGTTCAACTTAATACGGGCTCAGCCCCGTATACGCGAACGTTGAGCTTGCGGAAACGGATAAGGATGTTGGCGCGAATGTTGGATCGGTGAAAAGATGGATGAAGATAGGCGATGACGATGTAGATGGAAGATAGATGGATAAATTGTCCTCGACACCCTCTTGATCGCAATTAACCAAGCAAGCAACCTCAAGCGGCTCTAACCCACCCTCCTAGACGCAGTTACCTAGGCAAGCAGGAGTGTGAAGATCAACAACAAATTCTGACTAACTTGAAGAATCGCTTCTAAAATAAAAAAACACAAGTTATACTTCTTGCAAGTCTGAACTCAAAAGAGAACTTTATTTAATCATTCAAATCTGAATTACAATGTGGTTGAAGCCTCCTTATATAAGCCTTGGAGAAGTTCTAATCCTAGTAAACTTAGGAAATTAAATACAATAAATAAATGCTGAAATTTAATCTCCTAATTACATAAGTAACTTCTAATAATAAATAAATATTAAAAATAAAATCCTAATTAAATAAATATTGATCCTAATAGATATTGCAGAATCCTATATTGATTTAAATTACAAATAATCAAATAAAATCTTGAAAATTCGTAATTATCCAAAAATCTCGTATTAATCCCGTATAGGAATTTCTGCATGCGCTGTCTTCGCTAAAATAGACGTATCTTGAGTTCTAGATGTCCGATTGAGGAGTTTCAAGATCCGTTGGAAAGCTAATTGACATCCGGACAAGTTTCAAGAAGACATGTCGACCCATAAATGCCTGGATCCCATCCAAAAAGGGGCCGCAAGTTTACTGACGTTTCTGACTTACAAAATAGTTTTAACTTCTTTTCCAAGATGATTAGTTTCACCCCTCTCATGCATGTATCATTCTCCCACTCCTCAAAAAGATTCGCCCTCGAATCTAAACCACTAAATGGAGGAATTTCATCAAAGTACCAGTAAAGAGAAGATGTCATGAAAGATCCTTGTGCATAATCTCTTTTTGCAATGTAATTTGCAAGTTCCTTCTCATTGAGATCGTCACTATTGTTCTTTCGATTGCAAAGTGACTCGTTCTCATCTTCAAAATTGTTATTAATGCTAGAGGAGGAATAAGGATAAATAGAATTTTGAAAACAATCAATGATACCTTTTGATTGTAGCGCACCTTCGTTGGTGTTTGTTGTTTGATGATCATCTTGAATCAGAATAGTAGGTTTGTCACTGGAAACAAACACACTACTTACAATTTCTTCCTCATCAATAGGCAAGGTTAAACTCTCAATGGTATCGCCTTCTTCATGTTCTTTAGGAGAACAAATTTCTTTATCATGTTCCGAATCACAGATTTCAATGTCATTAGAAGGCATGATTTCAGACAACATATCTCTCAAAATTTTTTCTTGAAAATAAGACTTATCTGGACAATCATACCCGGAATGATCTAGTCGACAACAATAATGACATCGAGTCCCCAAAAGAGTAAAATTCAATAAGTTGCTCAATGACATCCTCAAGAACAATCTGAATCTGATACCAAATAATACGGGCTCAGCCCCGTATACGCGAACGTTGAGCTTGCGGAAACGGATAAGGATGTTGGCGCGAATGTTGGATCGGTGAAAAGATGGATGAAGATAGGCGATGACGATGTAGATGGAAGATAGATGGATAAATTGTCCTCGGCACCCTCTTGATCGCAATTAACCAAGCAAGCAACCTCAATCGGCTCTAACCCACCCTCCTAGACGCAGTTACCTAGGCAAGCAGGAGTGTGAAGATCAACAACAAATTCTGACGAACTTGAAGAATCGCTTCTAAAATAAAAAAACACAAGTTATACTTCTTGCAAGTCTGAACTCAAAAGAGAACTTTATTTAATCATTCAAATCTAAATTACAATGTGGTTGAAGCCTCCTTATATAAGCCTTGGAGAAGTTCTAATCCTAGTAAACTTAAGAAATTAAATACAATAAATAAATGCTGAAATCTAATCTCCTAATTACATAAGTAACTTCTAATAATAAATAAATATTAAAAATAAAATCCTAATTAAATAAATCTGATCCTAATAGATATTGCAGAATCCTATATTGATTTAAATTACAAATAATCAAATAAAATCTTGAAAATTCGTAATTATCCAAAAATCTCGTATTAATCCCGTATAGGAATTTCTGCATGCGCTGTCTTTGCTAAAATAGACGTATCTTGAGTTTTAGATGTCCGATTGAGGCGTTTCAAGAACCGTTGGAAAGCTAATTGACAGCCGGACAAGTTTCAAGAAGACATGTTGACCCATAAATGCCTGGATCCCATCCAAAAAGAGGTCGCAAGTTGACTGACGTTTCTGACTTGCAAAACAGTTTTAACTTCTTTTCCAAGATAATTAGTTTCACCCCTAATTGGAGTCTACATCCACTACCTTAGTGACCACACTAAGAATTTTCCACAAATTCACTAATTTGTCTTTCCTTTAAGGATAAGGAGTAACCTTACACAATTCAATAGACTTATACCCCAAAGTCTATTGAATCTTATCCCAAGAATTAATACAAATAAGCAAACTAGAAAATCCTCACTAAGAATGTGTTTGCAAAGTTTAAGCTCTCTCACACACCCAAAGAAACACTAGCACAAGAATTACAATGAAGAACACTCTAGTGTTTTACAAGAAAGTTTGAAAATTGAGTACAAATTGAAATTTGATTGCTTGGATGTTTGGATTGACTTTCTTGTTGCTTCATTACTGTTTGGAGACCCCTTTTATATGCTCTTGATCTTTTCTAACCGTTGGGAGACTTTGGAGGGAGTTTGGAGCCGTTGGGAGCCATTAAAACCAAGCATTAAATGCTCACCTGCACAGAGGTATCGAAACCTTTATCAGAGGTTTCGAAACCTTAAGAAGGGATTTGTAAAAAGTAGCCGTTACAGGGCCAAGGTTTCGAAACCTTTATAGAGGTTTCGAAACTTTTGTTAGGGTTTCAAAAAATAGTAGCTACTGCCCAGAGACGTTTCGAAACCATAATAAAGGTTTCGAAACTGTTCTTCAATTTTTATCCATCTGCCCAGAAAGGTTTCGAAATCTTAATGAAGGTTTCGAAACTTTACTTTAAATATTTAATTTTTGGCCAACTGCCCAGAGAGGTTTCGAAACCTTTGTTGAGGTTTCGAAACTTTCCTCTAAAAACATGTATTTTGGGCATTTGTCGACTTTTAAAAGTATAGTTTGATATAGGTATTAAGTCAAACTTTTTCAAAACATTTTATCAAGTTTAAATCGAGTTTTTGACAAATTTATTTCTTAAAGATTACTTTACAAATTTTTACAAATTAGTCCTTTGAAAATTTCTTTTAAGTTATATCAAAATCAAAATAAATTCAACAATCTCCCCCTTTTTGATATAACAAAATATTTTGTAAAAATTTGTTTTTGAATAATTTGTCAAACTTTCCTCTAAAAACATGTATTTTGGGCATTTGTCGACTTTTAAAAGTATAGTTTAATATAGGTATTAAGTCAAACTTTTTCAAAACATTTTATCAAGTTTAAATCGAGTTTTTGACAAATTTATTTCTTAAAGATAACTTTACAAATTTTTACAAATTAGTCCTTTGAAAATTTCTTTTAAGTTATATCAAAATCAAAATAAGTTCAACAATCTCCCCCTTTTTGATATAACAAAACATTTTGTAAAAATTTGTATTTGAATAATTTGTCAAACTTACAAATCTCCTTCATAAGCTCCCCCTTAATAAATGTCTTTGTGTAAATTTTGAAAAACATAAGTTTTAAAGACATGATTACAAATTTTGAGAAAACAAATTGTTTAAAGTGAATTTTCTCCCCTTTTTGTTATAGCAAAAAGGATAAATAGCTACAACAAGAACAAACGTTAATAGAGCAATAAGGTATAATCCAAAAAGCAATAGCAAAATAACCACAATATTCATATTAAACATAACATACATCCAAGATATAAAATCCAACAATAAAATCCATAGGCAAAAGATTTCCAACAAAAAAACATAACAAAAGTCTAAAACAAAGACCGAATCCTAAATCAAAATAAGTCTAAAAGTGCTATAATAAAATCATAATGTCATACTAGAATGCATATAGGTCTAAACATTCGGTGCGTCACGAGGCAATGTAGGTGGGAAAAAGTGACTATGAACATCATGCATATCATGCTCCAATGATGCCACACGACCGTCTAAGCCACGAAGATGGGCATCAATGCTATCAAAGCGTGTGACCATGGTCACAAACATGGTCTCCAAAGTCAAAGGTGTCGGTGCATCCTCTTCTACCGGAGCCTCACGATCCGCCATGTCAATCTCCTCTACTCCTCCTCGATGAACCCAACCATGAACTCCATGATACCATTGAGATTTATGATAAGATTTTATATCAATGAAGCTCTTGTTCTTAACTTGTGGATCAAGGGAAGTGTCAATGTTGAGCTTCCTAAAAATATGGCTAAGAACATTCCCAAAGGAAAGGGAGAATGAAGTGGGGTTAGAGATGACTTTGATGAGGTTGAGGAAAATGATGGTAGCTATATCGGGACGAGTCCTATCACGATATTGGCGTAGCCACCAATAGTCAATTACTCGCATACTAGTGGCCTTTCCTCCGGAGGGACGAAAGAACCATGTAGTAAGGAGTAAGAAAAGACGTTCTTCAAGAGGAAGTTGGGTGGGGCTATCATCCGGAAAGGCGGGAATATTATGTGCATCATTCTCATTGAAATTTCCATCAAGTGGAACACCTAAATGATCGGCAATTATTTGAGGTGTTAAAACAAATTCGGTACCCATGAGATAAGAACGGATACCAACAATAGAATTTTGCTCACTAGGGGACCGGATAAATTCGGCATTTGCATGAAATGCACGAACCAACTTACGATGGGTATAAGGAGGGATATTCAAATAATCGAGCCATTCCCATTCGGCAAAGAGTTCAAAGAGGTCAAAATTATATTCTTGAGACATAAGAAAATTGAAATCTATTGTTCGCTCTTCTCTAACCTTTTTAGGTTCATAAATATTACGATAACGATCTCGGTTTTCGGCATCTCTAAAACAAACATCCTCAAATTGAGGATTAGGATTAGAACCGGAATTTTGACCAATTTCAGTACGAGAACGTTTTGCTCTAGGAGGGTTGGTTCTAGGAATGATTGTTCTAGGATGCATGATTAAAAAATTTTGGCTTTAAAAATTGGTTGGGGAATTTTATCAAACACTTTGTGGGCAAAAATCTAAAGGAGTTTAGACAAGAGTTCAAGTAAGATTGGGTGATACCTCCTGCAAAAACACGATATATATAACAATTTAAGCAACCCACAATATTTTAATAAGTAATAAAATTGATTCCCAAAAAAAAATTTGATTACCCAAAATTTCTGAAAATTTTAAAGATTTGAAAGATTTTAAAGAAAAATTACCTCAAACGATTGATGAAGATGAAGATGTAAGCCCAAAAACTTGATTAAATCTTGTAATTTGGGGTCAAGGATTTGAGGTTTTTGAGAGAATTTTGGGTTTTGGCCGATTGGTGTTTGAAAGAGTAAGTTAGGGTTTGAAAAATTTTGTTTTATGCTTGAAAAACCCGTTCGAATTGGCCAGGTTTTAATGAAGGTTTCGAAACCATGATGAAGGTTTCGAAACTAATGAGCAGAAGGTTTCGAGACTTTATGAAAGGTTTCGAAACCTCTCATTCCAGTAACCTCCTAAAGTCTGGAAAACCCAACAGGTTTCGAAACCTTTACTAAGGTTTCGAAACTTAGGTCCAGAATTGACAAAATTTGTCAAAATTTTGCCTCAAATAAGTTCAGAAAAGCATTCTAATAATTCTATGATTATTATTAGCATTAAAGACCATTTTGAACTAAGATCAAACAAAAACGAATCACAATGATTTTAAGCTAAAAGTTGGATTCTAAAAACGTTCAAATTTGAGTCAAAAGTGACTAACTTAACTAAGGTCACTTAACTAACAAATGATTAAAAAAAACATGTAAGCACACAAAATTACTAATTTTAAGGCCAAAAGACATAAAAACACATAGAGCCAAAAATTAAGCAAACATGCAACACAAGACACCCCCTTACTAAAAGCATTCAAACAACATATGGGGAACCTCAAACATGCTTTAAAACAAATAATCATATATAAAGCAACATGAAAGAGTAAATATTGCATGTAAAGGAAAATGTTACCACTTGAGCCAAGATAGATTGATTAGGCTTTATCCTCTTCAAGTGTCCTTTCATTTAGTGTGTCTAGAGCTTTCAAGTTTCTTCAATTTACTTATCATGGCTCCAACACACCTACAAAAAGGGAATTATACATATTTTGGTACCCAAACTCTTTTGGGTCCATAAGAGTTAGTTCCTATAATTTTAGTTCCTTTTGGTATCCATTTAGACAAGAGATCATATTCTTTATTAGCAATGAGTCCTTTTGGAACCCAAACGCTTTTAATTGTCTTTCTATTATATGATCTTTGGTGACCTCTTTGTCTATATCCATTAAAGTTCTTCCTAACATAGTTGGGTCTTGAATTTTCACCTTTTTTAAAACTTTTAGTCCCAAATTTATTGAAAGAAGCTTTGAGATCATCAAGTTCCTTTTGATGATTGTCATGGACCTTTGAAAGTAAATTGTGCAAGTCTAGATTTTTCTTTTCAAATTCTTTTATTTTAACTTGCATTTCCTCAATTTTACTTTCAAATTCTTTATTAGACTTGGAAAGAGAGTCATTTTCATTTTTCAATTTTAAAATGATTTTTCTATTTTTTAAAATTGACTCCTCAAACTCCAAGGCTAATTCATCATAAGCCTCTTGCAATTCATCAAAAGTATAATCAATTGAAAAAGATGAATTAGAGGTTACCATAGAGTCATCCTCAATAGCCATGAGACACAAGTTGGCTACTTCATTCTCGTCATCGTCGGATGATTCATCATCGCTACAAGTAGCTATATGAGCCTTGTGCTTCTTTTTCTCATAGCTCTTTTTCTTCAATTGAGGACAATCGAACTTGATATGTCCCGGTTTATTGCACTCACAGCAAATAATTGGATCTTTCGCTTTGTTGTCATTCTTGAAGCCCTATTCTCTTTGAAATCTTCTTCCTTTGTTGGACCTCATGAATCTTTTGAATCTCTTGGCAAACATAGCCATCTCTTTATCTTCATCATCTCCACTAGAATCAATATCTTCTTTAGATGCTTTGAGAGCAATGCCAAATTTCTTCTTTTCCACTTCCTTCTTCTTTTCTTCCTTGCCCTTTGACATCATCTCATGTGTAAGCAAGGAACTAATGAGCTCATCCAACTTGAGAGTCTTGAGGTCCTTTGCTTCTATAATCGTCGTTTTCTTTGAATCCCATGAATCGGGAAGAGAGTAGATCATCTTCCGGGATCACTTCACCATAGCCCTTCAAACTATTAACAATCACGGAGAATCGATCGGACATGGTTTTGATGTCTTCCTCGGGGTCCATCTTGAAGTTTTCATAATTTAGATTGAGAAGCCCGATTTTGGTCTCCTTCACTAGATTTGTTCCTTCATGTGTAACTTCAAGTTTGTCCCAAATCTCTTTAGCATTGGAACAAGATGACACCCTTCCATACTCATCCAGGCCAAGGGCACAAAAAATGAGATGCATTGCCTTAGCATTTGTGGAGAATCTCTTGCTTTCTTCATTGCTCCATGTCTCCATGTCACTAGTCGGTGCGGTGTAACCACTCATGATGATCTTCCAAGCTTCAAGATCAAAAGCATGAATGAAAAGCTTCATGCGGTTCTTCCAATAAGCATAATTAACTCCATTGAAGAAGGGAGGCTTGTTGGTGGGTTGAGAATCGCCCCAAGCTTCAACGGTGGAGGTGGAAGCCATGGATGACCTTGTAGATGATTGCACACTTCTTGGATCTTCTCAAGAGGTTGTAAGACCTTCCAATGAGCCAAGCTCTGATACCAATTGATGAGAGTGGCAATCGATCGAACAAAACCAAGAGGGGGGTGAATTGGATTTTTGAAGTAATGGTGGACACTAATTGCAAAGGTAAAATTGCAAGGAGATTTAGAGTGGTTCAACTCCCCTAATTGGAGTCTACATCCACTACCTTAGTGACCACACTAAGGATTTTCCACAAATTCACTAATTTGTCTTTCCTTTAAGGATAAGGAGTAACCTTACACAATTCAATAGACTTATACCCCAAAGTCTATTGAATCCTATCCCAAGAATTAATACAAATAAGCAAACTAGAAAATCCTCACTAGGAATGTGTTTGCAAAGTTTAAGCTCTCTCACACACCCAAAGAAACACTAGCACAAGAATTACAATGAAGAACACTCTAGTGTTTTACAAGAAAGATTGAAAATTGAGTACAAATTGGAATTTGATTGCTTGGATGTTTGGATTGACTTTCTTGTTGCTTCATTACTGTTTGGAGACCCCTTTTATATGCTCTTGATCTTTTCTAACCGTTGGGAGACTTTGGAGGGAGTTTGGAGCCGTTGGGAGCCATTAAAACCAAGCATTAAATGCCCACCTGCACAGAGGTATCGAAACCTTTATCAGAGGTTTCGAAACCTTAAGAAGGGATTTGTAAAAAGTAGTCGTTACAGGGCCAAGGTTTCGAAATCTTTATAGAGGTTTCGAAACTTTTGTTAGAGTTTCAAAAAAACAGTAGCTACTGCCCAGAGAGGTTTCGAAACCATAATAAAGGTTTCGAAAATGTTCTTCAATTTTTATCCATCTGCCCAGAAAGGTTTCGAAATCTTAATGAAGGTTTCGAAACTTTACTTTAAATATTTAATTTTTGGCCAACTGCCCAGAGAGGTTTCGAAACCTTTGTTGAGGTTTCGAAACTTTCCTCTAAAAACATGTATTTTGGGCATTTGTCGACTTTTAAAAGTATAGTTTGATATAGGTATGAAGTCAAACTTTTTCAAAACATTTTATCAAGTTTAAATCGAGTTTTTGACAAATTTATTTCTTAAAGATTACTTTACAAATTTTTACAAATTAGTCCTTTGATAATTTCTTTTAAGTTATATCAAAATCAAAATAAGTTCAACACATTCTGATTTTGGTTGCTTTAAAACATTTCAAAAACACCTCAAAACCTTTTTAAACTTCCTAAAACTTATTTTCAAGCTATTTTGAATTTTTTTCAATTTAATTCAAAATATTTTTCAATTTATTATATCAAAATATATATCTCAACAATTTCTCCTTTTTGATACAATAAAACCAAGTTGAAAAATTGTTTGAGATTCTTCCCTTTTATGATTAAAAAATTGAAAAAGAGATTTTTATATTTTCAAAGAATTCAAAGTTCCCCTTATTTATTTTAAAATGATAATTCTACAAACCAACTACCCATTCTTGTTATATCAAAAAGAATTTAAAAAATATTAACCTCAAGAATAACAATAGAGGTTTAAAACTTTTGACTCTATAAAAAATTTTAGTTTTAAAATTGGCCCCCCTCTTACTCAAAGCATCAAATATTGTTAGTCCAACAATGTGATTATCTAGTTGTCATAGAAAATAAATCTAATTGAAATAAAACAAAAACAATTAGAAATTTACCAACACTTGAACTTCAAGGGAGGATGTGAAGCATTCCTTCTTCTAGTGTTATCCTTCTTGTGTGTATGGAACTCCCCCTCAAATTCGGACTTGTTGATCACTCTCCATCACACCTAAACGAGACAATCATGTAATTTTTTGTATCCAAATTGCTTTGGATCCATAAACATTAGTAGCACACAATTTTGTCCCCTTTGGAATTCATTTTTTAATTTTATTATTTTTAGTTGAAGTACTTAATCCTTTTGAGACTCAAATACTTCTAAAACATTTACCGTTTGAAAATCTAAGGGCACTAAATTATCTAACGTAATAACTTGATTTTTTCAAATTGTTTTTCTTTTGAAGTTCATTGAAAAAAAATCCTTTTTAAAATCATCAATTTTCTTTTGATGATATTTTTTCATTGTCTGAAGCTAATTTTGCAAATCTAAAATTTTTTTTTGGCTTAAAATCTTTTAATTTTGCTTCAAACTCTAAATTGATTTTAGAAAGCAAATCATTTTCGATTATTAACTTTAAAATCAATTTTTTATTTTTCGAAAAGAAACTTTATACTAAAAAACCAATTAGTCATATGCTTTTTGTAGCTCATCAATGGTATAATAATTTGAACAAGATGAGTTAGAAGCTACCTTCCCCTCAATGAGGGTCATAAAGCATAAGTGGGCTACTTCATCTTCATTGGTGGAGTCTTCTTCATTTTATTTAGTCACATATGCTTTCTTTGAAAATGATTTATTTTTATTGCTTTTGTTGGAATCCTTCATCTTCTTCTTTGATTCATGTACGAATTTAGTCATCTCGTCTTTCACGAATCGAGTAAACTTCTTGAAGGGATGAACCATCTCTCCATCTTCACTTTCCTCATCACTAGATTCTTTGTGTTGGCATGTGGATGATGGAAGGGCAATGACATTGACATCAATGCCTTCTTGATTTTTTCATTCTCCATTTTCAAGGGTTGAGACATCATCTCATGGGTGAGCAAAGATCCAACGAGCTCGTCAAGCTTGAGCTCCTTCAAGTTCTTTGCTTCTACAATTGCCGTCTTTTTGGACTCTCATGAATCGAGAAGTGAGTAGATCAACTTCCGAACGAGTTTGTCTTCTGGAATCTCCTCTCCAAGACCTTCAAGTTTGTTGACAATTGTGGAGAAATGGTCGAACGTCCTCTTGATGTCTTCATCCGTGTCCATCTTGAAATTTTTGTACTCTAAGTTGAGAAGACCGATATTGGTCTCCTTTACTTTATTTGTTCCCTTTTATGTGACCTCAAACTTGTCTCATACCTCCTTAGAATCTTCACAATAAGGCATCTTCTTATAAATGTTAGGGCTAAATGCACAAAAGAGAATGTGCAAAGCCTTGCAATTTAGTTATATCTTCTTGCGATCATCCATATTTCATTTCGCCTTGTTTTGTTGTGACACAAATGGATCATCCTCAACTATGCCCCAAAACTTGTAATCTTTGGCCTTGATGAAAAACATCATTTTTGTTTTCCAATAGGCATAGTTGGTCCCGTCAAAAAAGGTGGTTTGTCGGTAGATTACGTCATTTCACCGGTTGATTGTATTGTTGGTCGAGCTAGCCGAATTGCCTCAATAGGATGTTAATCCCCTTCAATTGAGCCTCGCTCTGATACCAATTGTTAGGCTCGATGATCACCTTCAACTAATGTTTGCCAAGTTGTGGAGAAGATAAATTTTTGGGTGTTTGTGGTGGAAGCAAAGGATATACAAAGTTGACACACGATTTAGAGTGGTTCGACTTTCTAACCAAAGCCTACATCCACTACCTTAGCTACCCACCAAGAATTTTACCAATTCACTAAGAATTTTTCCCCTTTTCTAGGCTAAGGAGGCAATCTTTACAATCCTAGACTCACTTACCAAGTCTAGCAACCAAAGCTCACAACCCGAGCTTTGGGCACGCTCTTTAAACAAGAGAATTCTAAGCAAACGAAATCTCTCTACAAAGTTCATGTTTGCACACTAAAGCACTCACCTAAATCCTAAAACACTTGAGCATACATTGACAATTTGAGCTCACAAGTGTTTGTCTATTCAAGGAATGAAAATTAATCTCTAAGATAAATTATCATCATAATGTTGTTGACAATTGAAGCGTTAGTCTTGCATGGATGTTTGGAGGTCTCTTTTATATTTCTAATTGAGTTTGTAGCTGTTGAGGATTGTTGGGATTAAATTGGAGCTGTTTGAGTCTTTATTTCCAACCATAAATGTAGTTCTTAAGATGTCTATATCGATACACGTGTAACCATATTGGTACGACCTTCTTTAGAAATAACCGTTGGAGGTCTGGTCCAGCTCTGTGTATCAAAACACATTGAGGTGTATCGAAATGCCTTGTAGCATACCAAAACGTGATTGTCCGTATCGGTACGGTCTGCACTTTAAGAGACAGTTGGGAAAATGTTCGTATCGGTACGGTCTGCACTTTTAAGTCGTTGGGCATTAAATGTTGGGCGTATCGAAACGCATAAGAGCGTATCGAAACGGGTAAGCCTTATTTCAGTACGAATTTTGGCAGTTTCAATTTCAGTAGCTGAAATCCTTAAAGTGTATTGAAACGGGGCATACCGTTTCGATACGAACAAGTTGTAATTCTGGTTTTTGCTACTTTAAAACATTTCAAAAACACTTCAAAACCTTTTTAAACTTCCTCAAACTTATTTACAAGTTGTTTTGACTTAAGACATATTTTAAATTCTTTTCAATTTAGTCCAAAACATTTTTCAATTTATTATATCAAAATCTATATCTCAACGCAAATCTACAACTATGGGTGTAAATAAACCGAGCTTGAACGAACAAGGCTTTGTTTGTATTTGTTTATCTATTTTGAAAGTGTTCATGTTCGATTCGTGTTTGTTTAAATTTTTAATATCATTTGTGCTCGTTTGTTTATTTTTGAAGGTGTTCGTGTTCGTTCGCTCCTTAGGCTTCACAATTTGAACTCAAAAGTTTACCATGTGTTCAATTTAGTCCCTACCTTCACCAACATTTAAAATGTAAAAAAAATAAAAAAAAAAGAGAACAGTGTAAACGAGTCGATAAATGAGCTAATAAATGAGTTTGTTCGTGAACATAAACGAATTGATCACACCTATGTTCACGTTCGTTTGTTTATTAAACGAACATAAAAATTTTGTTCATACTCATTATTTAACTTCATATACAAACGGTTCACGAAGGGTTACACGAACTCTTTATTCATTTACCTCCCATCTGCAACATCTGCTAAACTTTGTGGTTGTTGTTGTCCTTTGACCACTGACCAATTCCTTTGATATTTCCCCCTTTTTTAAAGTTCATAACGTAGCTTGCTCATAAACCTAACTTGAATCCGTAATCTCAGCGCATTCATGTTATCTAAGCAAATAGTTCTTTTGATTCTTCAGTTAATCACACATTTGAAAATGTTCCAATGGCAAGTGAAATTTCAAGTTTAAGTACTTCAATCCTTTTTATTTTTTTAAAAGAAAACAATAATTGTCATCAAAATGGTGAAAAAAAAAGCTGGTGTTTTAATTGAATTAGAGCCATTGGTCCCTCTTTTTAGGTGTGTTCACCTACTGTTAACTATATCGAAACAGTTTGTCAATGAATTGTTATTGTCCCGTTTAAATTAGTTATCGTCTAAACAGTTAAACGATTTATTCAATATGATTACTCAGTTAACCATAAACCGTTTTACATCTAGTATTATAACTAATATATATTTATTACTACTTAAAAAACATCGACCAATAAATTCAAATAAAGTCTTCAATATTTATATTAAAAAAGTTTTCAAAGTACAAAACAATTAAAATTTTTGAAGAGTTATATTAATTACACAAAAATTAAAAATAATAAATAATTTAATATCATTATACAATTTTCTTATAATTATAATTTAATATCATTATAAAGTATGGCAATTACACAAAATTAATAATAATCAATAATTTAATATCATTATAAATTTAATTTTAACTTTTTTATCAGTTTTTTCGGTTAATCGTCTAGTAAAAAATCTTAATCGTTCTCGTCCTGTTTAACCGCTAATTTTATCAGTACAATTACTATACTTTTAGACCAAATTTTATCAATACCGTTACCTACTATTTAGTTCGTTTTTTTAACTTTTCGGTACTATATATCAGTTTGGATTTTTAAGAACACCAATACTCTTTTTGCATCCATTGGTTCGAGCTTTTAGTTCCTTTCTCTTTTAAAACTTATATAATATTATGTAGTGTATGTCACTTATTTTTTAAATTTTTTATTAATATAATAGTACTGTTGAATAAATTTTAAAATTAACATATTAAAAAATTAATATAAAAGTTATACAAGTGCAAAGTATAAATTTATTTTTTATTAAATAAAAAGAATTACATTCTCATACCGAGATCTGTATCCTTAGTCACTAGACTAATTACTGAAACTCAGAACAAGTTTACTTTTAATCTTTACTAAAAAATACTTTTAGTTATTTTTATGTCAATGTAAACCTGTCGTTAAAAGAAATTATAATTATACAATTATGATTTATTAATGAGCATAAAAACAATTCGATCAAAAAGATGAGCATAAAAATAACATGTTTAAATAGTATTAATATAATATTTATTTAACATACAAATATTTAACTGGACACCAATTTTTTTTTGACAATAACAACTGAATTTTATTAATAACCATAAAAATATCTCAAATACAAAGCATCCAAAATGGAGAATAATGAGATCTAATACATTAAAATCTCAAACAACCCAAAGATGCAAAGAAAAATAAATATTTTCATAGATATTAGCATACCGATAAAATTCAGAAGTCTTCCTGAATCTCCTTGTCTCTATCCAAACGAGACGCTTTACGATGTGAAAAAGGAGTGGTGAGCGAATTAAACTATTAGGCAGATTGCTCCGCTACCCAGGTCTGATTACATCGGCAAACAACCATCAACCGAGAGGGGATCTATCTTTCTATGAACACCGACAGAACCAAAATCAGAAACTAGCACCGCGAAGATCATTGTAAAACACTAAACGAACGCTAAGGTATGCTGAAATCATGCCAAAACGACAGATGAAACGAACCATAAAAATAACGAAAAAGCGTGTCACAAGGACAGAGAAAACACGTGACACAAGGACATAGATTTTATTAAAAATATAAAAAAATAAAAAAATAAAAAGCAGATAACTAATGAATCCGGCGGACGTAACCAACATAAAAGTTGGAACCGCCGCCGGCTAATAAAGAAAAAAAAGGTGAGAGCCCTTGCGGCACAATTGAAGTAGAAAGAAAAATTAGGTCAAACACTTTAGGATTGGACACCAAATATTTATTAAAACACAATAGATATATTTATATATACAAGATGTCAAATTTAGCTAGACACCAAATATTTATTACAAGAATTAGAAATGTGCTTCACGCTTGCTTTATTTTGCCGCTTGTTCCTAAACGACATCGTATTATTTCACAAAACGGCAAGTCGACATTCCTCTATCTTCCGAACACTTTGGAGAGGTAATAATTCGTACAGACATATATACCAAATCCCGAAACTAACCCTCCCTAACTAATCCTCCATTAACCACCAATCAAGGTTAAATTCGACACTTCATTAATTCGCAGCTACAGACCAGGAATAGAAAACGTTTCAAATATTTCCGGAGGTGAAGGTGATATTTAATCTTCATTTTCCTTAACGGATTCTCTCTCGACGCGCCACCGTCTGCACCTTCACCGCCGCTCCCGCCTAGCCGTTACTTCTAGAAGGATTATCTCTTTATCAGCATTTAAGGTAACGGGTTTCATCTCTTTTCTTCTTCTTTTTTGGTATACATGGAATCCATTTTTATTGATGTTTAGGTTTTTCGCAATTTTGAAATGGTTTCTCCGGTTTTTGAATTAGCTGCTCTTAATAGCTCTGTATTGTTATCGATGCGTTTCTCTTCTAAACGGAGCTTTGAAAATAAATGTGTAGTTTTGAATCGTTCAAGGTTTTTATTTTATTTTAAATTTTCGTTGTTAAGTAGAATAGAATAGGAAAATATTTAAATGAATTTTTTGTCCTTTTAAATTTCGTATTGGTGCTCTTGTTATTTATCGGTTTGTAAATTCTTTTTAAAGTTTTATTTAATCTTCCGTTCTGTTTTGAATTAATTAACATAGAAGGTATATTGTACGTTAAAAAAATCTCTGTTTTTCTTCAGCTTTCCGTTCTGTGTGGCTGCTGTTAAAATCAGGAGGAATTCTCATGAGTTTCACAGTTTAGCTGTATCTAACATCATTTTTGCTTTGGATTCACCTTTCCAGTTGTCTATATTTGTATAGAAGATGTATTTAGCTATATAATTTCTGATTCAAAATGAGCAAACTATTTTCCAGTTTGAATTTTAGATTGTCCATTATTTTCCTTGATATCATACAAAACTTGTGGCTTATTTGTTACAACTAAAAGTTAACAACTTTAAGCTCAATTAATCGACTTTTCTCAAGTTCATGGAAAGTAAAATGTTCTCAATGTTGCAACAATGAGATTTTGTTAGTTGCCTTTACAAGTATTAATATTTGAGTTTTAGATTATCCATTATTTTCCTTGTTATCATACAAAAGTTGTGGCTAATTGGTTGTTACAACTAAAAGTTAACAACTTTAAGCTTATTTGATTGATTTTCTCAAGTTCATGGAAAGTAGAATGTTTTAAAATGTAGCAACAATGGCATTTGCTTCATTGCCTTTGCAAGTATTTACAAGTGGTAATGTGTGGATGATATTCCTTGTTATCATAGAAAAGTTGTGGATAATTAGTTGTTACAACTAAAAGTTAACAACTTTAAGCTTAATTGGTTGAATTGTCTCAAGTTCATGGAGAGTAGAATGTTCCCAAATGCAGCAACAATGGGATTTTCTTTGTTGCCTTTCCTTGAGGGTCTTCTCTTAAGAAAATGATTTGTGTAGTTTAGTAGCTTTAGCTTTTGTTGTTTGATCATGCAGATCCATGGCAACATTTACTGCTATAGCTTTGGATAGGTTGTTTGAACATGGAGCCTCCAGACCTATTGAGAACTCCAGTTCTACTTCAAAACCACCAATTTACCCAAAGCCTATTACTAACTCAAAGATGGAGAGGAGCAGCAGTACATCGGTGATAAGGAAGGTTAACCGCCCCCCACTATCCCCTTCCCTCTATGCTACTCCTGAGGTAACCCCGCTACCTGATTCACCATCTTCTTTCTATCCTTCTCCTTACATCATCAATCACAAGCGTCGTGGGCCTCGTCTTTCAAAGAGCTTTTCTGAGGACAATGTATCATCTCTGGAAAAAATCCATGAAGAAGTTGAGATTAACGGGAAAGAAAAGTTGGCAGAAAGAAAACCCGTTGATCAACTGAAAGATGGTTTGGTTGCTTTTAGCATTCCTGAACCTATTGAAGAGGAACATGAGAATGGTGCCCCTCATAATTTTCCTATCAACATAGAGCCAAAAAACGGTGTCAATGGCGGTTCCATTCAGGAGGTGCACACGAATGGTTTCCATGATGGTGAAGTTGGAAGCAGCCAAATAAATAATGGCTTACCCATGGATGCTGTGCTGAAGGTTGGACCATTGAACTTTGACACATATTATAGCGACAGTGAAGATTTCTTTGATCTGAATGAATCAATGAGTGTCACAAGCAATACCGAGGTAGGAGATGACACTGGGGCTGAAAGTGCTGCAAGGTTTGCTACAACAGGGGTAGAGTTTTTTGATGCATGGGATGGTATGTTATTTTCACCCGTATATGACTTTCATCTGTAGATGCACACACACACAGACACACGTATATTAATATTTTTCTTGCATGACTGTCATTTGTTTTTAAAACCTGATATATATTTACTTGGAGCATGATACAAATGTTTTTCTGCTGGATTTCTTCTTTATTTAATAGGTCCATGCATGCATATTTTTAGGTGTGGGGTAGGTGAAATTGTTGTTGCATTATTGGGAAATATGAAAATTTCCCCACAGTATCTGCCTAATGTAATGACTTTGTGGTTGTTTTGGCTAGCTTACTTAGATTTCTTGTTTCTTCCAGAGTTATCCTGTGGGAGTGCACCACAGACTATTCGTCGTGACATTGAAGCTGAATTGCGGGAAATAAGATTGAGTTTACTCACAGAGATAGAAAAAAGGAAGCGGACAGAAGAGGCTCTAAATAAGATGCAATCTAAGTGGCGAAGAATCGGCCAAGAGTTGGGTGATGTGGGATTGTCATTGCCTGTGGATCTTCTTAATGTGACAGAGGATGAACTGGTGAATCAAGCTGAAGAATTTAGGCAGCAAGTGGATGCTGCACGATTTGTATCATTATCTGTGGGTAGAGGCATCACAAGGGCAGAGATGGAGATGGAGATGGAAGCTCAAATCGAATTGAAGAACTTTGAAACTGCTCGATTATTGGACCGTCTGCATTACTACGAGGCCGTGAATCGAGAAATGTCTCAGAGGAACCAAGAGGCTATAGGTGAGGATTTTGTACCACGTTATTTTTCTTTCCTCAGCCGAACAAGTGGTTTACATATGCTGCATGATATTTACTAGATTCAAAATTTATCATCATCTCATACAGAGATGGCACGACGTGACAGACAAAGGAAGAAGAGAAGGCAGAGATGGTTCTGGGGTTCGGTTGCCGCCGCAATTACCTTCGGGACAGCGACCTTGGCATGGTCTTACCTCCCAACAGGGACAGGATCGTCTTCTGCTAGTATTTCCAAGGTTCCAGATGACAATTCAACAGCTAAGTAATCATTATTAATCACTCAGTACTACAGCTTGTGAGAATCTGTCTGTCCGTATTGGTCATCATAGTAATAGAATAAGACCCACATACTTTACTTCTTCCTTGTGAGTACTAATAATAGCAGTCTCTCATGCTTGCTTTCGTTGAGTAGCCGCGAGATATCTGATCTGAGGATGTATGGTGCAATCAATATAATATTTGAGTTGTTTCCTTCCCTGGCAATCTGGGAGGACATGAATTATCAAATCTATTCTTTGTTAATGTTACCCTGGTTTTTGCCATGTTCCCTTGTGAAATTATATCGAAGATGTGATAAAACAGTTAATTGAAATCGTATACATCAATTATTCTTAAGAATTTGTCAATCCCATGATTATGATGAATGTCATATTCCTTGTCATTGTGTAAATATAAATATAATGTAAATCGTTGAATTTATACTTTTCAAAAAAAATCGTTGAATTTATTAAAAATTTAAACATGAATAATCCATATTTGCCCCACATTCATCTAGAGGTCATTTCACTTGGCATGACTTGTATGGAGTGCTTTAGAAGTAAACTACTCGGCACATTAAAACCCATTTAGGGCTTGACATTCGAAGGCGAGGTCATCAATGTCCATAACTGTTACGGTTGTTTTTGTAGCCAATATTATTATCCATGTTAATTATCTTATTATTATTATTATTAATTTATCAATTTATTAGTATTTTATTAGGAGTCAGTTTATTATTGGAAGTTTATCATTATTAAGATCCTATTTAGTAGTATTTTAGAGGCCTTCCTTAAGTGGGGTTGCTTGCTTGCTTTAGTAGGTCTTTTATTTCACAAGGTATGCTCTAGTTAAGGAGGCTTATTATGATTAATAAAATACAAGTAAGAATTTATCAAAAACCGTTAAAGATCTTTTAACGATCTGAAAGGTTTCAGTCTACCTTCGATGAGCTGAACTATCGATAAAAAATTCAAGACCATAGCAATTACATTTGTGTCACATTTGGTACAAGTTACTTTTCTATATTTGTAAGGTATTTAAAAAAGTGATGTGCATAAAACAGTGTGTGAAAGGGCAAAGTTAAAAGTGCAGATAAGAGATGTAATAAGTACAAGGCAACAGCGGTGTACTTTTTTCTTAGTTCTTACCCTCTCTGAGTGAATGACAAATCGAGAGAGACGGACCATTGAAGGACATTGGCACATGCACTCCTCAACCCATGAAAATTCACAGCACAATTGCCGCGTGGTCGGACATTTCAATGCAATGAAAAAGATTGCTTCTGTTCAATCTTTTTGTTTCTCTTCTCTGCAAAGCCATAGGCCAATAAGGAATTAGTAAGTTTTCCATGGAAGAAAAAAAGAGATCATCTCAGTATCTCATTGGGGTCCATGTTCTTTATTTCATTTGCATTTCTTGCAACTTAAAACAATCTAATGTTACTGTTTGCCTTTTCTTTCTACCTCATTTGTTTCCCATGCGTTTGCATGCAGACAGATGATCAACATTTCAATGATTCTCTGCATAATGGCCACGTGAAATACAGCAAAGAGATTAACCTTAGTTCTTTGAGTGAATCTTACAGTTATGTAAAAGACAAACTGTTTTAACAGCCTAATCTACTTTTCTGCAACTTTTATACAACACCCTTCAATTTCTATTCAGCTATAAGACTCCCTTCTCTACTCAGGTAAAAAAACATATTGCGAAACAAAAATGAAGCAGTTAGTTTTGGTTCTTTTTCTTGCCACTCTGTTCAACCAACATATTTTCACTGCCCATGTTGAAGCTGCTGTGGATGGCTTTATAAGAACCAGAGGAGTTCATTTCCTTTTTAAATGGAAACCCTTACTATACAAAGGGTTTCAATGCCTACTGGTTGATGTATGTAGCTTTGGATCCATATGAAAGACCCAAAGTCTCGGCCGCATTTTGTGATGCTGCAAATCACGGTCTCACGGTGGCTCGAACTTCGGCTTTCAGTGGTTGTGGTTATAGACCTTTACAGTATGCACCAGGTTCATACAATGAAAAAATGTTTAAGGTATCTTGCTATTCAGATTCCTCCTTTATAGTTTCCTATGTATACCTTTAATGTACTGATATGACTCGGATCTTCTTCGTTTCGGAATATTTCGAATAGATTGAATTTTGTAATAGTTGAGGCCAGAAACTACAGAATCAAGCTCACCTTGAGCTTTAGCTAATAATGACAGCTTGGGGGGGGGGGGGGAGAGAAACAATATGTAAACTGGACAAGAAGTCAAGGCCAATTCCTCACATCCTATGATGATTTCTTCACAAATCCTGTTAAGGGATACTATAAGAATCATGTAAGGTATGAATCCGTTTTTCTTTCCGGTATTTGATATCGGGTTGGCATTTCTGATACTTTTCCCGAGCAAATAAAGCTGATTTTGTTTTTGCAGACTGTTCTCAACAGATATAACAGTTTTACTGGTATTCACCATGTGCAGGGTTTATGAATGTATTCATTAGCAAGGTTTTCACTTTTAGCTTTTCACTGTGCACTCATTCACTTTTAGCTTGGGTAATGGTAATGGCTTCTCATGTCAAATCCATCAACAGAAACCACTTGGTGGAAGCTGATTTAGGACTTTATGGACAACCAACTCCTCCTCAGAAGAAACTTAATCCCAGCTTGGATATCAAAACAGATTTCATTGCAAATAATCTGATTACCGCTATCGATTTTGCAACAGTCTATTCATATCCTGATCAATGGTAACTATCACATAAAACTTAAAAAACAATCTAAGCATTCAGCTCATGAAATTTTAAGTTTCCTCACTGTTACATTAACAGGTTATCCAGCTCAAACGATGGATATCAGTTCTTATTTTTTAAACAACTGGCTTGATGCTCACGTACAAGACACACAATCCGTGCTCCAAAAGTCGATACTTTTCACGGAATTCGGAAAATCATGTAAAGAGTTTCAACACTTACAAAAGAGACTGATTGTTCAACTTTGTGTACTACAGGGCATACTCATCAGCTTAAAAGAGGTGGACCAGCTGTTGTTGGTCTGTTTTGGCATCTATTAAGTAAAGTCATGGACTCATTCAGGGATGGATATGAGATTGTTCTAAGTGAGAGCTCTTCAACAGCCAATATCATTGCATGGCAAGCTCACAAGCTCGACCAAATCCGTATGATCTTTATGAGAAGACACATTGGAAACTGTCAAAACATGTTTCCTTGTCTGAAACAGAGCATATATATGTAAGATTTTTCTAATGTTTTGAAGTGCATTAGTTTTTTAATGAGGTTTTTGGGATTTTTCCTCCTAGTGATGATATTTGTTCGTCCAGGAGTGTAAGGTAAGTATTAGGCAAAGTAATTTCTTTGTAAATTTATAGTTACTTTGTTTCATCATATATTATATATCAATACAAAGTCTTGTTATCATAGAATGGTTTTCCTTATTGATTAATCACAGTGGCCTTCTTCCTTCTTTTTGTTTCATCTGCAGTGGGTTACATTCAAATTTCAATTGTCAATGTCATGAGCTAACCGATTCTGTATTTAATATTTTTCTTAGTGGAACTGTGGAAATTATTAATTATTTTTCTATAAAAAATAAACATTGCTGGTATATTTTGCTATTATACCTGCTTTTTAAGTATTATTAGAACATTTTGGAGGCAATTGTTGGTCCTTGGTCTTGGTCTGGGATGGTATATTACTTCTATAAAAACATTGAAACCACTTAACAATCAACACCAGAAAAAAATTTTCCACCATGCTTTCCTGTAATCCCTGTAACCACTCTTCTTCTTCGTCTCGATTCCATAAATTCCCGAAGTCTTTCTCCACCATTTCCCCTCTGCAACTTCAGCTTTCACAACCTATGCCTCAATCAGTGCTTCATTGATGCTCTTTCGATCCATATTCATGGATCTCATCCTATACCCTCTACGAAGGCACATATGGTCGGCTCTGAGTTACTTGTTCAGGTTTTGTTCAGATAAACAAAGAATTGTCATCGAAGAATACGATGGGACCGAACCCAACCGTGTATTCAATGCTTCAGAGGTTTATTTAAGCACCAAGATCAGCCCAGACACCGAAAGGCTCAAAGTCAGCAAACACATGAAAGACAAGGGCTTATCATTCAGGCTAGACAAGGGCCAGAGAGTCATAGATTCATTCCATGGGGTTGAGCTCAAATGGAGACACGGTTGCTATGAAGTGGAGAGAAAAGGTAACCGTAGCGATTCAAACGTAGTCGAAAGACGATATTTCAAGTTGAGATTCAAGAAGAAATATAGTGATATGGTGTTTAATTCTTACTTGCCTTTTGTGTTGAAATCTGCTGAGATGATTGAGAGTGAAGCAAGGGTCTTGAAGATACATACTCTTGTCTCTGGGGAAAAATTTCTCACTACTCTTGCAAGTTCAAGTGGGAATCTATCAAGCTTGAACACCCATCTACGTTTGAGACTTTAGCACTCGATTTAGAGCTTAAAAACATGATTGTGGAAGATTTGAATAGGTTTCTTAGGAGGAAGGAGTTTTATAAAAGAGTTGGTCGTTCATGGAAGAGGGGTTACTTGTTGTATGGACCTCCAGGTACTGGTAAATCAAGCTTGGTTGCTGCCATGGCTAATTACTTGAAGTTTGATATCTATGATTTGCAGCTTGAGAACATAAAAACTGACTCGGAGTTGAGAAAACTGTTGCTTGATATTGCGAATAAGTCGATCCTAGTGATCTTGCATATTAACATGTCATACTGCACTATGCATGCTTTCAGGGTTTTGGCTTCGAATTACTTAGGGGTCGAAGGCCACCACCGGCTATTCGGGGATATCAAAGAGTTGCTGGAAGCTACGAAGGTGACTCCTGCACAAGTTGCCGAAGAGCTAATGAAGAATGAAGATGCTGATATTGCTCTCGCAGGATTTCTGAGTTTCCTCAAGCAGAAGGAAGTGGAAGATGATGAACTTGAGAAGGCTGAGGCCTTGAAGAAACTCGAGATTAAAGAATCCAGAGAGCCAAAAATGGAACACAAATCTCTCAAGAAAGAATTCATAACATGCCAGAGTAATATAATGATTTTACAGTCTGATATGAGGGTGATTCCAGTATTTTATAAGTTTACTCCTAAGGTTTACATGTAATTGAAATATGATATCATTTGGATTATGAAGCTTAAGGATATATCCAACTCACAAATCACTATAAATAATGGCCAAGCTTATGAAAAGAACTGTGTGAACATCAAATAACTTTGATAAACATCAATCTATCATGTAGATTTTGTGAGAGAAATTGTATCTTTTCCCTCTTCCATGCCGAAAGTTACAAGCCAAGTCCTTTTCCCCAGAATTAAATAATGTTTATCTGTGTTTTATACGAAAAAGACATTAATAGTAAGAGAAAAAGGAACCCTTTCAGCTTCAAAACTGATCTGTCCTGCAGATGTGGGTTACACTAAATAACCAATTACGCAAATTTACCATATTTTTCTATATTCAGTGGGCCTAAACGATTACCAGTATTTGCATTATATATCATTTTTTGTACTTGTAAATATGTCCCCTCATCAAAAAGACATTTCATGATCGAGGTTTAGTCGAATTGGTTCATATAATCTTACCTAGTGTTACCCAACGATAAAGAGTTTGAATCTCGACATTTGCAATCCTAATACTTCTAATACCGTTAATGTTTGCGAAATAAATTCTTGGGACTGTACTAAAGAAAAAAGTACATTTCATTCAAAGCACTGAAATCTCACCCCAATTCAGAACACTGAGCACTACCAGAGTGAACTAGTAAGTCATGCAAGCAGTAGTTTTATGAAAACCATAAATAGCTAGTGATCATACGGTTCTTCTCCTATTGACCTTTATCCTACTGATTCTATGAGACTTACGCTTTACCTCAACTTTCCGTCTTTTAACTTCTTGAATTCCGAACGTTCGAGCATCTTTATCAACCGGTTCGTCGCCTTCCAGCTTCTTCCTCTTGAGGAGCTTGACGAGTCCTCCGAGTGCAACGTCGGTGTCTTCACTTTTCATCAGCTCTTCAGCAACTTGTGCGGGGGTGACCTCGGTTTTCTTTAGCAAGTCTTCAATCTCACCAAAAAGGTGGTGGTAGCCATGGATTCCCAAGTAATTCGAGGCCAAAAGCTTGAACCCTTGAGGGTTGCAATAGGACATGTGAATGTGCATGTCCATGCGCCCCGGTCGCAACAGAGCAGGGTCTAACCTGTCCTTGTGGTTAGTTGTGAATATGATGATTCTCTCATCTCCACAGCTAGACCATAATCCATCAATGAAGTTGAGCAGCCCTGATAGAGTCAACTGCATAATTTACAAATATGTATAAAGAACTTGGTTTAAAATTTTTGGAACTGCAAATTGTCAAAGTGGCTCCTAAGCAGCTTGTTCTCAAATTCAAACAAGTTTTATCAATAGATAATTATAATAATAAACATTTGGATTCTAAATTTATACATAAAGGACACACAGATATAATAGCTACCTTGAAAGTTGACATACGCATGATGGATGCATTGAACCATGAACCATGTGGGGTAATAAGGTTCTAAATTTGTTCAATGACTTGGAAAGGCTAAAAGCCTGGAAATTGTTCAATGAACCATAGGACAAGAGAAAAACATGTCTGAAAAGGACATCACCATTGTCATCATCATCATCGTTTAGTCTTTTCCTTGCTCTGCTATCCAATAAACAATTGCCTAACAATTTCCCAATTTGACAAAGCTGGGTTTTTGCAATGAGGGATTAAAAAAAGGTGAAGTGGGGATCAATAAGGAAAGGCAGGGGAAAGTAGAATGAACCCTTGTAGTGAACTCATGTGCTTTTATGATTCAATAATGCTAATTCCTAACCTAACATACTTAAACTTGTAGTAATTATCTTTTAAATGGTAGACAAGCCAAACCTGTACATGATGTTCGGGTTGTTTACGTCCATCGACGGGGCTGCGTCTATCCGGCAGATCGACACTACAATCGATGTCTTCGATCACGAGTATAGATCGATTCCCCGTCGAAAGCAGCAATCTTCTGAGGTCGGAGTCTCGGATTATATTGGCGAGTTGAAGATCATACACATCGAACTTTAGATGATTAGCCATGGCAGCAACCAAGCTCGATTTCCCAGTACCTGGAGGTCCATACAACAAGTAACCCCGTTTCCAGGCTTTTCCAACCTTCTTATAAAACTCTTTCCTCCTAACAAACCTGTTTAAATCCTCCATGACAGCATTTTTCAACTCAGGGTCCATGGCCAACGTCTCAAAAGTTGCAGGGTGGTCAAGATTGATGGAATCCCACATGATTCCTCCATAATTCTGCGTGTTGAGAGTGTACATCTTCAAAACCCTTCGTTCATCTCTTATTGCTTTTGCTCTCTCCAGTATAAACGGCACATAAGAACCGAAAACCAAGTCTTTGTTCTTCTTATGGAAACTGAGCTCAAACGATCGTTTCTCAGCCCTTACCGGGAATGGATCATTTGGGTTATTACTCTTTTCTGCTTCAGCGCAAACAAACCTCCATTTAAGCCCAACGCCTTGAAAGAAATCGACAATCTTCTCACCTTTCTCCAGCCTTATTGTGAGGTTCTTTTCTTTTGGGGTTTTGCTTATTTTGAGCCTCTCGGTGTTGGGGCTGATCTTTGTGCACAAGTAAGTTTCTGATGCATCGTAGACTTGGTTTCTGGCCATGCCATTGGATTCCTCGATGACCAAAGTGAGCATTTGAGAGCGAGGCTTGAAGAAGCAACCCAGGGTTGAGAAGAGGTAGTTTCGGAGAGGGTAAGGTATCAAATCGTTGGCCATTGATCGGAAGAGCATGATGGAAGCAGCCATGGAAGCATAGGCCGAGAACAATGATGAGGGGGAAGGCATTTCTTTGGTTGAAAACATGGTGATGAAAATTGCAGTCTCTCCAAAGCTGGAAGAGAAGATAAATTTTCAAAGAAATTTAGAGAGAAGCTAAAAACAACCTTAAAAGTATACTTCTGGATCAAGAAAACAACCCACCACCTCCATTCACATACATCAAATTGTTTTATACAGTGAACTTGAAGCGAGGGGATCTTACTAGTTACTATATATATAGCCAGTGAAAAAGTGTACATGTTCATTATTAGAGGCACATGTTTAAATCGTTTTTTTTTAATATAAAAGGGCCAACGGCCAAATCATAACATTAGGTTCTTACATAAGAAGGGTCATTAATATCCTTATTTAAGCAATCTATAATGTTGGATGGAGGGTCAAAAACAATAGTAGTTGAATCATCAGTGGTGATGCCCATTTTTGCTATTCGATCAGTCGGAAAATTCGCCTCGCGATGTATGCATTCAAATTCCACCATCTATACCTTAGAGACTAAGCACGAGATTGCGCGGACAAGAATGAGCGTTGACAGAGGTAACAAGCTTGTACGCCTCTGCACAATCAGTTTGGCATTGAACACATTCACAATCTTGATCCCAAACTATTTGTAGTCCTTCATAAATGGCCCAAAGAGCCATCAGAATTTCTGTAATTATGCTTATTAAAATGTTTACTTTACAAGGTATATGCTTATTGTTTTTAATTATGCTTAATCATAAAAATTTGTTTAAACTTTTTAATTTCTATAATTTTCCGTTATTCAATTAAAACGTTATATGTGGCCTATTTTTGTAATATTATTTTTAAATATAAGAAAATCTTTAATTTGACCCAAAAAAATAGTTCAGCCAACTATCTGAACGAAAAAAATTATAATTTAATAACTTTTCTAATGGTTAAGCACATTGATTATAAAATTGTTGGGAATATTAAATTTGACAAAATAGAGCATGTCATGACCTAACATACATTATCCATTGCAAGATCATAAGATTTCTTCTTTACAATTACAACACAGTAACCAACCATACACATGTTTTGAAGAAGGATGTAGTTATCAAATGTTAGGTTGTGAATGTCTATTTCTGCTTTTCTCTTTTGAAAGACCCAAATGTGTTGTGTTTAATGGAAAGTTAATGGTGATTAGATGAGAATTAGGGTCATTGCAAAAAGATTTGATTACTTGATTCAAAAGCCAATGGCTTTACCAGTGTTCACGAATGGGTGGCGGAAACACGCCTATACTTTAGTCTTTAGCTGACTCATTCCATACCTTTTCCTTTTGTTAAAGAACAAAAATGGTGGGTTCAGTTCAACAGAGTTTTGCCTCTTGCGCCACGAAATGGGCTTTTTACAGCCTCTGTATCGAATCATTGCTTGCTTACACTAAAAGTGTGAATCATATTTAGAAAAGTATTTTGGTTAATCCAGTCCATCACGATAGGACAAAGCATGTTGAAATAAATAGAAACTTTATCTCAAAAAAGTCAACAATGAAGTGCTCAATCTCAATTTTGTTACTACTAAAGATCGCGAAGGCACTTTCAAGAGTTAATTCCGATGAAATTATATCAAAATTGAGACTCTATAACATATACTTACCAATTTGAGGGAGAGTGTAGATTGTAAACGTGTAGTTTAAGATTAACTATAGAGATTAATCCTTAGGAGAAGAATTACCAGAGAAGAGATGCACGAAACAACCGGGAGAAGAGAATGAGAGTTGGTTTGTCTTTCTAAAGCATTTGAACAACCATTGTATTAGTTCCGAGTGGGAATTCTTTTAAACCAATCAATGTACATACATACATACATACATACATACATACATACATACATACATACATACATACATACATACATTATGGGAAGGCACGAATTCAATCATCTGTTCTTTTATCTCCCTTGTTTAGAATCAAGAGATTATAAAAAGGAGGGACTGAATGCATGAAAACGATATATAATATGGTAATCACAATTAGTCATGTATCTTCTGCAACTGCAGATTTCCATGTTATGCAGTTCGGTTAAGTTAACAAGCACCCTAAATAAAAGTAAAGAGAAGCATATATATATATATATATGAAAGTGGGAAAGTTTTATGACAATATTAGAAAACCTTCCAAATTATTGATCCCCTAATAAACATTTTTTTTCATGGAGGTTAACAAATATTTATCAGCGAGTGGTTTTCATAATTCCAAAGGCCAGAATCAAATTTTGTCACGTACAACCTCAGGTTTCTCAAAAGGGGGATGTCTAAATGCCATTAAAGCAACGATTAATAAAATACTCGGCGCAAGACTGGGGCACAAGGCATAGTCCTCTACTTCTAAGATCAGGCTTCTGCTCTTCTTTTCCTTCTTTCGAACCCTGCAGATATGAAGACAAATTTTCATTTTCTCCTCTCAATAATGGATTTATCTTTATTGAGATAGCTTGGGAATTTTCATACCCTTTGCATTGTTCTATAAAGCTTGCTTTGTGATGATTTCATAAATGGCACACTCAATGTCTGAAAAGGAAAGGTAAAAGAACCTATTCAGGATACCAAAGAAATTACATTCTTTAAATGTGAATATATTATTAAAAGGAGAAAAAAAAACAAAGAGAGTAAAAGAAAGAAAATACCTCAACTTGGTCATGGAGGAACTGGATGTACCCAATGGCTTCTGTTAACACTGAAGCAGTATCTGTCTGGCAATCACTCCATACATAAAGTTAGATATATAAGTATGGCTCAATCGATATTTTAAATTTTTATATATTTTTTAAAATGTAAAAACATCTCTCATCTCACTCACTATTAGTGGGATGGTGATGGGGAAGTAACATGGAGAGAAATGTACCTTGCCAAATGGTGCCACCAGCTTCTGAAGGGCTGCAACCCTGTCTCCTAGTTTCTCCTTTCTAACCTAAGGTTAAAAAAACCAAGGTCCAAGCTTGTGAGAAATAGCATAAAAATGAGAAGGAAACTACAGACGGAGGCATCGGTTAATATTACTTTCACCTTTAACGTCGGGAACGGGGATCGTGACACGGAGGACCGGTGCTTCTTAGCATCTGTATGGGATTCCTTTGTCTCAGAAAAGCTACCAGATCTCTTTGTACTTGTAGTTGATCCACCAACAAAGGCTGATACCTTTTATGGAGATGAAAAGAAAATGTTAAAAGTGATCAATGGAAATAGCTTTTAAATGCATGGGAAAAAAGCAAATAGGTATAATTATGAATAAGAGAGAAATATAGAGGCATACTTTGGAGCTGGTGGATGGACTATCATTACTTTCTTTTCTAGGATCATGGCCTATAAGCACATTTCTGCTTAATTTTCCAGGATTTTCAACTATAGATTGATTGCAACTTCCACCACCATATGTAGAGGTCAAAAGATCCAAGGATTTCAAGTTCAAGTCCAAAGAGTTTGAAATCAATGTGGAGCACATATCTGTAGTAGCAATATTTGTACTTGGAAAGATATGATTGAAACCATATCTGCTAGTTGCTGCAGTTCCCAAACATGGGGACTGATCATTAGCATTAGTGTACAAGTCTCCGAAGGAGAGCTGCCTCTCGGTCATGTTGTTAGCAATGGAGAAATTTCTGTGCCATTGATTTACTCCTAGATCTTGATCACTGGATTGTGGATAGTGTTTCTTAGACAGTAAATACGAATCCTCTGCGCTAGAATTGCAGTACATTGTCTCACTCATTTTGGGGAAGGAGCCTGATATATCATCTTTGATATTTGCAAGGAGAAACTCGTTTGCTGATTGTTGGTAGAAGCTATCCTCATTCACCGAGGTCCTTATCAAAGGCGCTGTCCATAGTTCCCTTGATTTCGGGATGGTGTCAACCGGATTCCTATTGTATCTGCTACCAATACTCCTGCATGAATGAAATAACAATAAACACAATATATTCAACATGAAAACATTACTAATTTACCAGTTTACTTAAAATCTTAGGGGGGAAAAAGAGCAAGAAACATGTCTATACACATCTTTCTATAGGTCTTGGGATCAATCATGCAACATAGAAACGAAAAAAAGAGAGAATCATCCCGAATAAAAGCAGTGAAGATGTCTCAGATTATCATGTCTTAATGAGTTTGTTTCCTTCTTTGTCCCTTTTAAATCACTAACTTCAACCGGCTTATGGCGCATGAATAGAAACATAATAAGTTTGAAGAATTAAACATGATATATAATCAGATGAGCCATTTACATACTATAATTTTCCAAGGTAGTTTAGTACTTACGGAAAGAAGTCGTGCTTCCATTCGTCTGCAGTTGATACTTGATGACCAGTTTGAGTTAACATAGAGGTATACTTAACATACTGTTCTTCAACCTTGAATTGAGAATGGAGATTTGAAGAGTCCATGGTGACTTCAAAAAGAACACAAAAAACTATAACAAGAAAGCTTGTCCCTTGAATCAAGAAAGTAATATCAAGTAAACCAGTTTAGCTTTCAAACACTTTGCTTGCTCACTTTATTTCCTCTCCCTGCAACTGCAAAGTCTCATTCACTTCTTCAAACCTTGAGGTTGCCAAGAAACTTTAAAAGCAGTTTCAGTTTGCTAGTGAAGCACCCTATATATATTGGATTAAGTTTCACTTTTTGTCTTCTTAGATGTATGAGACATGATTGGAATCCTGGTTTTGGAATTGCAGTGAGATACTCAAAGGAAGGGTCTGAACTCTGGAAGAGGAATTCAGTTTGAAAATGATGTTTTCTTTTCAATCAAAGACCTTGTATTATGCAACATATTATATATAGGCATGTTGTAGGGTTATCATTCTAAAAGTTAAAAATATTAGTAGGTTGTTAAATCATAGCCACTATTTCACCAGTGCAGGTGGATGCTTTTACTGTATGTATGAATATGATTATTAGTTTATAGCTAGTCTTTGTACTTGGTAGAACATCCATTACAAGAGAAATTGTACTTTAATTTGTATGCATGAGTTTCTGTGAGCAGACTGCAACATGATGTTACTGTCGTTATTTTATGATTTCATCTTTTTATATAGCCGATGTTCACCGCAATCGACTGCCATAACTTATGTTAATGTTAATCTGACCTCGGTTAAGGAGGCAGTATTATGGTATTTAACTTTCAGAATGGTTTGATCAGCTTAAGCATGCATCAATGGAGCCACTAAACATTAAAAACTAGCTAATATTGAAGGTACTAAACTTTGATGATTGTTTTATTAAACAAAATTAAGGTGCCTTTTCACCAGAAAGAAGCCTACATGTATAATAATAATAATCAAATTATATGGAACCTGAAAAAGTTAGCTCAGAGAAAAAAGGTAGAGATGGGCAAGATTGCAAATTTGTTGTTTGCCTTCTCTTCTACTTTCCCTTGCAGGCTGAGGCTGTCCATCATCCACCACTTATTTCCAATCTTTTCTTTTTCTTTTTTCCGATAAGGGGTGGGGGAAAGTGTTGTCTAAGTCCGAATCTGAATCCAAAACTTGATTTCAACACAAGTCTTTTGTCACTGCACCACCGGATTGGTTCACCACCACTTATTTTTCCTGCTTAATAACCAACCAGTACTTTCTGCAGCAAATCAATCTTCATACATGGTTTCAACACTGGTTGATTTCTTATACATGGTTCAGAATTGTTCAAATATCATATAATATATATATGTATACAATTATTGGATGAACATTGGGATACCAAGATGGCATTTTTGTTAATGTTGTTATAAGGAGGATTGGAGTTTGAATATTAAATTCAAAGTGAGAAAGAGCACCTAGACTGTCTAATCCACTTGCATTATATAGGCCACCCCCAATTGGAATCCACGTTGGGATGCATTATATGCTTGTGCTAAAATATAACGTTAAGGGCATAAAATACAATAACCTTTCTGCTACTATATATACACACACGCACACACACACACAATAGTCTTTCTACTATATATACACACACACACACACATATATATATATATATATATATATATATTATTTTTCTGTCATTGTACGTAGTCTAAACATGCTTGAAGATTTATTTAATTTTTTAGCTGAATATTGAATAGGAAAATTCCCACTTCTCTGCTGATCCTGCACCACAGAATTTATAACTATATATGAAAAGTGGCATCTTTCATCAGTTGGTGATCTGCAGAAACACAACTACACAAGAAGAACAGTGTAGAATTTCGATGGAAGAATTATAATATTATAGGGTCTAGCTTTATACCCTTTCTTTGTCTGTTCTCTAATTTGCTGAATAGAAGTAATTAATTAATCAGAATTCGGTTGAACATTAGGAATGAAAGTAAAGCATCAAGTGGAAAGGGATAAAGAAGTGGCAGAGACCCTGAAAAGGAGGTGTAAAGTTGGCAGAATTAAAGAGGGTTTAGGAAGAAGACAAGGGTGTTTTGAGTCCTAGAAGAATATATGCTCGCTTTTGTTAGCATATGGAGGCAGCAAATCCCATTATCAGGGACCATGCTTTTCCTTTTACCCTTGGGAGCAAAGTAACATATCTATATTACCATTCATCAAATTCAGGGAAGAATATCATCATCATCGTCATCATACACACGAAATATTTATTGGTAACTTTTCAAGATAATTTAGTAACTAATAAGGAAATCTTAAAACTTTGAAAACAAAGTGGCTGTAGTTTAGTGGTAAGAATTCCACGTTGTGGCCGTGGAGACCTGGGCTCGAATCCCAGCAGCCACAAAACTTCTTATTTTTTTCACTTTTATTGCATTTCTCCTCTTCAGATATTCTATCATTTATAATTACAAGTGTGAATGTCGCACCACTTACCATTATTTTTATTTTATTTACCTATTCATAATCAATATTTATGTTTGCATACATTTCAAAATGTTCATTTTGATTGTCATATATTTAATATTTAATTATAATATACATTAAAATACATTTTTATTTAAGGCGAAACCCTAAGATTTTTAATTCTTAGTCAAACATATATTAAATATTAGTAAATAATATTAAATGGTATATATTAAACAATAAATAATGTTAAATAATAAATCATAAATAATATTGTTTAATATATTAATATATATATATAATATTTACTAATAATTAAAAATATATTTAAATATCATACAATTAACTAAAGTTTAACATATATAGTAAATTGTTATCATTTTTAACTAAAGATTAGCTTTAACCCCTCACTCCCATATTTGAGTCCCCCATTCCTTTTTATTCTGCTATTTATTTTCTCTAATATGAAACAATATAACATATATAGTGAATTGTTGCCATTTGTATCCAAAACTAACCTAGTGGTTAGATGTGTCTCATTTGTATCAAAAAATTATTAAATTATTTATAATTAATAATATGGTCAATTTGAAAGAATGTGCAAATAATTAAGGTTAAAAATATTATTATTTTGAATTATGAATAAATTGATTGAATGTGTAAATATGAAAAAATAAATGTGTTATTATAAAAATTAACGACATTTAGCTCTTCGTCGAACATTTTGTAACAAAAAACTAAAATTTAATGTCATTATACAAATTTTGAAAATTAAATGACCAAAATAAATATTTTAAGATAATTGAAATGATCATATGTGAATTTGTTTTGATATAATAATTTAAAAAATATTTTTGGACTTGTTTGAATATTTTGAAAACACATTTAAAGTCCAAACAACTTAAAAATATGTTTGAAATAGTTTCATAAATTTTTAACATGTTTAAAATGTTTAAAATATTTTACAAAGCACGTACCGATACACCTTGGTTTGTATAATGCCATTTTTTAAAATCATTTTCAGTAAGTAAAACTCATACCTATACAGCTCTTGCGGTATCGATACAGGGCTGGTGGTATCAAAACCACCTTGGTATCAAAACCAGTGGTGTCGAAACCAGTCTGATTTTTCAGCCTTCAACGGCTATTTTCATATCATGCATTGTATCGATACGCCCACACGAGTATAGATACCGAAGGCACCAGAAATTACATAAAAATTAATCCCCAACGGCTCCAAATCAATCACAATGGTCACCAACGGCTAAGAACTCATTCTAAACATAAATACAAGTCTTGAAACACTTGAAGATAATCAGAGAACACATTCAAGCAACATGATCAAGAGAATTTGAGTTCAATTATCATATCTTCATTTCTCTTGTAAATAATGTTTAAGAGAGTGTTGTTATTGTAAATCATCTACACTCTTGTGAGCTAAAATTGCTGTAAACGTACACCTTGTGAAGTTAATTTGTTTACATCTTACCTCTTGTAAATGAGAGGTTTTAGTTTAGCCTTAGACAAAAATTAGAGTGGTTCCATCTTAGCCGTTAAAGATAAGTTTGTAAAGGTTTTCTCCTAAGCCTTGAAAAGGGGACGAATTCATTGTGAATTGGGAAATCCTTAGTGGTGTGCTAAGGTAATGGATGTAAACCCGGTTGTGTAATCGAATCACTCTAAAATTTTTGTGCAAATTGTCCATCTTTATTTCAGTTTTTAGCCAATTCTTTTAAGGAGCAAAATCAACCCTCTTAACGAATTTCGGTGATCGATTTGAGTGTACTACAAGCTTAACAACTGGTATCAGAATCTCGTCTTCATCGAAAGACTAACATCCGAAAGTAAAGATCATTTGCTTGAATTCCACCGTTCAAGAAAATGGCAATATTTGAAGAATGCCGATCTATCTCGTGTCTTCCGCTTTTTGAAGAAGCGTACTTCCAGTGAAACAATGTCATAAAGTATTTCATTAATTTTCTTGATTTTAAGATTTAAGATATCATCGAAGATGGTTACTTGAAAGCTCCTAAGAAGAAGATGAAAAAGAAAAAGTAAAAGAGTGCAAATGGTACGAAGGCCAAACTAAACGCAAAGGCAATGTGCACTTTTCTTTGTGGCCTCAATAAAGATGTCTCTAAGAAAATCTCTACATACAAAAGTGCAAAAGAAATTTAAGAGAAGATTGAGAAATTTTATGGCAACAAAAAGGGGAAAATGGTGCTTCATCTTGTACAAACCTCCTCTCACCACCTAATGTGGATGGTGTTTTGGCTCTCGATGAGCTCGAGGTATCTTCTAACTCAAGTGAATTAAATTTATATACATTTGGCAAGTTACAATATGCTTTAGATTAATTATTTTTGGAATTTAAAACCATCAATTCTAAATTTAAGAAAATAATTTTAAAATTTAAAAATAATTTTCTTTTGAAAATAAAATTAGATTTT
Organism: Hibiscus tridactylites; assembly: GCA_958450335.1. Classification (NCBI taxonomy): domain Eukaryota; kingdom Viridiplantae; phylum Streptophyta; class Magnoliopsida; order Malvales; family Malvaceae; genus Hibiscus; species Hibiscus tridactylites. Next base: position 68,407,744 of record OY288284.1, read on the forward strand.
AAAAATTAAAATAAAAAATTGAGAAATGATTTAGAATTTCAAAAATAAGCAAAGGATATTTTAAAAAAATCTTGATTTAAAAGTTAAGCTTGAATGATTAACAAAAGAAATTATTTTTAATAATTCATCTTGTAACATAATGGTAAAATGCTCAATTGCCCTTATTATGGTCATTCCTTGCATACTTGTCCTATAAATAAGAAAAAAATCTTATAGGATTAAACAAGTATGGATTCCTAAAGGAACTAAAGACATTGTGACTAATGTAAATGGATCCAAAGCAATTTGGATACCAAAAATCAAGTAAATGTTTTTTGTAAGTGTGTTAGAGCAAATAAAAACAAAGTAAAGATATGGAAATGCTCTAGTCACACAAGAAGAAGATGGATAACCTCTAATCATTACTTTTGATTACTTATATTTGGTTGCCTATTTTTGTTTTTGATTATTTTATATATTATTTGTTCTTAAAGTGTGTAAACCAATTTTTGTATAAAATTTTAAAGTCTTGGATAAATTGAATTTCATGTGATTTTAAATTGTTTTGATCTAATAGTGAAATTCAATTTTTTTAAATTGTTTTGGGAATGCTTTAAGTAAGGGGGAGCCATTTTAAGCAAAATTCTTATTTTTGTCAAATTTTATTTTTAAAACCTCCATTGTTATTGAATTCAAGTTACAAAAATCTTTTTGATATAACAAAAAGAGGAGAATGGTTTGAAAAATTAAATTTCTAAATGAATAAGAAGGAGCTTTTAAATCTTTTGAATTCTACGTTCTCTTATTTAAAAATTTATTTTTTTAAGGGGGAGAATCACAAAAAATAATTTATATGTTGATTTTATTATATCAAAAAGGGAGATTGTTAGGATATTTGTTTTGATATAATAATTTGAAAAATGTTTTTTGGACTTGTTTGAATATTTTAAAAACTTATTTAAAGTCCAAACAACTTGAAAATACGTTTGAAATGGTTTTATAAGTTTTTAACATGTTTAAAACGCTTTTTAAATGGCCAAAATATTATTTTTACAAGGCTCGTATCGATACACCTTGATCCGTATCGATACCATTTTTAAAAACCATTTTCAGTAAGTAAAAATTGTACCGATGCGGCTCTTGCAGTATCGATACAGGGTTGGTGTTATCGAAACCACCTTGATGATATCGAAACCATCATGGTTTTCAGCCCTCAACGGCTATTTTCATAGCATACACCGTATCGATAAGCCCACACGAGTATCGATAACAAAGGCACCAGCAGTAGAAATTTTACATGAAAATCAATCCTCAACAACTCCAAATCAATCCCAACGGTCACTAACGGCTAGAAACTCATTTGAAACATAAATACAAGCTTTGGAACACTTGAAGGTGGTTAGAGAACACATCCAAGCAACATGATCAAGAGAATTTGAGTTCAATTCTCATATTTTCATTTCTCTTGTAAATAGTGCTTTTATTGTAAATCTTCTAGACTCTTGTGAGCTAAAATTTTTGTAAACGCCCACCTTGTGAGGTTAATTTGTTTACATCTTATCTCTTGTAAAAAGAAAGGTTCTAGTTTAGCCTTAGACAAAAATTAGAGCGGTTCTATATTAGCCGTTAAAAGATAGGGTTATAAATGTTTCCTTCTAAGCCTTGAAAAGGGGACGAATTCATAGTGAATTGGAAAATTCTTAGTGGTGTGCTAAAATAGTGAATGTAGACTCGGTTGTGTAGTCGAATCACTCTAAAATTCTTGTGCAAATTGTACATCTTTATTTCGGCTTTTAGCCAATTCTTCCAAAGAGTAAAATCAATCCTCTTGACATATTTCAGTGATCGATTCGAGCGTACTACAAGCCTAATTAAATTCTACCCTACAAATTAATATTTGGACACTCACATTGAAAGGAAACACATTGTTTAAAAAAATAATGATTGACCCATTGGCCCGAGTATTCATCCCACTCCTTGCAGCCACTCTGATTGCATGCGATTTAGGGTTAATTTGATATTATTTAAAAAAATAAAAAATATTTTAAAATTGTTTGCAAATTTAAATATTTGATATTATCGCCAAAAATGCTTTTAAATAAATAAAATATCTATTTAAAAAAATATTTTTTTTGATGATATAGGAAAAATGTTTTTGACAAAAGTCGAAAGTTAGAAATTACTACATTTATAGTATGTTTTTGCATTACTTTTTGGTTCTAAAATCTTTATGGGTAAAATACTACATTGGTATATAAACTGTACTCAATTCCTCAATATAGTACATTTACTTTTTTAGTTCCTAATTTCAAATATAAACTTTTGTTACGAGTTTATGCTTTTACGTCACAAAAATTATATAAATAAAGTTATTTTAGTTATTTCACCTACTTGTAAAATTTACTTTGATCAAAATATTATGTTTCGAACAATAAATTAACAAACAGTTATAGATGGAGTGATAAAAATAATTTTATTTTGAAGTTGTTGGTCTCGGGTTTGGTTATTGTGTACTAATTTTTATTTATTTTATTTAAATATTCTATACATGTATAAAATGTACATTTATTGTAACACCCGGGTTTAGGGGTTAGGTGAAAATAATATATTAATATTATTTTGGGCTCGGTCTTATAATTAAAATGATTTCCAAAAATTTCGGGTTTCATTTCCAAATTTAATTAATTTAATTCTAGTTACTATGTTTTTTGCAATTTCATCTCAAATAGCCATGGTTTTGGGTGCCCTTGTGAATGATTCATTTCATTAAGGGCAAGATAGTCTTTGTGCCTTTAAATTTTAAACAAACAAAAACCCCAACCCATTTACTATTCACTTTCTTCCTCTTCCAAAATTCCCAACGTGAGAAAGAAGCTCCCCCTCTCCAATCTACTGTTCCATCCTATTTCTTCTCCATTTCAGCTCCAAATTTAAAGGTAATGGTAATTTTGAACTCCCCTCACCTTCCTCTTCCTAAAAGTACAATTTATTTTAGTTTCCATGAAGATTTTAGAAATGGAGGTTTTGAATGTTTTGGTTAAAAATGGTGTCTTTATGTTGCAAAGTTAAATGTTTTGATTTAATATGTTTAGTAATGGTGTATAGAGGCCAAATGATACTACATATATGAATTTCAAATGGTTTGGGGAAATTTTCGGAATTTGTCTTGAGAGGGTTTTGGAGGGTTTTTAAAGTATGTTTCGAGGCTGTTTAAGGTTGGATTTCGGGGGCTGTAGGTAGTATGATATATGAGGATCATTTTGGGTGCGATTGAGGCTTATTTGGGTGCTTGAAATAAGAGTTTTCGGTGGGTCAAGTGGGCTGCTCGAAAATCCTGTTTTTGGTCTTGCTTTGAGTGTTGAATGCTTGGTAATGATAATCCGGGTTAGTTTCGATGACAAGATATTGATTGTGGATGTTTTGTTTGTGTTTGGGATTGATTAGAGTCAAGTTTGGGCATCGGTGAAGCATCGGAAGTGAATCCGGAGAATTGAAGGTTGTTGCTTGCGTGGTCTTGAGCTTGGAAGCTTAGGTGAGTGGTCGATTTCCTTGAATGATTTTAAATTAGTAGGTTCGAGTATGTGGACTAGGTTGGGCTTGGTAGACCCACCTAGAGTTAGGATTAGGGTGGTAGCCTAATCCTAAACTTGATCTAAGCCTTTGGATGAACTCAATCGGATGATTGTATATGCCTTGTATGCCATGTGATATGAGTGCTTATGTATATTGTTTTATACATGTGAGTTGAGGCATGAATTGTATGGTTTAAAGCATGTATGGTGATGGTTCATGGTTGTGTCCATGGTGAGTACGTGCTAAGCATGGAAATGGTTGGAATGAGTAACATATTGGCACTAGTATACTTAAATACAAATGATCGATCATTAGGATGTTAGTGTGTACACATGAGTCTAAAGTCGCGCGTGGCCTTGGTGGCGTTGAGTCACCAAGGAGGAGTACGGGTACGCCCGGAAATGGTATTTAAACATAGTCGGTGATGAGTGGAATCCCATCGACGGGGCGTGAGGATGAGTGGAATCCCCTCCGCGAGACCGATGATGAGTGGAATCCCACCGAGGTAATGTGGTTGTTGGATATGAGTTTCCAACGAGTCTATCCGCGTATTTGGGTCATATCTAGGTGCCAATGTTGATTGATTTATGCAACAATGTGTTGAGATATATGAGTTGTTGGATGTTAAATGTGATTACATGTATGGTTGTGTTAAGCTATTGATCATGACATGTATGTGAGATAATTGCCCATGCATCTATATCTTGTGGACTTTTGTTATACTTGTGTTGCTTTGGCTAGATCGTGCTCGGACCCTGCAATGTTGAGGTTTGTTTTTAGAGCTTGCCCTCACTAAGCATTATTCGCTTACGCTCTCTTTGTTCAACATTGCAGATCCTTAGTTCGTGGGTTGCTCGGGCAAGAGGAGGGCCTCCAAGTGTGTTTGTGACTTGAGTTCCCCAAGTATGGATTTAAAATGCTAGACATGTAATGGTTGAGCAATGGGATATGAATGTTTTGTGGTGGTTGTTGGTTGATAGGAGCATGTGTAGACTCCTTTATATATGATGTTTTTGCATGGTTGTGGTGCCATGATAGATGTTAACTCATGCCTATATACTTGCTTGAATTATTAGCCTATGCCTTAAGAGTTTTACATGTGTTTGAATATGGTATGAATGAATGCATAATTTGGATTGTTGCCTTTGTGTTATACATGTTTAAACCTTGTTGAAGCATGCTTGTATGATTGCTATACCTTAGGGATTGATGTTAGTGTGTTGGTTAAAGTGTTAGAGGGATTTAGGGGCCTCCTTGTGCTCTAAATCAGCTCAAACCTGCAGATTCGTAGCTGGGGTATCGATACCGTTGGTCAGGTATCGATACTGCCCTTTGGTTTCAGGCCTCGTGTATCGATACTCGAGGGAGAGTATCGATACCTTTTTGGCCACTGGAGCCACTGTCGATTTCGGTATCGATACTCACCTCTAGGGTATCGATACCGTTGTCTTAGCTTTGACCGTGGGAAGTCAACTTTAGGGGAGGGTATCGATACCCTCATTGGGGGTATCGATACTGTCTCCTCAGGTTGACCAAACCCTGTTGACCTAGTCAAGGGGTATCGATACCCCCTTAAGGGTATCGATACCGCCTGCAGTTTAACTTTAAAAATGGGCTTTTAAATGTTAGTTTGAGTTCATTTGATTGCTTCGTAAATATTGTTCCGCTGTATGATCACTTAGGATGTAAATTTTCATCTAGACAAGATTAAAATGAAAAGAAAAATATAGGGTTGCTAACCGAGGGAGAGTTCCAAAGGGAGTTTTCACTCGGTTTTCCCCGTGTAGCTCACTCGGACCGGTCATCCGGCCAGACCGGGACGAGGGGGTTACACTTGTTGGTATCAGAGCCTAAGGTTACTGAGACCTTGGGCAGGTAAGTGAGGTAAGTTTAAGCTTTTAAGTTGAATTGCACGGTGTTTGCTTGTTCTACAAGAATGGTTGCTTATGTGACAAGTATGCTGATTGTTTTACTTTTAAAGCACGTGTGTGTGGGTCTCATTGCTACTATTACATTAGAAAAATGATTTTAAGTGAGGAAACATACTTGGACACTTGGGAGCCTCACCTTGCTAACCCATTTTGTGTGTTGTTGTTGTGGTTGTAGTTAATATCCGTGAGAGCAATGTCTAGACCGAGAGGTAGACCGAGGTTGGTTCGTCAAGAACCGCGAGTTGTAGCTCCTGTTGAGCCGGTAGTTGGTGCGGGAGCTCACCTAGAGGGACCGGGAGCCGCGGGAGTTGGCGCTCCTCCACCACCTCCACCACCACCACCTCCTCCACCGGGAGCTGGGGGCGAGTATGGAGCTGGAGGAGAGGGACCTCAGGGTGGCCAAGGTGGCCAAGGTCCAGCTGGAATCGATATGACTCCGCTGGTGCAAGCGATAGCGGGAGCGTTCCAGGCTGCAGTTGCGGGAGCTCAGGCTACAGTTCAGCCTAGGTGTGATGATGCTAGTTTACCTTTGGAGAGGCTCCGTAGCTTAGGGGCCGAGGAGTTTAGAGGATCTACTCCGGAGAGGTCGGAGTTATGGTTGGAGAAGACTGTTCGTATCTTGGCTCAGATGGGTTGTGCGGGCGCACGTAGATTGGGTTGTGTGATCTCACTGCTTCAGGGTGATGCCTACACCTGGTGGGTCACCATCACTACTGGGGTTCCAGAGGCCGAGATAGATTGGGATTTCTTTGAGTTTGCTTTCAGAAAAAGGTACTTGGGACCGAGGTATTTGGATGAGAAGAAGCGGGAGTTTATGGCTCTTACTCAGGGAGAGGCTTCAGTGATCGATTATGAGATTCGCTTTGTTCGCTTGAGTCAGTATGCCCCAGAGTTGATTCCTACTGAAATGGAACGCTGCAACCGATTCCGATACGGACTGAGTAAAGAGGTTAAGAGGTACACGTTGGCTTCTGACTACTCAGACTTTGATGTATTGGTCGCGAGGGCCAAGGATTTGGAGCATAGTTTGGGTTCAGCCAAACGAGCTGGTGGTTCTGGTTCTGGAAAGAGGCATAACCACTTTGATGGTAGAGATGCTAAGAGACACAAGGGTGGCGGACATCAGTTTGATCAGAGACGTGGCGGTGGCCACCATGGTAGGGGCCATCAGGGCCATAGAGGAGGAGGGCGCTTGCCCGAGTGTGCGCAGTGTGGGAGACAGCACACTGGAGAGTGCTGGGGTAACTTTCATGCTTGCTGGAACTGTGGTTCGAGGGACCACTTTAGGAGGGACTGTCCACGTCAGGCAGCTCAGGCACCGAATATAGCTCAGGCTCCTGCGAGAGGTAATGATTTTCAGAGGGGCCGTGGGCGCGGTCGTGGCTACTTCCAGCCGAGGGCTGACGCACCTAGAGTAGATGCTCAGAGGAACCTTGCACATGTTGTGGCTGTGCAGCCAGAGGCGGGAGGACCAGCGAGGGTCTATGCTCAGAGAGGGGCCGGGAACGACACCGATGTGATAGCAGGTAATTTCGAGTTACAGTCTATGTCTTTGCTTTCCTTGGTTGATTCGGGTTCTACACATTCCTACATTCTGAGTGAGCATGCACAGAAGTTAGATATTCCTGTCGAGATCTTAGATGTAGGTATGCATGTCACTAGCTCTTTTGGTGAGACAGTTGTAGTTAGACGTATGTATAGGAGGTGTCCACTGAAGATTCAGGGTCATGTGTTCGCGGTTGATATGATGGAACTTCCTTTCTACGGTTTTGATATTATTTTGGGTATGGACTGGTTGGTTGAGCATCGGGCTAGTGTGGATTTTGAGACAAAGAGAATTTCCTTGAAGCTTTCTGATGACTACGAGGTAGTGGTAGTGGGCGAGAACATTAAGTTCTTGTCTAATGTGGTGTCAGCTTTAGAGGCCCATAGGTTGATGGACTCTGGGTGTGGGGCCTATTTGGCTTATGTTATGAATCTGGATATGAGTGAAGCTAGACCGAAGGATATCAGGACAGTGTGTGACTTTCCAGATGTGTTTCCTGAAGAGTTGTCTGGTTTGCCTCCTGACAGAGATGTTGAGTTTGTGATTGAGACAGTTTCAGGGTCCAGTCCAGTTTCGATAGCTCCGTATCGTATGGCTCCGAAAGAGCTGAAAGAATTAAAGAGTCAGTTGCAAGAATTATTAGACCGTGGTTTCATTAGGCCTAGTAGTTCTCTGTGGGGTGCTCCAGTGTTGTTTGTGAAAAAGAAAGATGGTAGCATGCGCATGTGTATTGACTATAGGCAGCTGAATCAGTTGACTGTGAAGAACAAGTATCCGTTGCCGCGTATAGATGATTTGTTTGATCAGTTGAGAGGTGCTTCAGTGTTCTCGAAGATAGATTTGAGGTCCGGGTACTACCAGTTGAAAGTGAAGGAGTGTGATGTTCCGAAGACAGCTTTTAGGACTAGATATGGTCACTATGAGTTTCTTGTGATGCCATTTGGGCTCACGAATGCACCAGCAGCATTCATGGACATGATGAACAGAATTTTCAGAGACTATCTAGATCGTTTTGTAGTTGTCTTCATCGATGATATCCTTGTGTACTCGAAGACAGAAGAAGAGCATGATGAGCACTTGAGATTTGTTTTACAAAGATTGTTGAGCAATCAGTTGTATGCGAAGCTTAGTAAGTGTGAGTTCTGGATTCGAGAGGTTGTATTTCTTGGCCATGTTGTTTCGGCCGAAGGCATCCGAGTTGATCCATCGAAGATTGAGGCTATTGTTGAGTGGAAACAACCTAAGTCCGTGTCCGAGATTAGGAGTTTCCTAGGATTAGCCGGTTACTATAGGAGGTTCGTCGATGGCTTCTCTAGAGTAGCCGCTCCCTTGACTAAGTTGTTGCAAAAGGGAGTCAAGTTTGAATGGTCAGATGCAAGACAAAAGGCCTTTGAGAAGTTGAAGGAAGCTTTGACAAATGCTCCAGTGTTAGTACAACCTGTTTCAGGTAAGGAGTTTGTGATTTACAGTGATGCTTCCTACGTAGGCCTAGGGTGTGTTTTGATGCAAGATAGGAGAGTCGTTGCTTATGCTTCTAGACAGTTGAAGATTCATGAGAAGAATTATCCTACTCATGACATAGAACTAGCCGCAGTTGTGTTTGCATTGAAAATTTGGCGTCACTATTTGTATGGTGAGAAGTGTATAGTTTACACCGACCACAAGAGCTTGAAGTACTTGATGACACAGAAGGAATTGAATTTGAGACAGAGAAGATGGCTAGAGTTGTTAAAAGATTATGACTTGACTATTGAGTACCATCCGGGTAAAGCAAACGTAGTAGCCGATGCTTTGAGTAGAAAAGTGGCCGTTGAGCTGAGAGCTATGTTTGCTAGATTGAGTGTGACCGATGATGGTGGTTTGATCACCGAGTTGCAAGTGAAGCCTTCTTTGATTCATTTGATTAGAGAGAAACAGTTGCAAGATGCGAGTTTAGTTCCTCATGTTCAAGACATAGCCGAAGGAAGACCGACTGAGTATAGTTTCAGTGGTGAGAGCTTGTTGTGCTTTAGAGATAGAATTGTAGTACCGGAAGATGTTGAGCTGAGACGTCAGATTTTGAGCGAAGCGCATTCGAGTCCCTTTTCTATGCATCCGGGTAGTACCAAGATGTACCGAGATTTGAAGAATGACTACTTCTGGGTAGGGTTGAAGAGAGATGTAGCCGAGTATGTGAGCCGTTGCATGGTTTGTCAGAGAGTGAAGGCAGAACATCAGGTTCCTTCAGGTTTGCTACAGCCCTTGAAGATTCCGGAATGGAAATGGGAGAGAATCACCATGGATTTCGTATCGGGGTTGCCTTTGTCTCCTTCGAAGAAGAATTCAGTTTGGGTGATTGTTGATAGGTTCACTAAGTGTGCTCACTTCTTAGCAGTGAACACTACGGATTCCTTAGACAAGTTGGCAAACTTGTACATTCGTGAGATTGTGAGACTTCATGGAGTTCCGAAGTCTATAGTTTCTGATAGAGATCCTAGATTTACTTCGAGGTTCTGGAGTTGCTTGCATGGTGCTTTGGGTAGTCGTCTGCATTTCAGCACATCTTATCATCCACAGTCCGATGGGCAGTCAGAGCGAGTGATACAGATTCTAGAGGATATGCTTCGTTGTTGTGTGATTGATTTCCAAGGTTCTTGGGAGAAGCACTTACCGTTGGTTGAGTTTGCTTACAACAACAGTTATCAGTCTAGTATTCAGATGGCACCTTACGAGGCTTTGTATGGTAGACGGTGTAGAACTCCGATTTGTTGGGCTGAGACAGGTCAGAGGTTGTTACCTATGCCAGATTTGCTTAAAGGAACCACAGAGAAAGTGAAGTTGATTTGTGACCGTTTGAAAGCGGCTTCGGATCGTCAGAAGTCTTATGCAGATTTGAAGAGGAAAGAGGTTGAGTACTCAGTGGGTGAGAAAGTGTTTCTGAAAGTATCTCCGTGGAAGAAGGTAATGAGATTTGGCCGAAAGGGCAAGTTGAGTCCGAGGTTCATTGGTCCGTATGAGATAGTTGAGCGGATTGGGCCCGTAGCTTATCGATTGAGGTTACCTTCTGAGTTAGAAAAGATCCATGATGTCTTTCATGTATCTATGCTTAGGAGATATAGGTCAGATCCTTCGCATGTGATGCCCGTTGAGGAGATAGAGTTGAATCCGGATTTGTCCTATAATGAAGAGCCCGTCGAGATACTTGCTTCTGATAGCAAGGTGTTGCGTGGCAAGACCATAGAGTTGGTCAAGGTGTTGTGGAGACATAGGGGTGTGGAAGAGGCCACGTGGGAGAGGAAAGCTGATATGGTTGAACAGTTTCCGTATTTGTTTCCACCAGGTAATTTCGGGGACGAAATTCCTTAAGTGGGGGAGAGTTGTAACACCCGGGTTTAGGGGTTAGGTGAAAATAATATATTAATATTATTTTGGGCTCGATCTTATAATTAAAATGATTTCCAAGAATTTCGGGTTTCATTTCCAAATTTAATTAATTTAATTCTAGTTACTATGTTTTTTGCAATTTCATCTCAAATAGCCATGGTTTTGGGTGCCCTTGTGAATGATTCATTTCATTAAGGGCAAGATAGTCTTTGTGCCTTTAAATTTTAAACAAACAAAAACCCCAACCCATTCACTATTCACTTTCTTCCTCTTCCAAAATTCCCAACGTGAGAAAGAAGCTCCCCCTCTCCAATCTACTGTTCCATCCTATTTCTTCTCCATTTCAGCTCCAAATTTAAAGGTAATGGTAATTTTGAACTCCCCTCACCTTCCTCTTCCTAAAAGTACAATTTATTTTAGTTTCCATGAAGATTTTAGAAATGGAGGTTTTGAATGTTTTGGTTAAAAATGGTGTCTTTATGTTGCAAAGTTAAATGTTTTGATTTAATATGTTTAGTAATGGTGTATAGAGGCCAAATGATACTACATATATGAATTTCAAATGGTTTGGGGAAATTTTCGGAATTTGTCTTGAGAGGGTTTTGGAGGGTTTTTAAAGTATGTTTCGAGGCTGTTTAAGGTTGGATTTTGGGGGCTGTAGGTAGTATGATATATGAGGATCATTTTGGGTGCGATTGAGGCTTATTTGGGTGCTTGAAATAAGAGTTTTTGGTGGGTCAAGTGGGCTGCTCGAAAATCTTGTTTTTGGTCTTGCTTTGAGTGTTGAATGCTTGGTAATGATAATCCGGGTTAGTTTCGATGACAAGATATTGATTGTGGATGTTTTGTTTGTGTTTGGGATTGATTAGAGTCAAGTTTGGGCATCGGTGAAGCATCGGAAGTGAATCCGGAGAATTGAAGGTTGTTGCTTGCGTGGTCTTGAGCTTGGAAGCTTAGGTGAGTGGTCGATTTCCTTGAATGATTTTAAATTAGTAGGTTCGAGTATGTGGACTAGGTTGGGCTTGGTAGACCCACCTAGAGTTAGGATTAGGGTGGTAGCCTAATCCTAAACTTGATCTAAGCCTTTGGATGAACTCAATCGGATGATTGTATATGCCTTGTATGCCATGTGATATGAGTGCTTATGTATATTGTTTTATACATGTGAGTTGAGGCATGAATTGTATGGTTTAAAGCATGTATGGTGATGGTTCATGGTTGTGTCCATGGTGAGTACGTGCTAAGCATGGAAATGGTTGGAATGAGTAACATATTGGCACTAGTATACTTAAATACAAATGATCGATCATTAGGATGTTAGTGTGTACACATGAGTCTAAAGTCGCGCGTGGCCTTGGTGGCGTTGAGTCACCAAGGAGGAGTACGGGTACGCCCGGAAATGGTATTTAAACATAGTCGGTGATGAGTGGAATCCCATCGACGGGGCGTGAGGATGAGTGGAATCCCCTCCGTGAGACCGGTGATGAGTGGAATCCTACCGAGGTAATGTGGTTGTTGGATATGAGTTTCCAACGAGTCTATCCGCGTATTTGGGTCATATCTAGGTGCCAATATTGATTGATTTATGCAACAATGTGTTGAGATATATGAGCTGTTGGATGTTAAATGTGATTACATGTATGGGTGTGTTAAGCTATTGATCATGACATGTATGTGAGATAATTGCTCATGCATCTATATCTTGTGGACTTTTGTTATACTTGTGTTGCTTTGGCTAGATCGTGCTCGGACCCTGCAATGTTGAGGTTTGTTTTTAGAGCTTGCCCTCACTAAGCATTATTCGCTTACGCTCTCTTTGTTCAACATTGCAGATCCTTAGTTCGTGGGTTGCTCGGGCAAGAGGAGGGCCTCCAAGTGTGTTTGTGATTTGAGTTCCCCAAGTATGGATTTAAAATGCTAGACATGTAATGGTTGAGCAATGGGATATGAATGTTTTGTGGTGGTTGTTGGTTGATAGGAGCATGTGTAGACTCCTTTATATATGATGTTTTTGCATGGTTGTGGTGCCATGATAGATGTTAACTCATGCCTATATACTTGCTTGAATTATTAGCCTATGCCTTAAGAGTTTTACATGTGTTTGAATATGGTATGAATGAATGCATAATTTGGATTGTTGCCTTTGTGTTATACATGTTTAAACCTTGTTGAAGCATGCTTGTATGATTGCTATACCTTAGGGATTGATGTTAGTGTGTTGGTTAAAGTGTTAGAGGGATTTAGGGGCCTCCTTGTGCTCTAAATCAGCTCAAACCTGCAGATTCGTAGCTGGGGTATCGATACCGTTGGTCAGGTATCGATACTGCCCTTTGGTTTCAGGCCTCGTGTATCGATACTCGAGGGAGAGTATCGATACCTTTTTGGCCACTGGAGCCACTGTCGATTTCGGTATCGATACTCACCTCTAGGGTATCGATACCGTTGTCTTAGCTTTGACCGTGGGAAGTCAACTTTAGGGGAGGGTATCGATACCCTCATTGGGGGTATCGATACTGTCTCCTCAGGTTGACCAAACCCTGTTGACCTAGTCAAGGGGTATCGATACCCCCTTAAGGGTATCGATACCGCCTGCAGTTTAACTTTAAAAATGGGCTTTTAAATGTTAGTTTGGGTTCATTTGATTGCTTCGTAAATATTGTTCCGCTGTATGATCACTTAGGATGTAAATTTTCATCTAGACAAGATTAAAATGAAAAGAAAAATATAGGGTTGCTAATCGAGGGAGAGTTCCAAAGGGAGTTTTCACTCGGTTTTCCCCGTGTAGCTCACTCGGACCGGTCATCCGGCCAGACCGGGACGAGGGGGTTACATTTATAATAATATTATAAAGTTGTTAAATTAAACACATATTACTTACTTTTTAATTAAATTGGTGTTACGAGTTAACGTGTCATCAAGTCAATTTGGGACTTTAGTAATAGTATAGACAGGGACAGACCCAGGACTTTAGGTTTAGGGGGGCGAACCTATAAATTTTTAGGGGGGGAACTTATAGAAGTTTAGGGGGGGCGAAAATACATTTTTAATAGAAAATACATAGAAAAATTCTAAAATTTTTCTAAATCATATATGATTTTTAAAATTTTAGGGGGTGCGGTTGCCCCTCAGCACCCCCCTCGGTCCATCCCTGAGTATAGATATATATACGATGAAAGAAATAACTAAAATATGATCTATACATCATACTATTAATACGTTAACTTAATTCTTTAAATATATAATATTTAAACATGATTATGATAAACATATAAAAACATGATATAGAATATAAATGATCAGATTTAATGGTACGATCAGGAATAGAGTTAGGGTTAAATGTTAGAAGAGACAAGTTATATAATTTTAAAATAATAAAGACTCATTAAGTATTTTTATCTAAAAAGAATAAAGGGGACAAAAATCTAATTTAACTTAAGTTTAAACTGACATGAACTCGCCACTGCTGCCTCGTGTCGTCGCCGTCGTTGCACCTGCGAGTCCAATGAGATCTAACCTGAAACCTCCTGAACTCGTACAAGTTCAGCCTTCTTTGGCTTCAGCCAGGATTTCAGCTGATTCGCCACGAATTCTCAATGCTTCCAATGGAAACGTACAAATGGATCCCCATTTGGTTCGAAATATGGGGAATTCTCAATGCTTCCAATGGAAACGTACAAATGGATTTGCTACGAAATCCATTCTCATGTCCGTATATCCAACGGCTGAGACATCGTTAGCCATCAGTTGGTTTGAAATGAAACCAGACAATTGAGATTCAACTAAAAAATTAGGAGACAACTACCGCGACCGCAGGAGGCAGCGACAACATCGGCTTAAATTTCAAATAAATAAAAATTATAGTCTTTTAATTTAGGAGTAAATAGATATTTTGATTTATGTTTAAAAGAAAATTAAAAATGAAATAATATATTTTAATTAATTTACCTTTTGATTTTTAAATAATTTATAAGTATACAATGAGTCTTTTAAATTTTTAATCTTTATAAATTGAATTAATGGTGCTCGTCGAGCGTGGCAGACTCATATGTTATAAAATGATTAAAATGACAATTTCTACAATTATAAACTAAACACATAATTTATACACTTTAATCATTTTACAACACATCACTTACACATAATAAACTAGCCACTTGAAATCATACAAGAAAAATATTAAAAATCTAACCGAAAGACTTGAACAAAATATAAATAGGGGATCGATCTACTGAATGAAACTAGGCGACATCTTGATCGAGGCGACAACTTAATCGAGACGACGTCGAATCAACCTAAAAAAATAAACAAAAGGAAAAATTAAACGATCAAAAAAACGAAATTGTGCTAAAATATAAAGAGAAAAACGTGACATAAAATAAAGAGAATTGTGTCATAAAAACAAAATTAATTTTATTAAAAATTAAAACAAAAAAAAGTAAAGAGTACCCGATAATGGACGATCAACATTAAAACAAGTGTTGCCCGCCGGCTAAAATAAATGAAGAAACTAGGCGGCGCAGAGGAAAAACGGAAACCTAGGTCGAGTGAATGTGTTATTTGCCTATTCACTGAAAGTCGTCAAATTTATGTCAAATCTTACTTTTACTTAACTAATCCCATCGACAATTTATCCGTAATATAATGTAATAAGCTTAGGCAAAAAGGCAACAATACATTTTAAGATTTGTCGGTCACTTGTTAACCTTTTTAGTCTTTTTTTTTTCCTTTTTGACTTATATTGAATGATTAATCTTAGGATGAGTGTATCATGTGATGACGAGTTTATTATATGTGACGAATATCGTTGAACAATATTAATGTTGAACACTGCTAAACACTATTAAATTAATTAATAAAGATTTAAAATTTTAAGAATCTATTAAATAATTAATAATTATTTAAAAAAATTCAATTAAATTATTCAAATTATATATTTAAATTTTATTATTTTAATAAGGGTAAACTATATATTTAGTAACTCACCTATTTTCGTATTTCTATTGAACTCTCATTATTTAAATATTATTTCAATTTGACCATATTCTTTATAAAAAATAATTTAACCCTTAACCCTCAACCTAATCCCTTAAACTAGTAAACCTTAAACCCTTAAACTCTTAAATCTATATGGAAATAAATATATATTTAAATATTATTTCATTAACAAAGAAAAAACTAAAACCTTATCCGGTAGAAAGAAGAAACGATAACAAAGAGGATCTCCTCTCCTTAAAATCTTGACCATTCCATTGACCAACCAATTGTCTTTATGAAAAACGTATGCAACCGAATTTTCAATATTTTTATTTGTTTTGATATGTTGTTTCATTAACATGGCATGCTTATTTAAAAATCGATAAATAATTATGTTTTATGATATTCTTGACATTATTAATAAAATTTGATATGTTTTGATTTGTTTAAGGGTTTAAAGTTTAATAGTTTAGGGTTTTAGGTTGAGGGTTAAGGGTTAAATTATTTTTTATAAAGAATAGAGCTAAATTGAAATAATATTTAAATAATGAGGGTTTAATAGAAATATGAAAATAGGTGAGGTACAAAATATATAGTTTACCCTTATTAAAAAAATAAATTTTAATATATAAAAATAATTTAATTGAATTTTTCAAAATAATTATTAATTGTATGATGTGTCCTTGAAATTTTAAATATTTATTAATTAATTTAATGTTGTTCAGCGGTGTTCAACATTAGTGGTGTTTAGCGGTGTTCGTTGCACGTTGTAGAATTCTCCTTAATCTTATAACTAGTAATGGAACTAGAAATTACAATCAGAGATAAAATATGAGTTTTGCTATACACAACCCTTAGGACTGTATATAAGAACTATTAGATTCCTATCATTAATTGTTATTTTATTTATTAATAAAATCTATTAGAATGTAATTAATTATATTCTTAAAAAATTAAATATAATTAATTTATGGTGTTTAATAGAATTAAATCCTAAATCTTAACCCTAATCCTAAACCTTAAATCATAAATCTTAAACACAAAACCCTAAAACCTAAACCCTAACACCCTAAAAGCCATAAAAGTACAACAACACTAAAGCCCTAAAACAATAAACCATGAACCCTAAAATTATAAATCATAAACCTTAAACACATAAACCTTTATATTATTATTGATTACATTAAACCCTCTGAATCAATAATGTTTAATATTTTAAGAATGTAATTAATTATATTTTAATAGATTTCATTAAAAAGTAAAATAACAATTAATAATATGAATCTAGTAATTCTTATACACATCCCATAACAAAACTCTTTTTTTAATGTTATTATTAATGACTTTATCCTTCATTGTTGATTTCCGGTGCTTTTAATATATATCTTTTGTTCAAATTTTTTTATTAGATTTTTAACTTTATCATAGTATGACTATCCTAATAGTTATATAAAAATGTTCATATGAGTTTAGTTTACACTTAGAATTATAAATTCTTATTGTGATTTTGGATTTTTTTCTTAATAAAACTAGCTGATTTTATATAAAAAGTGCTTAAAGGTGAAATTGGCCCTCAACGAAAAATTAAAAAATTAATTAAGTCTTTATGAAAAAGTTTCACCTAATTTGGCCCTCAAAATTCAAATTGCACCCAATTTAGCTCCTCCATTACATTGACCGTGTTGACTGTCAATGCACCTTAGCGGTCAAAGATAGAAGGACACATGGCACGCTCTGACCGTGCCACATCATCAAAATTAATTTAAAATTTTTTAAAAAATCAACAAAATTATAAAAACATAATATAAAAAATATTAAATTAATTTAGTGTTTTTTATTTTCCTTTATTTTTTATAAAAAACATAAAATAAAATAAAAATTCTAAAAAACCCCAAAGTATCATTTCTTACAAAAGAGCTCCATAAATCCCTAAATCAATCATTATAACCGATTCAAAAATTGAGTATTTTGAAAATTTTGAGGATTTTAGGGTTTGGGAAAGTAGGATGGACAATTTAAATTGATTTGAGGATTTGTAAATGTAAGGTTAGGGTTAGGGATTTGAATTTTTTGTATTTTAAAAAATTCTAAAATTTTGAGATTTTACAATTAAATATATTTTTTAAAAAAAATTGTACAATTTTTAAATATTATTTCATTATAAATATATATACATTTTTTTAATAACTATTACAATTATTTTTTTATATTTTCGATTTTATGTAAAAAAATTATACATAGTTATAATTTTTACACATTTTATTATATTTTAGATTTTTCTTGAATTTTTAAATAAAATTCAGATGTATATATTTAAATTTTTTATAATTTTAAATATTTTTTAAAATTTTCAAATATATTTTTTGAATTGTAAATATGTTATTTAATAATTTTAAAGATTTTTTTTTAAATTAAATGATATTCACGAGTTTGATGATGTGGCACGTCCAGAGTATGCCACGTGTCACCATTATAATAATTACTTTTAAATTAACAATCAATTTAATGAAATAATTAAATTAATCGTAATTTAAATTTTAAGAGCTCAGTTTGATTGAAATTTTTTATAAGGCTTGATTAAATTTTTTTGATTTTTCGTTCAGGTTCAATTTTACCTTTAACCTATAAAAATAGCATATTGAATCGTAATCATTGGAGATTTGTGGAGGATTTCGGCAAATGAAAGCAAGCCAGCTGCAGGCCAAAAGCGACGGTACACGTGTCACCGCCGTGTTTGCTTGGAAATAGAAGTGGTGAGAAATCGAATGTGTCGTTGAATTGGATTTAAAACAAGATGATTGACGGAAAAGCAAAGGCAACAAAGCCAGAGAATGTGTGCAAAAGAATAATCCCAATTTTCAAAACAGTAATTTCTACTGTTTCATTTTCCTCGTTGGAATTAAACGCAATTTCTACTGTTAATTACTATTAATACCAAATTCTAAGCTTACAAAAGAATAATCCCAAATCAGTAACTTCCTTTTTCATTTTCATTGTAGTATTAGTAAACAAGAAGATGAACTCTTCCTTTTCCCCTTAATTGTGGAAAGTGTAAAGGAGATTAAAGCTTCAACTTTCAAGTTTGTGCGTGGCAAAAGCTTAAGCAAACCAACCTGCAAAATCATCTGTTCAAGTAAAAGAAAAGGTTTTAAGATTATTTGTGCATGAAGATATATATATATATATATATATATATTAAAACCCCAATGACCAAAACAGTACGTAGTTGTCGTTTTGTACCTTAAGGGAGTGCCGTGTGAGCATCACGTCCCAGCTCTTTCCTTTACATGCTCTCTATAATATCTTCTCTTTCTCTTTTGTCTCATCGAAAACTTTGAATTAGATCAAATCAAACCAAGTCCCTTTGTTCATAAAGACCCAACTTTTGTTTCTTCTTCTTCTTCTGGGAAGACAATAAAGGGGTTTCTGTTCTTTTTATTGCAGTGGGATGGTTTTCAATTGGTGAATTTGGAGTTGGTTTAGAGGTTGAAGAAAAGGGTATGAAAAAAGTTGGGTTTTTTTGGGGGGGATTTTACAGTGGCATGATTTGAAAGTTGGTGAATTTGGAGTTTGCTGGTAGATTGAAGAAAAGGGTAGCAAAAAAGGTTGGGTTTTTAGGGGTGGGGAAAGTGAAGAAACTGATTCAAAAGATCAAAGCAAAGAAGTAGAAGCGGCAAGTAAGAATTGATTCCAAACCCCCCCTTTTTTTATATCTTTTGTTTTCCTTTTTCTATTTTTCGTGATGAGTTTCTTTTTGTAGAGGAAAAAAATGGCGACGCTTGTGGAGCCACCAAATGGGGTGAAGCCATTGGGGAAGCATTACTATTCAATGTGGCAAACCCTTTTCGAGATTGACACAAAGTATGTTCCCATCAAACCTATAGGGAGAGGAGCATACGGCATCGTTTGCTCCTCCATCAACAGAGAAACCAACGAGAAAGTGGCCATAAAGAAGATCCACAATGTGTTCGAGAACCGTGTTGATGCTCTGAGAACTCTGAGGGAGCTGAAACTTCTCAGACACATTCGACATGAGAACGTGATTGCCTTGAAAGATGTAATGATGCCTATTCATAGAACCAGTTTCAACGATGTTTATTTGGTTTATGAGCTCATGGACACCGATTTGCATCAGATTATCAAATCTTCTCAGCCTCTTTCCAATGATCACTGCAAGTATTTCATTTTCCAGGTAATTTCTGTGTTATAAACATTCACCTATTCTAGATGGTAATTTTGGATTTAGATTCACCTATTCTAGACTGTAAAAAAATGTTTTAGTTAGTATAAATAGCTGTCCTTTGTACTTGAATTCTGTGCATCCTTTAGCTTTGGGGCATTGATGACTTTCGTGCACATCTGGTCCCATTTTGCATTTAGTTCAGCAGGAAAAAGAAAAGCTATGAGTTGTTACTTATTAGGTTTATTATAACCACTTGTACTGGTGGAAACTTGTTAATGGATTCATTAAAGATTTAAAGTACAAGATGATGACAATGGAGCAACAGTTCAATGAATACAGATGCATGTTCATTAAAGGAGGCATGTGTTAGTGTTACATAGACTCTTCATTTCCCCTAATCATCCATGTCCGGTACATATTTCGACAAGTGTAAGTATGATCCTCCGAGTATATAGAAAAGTTTTAAAAAGAAATTTCAGCATATACCAGTGTTGGATATATTCCCGCTAGCTAACATTCAACCTCGAGTCTGAACATCGAAGGTGAATGATTCAGTTCGTGGTTGTTGATATTCATAAAGGCCGGAATAGTATGCAGTATCCTCTTTTACAGCCTTTTTTCCTGGTTGCATAATTGCTTCATTAAACATGATTATCTTCTTGACTGTCTAGTGTGGAGTGTTATTAATGATGGTAAATATCTACTGTTTTCTTCTGCTTAAGAAGGCTTGGACCCGTATTGGGTTTAATACCTTATCTGTTTCTAACCTTTAAATGCATGTTTTAGTTACTACGAGGGCTGAAGTACCTGCACTCGGCGAACATCCTTCATCGGGACTTGAAACCTGGGAACCTCCTTGTCAATGCTAACTGTGACCTGAAGATATGTGATTTCGGGTTGGCACGAACCAGTAGAGGCAACGAACAATTCATGACAGAGTATGTTGTCACCCGCTGGTACCGTGCACCGGAGCTCCTACTCTGCTGTGATAATTATGGGACCTCCATCGATGTTTGGTCAGTCGGATGCATCTTTGCCGAGATTCTAGGTCGGAAACCTATCTTCCCCGGGACAGAATGCCTCAACCAGCTTAAGCTAATTATTAATGTCCTTGGAAGCCAGCAAGAGGCTGATCTTGCATTTATTGATAACCCCAAAGCAAGAAGGTACATCAAGTCACTTCCTTACTCTAGGGGCACCCATTTTTCTCATCTATACCCTCAAGCTGATCCATTAGCCATAGATTTGTTGCAAAGGATGCTCGTTTTCGATCCATCTAAGAGAATTACCGTCACGGAAGCACTCCTACACCCTTATATGTCAGGGTTATACGACCCAAGGTCCAATCCGCCTGCACAAGTACCGATCAATCTCGACATAGATGAGAACATGGGAGAACATATGATTAGAGAGATGGTGTGGATTGAGATGCTTCACTACCACCCTGGGATTGCATCTGCAAATGCTTAGATGTTGATTATCTTATCTATGCTTGGTTCTATTGCTGTGTTATGATATGCTTTCAGAACCAGTATTATTGTTTGACCTAGTAGAACACTATTGAGAGTTAAATGTCCTGGGACTTGGCAATTAGACCAAAATTTTTTGTTTACCTTTGACACTCTTGGTTTTTACTTTGGGTTATTTTGTGGCAGACTTTGGCAGTGTAATTTGTAAATTTTTTATACTATTATCTTTAAACCAGGGGACTTAGCAAAGAAACCAATAGAGAATAGAATACAATAAAATAAATTGCTTGTTATGTAAAATCTTCTATGCTTACATGAATAATTTTTTTTATACAAGTGTAAAAATATTACACAAGAATGTATATTTACTCTTTAAAAAATAAAATCTAAACCTCTAACCCTAAAACCTAAACATCTAAATCTTAAACACTAACTTAAATTTTAACCCTAAACCTTACGTTTCAAACCCTATAAACTAAACTCCTAAACCCTGAAACAGAAAAGTTTGTACCACAATGTTCACAATAAACTCAAAACAGAATTGAGCTTTCATTGTAGAAAACATGTCATCTCAATTGCATTAGGTTCCAGCTCAAATAAATGGTTTGCGGCAATCTGGGCGATATCGGGATTAGAATAAGTATGGCATGACCCAAGCAATGCTCCCAAAACACCCCCATTAGGCTCAATTGGCATTGTTTCTACAAGTTTAAGTGCGTCTTCTCTAGGAGTCCAGCTCGACGAAGAAGATCCACCATGCAAGCATAATGATCAACTCCTGGAGAAATCCCTAATTTCTCCTACATGGTTGCAAATATTTGACAACCTTGATCCACCATTTTTGAATGGCTACAGGCTGTAAGTACCGCAATAAATGTAACTTTGTTAGGTTTGATCCCTATATTCACCATTTCATGAAACAATTCCAATGCCTCGTAAGCACAACCATGCATAGCAAACCCTGCAATCATCGAACTATATGAAAACACATTCCTTTCCTCCATTTCCAAAAAAACCTTATATGCGTCCTCAACGCTTCCACACTTTGAATACATATCAATCAAGGTCGATCCCACCACAACACAACGAGCAGGATTAATCCCCAAACTATCGATAATATACTGAATCCAGTTCGAGTACTTTGCAGCACCTAGTTGTGCACAAGAAGAAATAACTCCAACCAAAGTAACCCCATCTGTTTTCACCCCTTCATTTTGCATTCTCTCAAACAACTCCAATGCCTCTCTAGGCTTAGCATTCTGAGCATATCCTGTAACCATCGCTGTCCATGCCACAATATCCTTCAAAGGCAACTGACCAAACAACTCTCCTGCAGATTCCATATCCCCGGTTTTCGCATATGCTACAATTAACTCTGTCCGAGAAATCAAATCTCTTTCAGGCAATTCATCAAACACCTTCCTCCCCCACTCTAAAAGTCCTAATTTGACATACGTTGTTATGGATCGAACAAGAAATAAGAATGAGAATAGGGGTTTCAGAAAAGGAGGCGTAGATTTCAGAGAAAAAGATAGGGTTTTTACATCATTCAAGCATAAAAAAGAATTAACATTACACCAGAATATATGTATTCCCTAGGACACTATTCTTATTTACTGACAAGTGTAAAGCTCTCCTCATTTCTCTCTAACGGCCTTGTCTAGTTGTACTGGGCTCACGTGCTAGCTGAAAATACTCGTCTGGGCCTCCTTATCCAGCAGCTGAGTCACCCAGGTGGTCTTTTAGTGGAACGCCGTCGTTTTCCATAATAAGGGAAGTCTGATGACTTTGGTTGACTTCACTCAAATCCCCAATTTTTCCAATTGACTGCCCTAATTTCCCCGATCCTTCCTCCTTCGCTTCGATCGTGACAATACCGCCTCCATCAGACGATCCTTGTCCCCAAGGATCAAACGCCGGAAACTGCGATTGAAGCACCGTAAAGTCTTCCCATGTCGCATTCTCGGGACCCATATTCGCCCATTGGATCAGAAGCTGAGTAATAGCACGGTTGTCTCGCTTAATCATCCGTTTGTCCAAAGCCTGAAGTGGGTAGATCTTCACTTGGCCGCTATCATCGATTGTCGGAGGATCAACAGAGGGTTAAATGTGAGGGCCCACTTTCTTCTTAAGGAGGCTTACGTGGAAGACGGGGTGGATCTTTGCGGAGTCTGGCAGTTTCAACTGATAGGCGACGGGGCCAATTTTCTTCGTGATGAGGTACGGGCCGTAGAATCGAGCGGCGAGTTTGAGATTTTTCCGCAAGGCTACTGAGGATTGGCGGTATGGCTGGAGTTTGAGGTACACAGAATCTCCTTCTCGAAACTATCTTTCTGTTCTCTTCTTGTCTGCGTAGAACTTCATACGCTGTTGAGCTTTCTGTAAATTGTCCTGCAATATCTGCTTGATGTGATCCCTGGTAGTTAGCATATCATTCACCTCCTGAACTGTAGAATCAGCAGACCAAGCTAGAAGGTTTGGTTTGTAGCCGTATAGGGCCTCAAAGGGTGTTAGACCCAAGGCAGTGTGGAAATTGGTGTTATACCACCATTCCGCATGGGGTAGCCAAGTGACCCAAGTCTTTGGTTTTAGGAAACACAAAGATCGAAGATAGAGTTCCAGGCATTGATTCAGTCTCTCGGTTTGACCATCTGTCTCGGGGTGGTAGGCCGAGCTGAAAAGAGATTTAGTTCCCAGCTTCTTCATAAGCTCTTTCCAGAAAAGGCTTGTGAAGACTTTATCCCTGTCTGAAATGGCAATTTTCGGACTCCCATGTAACTTGTAGATGTTGTCTAGATAGATAGAAGCAATCTCAGGGGCAGTAAAGGGGTGTTTGAGTGGTAGAAAGTGGCCATACTTTGTATACTTGTCGATGACCACCAATATGGAACTGAAATTCTTAGAGAGGGGAAGACCTTCTATAAAATCCATAGAGATTGTGTCCCAAGCTTGGGTGGGGATGGGGAGGGGTTGTAGGAGGCCGGGCTTTGGTATGTGTTCATCTTTGACCCTCTAGCAAGTGTCACATTGAAGGACATGCTGCTTAACTTGAGCCTTCATGCCAGGCCAAAAGAAGTGTAAGTGTAGTCTGTGATAGGTTGCTTGGACTCCCGAATGACCTCCTAGAGGAGAATCATGAAATTGTAGAAGTAGCTGGTGTCTTAGATCAGTTGAGCTCCCAATATAAACCTTTTTCTTGTAGCGCAAGATACCTTTCGAGTAGGTTCATTGTTGATCTGTCTGACCCTGTAGAGAAGCCATAGTAATTTTTTCAGTAGCAAAGGTATCAGCAACATAGGATTTCTCTACCTCTGAGACCCAAAAAGGAATGATGGTTGTTGTAGTGAGTTGGAACAATTCTGCATCCCTTCTCGAAAGAGCATCTGCAACAACATTATGGCGCCCCTTTCGATAATGTATAGTGTAATCCAAGCCCAGCAGCTTTGTAAGACCCTTCTTTTGAACAGTAGTGGTCAGTTTCTGTTCTAAAAGGTGTTTCAATGCCTCATGGTCAGTCTTGATAATGAATGGACCCCCTTCCAAGTAGTGTCTCCACTTGGTGACAGCTAACAGAATTGCCAAATATTCCCTTTCATACACAGAAAGATCTGCATGTCTAGGACTAAGAGCCTTACTTAGGAATGCAACAGGTCTCCCCTCTTGTGATAGCACAGCACCAATGCCCCGAGAACTTGCATCAGTTTCTAGAGAAAATGGCTTTGTAAAATTTGGTAAAGCTAAAACAGGTGCTGTACACATAGCTGTCTTCAATTCTGTAAATGCATTCTCAGCCTCTGTGGACCAGTGAAAATTGTTCTTCTTTAACAAAGTTGTCAAGGGCTTGCTTATGCTGCCATAGTTCCTGATGAACCGCCTGTAATAGCCTGTGAGCCCCAGAAATCCCCTTAGAGCTTTTAATGTTTTAGGAACAGGCCAATCCTTCATAGCTGTGATTTTAGAAGAGTCAGTAGCCACACCATTTGCTGAGATGGTATGTCCTAAGTAGTCGATCTGTTCCTGGCCAAAAAAACATTTGGTTTTCTTTGCAAATAATTGGTTAGTTCTTAATGTAGACAGAACTAACTGTAGATGCTGACAATGATTTTGTAGGGTAGAACTGTAGATAAGAATGTCATCAAAGAAAACTAAAACAAACCTCCTCAAATATGGCTCAAAGATTGCATTCATGAGAGATTGGAATGTAGCTAGGGCATTTGTTAACCCAAATGGCATCACTTTAAATTCAAAGTGGCCATGATGTGTCCTAAAAGCAGTTTTGTGGACATCCTCATCTCTGACCCGAATCTGCCAATAGCCAGCTCTAAGATCAATCTTAGAAAAAAATTTTGCCCCTTCAAGCTCATCCAACAAGTCTTCCACTACAAGAATTGGAAACTTGTTCTTCACTGTAATGGCATTGAGTTGTCTGTAGTCAACACAAAACCTCCAAGACCCATCCTTCTTTTTCACTAATAGACATGGAGAAGCAAAAGGGCTTTTGCTGGTTCTGATGATTGAGGCAGTGAGCATTTCTGTTATTTGTCTCTCCACTTCAGCTTTTTGGTTGTGGGGAAATCGATATGGCCTAAGGTTCACAGGTTGGCTGCCTTCCTTGAGTGTAATGGCATGATCATAGAATCTGGATGGTGGCATGCCTGTAGGTTCACTAAAAACATCCTCAAACTTTGCTAGGATTCCTGCCAGTTCTGGCCTGACTGTCAACTCCTTAGTGTCACTGCTTAGTAAGTAGATTTCCCCTGTCAATTCTGATTCCTTTTCACTAATTTTCTGAAATTTTTCCCCAGAAATAAACTTGAGTTTAGCAAGCTTGAATCCCCCTTTTAAGGTGATGAGTTCTTCATTTCTTTGAAAACTGAGGGTCATCAATTTAAAATTCATAATAATAGGATTGTACCTTCTCATCCAATCCGCTCCCAAAACCATGTCACTTCCCCCCATGCTGAGCACTCTAAAGTCATGTTCAAACTGATGGCCTTGCATTTTCCACCTCAGTTGTTTAGATTGGGCATTGCTGTAAAGCTTTTCCCCATTTGCTACTGTAATCACCAAGGGATTGGTTGGAACCACCTCTATCCCTTCCTTTGCCCATCCTGGAGTCAAGAAACTGTGGGTGCTACCACTGTCAACTAGAATACTCATAGGTCTGCCCTTGATAGTACCTTGAATTCTGAGTGTGCCGTGCCCCACACTCCCTGTTAATGCATTCATGGAGATTTCTAGTTCTTCCTCCACTATTTTCTCCCATGTTCCCTCAGTTTCCTTGCAAGGTTCCCCTTCTTCTGTGATTTCCACTAAGTCCTCTTCTTCCATGGAATGTAACTGTTTGGTCGAACATTGGTGGCCAGGAATAAATTTGTCCCCACATTTGAAGCAGAGATTGTGGGCTCTTCTATAGTCTAGTAGGGTTTGTTTGGTGGTGTTCTGTGGTGTTATCTTGGGTGTAGAGGAAATAGGTTGGGGCCAACTTTTCTGGGTAATGTTCTGACTTGTGTAGGAGTAGGTCTTTGGTCTGAGTCTCTTAGTTTCCACCTCCAAGGCCAACTCATGAAGCCTAGCCAATATGTAAGCTTCAGCTAAGGATGTAGGCCTTCCAGTTTTAACTCTGTGCCTCAGTTCTTCTTTAAGTCCACTGAGAAAGCTCGACACAAAATAACTCTCATCCTGGTAAGGATTCTGCTGGATTATGTAAGGCTTGAGCTCTTCAAACTTGTCTTGATACTCCTCCACCGTGCCTTTCTGAATTAACTTGTTGAATTCTTCAATGACATCCATGTACTCCCTGTCACTGAACCTATGGCACAAATCTGCTGTGAACTCATGCCAAGTGATTCTATGTTTTTGCAGGGTGTAGCTGTCAAACCAAGTCTCAGCTTTTCCTTCCAAGTGCATCGTGGCCAGATCTATTTTCTCTTCTTCAGGAATGTCTAGCAAGGTAAAATACTTCTGGCACCTCTTTATCCAACCCCTAGGGTTAGCGCCATTGAACATGTGTAACTCTAGTTTCGGTTTGAAGGTACTACCTCTATTGTGATAACCTTGATGAGTGTTATTAGTAGCATCAGTCTGGTTCTCTTCTTTCACAGTTTCACCCATCTTCATTTTAAGCTTTTGTTGCATTACATGTATAAATCCAGGCTTTCCTGCTAAGATGCCTGGTTCGCCTAGTTTAAAAGAGTACATTTCCTTATCATCCAAGATAGTTATCAGGGGAGAAGTCTTACTGGTATTGCCTGGTTGTTATTTTGCAGCATCTGGTTGTATCTTGGTTGAGCTTTCAGGAGTAGCCTCTTCAGCCTTGGTTTTAACTGCATGTAGTATTTGTTCCAGGTAATCTTGCGTAGTGTCCATTCTGTTTTCCAGTTTAGAGACCCTCTGGTTGGTTATTTCCATATCCTTGAGCTTCTCTTGAATGGTGGTTAACTGAGTTTGTATTGATGACAGGTCTGGTGTGTCTGCCATTTGCTGACTTTTCTTCTGTTTTCCCAGCTTTTCGCGTGGATCAATGAACCGGCTCTGAGATACCAATTGTTATGGATCGAACAAGAAATAAGAATGAGAATAGGGGTTTCAGAAAAGGAGGCGTAGATTTCAGAGAAAAAGATAGGGTTTTTACATCATTCAAGCATAAAAAAGAATTAACATTACACCAGAATATATGTATTCCCTAGGACACTATTCTTATTTACTGACAAGTGTCAAGCTCTCCTCATTTCTCTCTAACTGCCTTGTCTGGCTGTACTGGGCTCACGTGCTAGCTGAAAATACTCGTCTGGGCCTCCTTATCCAGCAGCTGAGTCACCCAGGTGGTCTTTTAGTGGAACGCCGTCGTTTTCCATAATAAGGAAAGTCTGATGACTTTGGTTGACTTCACTCAAATCCCCAATTTTTCCAATTGACTGCCCTAATTTCCCCGATCCTTCCTCCTTCGCTTCGATCGTGACATACATTTCAATCAAGCTATGTTTAACATATAAATCATTATCAAACCCGCCAATCAAGATCGTATGAGCATGGATTTGTCTGCCCAAATTCACATCAAGAACCGTACTTGAAGCCTTAAAAGAGCCGAAAATGTAAAAGAAACAAGCAAAGCATTCCCTTTTGTCATACTATTATACACAAAAATCGATTACCTAACAAGCCCTTGTAAACAATATCCACGAAATAGAGCAGTCCAAAGAAATGGGTTTGGATACTTAACCTGGTTAAAAACAAGCTATGCATGGGGAATTCCATTTTGGTGAGGCTTCGTACAAGTTTTGTGATAATATAGCAGCACTGTTCAAGACCTTTACGGAGAATGCGAGCATGGATTTGTTGGATTTGGGCGAGTGAAGTGCAGCCATTGAGAGCAGAAATGAGTTGGGATACTAAAAGGTTGCGCTGGTTTTGAAGTTCAGATAAGGGAATGAAAGGTTGGGTTATTTGGGATGGTATTTGCTGCTGGTGGTGCTGGTATTTTAAGAGCTGTTTTGGGATAAAATTCATAGGTATTGTAGTGTGTGTGCATTGCTATATGAACAAATAGCTTGTAATAACTTTTAAATTTAGTGATAAAAATGGTAAATTTACCCAAATATTATTGTTGAAATTTTTTTCTCAACAATATGGTCCTCGTCACTTTATTTCCAATAATATGGTGATTCACTGTTCAAAATTAAAAATCGGATGGAATATTATCCGACTTCACTGTTCATTTACTTTCTTAGGTATTTTTTAAGTTAAAATATTGAAGATGGTAGGAGAGTAGTACGACTTCAGTGTAAAATATTGTTCAAAGTCAGAGGGAGAGCAATCCGACTTTATTTGTTTATTAATTTCTCGACAAAACACTGTTCAAAGTCAGAGGGAAAGCAGTTCGACTTCTTGTTTCTACAGTGAATCACCATATTCTTAGAAATAAAGTGACAAGGACCATATTGTTCGAAAAAAATTCAACAACAATATTTGGGTAATTTACCAAAAATTGGGATGAATATTATATGTTATTGAATTTAATTCTAACTTTAAAATAGATCATAAACCTCTAGCTTTATCAAATTTCATCATTTAACTGTATTTATTAACAAAATAAGTCACTAAACACTCTTACATCACATAGTTTTTGTATCAACAAATTAATATCAAGTCAACATTTTAAATAAGTTTTGAAACTTTTCTCACACTTCATTATAAGAAAAATAGTTTTTCAATTGAGTGAAAAAAACCATTCTTTCCCACTCTCCCGCTGGATTATTATCATTATTATTATTTAAAAAAATTACCTTATAAAGATCTTCAAACAGATTGAACAGAGTAGTGAAAAATGAGATAAAAAAAGGTTAAAAAATTGATTCAACTGAAAGGGAACTAGTTCACACACAGGATCTCAAGAACAAATCTCTAACATAACCCATTTTATACATGGTTGTGCTTATACGGCATTGGCATTGTTTCATGAGAATCAAACCCAAGTGCTTACAGCATGTTGCACATTCAAGATTGTTACTAACCATTTATTCTACCACGTCATTAGTCAGGAAATCAATCCCCATACTTTGAAAATAACTTATCAACTATATAAGCGGCTGAAAATTGTCTTAGCGCATACATAATTTACATCCCTAACAGAAAACTGGAGACCTAAAAACTAGGCCATCACCAAAGATATATGTCATTCCATGAGAAAAGAAAAAGAAAATTGCATCCTACTTTAGCCTGTACTTTGGGCCACTATGGCTGCACTGATTGAAAGTTAAAACTGGATCTAACCTCATTGTTACGGAGGGGGGTTTCAATCCAGCTGTCTACTTGATTTGATTCTAGATTTCCTCAACACTTCTTTCAGTACTCCAGCAATTCTCTCAGCCATGTGTGGTTCTAGAAATCTTTCTTTGACTCTTTCATACCCTCTCTTTCCCATTGTAAGCCTCCTCTCGACGTGAGTGGCAAGTTTCACAATATTTTTCGCAAGAGGTGTAACCCCTGCTTTTCCAACCGGATGTAATACACCTGTTGTCCCGTTCACTACTATTTCCGTGGTGCCTCCTGCAGCTGTTCCCTGTTTTTGCATATGGCACATGTCAGTATCAAAAACCAGCTCCAATGACTAGTGGCATAAAAAATATGAGCAGTTAACGAGTTCAACACGTTTTCTTATCAAAAGCTCATCAGTATCAGTAAAAGGAAATCAGGCAAAGTTCATAGATTACCAGTACAGGTAACTGGAATGCCATGGCCTCTATTGTTATCCGCCCAAAGCATTCTCCTCGTGCCTAAAAGCAAGGAAAAACTGTGATTGCTTTATATTTAAAGTAACTTTGAAGAAGAGAACAATGTGTTCTTAGTTAATAATTAAAAGCTAATCATAGAGGAAAGAAGTGAAAGAAAAAGGATTAGTAAAAATTCACAAGCCTACATGGAGGTCAGAAAATTCAAAACTGTCATATGCATCCCTCAATCTATTCTCTGTAATAAGGAATCTACTCAAATAAATCCAGTTCCCCCTCCAGTCCATACATGCACATTTCTCTAGCAATTGATTGCTCATGTTTTATGCCTTAAGAATTTTGATTACTTGGTGACTGACATTATGTAACTTGGAGACATCTAAGAACAACAATCAAAAACGAACACAAAACATAACCATAATTACCATTATTATTATGTAAGAAGGGCTAGCCCTCTAAACACCAGAAAACCAATGTCATCAAGTCAATTATCAACATTGCTAAGTCAACTACTGGCTGAGACTTGTTACCTAAAGGCATCAATCAGATCAGCAAATTCTAATGGTAAAAGGACCTTCAAATATCTCTCCGACTCTCTCCTACACCTCCAGATAATAAAACAGCCAATAGCTTCTTTATATAATAATTATACAAACAACCGAAGGAACAACATTTACATCAACAAGAAAGCAAATTAGACTAATTTCACATATTGAAGTAAACATTATATTTGAAACAGAAAATGCTTTAAACCACATAAATTACCTGGGAGTTCTGCACAAGAACATCAATGGCAGCTAAATATGGTGCGACTGTCAGAGTTTTGTTCACAAAATGAACACGGTCTTGAATTCTCTTCTGCAATACATAATCCCGTATTTCCATTTCAAATTTTGTCTGAGCACTCATGTCACTTCCCACAATTACTGCATGCAGTGGTGGTACCTGCATTTTCTTTTCTTTGATCAGTTGCAAGGCCTCGTAGAAAGAACGTAAAAAGAGATCCTGGCCTTTTCCCCGTGAAACACCTGCAGTGGAAGGAATTTGGTACAACTTAGTGACAAAAAGCAGAAAACCACACTTTTTAGGTTAAATGTTTTCCCCACTATCTACCTTATTTTTATATGCCTCAGAGAGCAAAAGTTATCTTGGAAAGGATACATTAGAGGGATTTGGTGGTTACTTGAAAACAATACAATGATAATTCAAGGGAGAAATGGAAAATCTTGGAAAAGGTGATCGATAGAACTAAACAGAACTCGAAATGCAGGAGTTTCAATACATAACAATCGAAGAAGCTACATGATTAATTTTCTTCAAAAAGAAAATATCTCAGTCTCACCAAAAAATAGAATTGAGCAGCAATGAAACAGCATAAATCATAAATGGCATCAAATTGAAATCACTGAGACGTTGTTACTTTCCCAGTAAAAATAACTATACAATAGACAAAGCCAATCCTGACAACTCTCTTTTTATCAAATTAAAAGGAGGATCTCTATAAAACTAGGTGCATTACTTGGACGACACTGAAGAGCAAGAAGAGAAAAATC